>CM060919.1:769929659-771179659 GCA_030737875.1 Allium sativum | reverse complement strand
AATCTTATTTCGTCCACAACTATTGATTAGAGTTGAATTTTTATTTGAAACCAGTTCCATTAGATTGAGATGACGGTTTTCCTTTCTGTAATGTAGTTATATGTCAAAGACGGATAAACCGTTTGGAAGATATGGTTGTTTCAATGATTTTTAGGACATAAAAAGCTAATTTCGAGCCAATTGGCCCATTTCCAGGTAGGCCTACTGTGGATTTTGGGATTAGAGAGAAAAAGGGATGGAATGAGTTTTAGTAACTTATTTTTGTCATTTCATTTTCCTTTCCTTCCTCCCTGGAGCTCCTACCTCCGTTACAACAAAATTTTCTTCATTTTAAACCTAAAATCGCCATAAAAACTTAAATCTAAACATAGAGATTTATAGATCTAGCCTAGAGAAACACACTATGAATGCTAGGAGGGGAGAACAATTCAAAATATATAGTTTATGTTAGATTTGAGATTTCATAGACGCAGGTGAGTGATTTAATCTTATTTACAAAATTCTAAATTTCCTAATATTAAAGTAATTCTGAAAAATTTAGAAATTTACAACTTCGAATAAAATTATGAATTTAAAAGGCAAGGAATACGTAACAACATTTCTTATGAAAACACTTTCAGACCTGGGCAAATTTATAGTTTTTATTTTAAATCTAAACCATATAGAATTGTTAGATTAATTGGTTACTATTGTATGTGATCGTACGTCATTTTGGGTGATTTTATGTTTGGTTTGTTGTGGCTTGAGTGATTGAAAAAGCCTACGAATGGCAATCAAGAATTAGAACTTTACGAAAAAGTCCACAAATCAGTATTGCTCAAAATCACATCAAATTTGGAAGAGATGAGCTGGAAAGTCTCCATAGGTTGTGTGAGAAATTTGTGGTACAACAGAGTTATAATTGAATATGTTCTGATCGACCAAATTTCAAAATTACCTAGAATTGGATGAATTTTTTTTTGATAGCCGGAGGATATCTAGGGAAACCCACATTTCAAATTTCAAGTCAATCGGATCAAAAATGAAGGAGATATGAAGAAAAGAAATCTGTTTTAGCATTCCTTAAATCTGGCTCGGCCTTCCTTAAAATCTGAAAATTCAAAAGTAACTAAAATTGGATGGAACTTTTTTGTGGGAGATAGAATATGTCATGAGGAGCCTAAGTTTCCAATTTCATGTCGATTGGATGAAAAGCGAAGGAGATATGGCGAAAAAAAGTTTGGTTAGGTATTCCTTAAATTCGGGTCAACCTTCTTTAAATTTCAGTTCAACCATCCATAAATTCCGAGCTGGCCTTCCGAAAATTTTGGGTTGGCCTTACTTAATATCTGGATCAGCATCCTTAAATCACGGTCGGTGTACCATCGTCAAGTCAAATTCAAATGGACATAAGTTTTGCATATGTAGTTCGTTTTAGATGTTGTTTATTGCGTTGGAATCATGGCGACGAGCACTACATTTTGAAAAAGAGTAACTTTGAATAGGCGAAACTTTAGACTTGAGCATTTTGGAGTGGCATACGCACGATGGTTCAAATCGACGATCTTGTATGGTCCAATAACGACCAGTTAGACTCCTAAAGCAGAGAAGTAGAAAGTAAGTCAAGGTAAGAAAGTTGTTAAGAGAATGTTAGGGAATATGACTGGATGACAAATGTAGTTGTCTATGTAATTTCTGGCCATAGAGAACTTCAGACGAAGTTGGAAGATTGTTCCAGAGTTTCTCTATAGTAGAGATACGTATGTAAAGGGATCATTAATACGTAGGTTTGGGCGGGTACTTGAAGAGCCGAGGCTTGAGCATCTATAGAGTCTTCAACCTGATATAGGTTGTAAGCCAGTCCGAAGGTTTTTTGTTGGATATAGGTGTTTAATCTAGGGGACCCGCGAATACCACCTGTTCTCATTCTCAACCATGGAGGTTGTCAGTCTGACATGGACGGTTTCAGCTCTGAAAGGGTGCGGTTATCGCAAAATTAAACGTACTATATATCCAACGCATTGAGTCGGTGAATAAAAGAATAGACGATGTTTGTTATGCTTGTTTATCACCCTAGGGATGTCACTAGGTGTAGGAGACATTAATACAGATATAGCCGATGCAGGGGTTTAGACCACTCAGTGCTCAAACATAAAGTACACCTGTATTACTGATTTTATTTGAGATACTTCCATGTGCTAACTCTTTGGATGAAAAAACGGGTCGTGTATGGTTTACCATATTGTACGTTCCATTTATTTTCTATACTTCATATTTTATCGCTCATACTAGACTTTGTTTGACCTAAAGTTTTATGATTTTCTTCTTTTTACTCTGGTTGCTCTCACATAAGTAGACTAGAGGCAGGACAAGAGGGACAAAACGTAGCTGATCGGAAGAGGAGCAGGAGGTTGTCCTTGTATTATTATGTGTACTGTATCTCATTTCATTGTTCACCACTGTAGGCCTCGGAAATATCTTTATTATTTTGCTTAGATACAATTTATTTTGGAGTCGTTTCTTTTGTACAACTCTGTGACATTATAGTTTGTTGTTTTGAATATGTTACTCTGATTTTTGGGATTCATTTAAGTGTGTTTTATATCAGTATGTTTATTATTATACTTATTCTATGAGCTGTGGATATACGATAATTTATGTGTAGTTTTAGGTCTCTTCTTCCTAAATAGTCACCTTGCATTGCCCGAGGTGTGGAAGTGTAGGGTGATGGTTTCAGCCAGTGCCTATCCACTACACCATAATGGTCATTTGGTAACCCTTTTTTTCAACTGCCAACACTTATTTGTGTTATAGATTAATCACAATATTATGTGTTGCTACATTAAAAATGTGTTACTAAAAATATAAATTTATAATTTTTTTATTGCTAACGCTAATTTGGTTTTATAAACCTAGTTCCAAGGGCAAAAACTTAGAAACCCTGTTGTTTTCTGTTGTAACCTTGTACTCACCCATCTCAAACTCTTTTTACTACTTCGGCTGCATAAAGAAAATTACAAAGCGGGTGTACGACCCACAATTTACGTATCGAAGGATCGTAAAATATTTTTATTTGATTCTTTAAGGGTCGAATCATTCTCATATTTTGATATTTTGTTCATGGGATGTAAGACATGTCCAAGATTTTTGTTAATTTTATTTGTGACCATTTGGCCCCTGTCAGATTTATTTAGAGAATAACTTTTGATTGGAATCGAATCAGGCTCTGGAATCAATTTCATTACATCCGAAATGATGCTAACAATTCCTAGAGTGGTCACGTTAAAGATTTAGCTGAGCGGTTTTGTAGGAATCGTTGTTTTAGTGTTACATAAATTCTGGACAGACCAATTAGTCATTAGTGGGATGATTAGTGAGGCCCATTAAGGCTAGGGGTTGTTGGCTATAAACAGAGGGGTAGGGGTAAAGAGAATGGTTTAGTTTCTTCATTTTCTCATTTGGTTAGTGCTTGAGATTCTTCCTTGCTTCACCAAGTACACCTCTACTTCATTTAACTCATAAATCTACAAAAAAAGTTGAAGATCAACATCAAAGGAGGGTAAATGACATCAAATTAGTTGATTTAAACGTCGTTTTTTTGCCGTTCTTCGCTGTCCGAATAAGAGATTCATCGATTTCAAGCTATTTTGTGGATTTAGTAAGTGATAAGCATCTCTCACGCGGATTCAATTAAGTACATGGGTTTGTTGATCTTATTTTCATCAATACAAGTTGTTTTCACCTAAATCTAATCGATGTAAGTACATTTGAATTTGAATCATCATCGGATCTAATCAACAAGTTACAACGGTAAATTCATAGATTAATCTCATGTTTATGCCAGTTTAGATCCATTTATTTGATTAGTTTATCATTTATCATGATGTGGTGAGTTTCAAATGTTTATTGATGATTATTTGTTGTGTTAGTGCTTGTTTGGTGATTGCTTGATTGTGCTATTGAATGTTGGTTTGAAATCAGACGATTTGAATGAGTATGCTTTGGCTTGAATGTCAAAATGCGGATCAGCCGAGAACAAGGTGAAAAAGGGGATTGGCCAAGGGTGTACATGGTGAAGATTTGGATCAGAAAGATGGCATGGATCGGGTGTAGTTTGGATCATTCGGCATTAATGGATCATGGCTTGTGATGCAAGAAATTGGATGGATCAGCTCATGTTGCACTTGGTGGATCGGAGAATCAGCCAAAGGCATTGGTTCAGGAAAATCATGGAGCGACGCATGGTGAAGTAGCTGATCGGGCAAGTGTGCGCATAAGGATCGAGCACATGTGTTTGGATCTGGAGCAGAACTTAAATCGCACAACAAGGTGGATTAGCCAAGAGATCCATTAGTGGATCAAGTGAAAACGTAGAGTGATACATGATGGATCAGACTATATTTAATGGATCGGCAAGCAGATGGATTGGTGGAAACTGTGGGATGCACATGGCATGTTGGTGGATCGAGAAAGGGGTGACTCGATGGATCAAAAGTGAATGGCGTGTATGGTAGAAAATGGATCAGGATTAAGTGGCGCATGTGAGGATCTAGTGATCCGACAAGAGCCACATGCATGAATTATGCACGATCCATGGAGATGAATCAATGACCGATCCATTGGTGAATCGTGAACAACCCATTGAATATCAACCAAACGAAGTTTGTTTTTGTTCAACGACAAGTGTAGCTTCGACATGAGTTCATATAGAATGTTCGAAGCGTTGTGATGTGTTCATTGATCGATGAAATGCAACGAATGTGAAGACGACTCAAGGATGTTTGAGCTCGTGGATAATGGTCGCTCGAGAAGGTGCTTGAGCTTATGAATGGTCGCCGATGATGATGACCAAAGTTATTGAAGGCCGAGGGATTATCATTAGTCGGAGGTTCTAGCGGACTCAAAGCAGGGGTATAATGGGGGCACCCAAAGACTAGAAGATGTATGGTCGAGTACCCTGGGTATGGATGAAAGGCCTAGATACGTAGATAGCGTATGGAGTTTTGCTAGAACTAGGGTTACTTATAGCCCTTAACGGATGACAAGATGGGATAGTCGTACAATTAATGATGTGGTTTCAAGGAAAGGTTAATTGTGATAGCTAGAGTCATGGATGCTATTGTTTGTATCATCTTGTGTGGCCTATCCAACATCAAAGGAGATATCTCTTGGATGTTTGTCTAATGTTGGTTTAGGCCTTTGGGGCTTATGCTTGGGGGTGTCGAACTCGATTAGGATGGTCTACACTTGATAACTGGTTGTTAAGGATATACTGTTTGTTTCTTCTCTAATACTATGGGAAAAGCTATCACTGTCGAATGTGGAGACAGGTTGGGGTTCTCCTCTGTTGATGTGTTGACGGATTAGATGATTGATCTGCCTACTTCTCATATCCTTTATTGATGATGTAAAGTAGTTGTTTTATCGTTCATTAAGACTATTTTCTGGCTCAGGCTTTTATGTTCCTTATTATTACCTTGGGTATTCATCTGGTTATAGATGGGAAGACCGAGTAGCATATGATAGGTAGTAGATCTTGATGAGGACGATGTTGCACATCGACGATGAGCAGGAGGCTAACGTATTAGCTTCCTACTATACATATCATGATTTCCGCTGCTATAGTTTATGTGATGTGTGCTACTCTGAGTGACTTGTAGTTAGGCTTTTTGTACAGACTGTTATGATGTAATCTAGTGATGTATGGATATTCTCATAATGATATGAAAGTTTAAGATTATGAATAGTTGTGCTTCACTGTTATCGCCTGTTGTATATATTCTATTATATTTTATCCTTGTTGTGTGAGTTATACGATAGGTTTCCGCGTATGTTTTCTTCTCTTGATGATCGTTCCATATCTGCCTAGCACGTGATACAATGCACTTCTCCTCGGTTTATGTGGGAGGTACGGGGCGGTCGTTACAGCAGGAATAAGGTGATTCAAGGAAACGCAATTTCTTGTTCGGCTTCGGCGATTACGAGTTCGACTTTGGTGATTTTGTATTTGATTTGGGGGATTTCGAGTTCGATGGTCAGATTCAAGGCATGGAAATGCAACTTGATTTCGAGCTTAGATGATATCTGCAATTTTGGCTAGTTTTTATTTCATGGCGATTTTGAGTTTAGGTGAATTCCATCTTCATCTTCGTTCAATCGCTTAGTTTTTGCAGTTGAACTTTTCTATTGTATTTATGTACATTTTAGTCCTAAAAACAAACATATGTAAACTAAACTATAGAATGATATGACTGATTAATTTTTGGAGTCACCTTTATTATTGTTTATTTGTTAATGTGATACTTTCAGTTCTAAAAGAAAACATATGCAAACTAAATAGTAAAAGTAATTAAAATGAAGTAATGAGCTAAATGGAAAGCCATTAAAATAAGATGCTTTGAAATGATATAGAAAGTAACTAATTTGCAGGATAGGTCACATATTCACATGTTGATCATTAATTGATTGGAAATATGAAAAAAAATACAGAGATTAATTATTACACCTATTACAACTTTTTATAACTACAAAATGGTCGGAAGCACTAATTTGTGAGCTAAATACTAATAATTCTTAGTAAATGAAGGCTTATTCACATTTGAGGAGAATTCAATTTTGGTGAGTAATTATGAAAAATATTTATTAGTATTTAAGAAAAAGTTTATTTGTGGAAATATGCATTAATTCCTTCTATCTTGCATTTATTTTAAATGTAATGTTTACCCTTTTATGCCTTTGAAACGCCCAAGATATTAAGTTAAGCTATTTCATTACTTTTCATTTTAAACTATTGTAATTAGTATGAGAGGTGCTAATACAATTTTATTTCTATTGTTGAATTCTTGGTTGAAGCAGTGCAAACTATGTACAAGGATAAAATATACAATAGGAAAAAGAATTTGTTTTGATCAAACTATACAACAAGTTTACTTAACTTATTAACTTGTTGATTATATTATTGGATGCGTTTAAGATGACAGCTGTTCCTATGTACTTAAAGTACTTGGACATGAATTTAAAAGGTATAAAAGGAAAGATTAATTTTGTATCTATTGCTCTCACTCTTACAAAACTATAACATAAATTTGATTTATTACTCCAGTCTTACAAAATTGAAATGTATGACTGATTTTCGTTACACACTTATGTAAATGCTAAATTCACCAATTATTAGGGTATAAACACAAATGATATAATTTCGTTTCTTTATTCAAACTTAGTTTATAATATTGAATAAATATTGAACATTTTTCTATCATGCTAGGATTACTAAACTAAACCTAGATCATAAAGGAAAATGTTAGTTTAGTGTAAAAATATTTTAATCTTTATGTTAAAAAAGTAAAAGAATTAAAAGTTATGTTGATGAAAATTAAATCAGACATACTTGATGGTGGCAACCTATAACCTAAAAAATTCAGCACAAAAAGAACAACTAGTACATCAGTACTCAAAATATGTGTAGTTCCACTATAATATACACGTATCAAACTTATTTTCATAACTTGGTAACATCGTATGCTTTTGAAATCAGTTACATTATTTGTTAATTATTTAATTGCACATATATAATCATTTTTTTTCGTGACCTGTATCATGTGGAATCATGCATCGGGGTAACATCTAAAAGTCATGGATTGGAGGTAACTAGTTTAGCATTACATGTCTAGCCATCAGTACTTTAATTTGTTGATTTGGTTATTCAAAATCAAGACACAATTACTTTTTTTAATCTAAATTCAAATCATCCATTATATTTGTTATTTGTCATTTACTGTTTGCTCATTTATCCCTTGTTCTTCTATTTTCATCCATGTTTCTGGACCTCCACATTTACTCATCACATTCGTATACACATGTTTAATCTTCTTTCATATTTGACTATGTACTTCATCACATTTACGCATTGTTTAATTTATTATTTTCTTTTTTGTGAAATTATTGATTCTGTGAAATGTCAATTACTATACGCCACTGATTGTGTCTTCAATACGAGCGTATTTTTTCTACAATCATTTGCTAAAAAATATGTTCTTACTGGAAAGATGGTTATTTCCATTTTACAACAAAAACAATAGCCATTTATACCAATCTAATATCTTTTATTTGATTTAAACCTTCTTTATACAACTTTTAAGTTTAGTCTATTTTTTATGATTATTAACCATAAATATTGGTATTAAATCATGCAATGAATTTAGAATTGTAATTTTTAAATGTACTTTCTACGATGTCTATTTGTTACGAATCATCAAATTTTGCTAATTTGCATCAATTGATAAGTTAAATAGATTGGGATGACCTCGACCTTCCTTCTTTCCCTGCCTATTGATTATGATTTGTGAATTCACTGCTTGGATGTTATCTCTTTTACAAACAATCTTAGATTGCACAATAAATAACAATATTTATGATGAAAATAGTCCTTCACTTTGTAACATGTCAATAAGTGTGTACCGGTATATTTTGATTTCTAAAGAAAAAAATTCAAAAGATAAGGCGACTTCAGTATTTTCATTTTAGTTTGTGGTAATTTAGGTCCATTTATTAAAGACTTTAATTAATTTCATCTTTCTCATATCCATTTCTAATATAGTTAAGGAGTGTTAATATGACATTCTGCTGCTTTTTATAATTTCCACTTTGCTTCGGTTGATATTATAATTCAGATGTTCAAGTGTAGGGGTGGGCAATATTGGGTTTGAACTGAATTAACTAATCAAACAGATTTGTTTTAGTTGGTTCGGTTCAGTTTTGTAACTAAATCAGTTTGAATTCAGTTTGTAAAATATTTTTTTGGTTATCAGTTTTACTGGAATAACCGAACTTTTATCATATTATCTAATTTTATAGTATTGTTGTACTTTAAATAATTGGTTTAGTGATAAAATACAAAAGAATTTGTGAAAGGCAAGTTAATTTTTATTGTAAATATAAAGTATAATGAACAAAATTTCCTCAAACATAAATTTATGTTCTACTTTGAGTGAATTAATCATTTGAACAATAACATATCTCTCAAATTCAGTTAATCTGTTACCGACTGAATTAACCGAAATTATTTTCGTTTGGTTAGATTTTGAAAATTTTCAGTTTGAAAATTTTGACTTCAAAACTGAACGAACCGACCGAACGCTCACACCCTATTCAAGTGGGTGTCTTCTCACCATTTGAGCCAAGTTTACTATCGAAATCAAGAAGTATAATAAAATAGAAGTATAGTCCATAATGTGATTAATTTATTAGTTATGGCCAGGTATTTAACAACTGACCGAGCCTATTTAACTTCCTTTGCTCCAAATTTCAAGATCCACGTAGGCCTTGATAATCGAGAAGATAACCTACTCTATTGTTCATACACCAAATCTTGAGCTCCATGTACGCCGTGATTATTGAGAAGAACTATTCCTGAGCAGGAGACCAGGTCCAGCCGCATGCAGCTGATATTCAGGATTGAGCAACACGTGACCAACACAGGATCAGATGACTATTATGTAGCACACCAACTAATCCATGCTTTTGCCTATAAATACACATTTCCAGAAATGGAAATGGAGAGTCTTTTTTTTGGGAAAAAAAAGTTCATGGTTGGCTTTCTAAAAATAGCCTACTACACACTTCGATCAGACAACATTGTAACACAAGGATTTAGTGTATAAACCACTTCTTTCTCTACTTTCTTTCAACCGAAACAACTATAACATGTACTCAAATGTATAAACAGAGATTATAAAGTGGACAAAGGCTTGGTTGAAGTCGAACCACTGTAAAATTGTTGTGTGTTCCCTGTGTTCACTTGTTTTTTCTTGCATTCTGTGATTGTAATTGTGTGTGGATTATACACTTTAGGGGTTGATTGTCACTAGACCAACTTTTGATGTCAACATTAACTATATTGTTAGGCTTTTCAGTATCATGCATTTGTTCATGTACATATCATAATCCCTTTGATGTTTCCATTTCAGTTGATTACTTTAAGATTTTAGTTTGTACAAGAATATAGGTATATAATTTATTAACTGAGAACAATATAAGTGGATTACAAAGATAAATTGTTTATAGCATGCGTCCAAGTATATATTGAATGTAATATATTCTTTAACGATCGTACCAGTAAAAGTGTACCCGTATTAGTAAATTAATGTTTTTAAACTTGTAATTTGCTTCCATTAAGGGATGTGGCATTCACCAACTTATTGTTTATTATATATAGAATTTGAATATTTCACAACTGTGAAAAAAACATTTTATTCAAATAATTATTCTACCTATAATATTTACGATTTGATTAGTGGAGTTATGATAATATACCACTTAGATAACTTACCAGTTAGTCAGGTTGGACTTGTATATGAAATTGAAGGAAAGTATTCTATCTACATACTCTACAATTGTTGTCACTCCCCATTTCATTGTATGTATGAATTATTTTTTATAAACCCATTTTAGATTTCAAAAGGGATTTTTTTAATGCTATTGCAAATTCTAAATTATTGATCCAAATTTATAAAGATTGGTTAAATTATTATTAATGAAGTGATTCAAAAATCTATGATGTTTATGGGTCGAGTTCTTAGAACCACTTTAAATCCATGTTGAAGTGATGAGTAGTCAAAGAAGTTTTGTTTTGCAACTGATGTATTTTAAGCGGAGTGAGAATTTGAGTGATTTGATATATTATTTAAGAGTTGCATAGTTCATATGTCATTGTTGTATCTACTGTTTATTTTAGCTTTGGAGGGGTTTTATTTAGGTTTGTCTATCATGTTATCTTACCTTATTTGCTGATGAGGTCTTTTGAAAGGGTTTATTATGGCTTTATTCTTTGGTTAATTAAATGATTCAAAGATTAATTCAATCCCAAACTGAGTTTCCAAACAAAGTTGCATATTGAGTTTGTAAGCTCGGTATGAAACTGAACCCAGTTTGGTACTGAGTTTAACTCAGCTTGGTGTTGATTTTAACTCAGATGGAAATTGGATTTATAAACTCAGTGCTAAACTGAGTTTGTAAACTCAGTAAGAAACTGGGTTTGCAAACTCAGTAAGAAACCGAGTTTGTAAACTCCGTATGAAACTGAGCTTGTAAACTCTGTATGAAACTGAGTATATAAGCCCAGTTTTCGAATTGAGTTTGTAAACCTAATTCCAATCGAGTTTATAAACTCAGGTAAACCGAGTTTAACTCGGTTAGAGATTGAGTTTAAAACTTAGTTCCAAACTGAGTTTATTAACTCAACACCAAACGAAGTTTATAAATTCAGTTGGAACTGGGTTTATAAACTCAGTTTCATACTTAGTTTACAAACTCAGTATACAATTGAGTTTGGAAACTCAGTTTGGAACTGAGTTTCTGAGTTTTTCCTAGCTGTAATCTATCTATGCAATTTTATGGATACCCTTCTGTAGCATAAAATGTATTTTTACAGTCTTGGTATGTTTGGATATTTGGATGAGATAACTCTATGCTTTATTGTTAACATAGGATTCAAATTTGAAATGGGATTTAATTTATTTGGTTTTAAATTAAGGTTTTTACACCTTTATATTATTGTTGTTTATTTATTTATTGCAGATGTCCTTCTACTCAAGTCCTACGATCGATTATCGTGAATACTTCCTATGGTATTATGCGTTGGTCTATTCAAACAATTCAGGCGATCCTCCTCAAATTGTTTGTCCAGCCGAATCTCAGACATTAACTCTGTTTAGCATCTACGAGATAATAAAGTCAAGCTTAGAAAGTGACTTGGCATTATTAAGTGCTCAGAATGATATGGCACCGCCTACTAGGTTGACAACACAAGGAAAATTGACACCCTTGCCAACTACAATAGCAACAAGATTGCCACCCTTACAAACATTCTATTTTAGAAGAAGTACAGTCTCGAAGATTGCTATGTCAATGCAATATTGAACTAATATTCAGAACATGCTATTTGAATAAAAACATTGGTTGTCGATATTTTATTTGTGTAAACACTGGAACTCTCAGAGATTGGGGTTTCATCCATTAGATTGACGAACCACTATTTGATCGTGCTGTGGAATTTGCATTGGAGGTTCTTGGAGAAAACAAAAGGCTTAAAAAGAGGCTTAAATTGCAAGAAATAATCGAACTAAATATATCAAAGGCATGTTGAAATTATAAAGATATGACTTTGAACTTATAACATTTACTATTATTTACTAATTTATATGTTTCAATATAAGGAAGATATTTCTTAGGTGATGTCCATGTGTTTTTGGGTGAAGTAATGATATTTTTTTTCTTTTAGGTGCAATGTAGATTAGAGGTACATGATATACTAGGACTATTTGAAATTTAATTGATGCTATTTAATTAAATGCATGTAGGAAGAAGTAGAAGAAGCAGAGAAAAAGAGAGAATTTGGTGGCACAAGCTATGATTTTTTTGGTTGTAAGGTTAATTATATGGTTGGAGTTATTGGTGTTTGTAGACTTGAAATATGAAAAATATCTTGCATTTTTTAAACTCTATATTGTTACTACCATGGAATTGGATATTGTTTCTTGATGTTTATTTTATTATAATTTGCATATGTATTGAATTTGGTATCTTTATGTACTGACTTTTTTTATTAGTTCATAATTTGTTATTATCACGAATATGGATTTTTTTTTTCTTGTCGATTTTATTACATGTTGCTATATTGAGAAAATATCATAGCTGAATGCATATTAAATAGAGCTTATGCTATGTTGTATACAAATACAAGTGTTTTTTGTTATAAACATTTCATTAGAATATTGTTGAGTAACGGACATATGTGTTGGGAATATAATGTTACAAACACTTTAAGCATTTGTGAATGAATGTTTGCTAACACTTATAAGCGTTTGTTTTAAATGATTTCCGACACACCTATAGTGATATGTATAAGTGTCATTGAAATTACCAACAACACTTATACTCATTGGCAATCCCCCTTTTTGGTAGTGATCTCTAGTCAATTTCCTGATGTCTCTGACGAGGTCAAAGGATTTCAGCCACAATGGGAGAATGAATTTCGGATTGATTGAGATGATGAAGCCATATGTTGACATAAACAGTTGGTCTAATGATGATCAACCCACAAAGTGCTTTAATTACCCACAATAATATTCTCAGAATACGAGAAAAAGTAGCAGAACACAAAAGACACAATAGTTTTATATTGGTTTTGGTTAAATCAAGCCTACATCCACTTTATAATCTTTGTTTATACTATTGATTACAGGTTACAGTTGGTTTTGATTGAAAGAGAGAAGACAAAGAAGTGGTTTATACACAAAATCTGTGTGTTGTACTTGGATTATACGGCATGCTATTTGTAGAGTGTCGAATATGAGTTGCTTTAAATTTTCTAAAGGTAGTTCAGAATGCCTTTTTATTTCTGGAAAGGGTTGTATTTATAGCTGAGAAGGTGGGCCGAGTTTGTATGCGGGGTGCTATACGACTATTTCAGGCTTCGTGTAACGACCCGCATTCTTTGCATCAGGGATCGTAGAATATTTATTTCTTTCTCATGTAAAGTTGAATAGCCATGCAACTTTAGGGGACGACTATTGGGATCATTTCCCATGTTCATGATTTTTGTCGATTTTTAAATGACCGTTTTGCCCCAACTGATCTTGTTTCGGTCATTACTTTTGATTGGTAAGGAGTTTTGACCTAAAATCACTTCCATTAGATCCGGATGATGATTTACCTTTCCGTAGAGTGGTCATACGTGAAAAACGGACTTACCGTTTGGGAGATATGACTGAAATAAGGTTTGGAAGGTGAAAAACTGCTTAACCGGGCCAAATCAGGTGATTAGTGAATGGGCCCATAACCCATGTTGGGATTAGGGTTATGGGGAGGCTGAAATGAGTTTGGTTTTGATTGTATTTCAGTTTTCTAGCTGCCATTTACCTCCTAGGAACCCTAGCAATGACCTCCACCTTCTAATTTCATCCCAAATCGCTCCCTAATCAAGGATTAAGCTTAGCACCATTTCAGAGTTAGGGCTGCTGTCAGACGCTAGAAATCGCCCCAAATCAGTGGAGTTTCAGTTTTGAAAGTTTCATTTGTGGCTAAGGTGAGTGATTAGCACTGTTTCTACACTATTAAAGCTAATCAGGGGTGATTAATGTTAATTAACAAAATTATACATGATTAAATTCTGGAAAATTGTTTAGAAATTCTTAAACACTGTTTTAGACCTCCGTTGGAAGTTTGGGTAAATTTGGTTAAGTTTTGCTAATCCTATCATCGGATTTTCTTAAACATGCTTAAGGGAAAAATATGGATTTTGGGCATGTTTGATCCGTTTTGACATATCAAATTGTTATTTTGGTGTTTGTGGTTGATTATACATGTTGCTATGACTATATGGTATGCTCTGTGATTGTTTAGAACAGTTAAAATGGTCGAAAACGTCGTCCTATGGACTAAAAACAGTCGCTGGAAGTTGTAGGAAAAGTATGCAGGAGCCAGACCAGATCAGATCGCCCTTACCCGAACCGACCCGATCGTGAGTCCAACCCCACGAGCCGCCATATGTTCCTCACCCCTTTGAGTTTGATCACCACGAGCAGAGCATCCATGAGTAGATCGCCTTGAGGATCGTGAGCTGAGACAAACCAGCACTTGAAGACCACGACCCGACATGGATGCTCACCACGAACCGAAGACCTAGGAGGATGCACCCGACCCGACCCAGTTGGGTAACCACGACCCGATCCCTTACTCACGAACCGAGGAACCCGAACTGGTGGAAGAAGTACGACCCGATCCGATGTCCTGGAGGAGGCATCACGACCCGACCCGTATAGAGCAGTCCGATCCGAATCGGAGGGGAGATTGTGATCCGAACCAAGAAGCTTGGACGCAAGGCATGAGTTGTGAACCAATGAAGACCAATCCGGATGATGACCAAACCACGAGATGCAAAGGTAGTCCAAATGGGAAGTAGAACTCAGGATCCATATGGGAGCCAACGAGTTAACTTCATGATTGGACTTTGATGCAGGACGTGTGCTAAGGAGTCGTCGACGTCCATAGCTTTGATTCACCACCAAGAGACGATTGTTAGGCTACGGATCAGTGCAGCGGGGTAGTTAATACTCCATAAGGCAGAGTGATCGTAGCATGGCTTTGAGCCAGTGTAGTGGAGTCGTCATGACTTCATGGAGCAGAGTGGACATAGCAAGGACTAGTGGCTATGGATCAGTGCAGTGGAGTCACCATAACTCCATGCGGTAGAGTGATCATAGCAAGGATTTGAGTGATCAAAGCGGTGGATATCGTATGCTTTACGCACTGAGTGGGAGATGTGAGGATGGTTGCTATGCTTGATTTTTTGACATCACTATGACATGCACACACCACCCCTATCTTTACACCATATGTTAGCGTCACCTTAGAGTACTGTACATCTTTTTGTGCTAACTCTTTGGTTGCAGGTACAGGTTTAGGTATGGTTTAGTATACCTGTTATTGTTCCATTTTGCTGCTTATCGCTCATACCAGACTTTTGTCTGCCCCAGAGTTTTATGTCTCTTCTTATTACTCTGGGTGCTCTTAAATGGGCAGACTAGAGACAGGTTAGGTGGTATGCACGAGTAGCTGTACCGGGGACGAGCAGGAGGCTTCTATGTATGATATATATAGATATTCTCCCTGTGTCACTGCTGGTCACTACTCTGGGCATTAGTAGTGTACCTTTCCTTTCTTTTGCTTTAGAGACAGTTTTAAAGTTGTAATAACGATGAAGTGGAACATAACCTGTATTTGGATTTTCCGCTGCTACGATGTTTAGTTTTCAGCTTATGCACTGTCTCACCTGTTTTATTTAAAGTATGTTATTATTATATTTTATTCCATGCGCTGTGATACATTCTACAGGTTCCTTTGGTAGTTCTAGCTTCAAATTCCATTCTTTTCCTTTCTTTGGCGACCGTCCCGTGCTGGTTGGACATTAGCACATCGCACTTTCATTGAAATGTCGGCTGGTGTGGGGCGGGCCATCACATTTGGTATCAGAGCTCTAGGTTGCGTAGCTAACCTAGGGAAAGACACCAGGGAGAGATAGTATACGTATATGAGAGCACGTATTTATGATATTTTGGTTTTCAAAAGCTATATATATATACACTATTAGTATATTTAATGATGAAGTCCCACTACACTGGCACTACTGAAGAGATGGTTAATCGTTTTCTCCTTATAGATTGAACGATGAGCCGATATACTAGGGGTACTGGTAGAGGAGCTAATAATGGGAATGCTCCTGATATGAGGACGATGTTCACTGACTTCATGAGAGAGAGGCTTAAAAATGTGCAAGGAGCAGTTCCTAATGCTGTAAATGATGGTGGTGCAGCGGTGCATGCGCCTAGAGCCGATTTCGCCAAGCTTTGCAAGGATTACACTAGTCTTGGTGGGAAGCCATTCCATGGAACGGAATCAGCTACAAAAGTTCAGGATTGGTTGGATAGCTGTGAGCGTAACTTGGGTATCGAGGATGCGACGAAGAGAAAGTAATCATCCCATCAGCTGCAAGGACGGGCGATGAATTAGTGGAATGTTAATAAGGCAGCTACTCCAGAGGATCGAGTTACTTGGGATCAGTATAAGGCCCGATTAAGTGATAAGTTTATCCCAACTGCTCAGAAATCAGAATTGTTTATGAAAGTTCTGGAGCTTAAGCAGAATGGTAGAGCAGTATCGGAGTATATTGCTGAGTTCGATACTTTATCGAAGTATGGATTATCTCTTATCAACACTCCCGAGAAGAAAAATGAGAAGTTCATAACAGACTTAGATCAGAACTTAGGGGAAAGGCTTATAAACCATATCGATGAGACGTTTGAATCGATTGTGGGAAAAGCTTTGAGTCTGAGAGTTTATACCCTAAGTCGAAGACTAAGGTTGCATCTGTAGAGGAGCCAAAACCGCAAGCAAGCGGTGGAGGCAAGAATGGTTCTCAGAATAAGAGAAAGCAGAATCGGACCAAGGATGGCCACAAGAAAAGGAATAAGAAAGATGTGGAGTGCTTTAGCTATGGCAAGAAGGGCCATTATGCTAAAGAATGTCGAGCAAAGGCAGTGGACAGGAAGTGCTTCAACCGTGGCCAAGTGGGACATCATAAGGATAAATGTCTGCAATCCCCTAAAGAAAAGCAGATTGTGAAAGCATATGCTCTTAATGTTGTTCCTTCTTCGTCGAATGCCCCAATTGCGACGGAGAAAGGAAAGAATGTCGTCATTCAAGGTATGCTTTCTGTTTATGATGATCCTGTTCAAGTATTGTTTGATACCGGTGCTTCGCGCTCGTTCATATCTAGTGACCTGGTAGATAGGTTGGGATTGGAACCCAGATAGTCGATAGACCTTTAACGGTGACGAACCCGATTGATGGTTCAACTAGCCTTAGCTTGATTTGTCGTAATGTGGACTTATCGAGTCATGGATGCATGTTTGTTTGTGATTGCTTTGTCTTGGGCTTTACTAGGTTTGGCATTATTTTGGGAGTCGATTGGCCCCAATGGTACGGGGTGGTGGTAGACTGTGAGGGCTTTTTGGTGACAGTTAGAGAGGACGATGGGTGGAGGGTAGTGTTTGGTGGTCTGCCTAGTGATGGGGTAATGGCTAGTTTTCTAAATTCCCTCGACATCCCGCATGATGAGTTGTCAGATGTGCCCCTGGCTCGCCAGTATCCGGACGTCTTCGAGGAAGTGACCGGACTCCCACCACACCGAGAGATTAAGTTTCGTATTGATTTAGTGAAAGATGCCAGACTTATAGTGATGCCACTTCATCGTATGACGCCAAGGGAGAAGCGAGCGCTCGGGGTGCAAGTAAGTGATCTTCTAAAGAAGGGATTTATCCGAAGAAGTGTCTCCGAGTGGGGAGCACCAGTTGTGTTTGCTACCAAGGCAGATGGTTCCCTCTGATTGTGTGTGGACTACTGCAAGTTGAATAAGGTGACGAGGAAGAATAAGTATCCTCTACCGCGGATAGATGATTTGTTTGATCAGTTGAGTGGCACGAGAGTGTTCTCCCAGTTAGATCTCACGACAGATTTTCATCAGCTTAGAGCGGAAGCTGAGAGTATAGCTAAAACGGCCTTTCAGACGCTGTCTGGATTCTATGAGTGGTTGGTCATGCCATTCGGGTTAACCAATGCACCCGCATATTTTGTGGATCTTATAAACAGGGTATTCAGGTATCAATTGAATAAGTTTGTTCTTGTGTTTGTAGACGATATCTTGGTTTATTCGAGGACAGAGGAAGAACATAAGGAACATTTGAGAGAAGTGATGGAGGTGTTGAGAAAACACCCATTGAAAGGAAAGTTTTCTAAGTTTCACTTCTGGAGAAGGGAAGTGAGATTTTTGGGCCATGTTGTTTCAGAAAATGGTATTTCCATGGATCCTGCAAGGGTGGCTACTGTACAAGACTGGTCTACGCCCAAGAATGCAACAAACGTAAGAAGTTTCTTGGGATTGGCTGGATATTATCGTAAGTTTATCCAAGACTTCTCCAAGATTGCAGCACCGTTAACTCAGTTGACCTAGAAGAATCAAGCTTTCGTCTAGGACGAAATGTGTGAGAATGCATTCAAGAGTCTAAAGGAAAAGTTGACATGTGCACCAGTGTTAGTCATTTCTAAAGGGAATGAAGAGATGACGGTATACACATATGCCTGTGGTACTAGACTAGGTGTTGTATTGATGCAAGGAGGTAGGGTTGTTGCTTATGCTAGTCGGCAACTGAAACCGCATGAGAAAAGATATCCTACCCCATGATTTGGAATTGGCAGGGATCGTGTTCGCATTGAAGATGTGGAGACATTATCTCTTAGGAGAAAGATTCGAGTTGTTTACTGATCATAAATTGTTAAAGTATCTTTTTCTCTCAGAAGGATCTAAATCTCTGACAGCAAAGATGGTTAGAATTCTTGGCTTCCTACGATTTCGTTATCGCATATACACCAGAAAAGGGCAATGTGGTAGCTGATGCATTAAGTAGAAGACATGCTAGTTTAGGGGCTATGTTTCTAGAATGGAAGCAACTGGAGTACATCGCTGGGTATGATTTCATACCAAAGTGCGAATTGGATCCAGAAGTATTAGCAAGTTTGACGATCATACCCACTTTGATTGAGCGGATTAGTTCCAGTGAGAAGAACGATCTTAACATATTGGAAATCATCTCCAAGTTAGAGATGGGTATCGATGAGAAGATGAACAAGTATGGGCTTGATCGAGACGGATGGCTTAGAAAGAATAGAAGACTAGTTGTGCCCAATGTCAATGGATTGAGGGATGAAGTGTTTAGAGAATGCCATCACTTGAAACTGACCATCCATCCCGGTGGTAACAAAATGTATCAAGATATGAGGCAGACCTACTACTTAGAAGGGATGGAAAGAGACATTGGGAAGTTTATATCCAAATGCATGAACTTCCAGTTAGTTAAAGCTGAGCAAAAGAAACCTAGTGGTTTGTTGCAACCATAAGAAATTCCAGAATGGAAATGGGAACAAGTCTCAATGGATTTCATTGATGGGTTACCAAGGACTAGATCGGGCCATCGTAGCTTTTGGGTGATTGTGGGCCGATTGACTAAGAGTGCAAGGTTTATACCCGTCAAGTCGAATAGAATGGCAGCTAAGTTAGCGGAACTATATATGAAGTGGGTAGTGAGATTTCATGGAGTACCTAAAGGCATTGCGGGTGACCGAGACCCGTTGTTTACTAGTGGGTTTTGGAAGAGCTTACAAGAGGCCCTAGGGTCGGAATTATATCTCAGTACCGCGTACCATCCTCAAACCGATGATCAGACAGAGAGGGTGAATCGTATATTAGAAGATCTCTTGAGAGCTTGCAAGTTGGATTTTGGTGGATCGTGGGATGACCATTTGCATCTATTAGAGTTTGCATATAATAATAGTTATCAATCCAGTATTGGTATGGCTCCATTTGAAGCTTTGTACGGAAGACCGTGCAAGTCACCATCATCTTGGTTAGAAACTGGTGAGAAATTTGTGTTTGGACCAGATGTGATAAGAGAAACTTCAGATAAGATTAAGGTCATTCAACATCGAATGAAGACTGCCCAAGATAGGCAGAAGAGTTATGCTGATAAGAGGAGAAGAGATTTAAAATTCTCCATTGGCGACTTGGTGTTTGTCAAGATTTCTCCATTAAAGAGCGTGATACGATTTGGTAGGAGAGGCAAGCTAGCACGAAGATTTGTTGGTCCATTCCCAGTTCTTGAACAAGTTAGGAATTTGGCATATAAAGTTGAATTACCAGAGAAGATGGCAGGAGTTCATAACATATTTCATGTTTTCCAATTAAGGAAATTCATGCACGACCCCGATATAACTAGTTCACCTGATCAGTTGGATGATATCGAAGTAAAACCCGAGGCGGTTGGGAACCGCAAGCCGATTCGTATTGTCGAGCACAAAGCAACTTCGAAGGAAAGCGGAGAATGTAGTCAAAGTTCAGTGAGGCGAGAATGAGAATGACTGTACTTGGGAGAAAGAGGAGAGCATTAGGAAGACGTATCCAGAACTCTTTGCCTAATAAGATTTTAATTGCAATTTAGTTTTCCGCATGCTAGGATAGACTTGTTTGTTGTTTTGTATGTTTGATTGTTGTGAATGGTTGGTAGTCATGCGGGATCCTTTACTTGTTTCTAAGTTAAGGAATTTCGTGGGCGAAATTACTTAAGGGGGGAGAATGTAACAACCTGCATTCTACGCATCAGGGGATCATAATAAATTTATTTCTTTCTCATGCGAAGTCGTATAGCCATGTAACTTTAGGGGACGACTATTGGGGTCATTTCCCATGTTCACGATTTTTACCGATTTTTAAATGATCGTTTTGCCCCTAACTGATATTGTTTCGGTCATAACTTTTGATTGGTAAGGTGATTTGACCTGAAACCACTTCCTTAGATCCGGATGATGGTTTACCTTTCCTAGAGTGGTTATATATGAAAAACGGACTTACCATTTGGGAGATATGGCTGAAATAAGGTTTTGAAGGTGAAAAACTACTTAACCGGGCCAAATAAGGTGATTAGTGAATGGGCCCATAATCCATTTCGGGATTAGGGTTATGGGGAGGCTGAAATGAGTTAGGTTTTTATTCTAGTTCAAATTTCTAGCCGCCATTTACCTCCCAGGAACCCTAACAATGGCCTCCACCTTCTAATTTCATCCCAAATCGCTCTCTAATCAAGGATTAAGCTTAGCAACATCAAATCAAGGAGAAATAGCACCATTTCAGAGTTAGAGCTGCTGTTAGACATTGGAAATCGCCCTAAATCAGTGGAGTTTCAGTTTTAAAAGTTTCATTTGTGGCTAAGGTGAGTGATTAGCATTGTTTCTACACTAATTACGGCTAATTAGTGGTGATTAGTGTTAATTAACAAAATTATACATGATTAAATTCTGGAAAAATGTTTAGAAATTCTTAAACGCCGTTTTAGACCTCTGCTGGAAGTGTGGGTTAATTTGGTTAAGTTTTGATAATCCTATCATCAGATTTGCATAAACATGCTTAAGGGAAAAATATGGGTTTTGGGCATGTTTGATCCGTTTTGACATATCAAATTGTTGTTTTGGTGTTTGTGGTTGATTATACATGTTGCTATGATTACATGGTATGCTCTGTGATTGTTTAGAACAGTTAGAATTGTCGAAAACATCGTCATATGGCGTAAAAACAGTCGCTGGAAGTTGCAGGAAAAGTATATATGCAGGAGCCGGACCGGATCGGAACGCCCCTACCCGAACCGACCGGATCGTGAGTACTACCCCATGAGCCGCCAGATCTTCCTCACCCCTTCGAGTTTGATCACCACGAGCGGAGCATCCACGAGTCGATCGCCTTGAGGATCGTGAGCTGAGACAAGCCAGCACTTGAAGACCACGACCCGACCAGGGTGCTCACCACGAACCGAAGACCTGGGAGGATGCACCCGACCTGACCCAGTTGGGTAACCACGACCCGATCCACCACTCACGAACCGAGGCACCCGACCTGGTGGAAGAAGTACGACCCGACCCGATGTCCTGGAGGAGGCATCACGACCCGACCTGTATGGAGCTGTCCGATCCAAATCAGAGGGGAGATTGCGAACCGAACCAAGAAGCTTGGACGTGAGGCATGAGTTGTGAACCAATGAAGACCGATCCGGATGATGACCAAACCCCGAGATGCAAAGGTAGTCCAAATGGGAAGTAGAACTCAGGATCCAGATGGGAACCAACGAGTTAACTTCATGATTGGACTTTGTTGCGGGACGTGTGCTAAGGAGTTGTCGATGTCCATAGCTTTGATTCACCACCGAGAGACGATTGTTAGGCTATGGATCAGTGCAGTGGGGTAGTTACTACTCCATGGGGCAGAGTGATCGTAGCATGGCTATGAGCCAGTGCAGTGGAGTCGTCATGACTTCATGGGGCGGAGTGGACATAGAAAGGACTAGTGGCTATGGATCAGTGCAGTCGGGTTGCCATTACTCCATGGGGTAGAGTGATCATAGCAAGGATTTGGGTGATCAAAGCGGTGGATATCGTATGATTTATGCACTGAGTGAGAGATGTGAGGATGGTTGCTATGCTTGATTGTTTGACATCACTATGACATGCACACCCCCACCCACATATCTTTACACCATATGTTAGCATCACCTTAGAGTATTGTAAATCTTTTTGTGCTAACTCTTTGGTTGCAGGTCCAGGTTCAGGTATGGTTTAGTATACCTATTATTGTTCTGTTTTGCTGCTTATCGCTCATACCAGACTTTTGTCTAACCCAGAGTTTTATGTCTCTTCTTATTAATCTGGTTGCTCTTAAACAGGCAGACTAGAGACAGGTTAGGTGGTATGCACGAGTAGCTGTACCAGAGACGACCAAGAGGCTTCCACGTATAATATATATATATATATATATATATATATATATATTCCCTGTGTCGCTGTTGGTCACCACTCTGGGCATTAGTAGTGTACCTTTCCTTTCTTTTGCTTTAGAGACAGTTTTAAAGTTGTAATAATGATGAAGTGAAACATAAGCTGTATTTGGATCTTCCGCTGCTACGATGTTTAGTTTTCAGCATATGCACTATCTCACCTGTTTTATGTCAAGTATGTTATTATTATATTTTATTCCATGCGCTGTGAGACATTCTACACGTTCTTTTGGTAGTTCTAGCTTCAAATTCCATTCTTTTCCTTTCTTTGGCGACCGTCCCGTGCTGGTTGGACATTGGCAAAGCACACTTTCATTGAAATGTCGGTTGGTGCGGGGCGGGCCGTCACACTTCGGCACATGTAACTCGATCGATTAAAGTAGTTATAGGCAGAGGGACCCGATATCCTGTAGATGAATAGTTATTCTTGAGATTTGTGGCATATGTGGAACTTGAATTCTAGAGCATAAAAAGTTGTGCAAGCCAAGTTTGACCGGTTCTTTAGCCATGGGAGTAAGACTTTGTCTTGTTGTAAATAATTTAGCCTTATATTTCCGATCTGATATTCTAGACTTGATCTGATCTTTCAGGAGCAGCACAATCGATCAGTTGATGACTCGATCGATTAGTTTTGTTTTGACTTCTGAAGGATGGAAATCTTTGAGGGAGAGCCTTTACTTATTGTGAAGCCATCTCGGGTTGAAATATGATTGATCGACCGGAGATGAAAATCGACCATGAAGGCAAGGAAGGGGAGATATCTAGCAGCAAGCTTCGATCTTGAGCTGTGATAGCTTTTTGCAAAAAGCTGGTCAACACTTTGCCCCCCAAAACATATCTTCTTGGGAAAGGAGATGTGTTCTAGATCTTCCAGAGAATGTTGAATAATAGAAGTCCGATATGAAATTTAGAAATCCATGCTTACGCCAAACCATACTTTAGGAGGGACAGAAAACCGACGATCAACAATGATTGTATTAAGGCCAGAAAATCGTCGACCGCAATGGATCGTATCAAGGTCAAAAAACCAACAATCACCTAAAGATCGTATTAAGGTCTGGTGTTCGAGAGTGTAAAGAGATATCGATCATGACAAATTAATCCTGAAGAATAACAAAAGGACCGGGACCTTGCCGAGCTAAACAGTGTCTGTAATAGGTTTGACATGCCAATTCCAGATAATGTCATTTGAGATGTTCGGGCATAAGCCATGCTTGGTAATGTGATAGGAGTATAATCCATACCCAATTTATAATTGAAAGAGGTATAAACCATACCCAAGGGGTCAACCATAAACCATACGGGGAAGCTAAGATTAGGGTATCATCCATACCCGGAGTTTCATTGGGAGATGAACATAAACCATGCTTGATTTTAGTAAAAGGGAGGTATAAACCATACCTGGCAAAATTAGGGTTTCGAGCATCAGCCATGCCCGGGGAGTAAATTTTTCCAAAGATATCGAGTAAAAATGATACTCGTGATTTATTATCGTGAGGACGAGTATAAACCATACTCGGTTTTCAAATGTTGGCAAGTATTAACCATACTCACCTTAAGAGTTTTGGCGAGCATTAACCATACTCAGCTTAAGATGGTTGACGAACAATAACCATACTTGGCTTTAGAGTTTTGGCGAACATTAACCATACTCGGCTTAAGATGGTTAGCGAGCATTAACCATACTTGGCTTTGAGGCACTAGCCAAATCTCGAAAAGATTCTTGGATCGATCAAACACAATCTATGCTTGAGAAATATATTTTATTGCCTCTAAGAAACTATTATAAAAATTAAAATAAATCCTAATGGGTTTATGGTCAAATCCATAGCACGCTTATGGATTAAATCTTAACCCCGTACGTGTGTACTTAAACATTATTGAAAAAATGATAAAAGTACATTTCTTATATCCTTAGAAATGGCATGCATTCACAACGATATAAACCAGATAATTTGATGATAATGTCATGGTTGCCAGGCTTGAGGTCCTTTCTGTTTTGAGGTGCTTGGGGACCGACCTAAGGAGCTTGGGAAGGAAGCTGTGGTAGCACAGCTGGCGCATATTCTTTAACATACATGGGTAGCTCTCCACGTCTAACCCTTTCTTCGATGAGCTCGCGCACATGCCTGCATTCATTGATGTCGTGACCTGCCATATTATGATACATGCAGTGCTTTCCTGATTCAAGTTCTCTTTGGGTCGATTCCCTCATAGGAGGCTTTGGAAAAGGTAGGGATCCTCTTACACTGAGGTAGACGACCAGTAGGGAGGAGTTGAGCTTGGTGTATTGATCGTACTTGTTTTCTCTTCGAAATTGCACATTCCGATCATTCTTTTCCGAGGCTTTACCTTTTCCTTTCTTCTGGCTATTGGTATTGGATGGGCCTCCATCTTTTATAGAAAGCACTTTAAGATTTTCCATCTTGATGTTAGCATCTTCTTGCCAGAGGAATCTATCTGCTTCAGCATAGAAATCTTCGATATCCTTAGGGGATCTCTAGTTAGAGAGATCTAGAAATCAGATTGGCTCTAAACACTGGCTATGGCAGCCATAAGCACCATCGATGGCTCAAGTCGATCGAATGACGCTACGGTCACGTTGAATCTTTATAAGAAGGAGCGTAGGGTCTTTCCGGACCGATGCTTGATGGATGTGAGGAACATGACGCTCTTCGATCAGGAGATACGAACTCTAAATTGCTCGAAGAAGCGGGTGACTAACATATTCCAACTATTAATCGATTCAGTTGTTAGCTGCCACAACCACATGCCAGCTATCTCGGTGAGAAATAGAGGGAAGCACTTGAACATAAAGTTGGTTAATGCAGAAAGCACTTCCATGTGTCACATGGATCTCATGAGATGTATGGTCGGGTCGGTCCGACCGTTGTAGGGCTCCTAGACCGGAAGTTTAAAGTCCGGTGGATTCTGGAAGTTTCTGATTTCTCGCGTTAATGGACTGCGATGGATGTTGTCCACATCCTCTTGAGAAGAGGTGCCTCTGGTGAAGCGTTTGATGATGCTTGCTATCTGACTTCCATCCCTAAGGAGTTGTTTCCACGAATCCAATTCTACACTAGGGACATTGGTGAGAATCCTAGTACTAGGACTGGTTGGAAGCATGCCCCGAGTCGATTGGGGTTGGTTGGGTTCGTCTCACGAGAGTTGAGTGAAGGTGGTCCCCCCTCCCCTGCGTAGGCGTTTACTCAAGGTTAACTAAAGTCGCTTGGTTAAACTGAGTATTGGACCGAACCATATCTATGGTGGTAAGACCGGCTCGGGCCGACATTAGGGTGATTTTTAGTAGCATTTTCCTCTGCCCTTCCTGGAACTGGCATGTTACAATGGTCTTGTTGGGAAAGAGGGTTGTTGCCCCCAACTAAGCTTGAATCTCCATGCTGAGAAGGCCGGATGGGAGGCTTTATAAGATTAGTTTGTGGTAAGATACTGGGTTGAAACCGAGGTTGCATCGATCCTGGATTCGTATTGGTTCAAGAGTTATTTGTCCAGGGAGCTGAGTCGAACCCTGGACTAGAGGCACAATGGTCGACCGACCCTAAACTTGGCCATGGTCGACCTAAGAATCTGCAGCTATCTCAGCTTCATTTGATGCCGGAAGTGATGATCTTATAATTGGACGAATGGGAAGTGAAATTAAACAAGGTGAACCTATCTGGGGCATGGGTTTCAAAAGGTTGAAGATTAGTTGTTACCCCGGCTTCATTCCGTGCAAGAAATGATGCCTGGTTTCTCGTTCTTCCTTCCATCCGGGCGAGGAAATCATTCATCATTTTCTACTTCTTTGCGAGGAGTCAATCCTGGTGTGCTACCTTAGCTCTGACTTCACCCAGGACTTTATCCATCTCGTCCCTAGTTAAGTATTGGGACGGTTCTTCGTGAGAGGATGCCTCATGGCTTGCCTCTGTTGCTTCTGCGTATGCTGCACCGGTAAGTTGATATTGAGTGTGAGAAGGTGTTGTATCCTTCTTTCGTTTTGTCATTGCTTCTGTAAGAGTTGCCAAAGGTTGTATGGTATATTCATGTTGCCCTACGTGACGCGCAAAGTGTTGACGTCAAAAGTTGGTCTAATGACAATCAACCCTCAAAGTGCGTTAACCACACACAATAATATTCACAGAATACGAGAAAACATAAATAAACACTGGGGACACAATATTTTTTTATAGTGGTTCGGCTTAAACAAGCCTACGTCCACTTTATAATTTTTGTTTATACTGTCAATTACAGGCTATAGTTGTTTTTGATTGAAAGAGAGAAGAGAAAGAAGTGATTTATATACAAAATCCTTGTGTTGTACCTGGATTTTAGGGCACGCTATTTGTAGAGTGTCAAATATGAGTTGCTTCAGATTTGCTCAAGGTAGTTCAGAATGCCCTTTTATTTCTGGAAAGGGTTGTATTTAGAGGCGAGAAGGTGGGTCGATTTTGTATACGGCGTGGCATATAACTTTTCGGGCTTGGACATGTGCAAATCGATCTATTAAAGTAGTTGTAGGTGGAGGGACCCAGTATCCTATTGATGAATAGTTCTTATTGAGATTTGTGGCATACGTGGAACTTGAATTCTGGAGTGTAAAAAGTTGTGCGAGTCAAGTTTGATCGGTTCTGTAGCCTTGGGAGTAGGACTTCATCTTGTAGTAAATAATTTGGCCTAATATTTCCGATGGGATATTCCAGGCTTGATCTGATCTTTCAGGATCAGCTCGATCGATTGGTTGATGACTCGATCAATCAGTTTGATTTTGACTTCGGAAGGATGGCAATCTTTGAGGGAGAGACTTTACTTGTTGTGAAGCAATCTCGGGTTGAAATATGATTAATCGACCGGAATTGAAAGTCGACCCTAAAGGCAAGGAACGGGCCGATATCTAGCAGCAAGCTTCGATCATGAGTTGTGACGGCTTATGCCAAAAAGCTGTTCAACACTAAACATATAGTCATTCCCTTGAGTTGTATGGCACCCGAAGACAATGAGAGTAAGATGTGCATGTTAATCATCTATTGACATTTAGAGAAGTGTATCCAAATGGGGACTACCGTTTGTGCTTGTAACTAAGGCTGATGGTTATATAAGATTGTGTGTTGACTATCGTGAGCTGAATAAAGTGACGAAGAAGAAAAAGTGTTTTCACCAAAAAAATGGTTCAAACACCAAGGGTACGAGAATTGTACTTCACCAATGTGGTTAGAAAGTAAACGGAGCATATTCAATAAAAAGTTGACAGTCAAAATGTGAGGAAAGTATAATGGAGACGAGATTTTAGAGTGGTCCAGCCCTAATCTAGGCCTACGTCCACTATGAAGGTAGTTTTCATTAGCATGATAATGATTACAAAGCATATAAACTCTCTTTTCTCATACATCTTCTTGTTCTCTCAACATATTCTCATTCTCACATACAAATCTCGCTTAATATTCACGGAATTTGACGGAGAAATGGTGGAATCCGCGAAGGAGAAGGATGGATGAACAACGAAGAAGGAGGATATCTTTGATTTCTTTAACTTATAAGATCTCAATGGATGCCATGGCTGGATGGATGAAGATCCTTCAAGTGGAGATGATAATGATGGTTGGAATGCTTAAGGAATGGCAGAGGAAAAAAATTTGCAGTACTTCGTGGTGGCCAGAATTCCCCCCTTTTTATGGTGGAATTCATGGCCTATTTATAGGGGACCTCCCTTGAACAAATGAGTTAAGATCCATATATGCAAGTTGTGGGTCGCTTATCCCATTTTAGTAACCGCTTAGTTGTAGCCAACCGTCAATAGTTGTATCCAGCTTTTATGAGAGAGTGACTTTATAGGAACGAGCGATTTGAATAGGTGGTCAGGTGATAATTATACGGGTGATTGGCCAGAGTTCTTGTGTTGGTGTATAGACGAACGATCAAAGCTTGTAGATCAAAATTAAGTGCGACCCTACAGGAACTAGTATCTTATCAACCGGTGGGCATCATCTGATTGAAATTGTCACCAGCTGATTGCGGAATGAGCGAGCGACTGTGATTGCAATCTATAAATGGACATGGGATACATAGAAAAAGGACGAGGATGAAGACTAAAAGGAACAGAAAAAAGAGGAAGTAGGAGTCATGGTTGTGAAGACATAAGACCCTATTGTATCAGGCAACGATTTAATAAAAATAAGTCGACCAGCCTAAGAAAGAAGAGAAGCATTCCAACGGATATCTTATCCCTCTCTTTGTCAATTAAGGGATCGAAGATCGCATTGAGCTCGCGACCACGGTAGAGAGTAATGCCTAGATAAGGTAGGGAAGCAACCTTAAACCCAGAGAAGGTTCTATTCCAATCAACCCTCTCCTGATTCATAGTCTTGAAAGGAATAAAATAGCTTTTTGACGATTTAACGAGTTGGCTAGAACACCTCTCGTAAAGATGAATAAAACCGTGGGGTCGACGAATGGATCATTAGTTCCTGTTAAGAAAATAATGATGGCATCAACAAAAGGCGAAGAAGAGATTATTGGGCAACCATAATAGATGCCAAAGCAATGAATCTAACCCCCAGTTGCAAGCGAATGCACTCCACGCACAAAACCCTATGTAGCGATGACAAAAAGAGACGATGAAAGGGGGTCTTCCTGACGTAGTCCCCTCATAGACCTGAAATAGCCGGTGGCCAATCCGTTTATAAGAACGGAAAACTAGTAGTTTGAGACGAGCCTCCAAACTAAGTCAATAAGAGGCTCGGGGAAACCAAAAGCGCGAAGAACTATAATGATGGAAAACCAAGACAAGTGATCATAGGCCTCGGCTATTTTGAGCTTGATCACTACATTAGAGCCCCAAACCTTTCGATTAATATGAGAAATGAGCTCTTGATCATGGAGGACATTATCTGTAATGAGACACCTACAGATGAAGCCATCCTTAGAAGACAAGATTACATGATCAAGATAAGATGCTAGCCTAGAAGAGAGCACCTTAGAAATGACCTTGTCATAAAAATTACACAAGCTAATAGGACGAAAATCCGACCACGAGCGGGGATTATCAGATTTGGGATTAAGCACCAAATTGCTAAATAACTATCCCTTTGGGAGCTCTCGATCAGAGAAAAAGAATTGGATAGCTAGGAAATAAATCCTCTTTAATGATTGACCAGTAAAATTCCCTATTGAATCGGTTAGGACCACTCACATTGTCCTTGCTTAGCGAGAATACACAAGAACGAATTTCCTCGTAAGAGGGAGAGATGACAAGCCCTTTACCCTTGCTTGGAAGAACCAGTCTAGGGATAAAGGACAACAAGTCGGGTTAACGCATGCAGCCAAGGGGGATTCAAGGAAGGTTTGAAAATGAGAAAGGATAGTCTCCTTGACTTCCATTGGTGTGGAAGCTAAAGAAAGACCCGGTTGAAGAATCTTAAGAATAGAAAGGAGCTTATTCTTCTTTCTAATAGTAGATTGAAAGAATTTGGAATTCGAGTCGCCTTCGACAATCTACTTAATCCAAGATTTTTGACGGAGGAAGTCATTCTCGATGCGTAGCTCAGATGAAAGCCGAGTTGGGCCAGGGCGCACTCCTTCTTGTTAACAGCGGAAGGATCTTCATTGAACTTCTGCTAAAATAAGAATCTCTTCAGCTGCCATAACACGATTGAAAATATTCTTAAAAACCTGCATATTCCAAACATTAAGACAAGCTTTGAGACATTCAAGTTTGCATGAAAACACACCAAAAGAGGAACTAGAAGCAGGAGAGGCCCAAGAGTCCTCAACGACTTGAAGAAACGAATGATGAGACCTATTCGACCGTGACCTTCTTGGTAGGTTATTACCCCAAGGAAAAGCCAACCCAACAAAAGAAACCTCAATCAAACCAGACTCAATAACGAAAGAGTTGAGATCACCTACCGCAGCGCGGTCAATAGAGGAACCCCATGCTTCTCAACCTCACAGGAACATTGAAGTCTCCACCAATGACCGAGGCTATAAAGCCTAGGTTCTAAAGAGACAGAATACCAAACCAAAGGACATGCATGTTTGTAACACCCCATGTATTTTATAACTGTGAAATTCATAAATTAAACAATAAATGATTTTAAATCAAAGAATTAAGGGAAACGGGATACGCCATTGCGTTCGTCTCGGAATTCTGCTTGAGATAGAGTCTGAGTTTGCGTAAAACGGATATCGTATGAAGAAGTTATGGATGAACGAAGTTGGGCGAAAAACCGGAAAACGGGTCAGAATGCACTGGCGCACTTGGGAAGTGCGCCAGAACAAAAATGCACTGGCGCACTTGGGAAGTGCGCCAGTACATTTTTGACCTGGCGCACCTGCCAAGTGCGCCCAGGTCAAAAATGACCTGCTGGTCAGGTCTGGTCAAGTCCTGGCTGGCCAGGTCTGTGTTTGGTCGATTTTCAGAAGCCTGCTTTGTCATTAGGGCTAGGTGGCAGGCTCTAATTGGTCTCTCTTTCGAATGAATGGCTACGATCAATCCAAGCAACATCGATGGTCCTAATCAGTTCATAAACTCTATAAAAATGACCCTAGACTCTACCTAATCTATTCATTCAAAAATAAGAACGAGGCCACCATGCTGCTAAGGAACGACTAGGAGTAGCCACCAACTTGAGAGACGATTAGGAGGAAAATTCTAAAGCATAAAGCAACTTAAACAAATCAAATCAACAAGGAGTCGCATCTCCAAATTCCTGAATTGGAGAATTCGCCACACGATTGTAAGTAGAGTATTATTTTGGTATGAACAAATAACTGTGTTGGTTTGTATACTTGATTTGTGGTGATAAAGTAATTCATATTTGTGCGTTACTATGATTCTTATCGATTTGGAATATTGTATACGTTTGGATATTCTCAAATTATGTTATTCATTATAAAAACTACATGTTTGCGGTAGTTTTATGCAAGTATACGTTTGGATATTCGCAAAGCATGTTATTCATTATAAAAACTACATGTTTGCGGTAGTTTTATGCAAGTATACGTTTGGAATATTCGCAAATTATGTAATCCATGTTGAAGCTACATGTATGTAGTTGTTTAATTGAAATTCATGCAAGTTTGGGGTTTTGCTACTATGCCATCATAATGTGTATTTTTATACAAAAATCATTTTGTGAGTAATTGGAGCAAATTTGGGTTATTATAATCCATATGAAATTATGTTGAAAATTTGGCATCATGATCTATGTATTAAGCCATACTTTTGTACTAGAAAACCTCTTTGTGAACTTATGAATATGACTAGGCTATGATTAATATTTTGCATAATTGAAAACCATGTTAGGTCTATATTGTTAACAAGAATTATATGATGACACATGTGGTACATAGCTAGGTTAGATTCAAAATCCCATTTACAAGTTTGCATGACTAAAGTAAAAATCATGATTTCATGTTAGAAATATTTATGCCATAAGTATATGTGTGCCATGGTTATGTGAATAGATTTAGAATCATGATTAAGTTGGATTAATTCTAGTTGAATTATACTTTTGTATTAGTCACAAAAGTAAGCACCTTTGTAAACATGTAGTAATCTTATAAACATGATTTGCTTATGTTTGACATTATGCCTAAATAAAATATAGGTTTATGTTGTAGTTAAGCCTATGTGTCAATAGTGATATTCTTAACTTAACTACAAGTTTACATGGTTTGATTCATGTCACTTATGCTTTATGACCAAAGTATATGTTACTATTATGCAAGTACACCAGTTTCTATTTTGTAGTTCCAACGTTACGTTGCAAGTTCATGCGTTCACATTCCCCTTATTTGTGTATGTAATCACGCTTTAAGCCTCCCCTTTTCGCATGGCTAGGTTGGGCTTAAAAAGGCTAAGCCCAACATATATATAATAAACGGACGTATTAAACGGGGGAAAATAACGTTGGGTTAAATTTATTAATAAATGAAAAGATAAAGTAAAAGGGGCCCAAATTCAAGAATGGGTTGGGCCCATGATTGGTGTAACCTTTACACCATTGATTTTTAATGGGACGCAAATATTTACATATAAGAAAGTAAAGAAGAAATACAAAATATGTAAATGTAGAAAATACGATATGTTTAACCCGAGGTTGGATTGAGTTGTGATGTAAACCTGCCCGGAACCGCCCGGCTGTCCAGTAGTCACAACAATACCTATCCAATGTGGGTGGTTAAACATGGAGCCCAATAAGGACCCGAGGTTAGACTGAGTTGTGGCGTAAGACTGCCCGGAACCAACCGGCAACAGGCAGCCACAACAATACCTGTCTAATGTGAGAGGTCAAGGCTTTAATAAGACAATTAAGGCTGAGTCAGGATTGTTAGGATTAAGTGAACTAAAGACTTAATCAAAATGGAACATGCTAAACTAAACAGACTGATTTGGGGGGTTAGGTTTATAAAACACTTAACCAACTTAGCATGTTGGCTAGAAATAGAAAACCTAGTAGCGGAGGACCCTTTTCGCAGTAACCCTACAAGGTATCATGATACCTGAAACTAGGCAGGGTGGGGCACGATTACTGGGCTGATTGTAAGAGGTCAAATCGACGGCGGTGGTGCAGCAGTGTAGGTTCTAACGGGGTGCGGGCGTGCACACACTCCGGCGCAGAAAAATAAGGCAATGGGCACCAGTAGCATACCTGTGCATTCTAGGATTGTGTCGGGCCGCTACCATGGGACTTGATACACCCCATGGTGGGACCAGCACAGGTAACTACAACATCGGGGGCCGTAGGACACATGTAACTATGTGAGTAGGAGCCGATCATCATGAAATGGATCACTTCACCCAGATTATGGGGTGCCAGTTGGAAACTAGTTTATATGGGTTCAGAGATTGATATGGGGTACGATAGTATATTCGTCCCTAGACAACTTTACTAAGTTTATAGTACTTTCCCATTTCGGGTTTATACTTATCATACCCAGTTCTTTATTCATAGACTGAATAGTCCTAGACTTACTCAGGCTTTATGTCTGACTCTACTTTTCTTTCGTCTTCTTTTCTTCCGTTCCCCCCCCCCCCCCAGGTACACAGGGAGGGAATACCGCAGCTTGACCAGCCTTCACATCCAGCTTGAAGAGAAAGAATGTATTGCTTGGACCTTTTCGCTTTGAACTATGGCTTTGGACAACAACTATGGGGCTTTTGCAGTTTATTTATGTTTTTCTTTATGCTTCTTTAAATGATGTAATCAAGACAGTTATGAAGATGTTATGTTTTGAAGTATTGTAAGAAAATTATGGCATGTTGTTGAAACACGTATTTTCTTTATGAAATAAAAGTTGTTATTTTTCCGCTGTTTAAAAATATGTGTTCTTATATCTGTCTTGTATATCTGTGACTTATACTTATAAACCTCCACCAAAATTAGGGCATTCCCTTTGAGAGTGACTCTAACGGAGGTGGGGTGTTTCACTTGGTATCAGAGCATAGGTTTACCAGATAAGATAAAAAGTTTTGAAAATTTATTTTCAAAACGAAAATTTAAAGAAGCATTTTTAAAAGATAAAATATTATTTTGTTTTAAAAGGCAAAGTCCCCCCAAAGCCATAGGTACTACCTCTTATCCTTCGTTTTGAATCTATCCTTTCTGTTTCAGCATGTCTGGAGACCTTACTCCCCAGCTGCTGACGCTTTCACTCCTCCTCCTCCACGTGAACCAGCAAGCGGAAGAGTCCCAGAGTAGGAAGACGAATAATAGTCAAACAAGAAAGGATCGTAACAGTAATAATAAGAAACGAGAAAAAAGGAAATGCAATTTTTGTGGTACGGAGGGGCACATAGCCAAGGATTGTAGAAAGAGGAAAAGAAAGCAAGGAGAATGTTTTCATTGCGGGGAGACTGGACACATCAGCAAAGACTGCCCTGAGAAGACAGACTTTGAGAAGGGCGGGAAAGACAACAAGTCCTGAGAGAAGAGGAAGTGTAAATTCTGTGCCAAAATGGGGCACTTAGTGAAAGATTGCCGGAAAAAGAAGGCCAAAATGAATGGTGGGTGCTTTTCTTGCGGTGAGACAGGCCACATGGCTAAGGACTGCCCAAAGAAGCGAGGTATAAATATTTCTGTAGAAAGTGTAGTTTATCTTTATGATCACCCCGTTCGCACTTTATTTGATTCCGGCGCATCACACTCCTTTATCTCGTCTGCTTTAGTTAAAATCTCTGCACCTAAAAACTAGTATGGTAGAGGACCCCTTAATTGTCTCAAACCCAATTGGGGGCCCAGCTCATTTGTCTATGATCTGTGTGGGACAGAAAATTTCTATTCTAAGCGTAGAATTTAGATGTAGTGCCTTTATTTTGGGCTTTTCGGGATATGGTTTGGTTTTGGGCATGGATTGGCTATCCAGTAATAGGGCCATCCTTGATTTTGAAAAAAAAGGGTTGTTAGGCTCCTAACCCAGCTCGGTAACACTTTGGAAATTTCTTGTAATCCCTCGTATGCGGTTATGCTTAGTTATCTTGAATCGCTAGATGCCTCCGTTGAAAAATTTGCAATCGATCAGAGTGGTCCGGGAATATCCGGATGTCTTCGAAGAGGTGAAGGGCTTGCCTCCGAAGCGGGAGATAGACTTCTGCATATATCTTGTAGATAATGAAAAGCCTGTTGCGTTGCCCGTTAGACACATGGCTCCACGGGAAAGGTAAGGGCTCAGTAAACAGATTAAAGAGCTTCTAGAGAAGGGGTTCATTAGAAGGAGCATTTCAGAATGGGGCGCTCTAGTAGTGTTCGTCACTAAGGCAGAAGGTTCATTTCGCTTATGCATGAGTTGTGGAGAATCACCTTAGTAAGTACATTTGGCAACATGACTGACATTTATTTCCAAGAGATAGTTCTGCTACGTGGAATACCTAATAGTGAGTGGACGAGATCCAAGATTCACTAGTGAATTTTGGAGAGCTTGCATGGAACCATGAGTACGCAGTTATGCCTGAGCCAAGTATACTAGAAGGAGAATAAGTGAAAGTGGAACGAGAGGCAACAGTGAAAAAGGTTCCAACTCATATTTTGGAAACAAGAATTAAGAAGCTACGAAATTGTGAAGTTAAAGACGGACAAAGCATAATGGAGTTAAGCTCAAGGAAATGCGACTTAGAAGATTGAAGACTAGATTCGTGCATCATATCTCTTCTTAAGAGTATATCCTTGATCCCTCTCTTCTTGTAAAGCTCACTTGCATGCTATCTTTTGTGTATATCCTCTCGGTCCTATTCTTAATCCAATTTCTATTGCAAACCCCATAGGGAGTATGACTCATCTGTTAGTAACACATGTTGGGGCTTGAGGGTGTTCGTTGGATTGACCAAACTTTTTGGGTTTAATAGGATATGCGTTGGTCTTAGGAAGGGACTCCCTTGTGACCTAAAAGGAGTCCATCATGCTTAGTTTCCTAGAATCATATATGGTGGTTGGGTTGAGTAATTCTTTAGGTGTCAGTCTGATGTTGATTTCGGTCTTCGGGGCTGATGCCTAAAGAGTTCTTCTCCTAATCAATATATGTGTGGCATAGATTTCCAGTTTTGACATTGCCTAATGGGCACAAAGTTTTTACTTGCTTCTATCATTCGACTATACCTTTAGGTAGGACCATTTCCTATCATTGAGAAAATTGGGAAAATGGCCTATAGATTAGAGCTACCCGAAAAAAATTGGCCGGAGTTCACAACGTTTTTCATGTTTCACATCTCCGAAAATGTCTACATGAGTCTGCTGAAGTGGTAGAGCCAAATATCCTAGAAGAAGCAGAGGTGGAACGCGAAGCAACCATAAGGAAAGTTCCAACCCGCAAATTAGGAACGGAAGTGAAAAAGCTACGCAACCGCAAAGTCAAACTCGTCAAAGTTCAGTGGAGCGACGCCGAGGGAGACGCGACTTGGGAAACTGAAGCTAGAATACGCACTGCCTACCCTTTTCTTTTCGAGGGTACATCTTTGATCTTTCCTTTTTCCTTAAGTTGCGCTTTTATCTATCTTTTTAGGTATATCTCCTCGACCCTATCTTTTAGGTAGAAACTCTTTGGATGAAAACATGTAATTGAAACATGTTATGGATGATGGTTGCAAGTGGTTGCAAGTGATTGCTAGTGGTTGCTCGTGGTTGCATATACACACACAATCTAGGTTTTAGATCGGCTCAGTCACTTCATATTGCATATGCATATATGTTTGCATTCGTATATGGTTGAACTTTAATGTGTTGTCATATGGATGTTGCATGTGTATGAATGATTGTGCACTCATGTAGAATCATGAATAGGGGGATTTGCATTCATAATGGATTCATAGCACTTACATAATTCGCATTAAGGAGGTCAACTGAATCAGTAGACCGCCTGATTTTGCATTAGATAAGTACATGTACACACACACTTCGCATATGATCATGAAGCATTAGAAGTCTTTTAAGGACAATGGATGCTCGTGTTTGATGGATGAGTAGATGGATGTTTGGACGTTAAGATGTACATTATTCCTGAACTTGAAGATTTCGGGGACGAAATCCTTTTAAGTGGGGGAGAATGTAACACCCCATGTATTTTATAACTGTGAAATTCATAAATTAAACAATAAATAATTTTAAATCAAAGAATTAAGGGAAACGGGATACGCCATTGCGTTCATCTCGGAATTCTGCTTGAGATAGAGTCTGAGTTTGCGTAAAACGGATATCGTATGAAGAAGTTATGGACGAACGAAGTTGGGCGAAAAACCGGAAAACGGGTCAGAATGCACTGACGCACTTGGGAAGTGCGCCAGAACAAAAATGCACTGGCGCACTTGGGAAGTGCGCCAGTACATTTTTGACCTGGCGCACCTGCCAAGTGCGCCCAGGTCAAAAATGACCTGCTGGTCAGGTCTGGTCAAGTCCTGGCTGGCCAGGTCTGTGTTTGGTCGATTTTCAGAAGCCTGCTTTGTCATTAGGGCTAGGTGGCAGGCTCTAATTGGTCTCTCTTTCGAATGAATGGCTACGATCAATCCAAGCAACATCGATGGTCCTAATCAGTTCATAAACTCTATAAAAATGACCCTAGACTCTACCTAATCTATTCATTCAAAAATAAGAACGAGGCCACCATGCTGCTAAGGAACGACTAGGAGTAGCCACCAACTTGAGAGACGATTAGGAGGAAAATTCTAAAGCATAAAGCAACTTAAACAAATCAAATCAACAAGGAGTCGCATCTCCAAATTCCTGAATTGGAGAATTCGCCACACGATTGTAAGTAGAGTATTATTTTGGTATGAACAAATAACTGTGTTGGTTTGTATACTTGATTTGTGGTGATAAAGTAATTCATATTTGTGCGTTACTATGATTCTTATCGATTTGGAATATTGTATACGTTTGGATATTCTCAAATTATGTTATTCATTATAAAAACTACATGTTTGCGGTAGTTTTATGCAAGTATACGTTTGGATATTCGCAAAGCATGTTATTCATTATAAAAACTACATGTTTGCGGTAGTTTTATGCAAGTATACGTTTGGAATATTCGCAAATTATGTAATCCATGTTGAAGCTACATGTACGTAGTTGTTTAATTGAAATTCATGCAAGTTTGGGGTTTTGCTACTATGCCATCACAATGTGTATTTTTATACAAAAATCATTTTGTGAGTAATTAGAGCAAATTTGGGTTATTATAATCCATATGAAATTATGTTGAAAATTTGGCATCATGATCTATGTATTAAGCCATACTTTTGTACTAGAAAACCTCTTTGTGAACTTATGAATATGACTAGGCTATGATTAATATTTTGCATAATTGAAAACCATGTTAGGTCTATATTGTTAACAAGAATTATATGATGACACATGTGGTACATAGCTGGTTAGATTCAAAATCCCATTTGCAAGTTTGCATGACTAAAGTAAAAATCATGATTTCATGTTAGAAATATTTATGCCATAAGTATATGTGTGCCATGGTTATGTGAATAGATTTAGAATCATGATTAAGTTGGATTAATTCTAGTTGAATTATACTTTTGTATTAGTCACAAAAGTAAGCACCTTTGTAAACATGTAGTAATCTTATAAACATGATTTGCTTATGTTTGACATTATGCCTAAATAAAATATAGGTTTATGTTGTAGTTAAGCCTATGTGTCAATAGTGATATTCTTAACTTAACTACAAGTTTACATGGTTTGATTCATGTCACTTATGCTTTATGACCAAAGTATATGTTACTACTATGCAAGTACACCAGTTTCTATTTTGTAGTTCCAACGTTACGTTGCAAGTTCATGCGTTCACATTCCCCTTTTTTGTGTATGTAATCACGCTTTAAGCCTCCCATTTTCGCATGGCTAGGTTGGGCTTAAAAAGGCTAAGCCCAACATATATATATAATAAACGGACGTATTAAACGGGGGAAAATAACGTTGGGTTAAATTTATTAATAAATGAAAAGATAAAGTAAAAGGGGCCCAAATTCAAGAATGGGTTGGGCCCATGATTGGTGTAACCTTTACACCATTGATTTTTAATGGGCCGCAAATATTTACATATAAGAAAGTAAAGAAGAAAGACAAAATATGTAAATGTAGAAAATACGATATGTTTAACCCGAGGTTGGATTGAGTTGTGATGTAAACCTGCCCGGAACCGCCCGGCTGTCCAGTAGTCACAACAATACCTATCCAATGTGGGTGGTTAAACATGGAGCCCAATAAGGACCCGAGGTTAGACTGAGTTGTGGCGTAAGACTGCCCGGAACCAACCGGCAACAGGCAGCCACAACAATACCTGTCTAATGTGAGGGGTCAAGGCTTTAATAAGACAATTAAGGCTGAGTCAGGATTGTTAGGATTAAGTGAACTAAAGACTTAATCAAAATGGAACATGCTAAACTAAACAGACTGATTTGGGGGGTTAGGTTTATAAAACACTTAACCAACTTAACATGTTGGCTAGAAATAGAAAACCTAGTAGCGGAGGACCCTTTTCGCAGTAACCCTACAAGGTATCATGATACCTGAAACTAGGCAGGGTGGGGCACGATTACTGGGCTGATTGTAAGAGGTCAAATCGACGGCGGTGGTGCAGCAGTGTAGGTTCTAACGGGGTGCGGGCGTGCACACACTCCGGCGCAGAAAAATAAGGCAATGGGCACCAGTAGCATACCTGTGCATTCTAGGATTGTGTCGGGCCGCTACCATGGGACTTGATACACCCCATGGTGGGACCAGCACAGGTAACTACAACATCGGGGGCCGTAGGACACATGTAACTATGTGAGTAGGAGCCGATCATCATGAAATGGATCACTTCACCCAGATTATGGGGTGCCAGTTGGAAACTAGTTTATATGGGTTCAGAGATTGATATGGGGTACGATAGTATATTCGTCCCTAGACAACTTTACTAAGTTTATAGTACTTTCCCATTTCGGGTTTATACTTATCATACCCAGTTCTTTATTCATAGACTGAATAGTCCTAGACTTACTCAGGCTTTATGTCTGACTCTACTTTTCTTTCGTCTTCTTTTCTTCCGTTTCCCCCCCCCCCCCCCAGGTACACAGGGAGGGAATACCGCAGCTTGACCAGCCTTCACATCCAGCTTGAAGAGAAAGAATGTATTGCTTGGACCTTTTCGCTTTGAACTATGGCTTTGGACAACAACTATGGGGCTTTTGCAGTTTATTTATGTTTTTCTTTATGCTTCTTTAAATGATGTAATCAAGACAGTTATGAAGATGTTATGTTTTGAAGTATTGTAAGACAATTATGGCATGTTGTTGAAACACGTATTTTCTTTATGAAATAAAAGTTGTTATTTTTCCGCTGTTTAAAAATATGTGTTCTTATATCTGTCTTGTATATCTATGACTTATACTTATAAACCTCCACCAAAATTAGGGCATTCCCTTTGAGAGTGACTCTAACGGAGGTGGGGTGTTTCAATGTTGATCTGATTGCATTTCTCATACACAGCCGGGAAAAGAAAAGGCAAAGAAAAAGGAGAATAGCGTAAACAACCGAAAGAAGTTAAGACGATTTGTATAGAGGGCTAATAGAGACGTCTTTAGGCCACAAAATCCAAATCTTATTGGAAACATTGGCTAACCAACCACTAAAGCCGATAGAAAGGACCGAATCGACGATCACCTCAGAACCCACTAGAGGCTCTAGAAGTGTCACCAGATAAATAAAATGCTTCTTGATGATGAGTTTCCGCTTCTCCGAATAAGCATTGTTGCAGATGCCACGACCACTCCAAAACAAAAAGTTTGCCATACACATAATAAGCAAATGAACAGAAGACTAAAGACAACCTAGGAACAACAGAAAAGAAACTACCTCAAACAGGGTACAAGGTGTGTCAAGTAGATCAAACGATCTGCTTGGCAAACGCTATAAAGCGAGTACGAATGGTGCAAGGGGTACGAGGCACAAGCCTCAATTTCTCAAGCGATGGACGGAAGGATGGAACATAAGAACTAACATACGATAACCTAGAGTAGGAAAACGAAAAGTCCGATGAGTGGCTACAGACAGAAGGAAGCGGCTGAGAAGAGGCAAATTTTGCCAATCGAGATTTCTTTGTAAGGCGAGATAATCAATCATGAATGATCGATATCTCCTCCTTACTCATAAGGGGAACAAAGTGCGAAAAATAAGAAGCAGAAGGGATCAAGAGCGGAAGTGTAGAAATAAACCATATGCGCATTTCACCTTGTTGTAAGGATCCTTTCAATGTCGATTTATCATTAAATTGACAACCTGAAACAAAAGAGAGCATGTTAAAACCGAGGGGAAACAAACAGCGACGCAAAGCCGGAAGATCATAGAACACCGAAAAAGAACGGGTAGGTAAATGAGATAGGCACTCACATTCCCGATATAGCTACCAACAACCATGGTCGCTACATGAGGACTACAGGGAAAACCCCAAAAACATAACCTCAAACGAAAACAAACATAACCACTAACCGACCTAACCTAAAGCCAACCACCAATGGAAACAAACAAACCATTAATTCATTTGTTGTGTCCAAACCAAAACAACTCAAACCCTTATCCCGAAACAAACTTGGATAGCCAAAAGTACCAAATAAGCCTTACCAAAGAAAAAGGGAATGAGGTAGAAAACACTACATCAACCTCAAACAGCCACGAAACTTCGCTGTCATTGTAAAGCAAGAAGACCTAACACCAATAACTCGAACCTTGCACCCAGAAACAAACAAGGAAGAAGAACCAAAACCCATAGCAAAATGGTACCAATGAATTATGCAAATCACAAACCAAGGGAGGAGGCAACCATGAAAGGCCAATGACAAGGGGGACATCATGCCTTCAAAACACACACCCGAGCACACCGAAGGAACAGTGCACAAATCACCCAGAGAGAGATCAACACTATCTAAAACCAAAATACAAGGACTCCCAGACCGATGTAGGGGAGTATGGTACTCATCCCAAACCAACCCATCAACTAGAAAGGCAACTACCCACAACCCTCGCCAAACAGAACAAAGAAAGAAAATAAAGATGCGAGGCGAACCTGTGAAAGTTATGCCCGACCCGGCAGCGATCTTGCAACTGCTAAAACAAAACAACCTGAATCCAATGTAGTCGAAGCCAAAGTTGCAACGCCATCACCAAAGCAGAGAGGCTGCATACTTTTGATTCCCAAGTCCCATCAACGAGGAAGAAGGTCATATCTATAACCAAGTGTCCTCCACTTTAAGCCACCCATGCGCCAATCAAAAGGAAAAGAAGGGGCGGAGGTGGCAGAAACCCAATCAGCGTTGTCTTCCCATCCCTATCCAAATCTTCCAAAGAAACAAGAGCTTCAAATATGTCGGCAGTATGCAGTGGAAGAGGAGCCTGCGCCTGTGCACTAGCACCCACCAAATCAACAACACGACCATCCTGCTCATAAAAAACAAATGGCAACTGAGTAGACAAAGCCTTAACAACCCTCTTCGTGCATCTCGAATGATGACGACAATGATGAAGGGTCGGTTGTAACGACCCGCGTTCTACGCATCATAGGATCGTAGGATATTTATTTCTTTCACATACGAAGACGTATGGTCATGTAACTTTAGGAGACGACTATTGGGGTCATTTCCCATGTTCATGATTTTTCCCGATTTTTAAATGACCATTTTACCCCTAGTTAGCACTGTTTTGGCCATAACTTTTGACTGGAAAGGAATTTTGACCTGAAACCACTTCCATTGGCTTCGGATGATGGTTTCTCTTTCCGTAGAGTGGTCACATTAGCCAAACGGACTTACCGTTTGGGAGATATGGCTGAAACAAGTTTCAGATGGTTAGAAACAGCTTAATTGGGCTTAACCGGGTGATTAGCAGCTAGGCCCAAAGGGAATTTCGGGTTTAGGGGTATATGGAGGCTGATTAGGGTTAGAAAACATTCCTTTAGACGTTTTCCAGCCGCCACTTTCATTTCTCTTGACTTAGCCATGGCCTCCACTCTCTAAATCTCTCTAAAACACTCAAAATCACTTCCTAATCAAGGATTAAGGCTTAGAGGCATCAAATTAAGAAGAAAAAGCACCAAAGCAAGGTTAGAGCTGCTGTTGGACATCGGTATTCGCCCAAATCAGAGGAGTTTCAGTTCTGAGAGTTTTGTTTGTGGCCAAGGTGAGTGATAGCATCATTTTGACACTAATTACAGTTAATTAAGGGTAATTAGTGAAGATTAGCGAATTTATACGTAAATAAATTCTGGAAAAATTCTTAAAATTCTAAAATAATGTTTTAAGGCTCTGTTAGAAATTTGGGTTAATTTCGATGTGTTTTGCTAATCGTATGCTTAAACATGATTAAGAGGGATTATAGGAAAATGTGAGGTTTTGGGAACATTTGATCCATTTTGACATATGAATTCATTGTTTTGGTGTTTGTGGTTAGTTTGCTATGTTGCTATGACTTTTTGGTATGCTTTGTGATTGATTCCAATAGTTAGATTGGTCGAAAACGCCGTCGAGAGGCGTATAAACAGTTGCTGGAAAGTTGCAGGAAGCTGCAGGGTATCTAACCGGATCGGATCGGGTAGGGGATCGGATCGGACATACCCGAACCGGACCGGGGCGTGGTACTTTCTGGAGCATGACGTGAAGAGGCAACAAGGAAGGCCTGGTCGGATCGGAGGGGCGTAGCGTGGGATCGGAAGGAACAAGGAGGACTGAAGTGGAAGAAAGAGGAGCATGGATACCATATTCCGAACCGAATCGAGAGTAATACACGAACCGAACTGATGCTGACGAGACGGAGACGGAGGCACTCAAGCCATGGGGTATCCGAACCGAACCGCTTCAGAGCTCCGAACCGAACCGCATGAGGGAGAACTCCGAACCGCTTCAGCATGAGGGAGAACTCCGAACCGAACCGCATGAGGGAGGGCTCCGAACCGAACCGCATGAGGGAGAAGGACCCGAACCCAAAGGATGGTGGCACTCCGAACCGAACCAAGGAACGTATCCGAACCGAACCGAGCATGGGGAACCAGACGTGTACTTTTACTACTTCGCGATGACTCTTCTGAAGACCAACTCCCATTCGACCAAACCCGAGATGCAAAGGAAGTCCAAATGAGAAGTTAGAGCTCAAGATTCAGATGGGAATCAACGAGTTCGCTTCATGGTTGGGCTTTGCTGCGGGACGCGTGTTAAGGAGTTATCGACGTCTATAGCTTTGGACCACTATGGTAGGAGGTGCGAAGGCGGATTCAGGGCCATTATGGCATCGGTAGAACCAAGGGCTACGACCAATGAAGTGGGTCATTGAAATGTTTGGTCATGACTCCAGGTGTTTGGCTTGGTCACAGCAGGGTTTCTACAAGTCGGGATTCGTCGTTGCCTCAGTTTGTCTAGTGTTCCAAAGTGGTAGATGTCGTATACTTTACGCACTGAGTGAGAGACGTGAGGATGGTTGCTATGGATGATTTGCTTGCTATCATTGTGACATACACACCCCACCCCCGTATTCTTACACTATTTATTATGGCACCTTGGAGCATTGTACGGTATGTGGTACTAACTCTTTGGTTGCAGGTCCAGGTTCAGGTATGGTTTAGTATACCTGTTATTACTCTGTTTAGATGCTTATCGCTCACACCAGGCTTTATGTCTGACCCAGAGTTTTATGTCTCTTCTTATTACTCTGGGTGCTCACACGAGCAGACTAGAGACAGGTTAGCTGGTGATGCACGGGTAGATGATCCGGAGACGAGCAGGAGGCTTCCACAATATATATATATAGTATTCTCCCTGTGTTGTTGAAGATCACTGCTTGGGCATTATTGGTGTATCTTCTACTTCAGCTTTCTTTTGTTTAGAGACAGTAAATTTGGAAAATTGTAATAAGCTGTATTTGGATTTCCGCTGCTTTGATGATTGATGTTGATTTTAGTTATCAGCTTATGCACTGTCTCGCCTGTTTTGTGTCAAGTATGTTATTATTATATTTTATTCCATGCGCTGTGAGACATTCTACAGGTTTCTTGATTAGTTCACTCTCTTCTTTTCCTTCTTATGACGACCGTCTTGTACTAGTCGGGCATGTGTACAGCGCACTTTTGGAGGAAATGCAGGCTGGTGCGGGGCGGGCCGTCACACTTGGTATCAGAGCTCTAGGTTGCGTAGTTGACCTAGGGAAATTATCAGGGAGAGATAGTATACGTATACGAGAGAGCGTATTTGTGATTATTTTGGTTTTCAAAAGCTATATATATATACTATTAGTAGTATAGGGATGGAGTCGTACTGCACTAACACCACTATGGAGTCGTTAATCATTTCCTTTTTCAGATTGACGATGAGCCGATATGTTAGAGGTACCGGTAGAGGGGCCAATAATGGGAATGCTGCTGACATAAGGACGATGTTTACTGACCTCATGAGAGAGATGCTTAGAGATGTGCAGAGGGCAGCTCCCAATGGTGGAAATGGTGGTGGTCCAATGGTGCAGGCGCCAAGAGTTGACTTCGCGAAGCTGAATAAGGATTATACTAGCCTTGGTGGGAAGCCGTTCCATGGAACGGAGTCGGCTACAGATGTTCAGGATTGGGTGGATAGTTGCGAACGTATCTTCGAGGATTTGGGTATCGAGGATGCGATGAAGAGAAGGCTAGCGTCCCGTCAGCTGCAAGGGTGGGCAATGAATTGGTGGAATGCTATAAAGGCAGCTACTCCCGAAGATCAGATTACTTGGGAGCAGTTTAAGGCTCGCTTTAGTGAGAAGTTCATTCCAGCTGCTCAGAAGTCAATGTTGTTTAAGAAGTTCTTAGAGCTCAAGCAGAATGGCAGAGCTGTCTCGGAGTATATTGCTGAATTTGACACTTTGTCAAAATATGGGTTATCTCTTATTGATACTGCCGAGAAAAAGAATGAGAAATTCATAACTGGTTTGGATAAATACTTGGGGGAAAAACTTATTAACCACATCGATGAGACGTTTGAATCGGTTGTGGGGAAAGCGTTAAGATCGGAAAGTCTTTACCCTAAGTCGAAGACTGAGGTTGCATCCGCAGATGAGCCAAAGCCACAAGCTAGTGGTGGAGGCAAAAGTGGTTCCCAGAATAAGAGAAAGCAGAATCAGGCTAAGGATGGCCAGAAGAAAAAGAATAAGCAAGATGTGGAGTGCTTCAGCTGTGGTAAGAAGGGCCATTATGCTAGTAATTGTCGGGCCAAGCCAGCGGATAGGAAGTGCTTCAACTGTGGCCAAATGGGACATCACAAGGACAAGTGTCCCCAGCCCCCTAAGGAAAAGCAAATGGTGAAAGCATATGCTCTTAATGCTATTCCTTCTTCGTCGAATGCCCCAACTGCGGCGGAGAAGGGAAAGAATGTCGTCATTCAAGGTATGCTTTCTGTTTATGATGTTCCTGTTAGAGTTTTGTTTGATACCGGAGCTTCCAGTTCTTTCATATCTAGTGACCTGGTAGATAGGTTGGGATTGGAGCCCGAGATTGTCGATAGACCTTTAGTAGTGACGAACCCGATTGGTGGTTCGACTAGTCTTAGCATGATTTGTCGTAATGTGGTTCTATCGAGTCATGGATGCATGTTTGTTTGTGATTGCTTTGTTTTGGGCTTTACTGGGTTTGGCATTATTTTGGGAGTAGATTGGCTCCAAAGATACGGGGTGGTGGTAGACTGTGAGGGCTTTTTGGTGACAGCTAGAGCGGATGATGGGCGGAGGATAGTGTTTGGTGGTCTACCCAGTAAGGGGGTATTGGCTAGTTTTCTAAACTCCCTCGACATTCCGCATAGTGAGTTGTCAGGTTTGCCCGTGGTTGGCCAGTATCCGGATGTTTTCGAAGAAGTGACCGGACTTCCACCACACCGAGAGATTGAGTTCCGTATTGATTTGGTAAAAGATGCCAGACCTATAGTGATGCCACTTCGTCGTATGGCACCAAGGGAGCAGCGAGAACTCGAGGTGCAAGTCAGCGATCTTTTGAGGAAGGGATTTATCAGAAGGAGTGTTTCTGAATGGGGAGCACCAGTTGTGTTTGCTACCAAGGCGGATGGTTCCCTTCGTTTGTGTGTAGACTACCGCGAGTTGAATAAAGTGACGAGGAAGAATAAGTATCCTCTACCGCGGATAGATGATTTGTTCGATCAGTTGAGTGGCGCGAGAATATTTTCTCAGTTGGATCTCGCGACAGGTTTTCATCAGCTTAGAGTGGAAGCTGAGAGTATAGCTAAAACGGCATTTCGAACGCCGTTTGGATTTTATGAATGGTTGGTTATGCCATTTGGGCTGACTAATGCCCCGGCATATTTTGTGGATCTTATGAATAGGGTATTCAGAGATCAGTTGAATAAGTCTGTCCTGGTGTTCGTTGATGATATTTTGGTCTATTCGAGGACAGAGGAAGAACACAAGGAACATTTAAGAGTAGCGATGGAGGTGTTGAGAAAACACCAATTGAAAGCAAAGTTTTCTAAGTGTCACTTCTGGAAGAGGGAAGTGAGGTTCTTGGGCCATGTTGTATCAGAGAATGGTATTGCTGTGGACCCGGCGAAGGTGGCTACGGTACAGGATTGGCCTACGCCCAGGAATGCAACAGATGTAAGGAGTTTCTTGGGGTTAGCGGGATATTATCGTAAGTTTATCCAAGGTTTCTCCAAGATAGCAGCACCATTGACCCAGTTGACCAAGAAGAATCAAGCTTTTGTCTGGGATGAAAGGTGCGAGAATGCATTTAAAAGCCTAAAGGACAAGTTGACAAGCGCACCAGTGTTAGTCATTCCTAAGGGGGATGAAGAGATGACGGTATACACGGATGCCTGTGGTACCGGACTGGGTGCTGTATTAATGCAAGGCGGTAGGGTTGTAGCTTATGCAAGTCGGCAATTGAAACCGCACGAGAGAAGATACCCTACCCATGATTTAGAATTGGCAGCGATCGTGTTCGCGTTAAAGATGTGGAGACACTATCTCTTGGGAGAAAGATTTGAGCTGTTTACAGATCATAAGTCGTTGAAGTATCTATTCTCCCAGAAGGATTTAAATCTCCGTCAGCAGAGATGGTTAGAGTTCTTAGCTTCCTATGATTTTGACATCGCATACACACCGGGAAAGGGCAATGCGGTGGCTGATGCATTGAGTAGAAGACATGCCAGCTTAGGGGCTATGTTCCTTGAATGGAAGCAACTGGAGTTTATCGCAAGTTTTGATTTCAGACCAAAGTGCGAATTGGATCCAGAAATGTTAGCAAGTTTGACGATCAGACCCACTTTGATTGAGCGGATCGGCTCTAGTCAGAGGGACGATCCTAACCTATTGGAAATCATCTCCAAGTTAGAGATGGGAATCGATGAGGAGATGAACAAGTATGGGCTTGATCGAGATAGATGGCTTAGAAAGAATGGAAAGCTTGTTGTACCCAATGTCAATGGATTGAGAGATGAAGTGCTTAGAGAATGTCATCACTCAAAGCTGACTATACACCCCGGTGGTAATAAGATGTATCGAGATATGAAGCAGACCTACTACTGGGAAGGGATGAAAAGAGACGTTGGGAAGTTTATATCCAAGTGCATGAATTGCCAGCTAGTTAAAGCCGAGCAAAAGAAGCCTAGTGGGTTGTTACAGCCCTTAGAAATTCCCGAATGGAAATGGGAGCAAGTCTCGATGGATTTCATCGACGGGTTACCAAGGACTAGATCGGGATATGACAGCATTTGGGTAATTGTAGATCGACTGACTAAAAGTGCAAGGTTTATACCAGTCAAATCGACCAGAACGGCAGCTAAGTTAGCAGAATTGTATATGAAGTGGGTAGTGAGATTTCATGGAGTACCTAAAAGCATTGTGAGCGACCGAGACCCGTTGTTCACTAGTGGGTTTTGGAGGAGCTTGCAAGAGGCGCTAGGGTCAGAGTTACATCTCAGTACCGCATATCATCCTCAGACCGACGGTCAGACGGAAAGGGTGAATCGTATTTTGGAAGATCTCTTGAGAGCATGTATATTGGATTTTGGTGGATCATGGGATGACCATTTGCATCTAGTAGAGTTTGCATATAATAATAGCTACCAATCCAGTATCGGTATGGCTCCGTTTGAAGCTTTGTACGGAAGGCCGTGTAACTCACCATCATGTTGGATAGAAACTGGCGAGAAGTTTATGCTTGGACCAGATGTGGTGAGGGAAACTTCAGATAAAATCAAGATCATTCAGCAACGAATGAAGGCAGCCCAAGATAGGCAGAAGAGTTATGCTGATAAGAGAAGAAGAGACCTAAAATTCTCCGTGGGTGACTTGGTGTTTGTCAAGGTTTCTCCTTGAAAAGCGTAATACGATTTGGCAGGAGAGGCAAATTAGCACCAAGATTCGTTGGCCCATTCCCTGTTCTTGAACTAGTCGGGAATTTGGCATATAGAATTGACTTACCAGAGAAGATGGCGGGAGTTCACAACGTATTTCATGTTTCCCAACTAAGGAAGTTCGTTCACGACTCAGATATGACTATCTCACCTGATCAGTTGGAGGACTTCGAAGTAGAACCCGAGGCGGTTGGAAACCGCAAGCCGGCCCGTATTGTCGCACACGACATGAAGCAACTTCGAAGGAAGTCGGTGAAGCTAGTCAAGGTACAGTGGAGCGAAGACGAGGATGATTGTACTTGGGAAACAGAGGAGGACATAAGGAAGAAGTATCCAGAACTCTTTGTCTGGTAAGATTTTGACTTCGATTTAGTTTTCCGCATGCTAGGATAGGCTTGTTTGCTTGTTTTGCATATTTGATTGTTGTATATGGTTGTTAGGCATGCGGGATCCTTTGTATGTTTTGGGTTAAGGAATTTCGGGGGCGAAATTTCTTAAGGGGGGAAGAGTGTAACGACCCGCGTTCTACGCATCATAGGATCGTAGGATATTTATTTCTTTCACATACGAAGACGTATGGTCATGTAACTTTGGGAGACGACTATTGGGGTCATTTCCCATGTTCATGATTTTTCCCGATTTTTAAATGACCATTTTACCCCTAGTTAGCACTGTTTTGGCCATAACTTTTGACTGGAAAGGAATTTTGACCTGAAACCACTTCCATTGGCTTCGGATGATGGTTTCTCTTTCCGTAGAGTGGTCACATTAGCCAAACGGACTTACCGTTTGGGAGATATGGCTGAAACAAGTTTCAGATGGTTAGAAACAGCTTAATTGGGCTTAACCGGGTGATTAGCAGCTAGGCCCAAAGGGAATTTCGGGTTTAGGGGTATATGGAGGCTGATTAGGGTTAGAAAACATTCCTTTAGACGTTTTCCAGCCGCCACTTTCATTTCTCTTGACTTAGTCATGGCCTCCACTCTCTAAATCTCTCTAAAACACTCAAAATCACTTCCTAATCAAGGATTAAGGCTTAGAGGCATCAAATTAAGAAGAAAAAGCACCAAAGCAAGGTTAGAGCTGCTGTTGGACATCGGTATTCGCCCAAATCAGAGGAGTTTCAGTTCTGAGAGTTTTGTTTGTGGCCAAGGTGAGTGATAGCATCATTTTGACACTAATTACAGTTAATTAAGGGTAATTAGTGAAGATTAGCGAATTTATACGTAAATAAATTCTGGAAAAATTCTTAAAATTCTAAAATAATGTTTTAAGGCTCTGTTAGAAATTTGGGTTAATTTCGATGTGTTTTGCTAATCGTATGCTTAAACATGATTAAGAGGGATTATAGGAAAATGTGAGGTTTTGGGCACATTTGATCCATTTTGACATATGAATTCATTGTTTTGGTGTTTCTGGTTAGTTTGCTATGTTGCTATGACCTTTTGGTATGCTTTGTGATTGATTCCAATAGTTAGATTGGTCGAAAACGCCGTCGAGAGGCGTATAAACAGTTGCTGGAAAGTTGCAGGAAGCTGCAGGGTATCTAACCGGATCGGATCGGGTAGGGGATCGGATCGGACATACCCGAACCGGACCGGGGCGTGGTACTTTCTGGAGCATGACGTGAAGAGGCAACAAGGAAGGCCTGGTCGGATCGGAGGGGCGTAGCGTGGGATCGGAAGGAACAAGGAGGACTGAAGTGGAAGAAAGAGGAGCATGGATACCATATTCCGAACCGAATCGAGAGTAATACACGAACCGAACTGATGCTGACGAGACGGAGACGGAGGCACTCAAGCCATGGGGTATCCGAACCGAACCGCTTCAGAGCTCCGAACCGAACCGCATGAGGGAGAACTCCGAACCGCTTCAGCATGAGGGAGAACTCCGAACCGAACCGCATGAGGGAGGGCTCCGAACCGAACCGCATGAGGGAGAAGGACCCGAACCCAAAGGATGGTGGCACTCCGAACCGAACCAAGGAACGTATCCGAACCGAACCGAGCATGGGGAACCAGACGTGTACTTTTACTACTTCGCGATGACTCTTCTGAAGACCAACTCCCATTCGACCAAACCCGAGATGCAAAGGAAGTCCAAATGAGAAGTTAGAGCTCAAGATTCAGATGGGAATCAACGAGTTCGCTTCATGGTTGGGCTTTGCTGCGGGACGCGTGTTAAGGAGTTATCGACGTCTATAGCTTTGGACCACTATGGTAGGAGGTGCGAAGGCGGATTCAGGGCCATTATGGCATCGGTAGAACCAAGGGCTACGACCAATGAAGTGGGTCATTGAAATGTTTGGTCATGACTCCAGGTGTTTGGCTTGGTCACAGCAGGGTTTCTACAAGTCGGGATTCGTCGTTGCCTCAGTTTGTCTAGTGTTCCAAAGTGGTAGATGTCGTATACTTTACGCACTGAGTGAGAGACGTGAGGATGGTTGCTATGGATGATTTGCTTGCTATCATTGTGACATACACACCCCACCCCCGTATTCTTACACTATTTATTATGGCACCTTGGAGCATTGTACGGTATGTGGTACTAACTCTTTGGTTGCAGGTCCAGGTTCAGGTATGGTTTAGTATACCTGTTATTACTCTGTTTAGATGCTTATCGCTCACACCAGGCTTTATGTCTGACCCAGAGTTTTATGTCTCTTCTTATTACTCTGGGTGCTCACACGAGCAGACTAGAGACAGGTTAGCTGGTGATGCACGGGTAGATGATCCGGAGACGAGCAGGAGGCTTCCACGATATATATATATAGTATTCTCCCTGTGTTGTTGAAGATCACTGCTTGGGCATTATTGGTGTATCTTCTACTTCAGCTTTCTTTTGTTTAGAGACAGTAAATTTGGAAAATTGTAATAAGCTGTATTTGGATTTCCGCTGCTTTGATGATTGATGTTGATTTTAGTTATCAGCTTATGCACTGTCTCGCCTGTTTTGTGTCAAGTATGTTATTATTATATTTTATTCCATGCGCTGTGAGACATTCTACAGGTTTCTTGATTAGTTCACTCTCTTCTTTTCCTTCTTATGACGACCGTCTTGTACTAGTCGGGCATGTGTACAACGCACTTTTGGAGGAAATGCAGGCTGGTGCGGGGCGGGCCGTCACATCGGTCTACCCACGCTCCCTTACCTTCAGCCTCTCCTTAGAAGGAAGAGAAATCGAAGGCAGTCTTTGGGGATGAAGCGATAGGGGGGATCAAATCCCTTACCCCTTCACTTCCCGAAGACGCCACAACAGAAACACCAAGAAAAGGCCGTCCTCTGCAGAACACAGAGCCAACAAGAAATCCTTCCATCGAAAAGTTAGGTACCGAATTAACCGATAGAAGCTTCAACCTCCATGAATAAGGCATCGACAAATCTAGATTGGGGTGATGAAATCCCTTTTTCTAGCCACAACAACAGGAGAACCTACAATCCCCGCGTCAGATATTGACAATAGACAAAGCCTCCTCATATGATGAGGTAGTAAAGGAGTAGCCAGAGTACGAAGTAACAAGGAACTAATTCCAAGAAAGCACCATCAACCAGTAAGAACCGATGTCTCAGTAATGCTACAAACAAATCAAGATACACCAACTGAACCAGCACCAAAGGTTCACTGACAACGACAACAGCCGTAGGTCCTTTGGACATGGTCGAGACCACCTCGACAATCAACCCCACATCAAGGCAGAATCTGATGAATGACCCCAACACACAATAAACGCCAAAGCCATATGTCGATCCCATGAAACCCTAATAAATATTAGAGGAAATCAGTATACAACGCTACCATAGAGAGAACAGAACCAAAGAAGCATAGATCAAAAAACCAATAAGAACTGATCAAGACAGGAGTTAATCAGAATGGAGAAATTAGTTGAGGAAGAGAACTTTTAGAAGCTCAGAAAATGGTCGCCATAGAAATCCATTGGGATGAAAAATGAAAACTATATTGGATAGATAGATGCAAGGTCGAAATACACAAACTATAGACGATGGGTAATCCAAATAGTAAAGGTTAGATAGTCATATTATTACTAGCATGAGACGGGTAGTTTCCCTAGTTTAAGATGGAACAAATAGTCACATGAAATTTGTGATGGGTAGCCATTTAAAAATTTAAAAGGGTAGCTATATGATTAAGAGAGGGTAATCCACTACAGGAATATACTGTGAAGGATAAAATTAACAAAAAAAATTATCCATAAGGACAAGGAGCAAAAAATTTAACCATAAAGACAAACTTTAGTGTAAAGCATGAAATGATAGTGGGCCCCTAATTCCTCCATTTACACTAAAAAGTGTCCTTGTGGTTAAAATTTTAGCCACTTGTCCTTATGGATAATTTTTTTGTTAAGTTTGTCCTTATGGATAAAAATCCCACTACACTATATATAACATACATGCAAATAATTATTTACTGTTTTCAACCATTGTACATGCGAAAACATTAGATTTGATTATGTTTTTTTATAAGACACTAATAATGGAAAAATTCGTTCTTCTAAGCAGCATGGTCTCACTATATATTCATTTTGATTTTAGGTGGTAGGTTATATTCACACCAGACTATTGTCTAATTCGAAGCATTTCTTTTTCCTCTTAGAATCACGGGTGCTCATTTGAGTAGATTAATTGTAGGATTTTTAGATTTTCTCTGTTGACAAATAAGCATTCTAAGACGAGTAAAAGGCAGTAGATATTTAGAAGCATTCCGTTGTGTTGTTATTTTTCTTTATTAGATGTAAAGGCAAAGCTCTATTATTTCCTAGTATTTGGCCTCTAATCAATCAGGGAGACATCTTCAATTAGTCGTTCTTGGAATATTTTGTAATAAATTGTATTTTCTCTGAACGTGAGATCTCCAATGGAATATATAATGAATTATTGAATAATGAAATGTGTTTTGGAATGTTTATAATCATATGTCTTTGATGTTATATCTATTAAATAATCACATTCTATCACTGGATAATTATATATTTGATGACTGCAATATCAATAACGCTTATTTTCGAGCCTCAATATGGGGGATGTTGCATTTAATATAATTGAGGAAAATGTGGTCAATATAGGGTTAGTTAGGATTTTTTTATTACATCACTGATAAAATAAGCATAATATGACTTACTATACGAGTATTATCATTAAGCCATGAAATACTCATAAAATAATGAAATTCATATAAAAGTTACAAATGCCTTCAAAATCTTTTAGTCGCCTAACAAATTCCACTTTAAAGTTGTGTTTTTTTAACTTTAAAATTCAAAATAAAATTTGGTTTATTCAATTGGGTTATCGTACAATAGATAGTAAAAAAAATGGCAGTGGTATGGAAGTAAGACGATGATATGAACAAATACATCGCTTATGTAATAATCACAACTATACATATAGCACATAAGATGTCATATTTATAACTTAAAATGGATGTTTATTAGTTCATTATGATTAAAATTTATTTTTTTAACTAGCAGAAAAATTCCTTTTTTGTGATGGAAAAAATGCTAATGACTTTGAACTGTGAAAACATATTGTTACGTAAAAGTTGTGTCATTATAATTGTAACATTTGTTTCTTTGTGAGGGGTGTGTGTATATGTGTGTATGTATATATCATCTTAAGATAAATTAAGGTAATTTGAATGCTTGCCAAAAACAAAGAAGGAATGCACTAGTAATAAAAAAGGACATAAAATTTACTTCATTTATTTGTTTAAAGGAGTTGGCATGTGGAAAATCAATGTTAAATGGATTGCTGTAACATATAGGTATTGTAATCTAAAAAATATTTCAAATATTTTATTTCAATGCATTTATCGGATGATTAACGAAAGCTACAAGGTCTAGTATTTTTTTTCCTTTTTCTGTTCTCTTTTTTGAAGAAGAAAACACTCCATGGAGTTAGGTTCGCTAGACTGTCAAAACCGATCCTTCATTTAACTCGTTCATGCAAAGGAACATCAATCCTCCAAGTTGGTTTTCGTTTTTTGAGGGATAACCAATTGAACTATTAGGGGATGGAAAGTGCAGCATGTTAGGACTCAAACCGCCGGTCTCGAGTGCACTTTATTCGTTGCCACTAGGCAGTCTAAATCAATTGTGCTATGCACGTGACACTCAAGGTCTAAATAGTAGAATATCGAATTATAAAGCTGGTTCCCTTGGATAAATCCTACTTCAACTCTTATTTCTCTTTCCAATCCGTTTAACATTTTGCGAATGATTTTTTTTGTTAGTACTTTTCATCCAATGGTAACCAGTTTTATTAGCAAACATGCAATAAATTTTGTGGTCAATTAGTATAGTTCTTCTACGAGTGTCATGTCCCCTGGTTTGCAGGCATAATTTTCTTTTACGAGTGCACATTATTAAAATATAGTTTAAAATACTAGTATTATCGCACAACGGTGGAGAATTGACCGTTAGATTGTGTAGTTTAAAAAAAACTATTTTTTTTAGTTTTAGTTAAACCTAGAAAAGTAATTTGATAGAGAATGTTTAAAATTGGAGAAATCTAAGGAGACAAAATCGGAGAAAATTAAGTTGATTAGGTTGAAGATATTTAAGGAGACATGTTACATGTTTTTTGGGCTTCAAAAAATTTGATTTTGGCCAAGTGACAGTAAGCAAACCTCTCTAATGGTCGGTTCGATAATTGAAATATGATTGATTGATTCGGCATTGTAACCGAAAAACATTTTGCAGTTCAAATAAGACATGAATGGTTTTAGGTATAAAACATGTTTATTTAGTTTTAATAAACATAATTTTGCCATTTATGGTGTGCGGTTAAATAAAAGTATCAAGTGAGATATATTTGATATACTCGATGTTAGCATACCATAAACTACAAATTTAATTAAGGTATGTGCATTTAAATTAAAATTTTAATTGAGATATAACTGATTTACTCAGTTTTAGTATATAAAAAATTGACTTAATTAAGATATGTGCAGTTAAATTAAAATTTTAATTGAGATATGACCGATTCATTTAAGATATTAGTTTAGTTAAGAAGTTTTAATTAGAAGATATTAGGAGAATAACATTTTTGATTAAGATATGAATGGTTTTAATTAGAAAATAACAATGATCAAGTAATAAGGTATAAAATTTTGAATTTTAATTAAGTTTTGTTAAGATGTAATTAAAGGGTATTACAAGATATCTACGTTTACACAAAAATTAATGATACCAAACATGTTAGAACTATTTTACAAAGGAGCGGTTTTAGCTTAAAATCTATTGACTTATTTTTAATAGTGGTTTTTTACTCTCAAGGACAAAAGGAACAAAAAATTGTTCCAAAAGGGCAAAGGGTAAATAAATTTCTTCAAGGACAAAATTTAGTGTAAAGGGAGGAATTCAGGGATCCACTATAATTCCTCCCTTTACACTAAAACTTATTCTTATGGACAAAATTTTACCCCTTTGTCCTTATGGAACAATTTTCTATTCATTTTGTCCTTCAGGTATTTTCCTGTGTTTAATACATATTAATTTGATATTTAAATAAGGCGGGAACAATTTAGTGGGAAATTTATTTGAGATATAAGTAATTGACTCACCATTTAAACTGGCAATTTCATTTGCAGCAAAATGATCATAAGAACAAAATTTAAGGGTTTTTTTAACCATAAGGACAGCCCGTTATAATTTTAAGCACAAGGACAAGGGTAATTAAAATTTTAATCATAAGGACAATACACTGATTATTTTATAAAATTCTATTTTGCGTGCGGTTTCCATCTTCTCCCTCAACTGTCTCTCTCGCACATATCTCGATTTCACCATTGATCTCCATCGCGATTCTTTTAGACGTGCATATTTCGATCTCTAACATTCCTCTTCAAACATGCGTATTGATTGCTCATTTCAGATTGCAAATTCGATCTCGTTTACATTGATTGAGAAATCGTTGTCGAGATTACATCGATTGATTTTTGTTGTTGTTATATTCGTTTTAATTTAATGTTCATTTTTACGATTAGTTTTTTTTATTTCTCAAGGTGATTCATTGCTTCTGTTGGTTCTACAATTTTAATGTTCGCCTATTCAGCAGTTGGGTATCAGTTTTGTATTTTATAGGTATCGGTTTTTTAATTAACTTTGTTGTATATTCGTTTGTTATGTTTTTGATGTTGTATTTATGTGTAGTTGTATTGTTGCATTAACTCTGTATTACAATCGAACTTGTTTTAGTTTAATCAATCAAACTATGATGTAAATATTTTGTGTTAATTTTTTTTAAAAACATTATAGCAATTTTTAGGTAGCAGTTTTTTTTTTTTTTTTTAAGGTATCAGTTATATTTTTTTTAGGAATCAGTTTTGCTATATTAACTATGTTATGAATTTTTTCCATTTGTTTTTTTTGTTGTGTTAATTTTGTAGTTGTACTGTTGCATTAACTTTGTAACTTAATCGAACTTATTTCATTTTAATCAATCAAATTGTTATGTAAAACGTTTTCTACATTAGTTTTTCTTTAAAATATTGTAGCAGTTTTTAGGTGTCGGTTATTTTGTTAGGTATCTGTTTTATAACTTTGTGTATCAGAACTGTGTCAAGTGGGTAGTAGTTTTGAGTTGTTTTCTTTGGTAAATGAATTTTTTGATACACAACATTAATTCTAACTGATACCCACTGACTAAAAAAATAATATCAATCAACTCAATTCAATTCTCACAAAAGTGATATTTTTCTTAGTAATACCTACTGATATTAATTCATCACTTGTATATAAGGTTGTTATGATCTAATCACTTATATCATATGATACATACAATGATAAAGAACTGATACCCAATCACTGAAGTAAGTAAATAAAAAACAAAACTAATACCTACAATACTGCGAAACTGATACCCATAAATTGAGAACAATAATAAAACTAAAACTGATACCTACAGAGGCATGAAATTGATATCTAAAAACTGTAAGTAAATAAATAAAAAATCAAAACTGATACATGTAGAAGTGCAAAAATGATGCCTATAAATTGAAAACAATAATAAAAACAAAACTGATACCTACAAAAGTGCAAAACTGATACCCATAAACTGAAAATAATAGTAAAAATAAAACTGATACCTACAGAGGCATGAAACTGATATCTAAAAACTATAAGTAAGAAAATAACATGAAGCTAGGGATTTTTGTTGTTCGACTGATTTTTGTGGTTCGATTGCATAAAAGGACGTGCATTTTGAATTGATTGCTAGTAAAGATGATTTCGTGATTTTGTGATTTTGTGATAGGAAACTGAACAAGAGTGATTTTTGTCTTTCCGAATAAAATATTATGTGACTGTCTTTATGCTTAAAATTTTAATATAAATTGTCTATGTAAATTAATTATCATTTCATTTAATTATGTACTATTTTAATCGAAGTATAAAGTGATTGACCATCCTCTCTATACTAAAATAACGAAGATCTATTACATTGTTTTATGTTGATTCTGTATATTAATTAAATAATTCAGATGTATGACTATGATTTACTGAGGTCATACACACACCAAAAGGGAAGAGATATTTCATTTGTATTATCTTGAATGTAATAAATTAATAAAATGTGAAATGAGCTCACATCTTAGAGTCTCAACGCCAACCCGGTCTACATAAGCATCAAATGCTAAGCGCATAGAAGCACATCTACATCTATAGATTGATCATTGCAAAAAGACCATTTCGATAATATAATAAACAAAAGAGAAATGTTACAATATCCGAAAATATTTTTATCAAAAATTAAGAAATAGGGGTAAATTCGGAATTTAGGGGTGGCAATTATTGAACAGTAACTATATTTCTATTCCAATTTCCAACGACAGGTCGTTAACCATGGAATAGAACCTTCTTTCATAGACGAAGTCCAAGACACAGGGAAGGAGTTCTTCAAACTTCCGAAAGAGGTCAAAGAGCAGAAGAGCGATCTAAACAGCACGCAATACGACACAGAAGGATATGGAAACTACAACGTCGTCCGTAAGGAAAACGTTAGGGACTGGAATGACCGCCTTCGCCACGTTGTCCTTCCCGAACATAAGAGAAAGGTCCATCTATGGCCTGAAAACCCTCCTTCCTTCAGGTTATTTCTCATTCCTTTGCATCTCTCATGTATGTTATGTTATCTCTTTGTTTTTAAATACAAACACACATACGTTGCGTGCATGCAGGAAGATGTTGCATGAGTGCACAACGCAAACGAGGAAGCTAGCAGACGTAATTCTACTGGCTTTTGCGAAACTGCTGAATCTGGAAGAAAACTACTTCGTAGACATATTGGGAGAAAGTGCAGCCGTGACTGCAAAATTCAGTTACTATCCACCGTGCGTGAAGCCTGAACTTGTGCTTGGAGTTCATCCGCATGCGGACTCGTTTGCCCTCACCATTTTATTGCCTGATAGGGAGGTGGATGGACTTCAGGTGCAGAAAGATGGAAAATGGTATAGGGTTCCCATCATCCCACATGCCTTTGTCATCAATATGGGTTATCAGTCCGAGGTAATTATTTGTAGTAACGTATCTGAATGTTAATTTTTGAAGCTTCTTCTTTGTTAGTATAACGTCTTATAGAAAGATGTCCCATGACTCCCATAGCCATAATGCAGATAATAAGCAATGGAATAATAAAGAGCATGGTGCACAGAGGTGGCAGCGAATACAAAGGAAAGTTTGTCCGTAACCATGTTTTATGCAGTGTTTTAAAGACCCGACCCAACCTCGATTCGACCGCGGTTAACCTTCGACCTTAGAGCGCCACGACTCTTAAAATAAAATAACCTTACGCGTTCACAGACCCGCGGTTTAACCTCAAAACCCTATAAAAACCTCTGGTTCGACCTCTTTGAGCCTAACGGTTCTTCAAATTTGCAAAAATATAATGACTTCACTCTTTATTTTTTACAATAATAAATTTAACAAATAATTTTATAGCAATTGTTATTAAATTTTGGATTATATAATTCATTATTATGTACATTTTACGAACTATTATTAAATCAATCCTCTTTTACTATAGAAAATTAGTAAATTTACAACTATTATTATTTCAATTAGGTAGTTTGGACACGGATGTTTGTCATAATTGCTTAAATTTTATCTATATTTAAATTAATTTTACATTTAAGTCAAAAAATAAAAATAAACTATCAGCGTGGTTCTTATGGTCTGACCGGTTGAACCACGAAAACCTTGGATCTTTCACTGTCACGGTTTGACGTACGGTTCGGTCTTCACAAGTATGGTTTTATGGACTGGATCAAGAAAATATCTTGGAACCAGCACCAGAGTTGGTGAGCTGAGTCGACGCCCAAGTTGTATAAAACGATGAAGGTGAAGGACTTTGTGAATATGACATCTGAGAAATTCGAGGAAGCAGTTAGTTCTATTGAGTGGACTAAGATCTGAATTGCAACTTGAAATACAATAAGCTTAATTGGTATATGCTTTTGATGAATTGCTGTTTGTCCAACAATTTATGATGTTCATTTCTTGAGGGTCGGTCTTTGTTTTATTTGATTTGTTCAGTCCCACTGCATGTGAAATGTTACAGGTTGGGATGTGAATGACTAATAAATACGAGAACGTGTGGGTTGTTTTTTTTTACTACCAGCCATCCCTACCATACATTATTTTGGCTTACCATCCATATTCACATGTGACAACTTGTTCCCTCCAAGTTCAGATTAGAAGTCGATCTCATTCTGGTTAATACATTGTTTTATTTCTTATGAAGGATAATACTTAACTTATTTACTGTTAAGTTTGGATATATACATATATATATGGGGAGGGATCCGCTACACCTTTAGCGGAACCCTATATATATATATATATATATATATATATATAGAGAGAGAGGGAGGGAGGGAGGGAGGGAGGGAGGGATGGTTCCGCTACACTTTTGTATTGCACGTGAGCTCTCCCTTTTAATCTCCACCACCCATCTACTCACTCATTCTCTCTCTTCACACTAGGAAATAGTATTGAAATGGAAAAAGAGATAATGAGTGGTGGAGATTAAGGAGGAGAGTTCACGTGTAATATAAAAGGTATAGCGGAACCCTCCTCTATATATATATATATATATATTGGATTTTAAAATCTTTAAAGAAAAAACATTGGGCTTGCTTAAAAGCGATCATTTCCCATCTGTTGGTATCCATAAATTCATACTGTACCCAAAAAAAACCATTTACACATTATTTGTTATCTGTCCATTTGCAAGGTTTCCGATATAGAACAAAATTGGGATCGCTTATTCTTTAGTAGTGTTAGAGCATCTTCAGCGGTATCGTACATCAATGAGGATGAAGTTAATTTACGTTTTTTTTTCTCTTTCTTATGCTATCTTGTGCTGATTCGAGCGCGAGATAGAGAAACAAATGAGGATTTACTCCTTTTTTCATTCAGTGTGGATTTGTAAACGAAATTCTAAAAACCATTTATGACTAAACAGTTTTCAAAATCCATTTTTTTTTACTTACCTTCACGTTTCTAAATAAAAAGATTTTTATTGTTTAATGGGTTCCTGAAACATGTTCTTAGCCTTAAAGGGTTTTCGAAAACCTATTTAAATTATTTTTTGTAATTCGAGAAAATAATTAAAAAAAAAGTTGCCTTTGTTGCTAGAAGTCGATTATCGAATTTTTATTTTTCTTAAAACTTATTTGTTGCTAGAGATTCTCTTGCTTGGTGTTATAATTGCTAAAAAACAATTGTTTAAATATACAATTCAGAAAAATCATTTATTTTGATTATACAATTCAGAAAAATTTATTTATTTTGATTATATAATTCAGAAAAAATTGTTTGTTATGTATATTAATTAATAAATTATAAGTAAACGTTCATTACGATGGCATGTTGCATAAAAAAGTATTCAAATTATGTTTGGCAAAGCCGATCGGTTTTTATAACGACCACAAACACTTATTACTATAACAAATAATAGTTACAAATACTAAAGCAGATTAGCAACCTACTACATTCGGTTTTTATGGTGGGCCGTCCACCGCAATCCTATTTAGGCTACAACATTGGAGCTATGCAATATTTGTAAACTACAATTTTTACATACTCCACGTAGGGAGTCGCGATCATACGTTGACAAATCAAAAAATATTACATTGAAAGACATTTGTACAAGAATTACAAGCTTTACAAGAGACAACTGACTAAAATCCTATGAAGCTAACTACACCTAGCTCGGCTAGCCAAAAAGCCAACTTCACATCATTCTGACCAACCAGGAAGGCCAAAAATGTGTTTTCAAGGAAGCATCATATCTCTACTAACCATAGCCAAGAAAGTCATGACAGGACAAGTCACAAGGACTTACCTCTAACATTGCCAAAGCACGCAGCACGACCAAGCTTGACAAAGATACCATGAAAGACTAGCTTCAACCAACAAAAAAGATTGAAAATGACATATATCCAACATTCCCGTGTAAATTACATGATACTGACAGGTGAGTTCATTGGAAAAAGCGGTTTAGTACTGCCTACGCTAAAAAAACAAACACCTCCTCTGTACCCTAGGCTATCGCCGAGAAGAGAAGACAAAGCATATCTGCAGCAAAACACAAAGTAACACGCAAGAAATCCCAGAAAAAGACAATTCTCCAAATTTCCAAAGATGACAATCCACAAAAATCACACTCTATACAAACCAACAACCCAAACATAGCTACACAAACAACTTATCAGACCTACAAGACGAAATCAAAGTATATACAGCCAAGACATACTCCATAAAAAACACCAACCCAGATCAAAACGATAAAACCAGATATGTCAAGTGATCTCTGCATAAGCTCACCAAGCTAGAGCCAATACACTGCTTCCCTCAACAACTTAATAAATAAAAGAAATCAAAACTAGGCATATCAGGCATGGAGTTTGGCAAGTCGTGAGACAATTCATGAAGCATGATGAATAGAGCACCTCACAAATTTCGTATCCCTCACGTTTGATTCCCTCCTGCATTTCGAATCCCCTCTCACCTCCTCAATGTATCACTAGGATACGATTTCGTATCCCTAAGGGACACGAAGAAAACGTATCCCCTGGGATATGATTTCGTATCCCTAACGGGGATACAAAATTCTTATCCCCCCAGGGGATACGCAGAAACCGTATCCCAAGGGATACGAATTTCGTACCCCTTGGGATACGAAATTCGTATCTCCCCAAGGGGATACGAAATCCTGCTATACACTGAGGAGGGATCCGAAATTCGAAGGTGCTGCTCCTAGGGGATTCGAAATTCAGTATGTGGGCCCTGTTTCTCACATACTCCACTACCTAACCACTCCAATAAATACCCCAAGGCTTGGCCTTCATTTGGATCCTTTTTTCCATCAACTTTTGGACTTTTGGTGTAATACCCCCACTCTAGTGTACTTATCCAAAAGCGATGATGCTACGTATAAGCCATGGTGTTAATAGAACCGTTAGACCAAAAAATGGTCCTAACACCCAAATTATCGTATTTAGAGCGTAGGATATGAAGAAATAACTAAAAAATAAGAGAAAGGCAAGACAACAGGATTTTTATAGTGGTTCGGCGTTAGCAAGCCTACGTCCACTTCATATTTTCTCATTTCACTCATAGATTACAATTACAATGAATATTGTCTTTCAATCACTTGAATTCAATGAATAATTCTCTCCGAATCCATTGAATTTATTAAGGAAGATGGTGGTTATTCATGGAGAAGTGTTGGCCATGGCAGCTATGGAAGCTGAGATGCCAAAAGTCCCCTGAAAATGCCCTCTGAAGGTGTATTTATACCTGTAGGAAAGCTCCTGAGAGGACTGGTTCGTGATGGGATACGTGGCAGGCGATCCAAAAAAATAGGAGAGCCAGTAGCCTTGAGAATAGGTCAAAACAAGCTGCGTGTGAACAGGTCCGAAGTTCGGATCGCGGTCATAGGTCGGATCGCGGTCATGGGTCGGATCGCGGTCATAAGTCGGATCGCGTAGGCAAGGTCGGATCGGATCGCGTAGGCAAGGGCGGATCGGATCGCGTAGGCAAGGGCGGATTGGATCGCGTAGGCAAGGGCGGATCGGATCGCGGTCATATGCCAGCTTACACTCGTTCACGGAAATGGGTGTAACTTTCAAACCGTAAGTCCGATTGAGCCAAACCAAAGCTCAAACTGAAGCTAATTCAAAGGGCTACGAGTATATGAGGTGAATAGATCCAAATGAGGTCATTTGATAGGGGTTTCGGGCCAGTTTATACTGATGTTGTGATTTTGACCAAACTGCCTTGTGTCTTCTGACGATGCTCCCAATGCCAGAGAGCGATGTTATCCAGAGATTCCATATGTGATAGCATCTGCCGAAAAGTGTTTCAACATGATATTTGCTTTGGGTAGCCTGGTCACAAAGCAGGCTAACAAGAACAGTATCACAACTTAACATAAGCTTATCGGAATATAAAATCATTCATAGTACATGATTTTATACGGAAGGGCATTATACAATCATCCCATCTTAGAATATGGTTACAAAGATCCAAGGGACTAATCATTAAATAATTATACATAGGAATACATAAAAATAATAATATACATAGTAACAGTCTTCACTTCAAAGCATCCAACTAACCATCTACACCTGAATAGTTTTAAGTGTAGCATCATGAGTAACACAGACCCGGTGAGATAGCTCTTTAAGCTTAGTTTCAAGCCATTTCTTAATGGAGTGTAATATAGTTTCATCATGATTCTTCTCCTCAAAGGTTTCATCAATCCAGTTTAAAACAAAAATCAAGGAAGACTTCAAGATATTAAATCAAACAAGTTTATAATAACTTTTTCCATCAAAAAACCAATAATTTATCAAATATATATAGTTATGAATATAAGCCACACCCTCGACTTGGTTTAGATGTTAAGATATGTTATCATATTGTGGTCGGCATCCCGTCACCAAGTAGGGATGTATTCCGCTCGGTTCAATACCAACATAGTAATAGTGCACTACCCAAAATCTATTGTCTTATACTGCACCCCATCAAATAAATATAATTAAGAAAATGCTTCTCAAAAGTAATCTTAAATTACTTTTTCAAATTCATACTTTTAAGGGTTTAAGACAAATCTAGACTACCTTAAAATTATTCTAATAAAATTATTCTAATACATGTTTAGAAGAACCTCAAAACTAATTCTTAAGGTTTTAAAATTCAAAAGAAAAAAAGGTAGCATTTAAAAAAATGCTATAAAAAGTTTCGGCATTAAAAATAAAAACTATAGCGTTTAAAAGTGCTATGGAAAGTTCTGGTCTTGTTAAGTGCTTTATAAGTAATTTAGAGAAAAGACAACGTAGTCAGAAATGCTATGAAAAGTTCTAAGTGGTTTTAGGCTTAAAACAGCTATTACAGCGTTTCAAACGCACTGTAAAATTTCTGTTCATGTTAAAGGACTTTATAATCAATTCACAGAAAAGACAACGCTATAGAAATACTACAGAAAGCTTAGGTTAGTTTAGAATGGTTTAAAATAGATGTTGCATCGTTTCAGATGCGATGTGACAAATTCTGGTCTTGTTACAGCGCTTTGTAAATAATTCAAAAAAAGATAGGACTTCTGAAATGCTATAGAAGGCTCTGGTTTGAAACGCTTAAAGATTTGAAACATTTAAAAAGCGTTTCAAATTCCAGAAGTGTTCAAATTTCCGATAGATTTTCAGCCAATTTTTCAGTAAAATGTTTGATGCTATTTCTCTATGATAAAAATAGTTTTTGACTCCAAATTTTCTACACTAAGAAACTCTCTTTGTATACTTAATTATCACTAAAAGAAACCCTTAAAATTATTTATCTATTTAATAAATAAAATTCAACAATACGAAGCATTTTTATCAATTTAGTAAATAATATTCAACTATTCAACAATACAAAGTATTTAATAATTTATTTTAAATAATTATTAGCTGATAAAGATTCTTTAAAAATTAACAATTTATGTTTGAATAATTAGATAAGTAACTATTTATAATTAGCGAATGAGGATTATTAATAAATAATTTATAATTACTAAACATTATCTATAACTAATAAATATAATTAATTAATAATATAATTAAATAGTAACTCTTTAAATGGTTTGTATTAAAAGTCAATAATTAATTTTAATTAATAAGTAATATTTAATAATTAAAAGTTGATATATAAGAATTAATAGTTATTAACTTGTAATTACCAGTATCGAAAGCGATCATATAGAGAGCGATTAATGTGTTAGTGCTTGTGGCGTGGATCGTAGAACAGGCGGCATATCTTTTGATACCTTTATGGAGCTTACCTTTGTTCAGAGGTTGTGTTCTGCCAAATGTTTTCAGATGTGTCCTAATGTTATCGATCTCCACTATAGTCTTGCTAGTGCTGAAGGTAATTTACGACATTTTAATAAAAATACTTCAATCATGTTTGATTAATTAATAATCAATATTTGATAAGTAATGTTTAACATTTAATATTCAATTGATAAGTAATATTTATAATTAAGAAGTAATACTTAATTTATAGTTTTAGGAAATCATTAATTAATTATTTCTATTGAATAATTAACTATTGATAAATATATAATAATTAAGACTAATAATTATTAATTAGTAATATAGTTTAATACATATGAAGTGATAACAATTTGTTATTAGCAAACAAATAGTTAATGAACTAGAAATAATTTATATATAATAGTCCCTAAGCTAGAAAAGCTAAGCAAAAAAAAAAACTTCGTACAAGGTGGAACTCTGTTATTGGCGACAAGTTAGTTTCCCCCTTACTTATCTCTCGTCAAAATCTTCCCTTTCATCACTTCCTTCTCCTCAAAAGATCACGTCTTCGTCTAAATTTAGTTTCGACGCGCGTGGAGCTCCACTTTGTACCCATCTCGTCCTTCAGATCTAAGCTTGCACTCAAAATGGATTTGAGCTTTAGTAAACCCTAAATTCTTCGCCTTATCTCAAAATCAAAATCTACTTGAACCATTGTTGTTAAACGCTTCCTCTTTAAGCGTCGAAGACATTTTAGGCAACTTCTTGCCTTTGTCGCAAGTCCTTCAATTAGTGGCTTCTGCTTTTGTACGAAGTCCGACACTGACATGGAGTATACTTGGCAAGCAACAACTCCCATAATGCTTACTGTTTTCACATCTCGACGTCAAGTTAGTAATGGTACGATCCGCGTCTTAGGTCTTCAATGTTTTTCCTGGTATTCATCTAGTCGGTAGAACATGTTTACAGTCTCAATTGTTTGGGTTTATTTATGTTTTTTGGGGTGTTTGGTTTGTTATCCTGTTTCTAGAGTTTGGATCTACCATATGTTATCTGCAGCATGCTAGGCCCATTCTGTTGTTGGTTGGTTCATCACTGTTGTCTGTCGACCATACACGAGATGCGTAGCACTGATCTTGGCTGATAGTTCGCGGGTGGGCCAGCCTTTGCTATCCTTGGTGGTTCCTAGTGTGCAACTGGCGTTCAGATTTTGTTATTGGTAGTGCATTTTTGGGTTAATCCCGTGTTTGGTGTTCTGGTGTCGATGTTGTTCACTGGACTTTGGTGAATCAAGTGATGGTTTGCACACGTTTTTGCTTGAGTTTTGGTGAATATGATCTTCTCCTTCCTACCATAGAATTATGTTGATTTTGTACCCACGATTGGACTCCTCATGGAGCCTCCTATGTCATTCGTGATTCAGTCTTTTGGGTGGAGCTCAAGATATCCATTGTTGTAGACGCTTTCCTGTCCTTGTTTTGCTGTAGCAGTATGACAACTTTCAAGTAACTTGTACCCATGTATATTTTTGTATGGCTTGATGGGTAGCTATGGTCAAGTCATATCAAGGATGTTGTTCGCAATACTAGCTAATGTAATTTATTTACTTGTTATCATAGTTATGTAGTGTGTTTCTTGTAAAATGTAATATTGTAGTCTAGTACTTTAGCTAACTCCAGTGTTGTAAGTCATAGATAGAGTGGATGGAACACTATAAACTCCGTAGGTAGTGGACGGTCCATCTTAAAAACCGAATTAACTGATTGTAACCACAATCAATTTTCTACACTGTATTTTTATTAGGGTCCGTTTGGCACATGTCCCTATTAAGTTTTAAAATTAGACTCACATCCGGTCATAAACTTATTGTAAATTTAGTCCCTATTTTACGAAAATTCACTAAAAAAATAAAAAATAAAAAAATACTTAAATTCATATTTAAATTAAACATGTAGTTGACAAAAAGTTCAGATAAAAAAACATCAAACAAGGAATGAAAAACGTAAAAAAACAGCGAAAATGTAGTAAAATGCATAATGGTATGCACGTATTTGAAATTTCTTGCATATATCTCTGCATGTTTTCAAGCCATGCATATGTGTTTGATTTACTTGCATACGTCTGTGCACATATTGCATAATTCTTGCATAAAAGTGTGCATTAATTCGCAGGCTAAATTTCACTTAAGTATTTTTTGTGCAAATACATGCATACATGTGTGCAAGTATTTTAAATAGTTTCACACTTTCACACATGTATGCAAGTTTTGGTCTAGATTTTCAAGTCGAAACAGTTTATGCAATAATTGCACATATGTATTCAACTATTAGTAATAGTTGCATACATGTATGAAAGTTTTTTTTAATTTCTGTAGACTTCCGAGAATATTTCCAGATTTTAGAATTTTTTTTTCTTTTTACTCACGAGCGCATTTTTTTGCCAAAAAATGAAAAGGCGGAAATATGAAAAATAGAAGGCAGGTTTATATTTAAAACATAGGAGGGATGTGAGCCTAATTAAGTTTTAAAATAGGGACATGAGCCTAATATTATGTTTTTATTATTGGTTATAAAAAAATGTTACGGATCACTATAAAAACCGGCTGGCCCTGCCAAAAAAAACAAAGCTAAGCAGAAGTAAAAGCCGAGCAAAATGAAAAGCAACTAAAAATTAAGAAAAATATTTAATAGTTCATAATCAGTAATAAATATTAATAAATGAGAACTAAAATTTAACATTTAATGTATACTTATATTTGAGAGAGCGGCTATCTAAATACAATATTAGACAAAGATGGTGATATAAAAAATCTAAACCATGAAATCTTTTTGTTTTTATATAGAGCTGTAGAATTTAGAGGGCTGTTCAATAGCGGAGATTGATTATGTCAAGAATTGTGTTAAAATTTCATATTTAAATATATTTTCCCTACATAAATATTTCAAAATAAATTGAAATTTTGAAATTTTCTAAAATCAATTATGATAGTAAATATTTATTTTTACTAATCACACATAAAATTATTGAAACATAGAGAAAAATAGAATCTCCCAAAATTTAACTAGCATTTGCTAACTATCAGCTTACTTTTTCGTCGACGGCTCCAAATTTGACTGACCGCGCCAAATTTTCATGCCCCTGCCGATAACTTTTTATTTATCGCTTTGATTCTCTTTTTTCAGCAACATCTTCCCTCTTTGTTCCTAAACCCAAAAACCCGAGCTTTTGAAAATATGATATGATAAAATTTACTTTTTAAAACATGCATCTTCACCCAAAAACAGGATAGGGGTCTAATCTCTTGTCGTTGCTTAGATTTGCTCGATGCTCACATATTTTGCATAGTCGTTTCTTCTCTTGGAGTTGCTGTAGACGGGGACGCCAAGTTTAGATCTAGTTCTTGAAGTTCAGATCCAAAATTTTGAAGCTTGATGTTGTGAGTTGATCTGAAATTGACTTATTCTTTGCTCAAAAATTGTGATGCCGTGAAATTCTTCAAGTCCGATTGATCTGGAAATCATTGCAAAATCTCACCTTGAGTATTTCAAATCTTTTGAGATCAAAACGCCTGTGTTGAAGTGAAGTTAATTGCTGCTAGATTTGGAAATGCATCGATGTTCTACCATCCCAAGATCCAAATTTATAGCATTCTTTTCCATGGCTCTTAAAAGTTGTTGCTTCTTTCTTGTCGCTAATTTCACGGTTCGTTGATTGCACTTCCTTTCTTAATTTAAGGACAAATCAATATTCTAGAATGTGTATGCTTTGTATATAGGTATCAACGTTAGAGCATCTCCAACAAGGTTACGGGTCGTAATGTTACGACCCATAATATGTTGGGAGGTATCTTTGATATCTCCCAATAGGGGAGAGCCGATTTATCGGCTCGTAGCTTACAAGCCGATTTTATCGGCTCGCGAGGCTCCCGCGCCTATATATGGCGCCAGGAGGTGGGGGTTGTTATACTTTCCCTTTTTCTTCCTTTTTAGTTTATTTTTATTCGTTACGACGTCGAGATGCCGCCACGCGTAACGAAGATGGGGAGACAGACAGTTCAAGTTATGCCAGACGTTGCATCTGGTCCATCTCACCTTCCTGCACCAGCGGGGACGACGATTGAGGACGTACGTATCCTCCACGAGCTGCCACGGCCATTCACTCATCGATCTTTTACCGCGTTGGCCACCGTTCAGGTATTAATTTTAAATTTTTTAATACTTGTAGTTACTGAACTATTAAAAAGTATGCCCTGTTGGTTTTACGTTATAGTTTAGTGCATGTACGTTATATGTTTTAATAGTATGAACTGTTGGTTTTATACTCATTTAACTGGTATAATTTTAGTAGACTGAGTACGTCTACCTTCTTGGGAGTTGGGAGAAGTTTGTTTCACATGCCCTAGACGTATTACGATTGCATATCCGGGAGAGGCTACTTGCTAGTCCGTTCGGACTCTTTTTACGTATTATACCTCCCCAGTCCTTCGATCAACCTTTGATAGACGCCTTAGTAGAGAGATGGTGGCCTACGACACACACTTTTCACTTTTTGTATTTTAAGCTAGGTGTCACCCCAGCCGATTTTTACATGCTTACGGGGATTGAGATAGGCCTTCCAGATAGAGTCACTTGTCCATTTGATGCCTCTTTAGAGTCACCCGCTTCCTACCTACAGTATTTGCCAGATTTGTCAGCAGCTCATATAGCTAATGGTGTCGTTTCCATCACATATTTACTTCAGTATATTACAGCGCATCTCGATGTGGTAGATTTCCACGACATAGTATACAAGGCTACCAATTTATACCTCCTTGGTTCGATACTCTTTTCGAAACAACGAAGTACGATTAAGCTGGACTACCTAGCAGCACTAGTCGAGTTAGAGCAGTTGCATATGATTGATTGGGGCTCAGCCATATTGACTTAACTATACGCTGCTCTTGACTCCTATGCTTTTGGAGAGCTTTGCCAGATGTTCAGTTTTTGGTACATGTTGCCATGTTAGTACTACGAGTACACGACCAACATGCATCCACGTCTACTGAGACCTTTTTCCCATGCATGCGTAGATGGGAGAGTACCCACAGAATTCGGCGTGCTCCTACTGGTGTGAGACATGACTTGATGGAGGCTCGTACTCAGTTAGATATGAGGGAGAGTGGGAACATACTAGGAGCACCTTGGAATTCTTATTGGTTGTTACTTGCAGCGGATGGCCCACTACCTAATGCCTATCCATTAGCCATTGCATGTTGCTTATCTACTCGACGTGCCCTCTTGTTCCCACCGGCCCATCTTCCTATTTGGTACTTGGGAGATCGATGTTATTACCAGGGTCCTGGTCAGTTGCGAGTACCTGGAGATCCATCTCTGCCACTTGATACGTTCAGGCTGCAGCGTTCTATTGGGAGACAGTATGTGGATGGTCTGAGATAGGCAGGATGGGTTGATACGACCGACTTTCGCTTACCCGACACAGAGTTTGGTCCTTATTGGGTTCGGGTAGCTCCCAGACGCTACTTGCTGCTAGTTTATATGCGGGGTGTGAACTCCGATCACATTGGTCCCCGATTGGTTAGTGGTAGAGTTCATCCTCCACTGTTTACTTTTGACCCGACCACTTCACAGATCTCCGACCCTCCTACGGATTTCCCTCTGGCCGATACATTTTAGACATTTGATCTTAGCAGTGCACATATATTCCTGCCTATTGTTTACCCACTTGCACACATGGTGCACGGTGTCCCTACTTGCTGGATTATATCCGCCACATGAGGTAAAATTTGTTCTTGTGAATTTATGTTGTATGTTATACGCTATAGAAACTGATTTTATATGTTCTATATATGCAGTATGCACCCTAGTTAGACCGGCATAGGATACATATTGCGGCTATTCAGGAGATGGCCTTGCTACATTCTCAGTCCTTATATCAGGAGCACCAGGCGATTGTTCAGGGATTGCAGGATCAGATCGATGACTTACAGGCCAGATTAGCGGCAGTAGGGGGTGGCGATACAACAGCATCAAGTACCGTTGTAGGGTCATGTATTGGTGGAGGTTCAGGAGGCAGACTAGGATGGGTTCACGGATCAGGTGGTGAGGGCAGGCTAGGAGGGGGTGACAGATCAAATGGTGATGACGGACTAGGATGGGGTGATGGCGGACTAGGAGGGGGTGACAGATTAGATGGTGATGGCGGATTAGGAGGGGGTGATGGACTAGGAGGGGGTGACAGATTAGGTGGTGATGGAGGACTAGGAGGGTGTGATGGACTAAGTGGTGGCGGTGGTTCGGGAGGTGGTAGTGATGATGACGATATTCCGTATTATGACCCTTCTGATACCGGGGACGACATGTCTTTGGATGGTTTTGATGATGATGCCGCAGATTTATCATGATGTATATTTGTGTATGTCGCGATGTATATATATGTATGGCTCAATGTATATATGTGCATGTCTCGATGTTTTGGACTTTATGTTATTTTATAATGTGTTCTGTGTAATGTTTGCTTGTTTATTACATTCTGTGTAATGTTTGTGTAACACCCCACCTCCACTAGGATCACTCCTTAGAATGTACTAGCTTTGGAGGGGCGTTATTGTGAAGGTAAACATGCACAGAGATATCGCAAGACAGAATATATAAAAATAAATATAAGTAAAGCAGCGGTAGCAGATAAAAACCCATCATCATCATCTCACAAAACCAACATAGTCAAGTACATAATATCAAAATGTCATGATCCAAAATACAACATAAGTCTAGATACGTGATAACAAAATGCATGGTAAAACATCAGTACTAATCCCCAGAAATAAAAGATAAGCCACAGCTAGCTCAGATCCATACATGAGCTATCCAACAAGCAAGCCAAAGATCCACTAAGCAGATGTAGCCCTTCCCTGAGAACCTGTGGGGGGGGAAACGGAAGAAAAGAAGAGAAAGAAAACAGGTCAGTCAAAAAGACTGGTAAGCCCTACTACGATCAATCTATAAACTAATAAAGTTAACAGCATGATGGAAACTGAGATGAACATACTGGCAATAGATAAAGGTGACATCGCATAGATGAGATTAAACTTTGCACCACAGTGTACTAGCAAACCCACGAAACAGATCTTGATCCCTTAGCCCACTCTTTGGCCCAATAACATGAAGTGACCTTAGTATAAGGTCCAGCCCAACGGTCTAGTCGATCGGCTCCCTATAAACCTAACACGTCCAGTGTTGGTGTCCATACGGCCCACATGGATGTAGTCAGACTGCGCTGGGTCCACCTTTGGGTGTATCAAGCCCTCGGGTGTCAACCCCAGACACCTAAGCAATAATGCACAGTCTAAACCTACTGGTACCCGTGCCTCGAGTTTGTCCAATATCGGACTACGTGCACGTCCGTAGCCCGCCGGACCCGCACCGCTGTACCACTCAGCCGTCGCTTTGGTCGCTTACATCCGTCCAGTAATCGTGCCCCGCCCTAACCTAGCTGTAGGGTTGTGGTGATACCAAACTGGGATTACTGCTGGAACAGACCACGTTGCTAGGGTTTCTAAGAAGGTTAAGTGTGGTTTTAACCCCTCACTAATCATGGATTAAATTAGTTAAGTGTAACCACTTAACCCCATCTAATCCTCGCATCCCCATTATTGGTTAAGTATTAGTGGGCCATGACTTAACCCTAATCATGAGGCATTAATTAATTAACGCACCCAACCTCTCACATTAGACATCCGTGGTTACCTGGGAAGATTTACACCACGTCTAGGTCTAACCTCGGGTCTTATGGTGCAACATGACCAACTACCCACATTAGACCTCACGTTGTGGTTACCTGGGAAGATTTACACCACAACTAGGTCTAACCTCGAGTTGGCCATATCATGTTATCTAATGTCATGTCCACTTTAAAACATATTTACAAGTTAACATATACTTGGGTAGACCTAACTTAATAGGTAAATTCCCAAGGGGTAGACCTAACTTAATAGGTAAATTCCCAATCTTTTAGTTTTCATGTATTTTTAAGTTTACCCAAACCCCCCAACGTCATTATATCGCTTACATATTCGTCATAACGCATAAGGGTATAAAAGGTAACTTGGCATAACATACATGATGAACTTCACATATCATAATAATGATGCATAACATGTTAGACTTGCAAATCATGTCATAGTGAACTCGCACAAACATGCATAACCCATAAAACTTACATAACATGGTAAGGTGAACTTGCATAAACATGCATAACCCATAAAACTTGCATAACATGGTAAGGTGAACTCGCATAAGCATGCATAACCCATAAAACATGCATAACATGGTAAGGTGAACTTGCATAAACATGCATAATCCATAAAACATGTACAACATGGTAAGGTGAACTTGCATAAACATGCATAACTTATGAAACATGTAAAACATGGCATTGTGAATTCGCATAAGCATGCATAACTTATGAAACATGTAAAACATGGCATAGTGAATTCGCATAAGCATACATAATCCATTAAACATGTACAAATCTCAACTTTCACCACATGATAACTTTAGAGTTTGTAAAGTGAAGGTAAGAGGGCTTACAAATATAAACAAGTCACAAATCCACCAAATAAGATGAAGAAGCCCTTTGAAAACCCAAAACAAAGCTTTAAATAAGAAAACCCTTTTGCAAAATCCCAAAAACACAAACTTAGCAAATCAAACTTGCAACTTAATGAAGTATGCAAGTTATTAAGCATTCATACAACATAGAAAAGGTTGTATGATCATCATATCTTCATAGGATTAAACTTTGAGGAAGGTGGAGGCTAGGGTTTTTAGGTGGAGGCCATTTGAGGATTCAATTTGACATAGTTTAGTTGCTAGATTGATTAATGAGGCTTTAGGGTAGGATTAGGGGTATATTTATAGAAGATTAGAGTGTTTTTAGCCCTAGGATTAACCCTAGGTTAGTTTAGGCCCGTCAGATCTCGGAACTCTCTAGAACCAAGCCACAAGACCCAGCCCAAATCAGAAATGGTGCACCAGGCTAAACTGCCCGGGCACCCCCTGTCGACAGGGCTGTCGACAGGGCTGTCGACACCCTGGGGGCCCTGTCGACAGGGCTGTCGACATGCGGGTCCTGGCGGGAATTTTCCCGCCTGACCCCGATTAGCCCTAATCCCTGTTTTTAATTTGAAATTTAAATCTGTTTTTAGCATAGAAATTTCTGAAAACTTCAATGGGCCTTAACTGGGTCATACGGACTCCGATTTTCGAAAACTCGGACTCTATTTTGCGTATTTTTCCGAGACGAACGCAATGGCATAGCCCGTTCCCCTTGATTCAGATTTTTGAATTAAATTCTGCCTCGATTTATGTTATAACGGTTTATTGAAAATACGGGTTGTTATATTCTCCCCTCCTTAAAGGATTTCGTCCCCGAAATCTTCAAGTTAGGAAGAACATATCCTACCATCCAACATCCATCTACTCAAACCATCATCCACGAGCAACCATTGTCCTTAAAAGATTCTAAATGCTGTATGAACGTATGCAAAAGTGTGTGTATATGTACTTATCTAATGCAAAGATCAATGCAAAATATGTTAGTGAAATGTATCCATATGTATGCAAATCCCTAACATAATGTATAATATCTACATGCGTGCTCAATCATACATCCATATGCAACATCCATGTGATTGCATACAAATTCCATCCAAGGATAAGCATAAACACTCATGCACATGCAATATGAGGAGTGTGTGAGCCGATCTAGTGCCTAATGTGTATCATGCATCCACGAGTAACCACTTGCAAACACTTGCAACCATTTGCAACCATCAAACATAACATGTCTCAAGAACATGTTTCATCCAAAGGGTTTCTACCTAAGGTTCTCATGACAAGCTTAGCACGATAACTAGATAAACATGGATAGCAAAGAGAAAGATATACTAACAAAGGAAAGAGATTGAGAGTGTACCCTAAAAAAGGAATGGATAAAGCCCACACATCTTCTCCTCGGTTTCCCAAGTTGCGTCCTCCTCGGCTTCACCCCATTGAACTTTCACCAATCTGACCTCACGATTCCTTAGCTTCTTGGTCTCTGTCCCCAAGATACGAATCGGAGCTCTCCTTAAAGTTGCTTCTTTCTCTACTTCCACGTCTTCAAGAATGCTAGGTTCAACCACCTCAGCAGACTCATGCAGGCACTTTCGGAGATGCGAGACATGAAAGACATTATGCACTCCGGACAACTTTTCGGGCAATTGCACTTTATAAGCCATCTTCCCTATTCTCTCTATGATAGGGAAGGGTCCAACAAATCTCGGTGCTAGCTTTCCAACAGCTCCAAATCGGACCACATTCCGCAAAGGAGAAACCTTTACGAAAACCTTGTCCCCAACCTCAAACTCCAAATCAGACCTCCGCTTATCAGCATAAGATTTCTGTCTGTCTTGGGCTGCCTTCATTCGTCTTCTGATCAACTCGACCTTCTCGGATGTATCTCTAATCATGTCAGGTCCAAGTATAAGCTTGTCTGTAGTCTCCCACCAACATGTAGGTGACTTGCATGGTCTCCCATATAAAGCCTCAAACGGTGCCATACCAATGCTCGCCTGATAACTGTTATTATAAGCAAATTCTACAAGAGGAAGGTGGTCTTCCCAAGTACCACCAAAATCCAAGATGCAAAGTCTCAACAAGTCCTCAAGCACTCGATTCACCCTTTCGGTCTGGCCATCCGTCTGTGGGTGATAAGCTGTACTCAGATTCAATCTTGTGCCCATAGCTTCCTGCAAACTGTTCCAGAACTGACTAGTAAAGATGGGGTCTCGGTCACTGACTATGCTAGAAGGGACTCCATGTAGTCGCACTATCTCACGAAGATATACTGATGCTAGGCCAGATGCGGTCCTCCTGCTATTCACTGGAATGAAGTGAGCACTCTTCGTGAGCCTATCCACAATGACCCATATGCTCGTATTCCCTCTTCTAGACCTCGGCAATCCATCGATAAAATCCATAGAAAACACTCTCCCACTTCCATAGTGGGACTTCTAGAGGATGCAACAGCCCACCGGGCTTCTTCGACTCGGCTTTTACTTGCTGGCAAACAACACATCTCGAGACAAACTCTGCCACATCTTTCTTCATCCCAGGCCAGAAGAAAATGCGCTTCATATCCTTATACATCTTGTCTCCACCCGGATGTATAGTCAACTTGGAGCGATGTGCTTCCTCAAGAACTTTCCTCACCAAGTCTTCCACCATCGGAACACAAAGCCTTCCGTCTTTCCTCAGCCAACCCTTGTCATCTATAGAATACCGAGCAAGGTGACTAGATGTCTCCCCTCGAACCAGCTTGTCCATGATCTCAATTATCTGAGGGTCTTCCTTCTGTGAAGCCCCGACTTGATCCAGAAGGGTAGGCCTGAGCTCTAGAGATGCCAAAGAACCGGTCATCGTCTCAACTGTCAAGGAAAAATCAAAGGTTGCCAAGAACTCTAAATTCTTCATCTCAACAAATAGAGGACTTAGTGTCAACCTTTTCCTACTCAATGCATCCGCTACAACATTCCCCTTGCCAGGGGTATAGGCTATGTCAAAATCATAGGAAGCCAGAAATTCCATCCATCTCTGCTGCCTCAAGTTCAGATCCTTCTGCGAAAAGAGATACTTCAAAGACTTATGATCAGTATACAGCTCAAATCTCTCTCCCAGAAGATAATGACGCCAAGCTTTGAGTGCATATACAATCGCTGCCAGCTCTAGATCATGAGTGGGATAATTCCTCTCATGCACCTTAAGTTGCCTCCCACCAAAACATATAACTCTTCCCTCTTGCATCAGAACGGCGCCCAATCCCGTGCCACAAGCATCAGTGTACACGGTAAATATCTTACCACCATCGGGTAAAGCTAGAACGGGTGCGGAGGTAAGGGCTCTCTTGAGTCTCTGAAAAGCAAGCTCACAATCCATATCCCAAGCAAAAACTAAGTTCTTCTTCGTCAACTTAGTAAGAGGAGCGGATATCTTCGCGAAGTCCTTGATGAACTTCCGGTAAAAACCCGCAAGACCCAGAAAGCTTCTCACCTCGGTTGCATTCCTTGGAGTCTTCCAATCCTGAACTGCAACCACCTTTGCGGGATCCACCGCCAAGCCTTGCTTGGATACGATATGCCCAAGGAATCTGACTTCCCTTCTCCAAAAGTGGCACTTGGAGAACTTGGCTTTTAACTGGTGTGCTCTGAGCGTATCCATCACCTCTACTAGGTGCCTCGCATGCTCTTCTTCATCCTTGGAGAAGACCAGGATATCATCCACAAAGACCACGACAAACTTATTCAAGAACTCCCGAAACACCCTACTCATCAAATCCACAAAATACGCGGGTGCATTCGTCAAACCGAACGGCATAACAAGCCATTCAAAGAATCCGTCTGGAGTTCTGAATGCAGTCTTGTCTATACTATCTTCAGCCACTCTGAGCTGATGAAAACCCGTAGCAAGATCAAGCTGAGAGAAAACAGAAGCACCAACAAGCTGATCAAAGAGATCATCGATCCTCGGTAACGGGTGTCTGTTCTTCTTAGTCAGCTTATTCAATTCTCTATAATCCACACAGAGCCGAAGAGAACCATCTGCCTTAGTTGCAAACACCACAGGCGCTCCCCATTCGGATATACTCCTTCTGATGAAGTTCTTCTCAAGTAATTCTTTCACTTGATTGCTCAGCTCTCGTCTCTCACGCGGAGCCATATGCCGAACGGGCAAAGAAACAGGCTTAGCATTATCCACCAGATAGATGCGAAAATCAATCTCTCGTTTAGGGGGCAACCCCTTAACCTCTTCAAAAACATCTGGATAATCTCGGACCACCCTTACAGACCGAAGGGCCTCCTCTGATGAGTCGAGAGATTCTAGATAGCATAACATGACGGGATTCTTCGGATTGCATGAAATCTCTAAGGTGTTGCCCAGGCGAGTCACAAGCCTTACAACCCTATGCTCACAATCCAGAATGGCTCCATATCTAGACAGCCAATCCATGCCCAAGATCAATCCGTATCCCCTGAAACCTAGAACATACGCACTACACAAGAACTCTACGCTGAGTATAGAGATCCTCAGGTCCTCACATATCATAGATAGATGAGCAGAACCCCCAATGGGATTCGAAACACAAACGGGATCATCCACTAAGCTAGTACTAAGGTGCAAGTTATCAACAAGATCAGATGAAATAAAGCTATGTGAAGCACCAGAATCAAACAAGGTACGCACTGGAAGATCAGAGATATAAACAAGGTTCTCAACAGAAACACTACCTCGTTCGGGAACTGAAGCGGCATTGAGAGCATGAACTTGCCCTCCTGAAGGCCCAGCCTGTCCTTTCTTCTTTGGGCATTCTTTGCTAAAATGCCCAGTCTCTCCACAAGAAAAGCATCCACCACTAAGCTTCCTTTTCTTCTTCCTGCAATCCTTAGCAAAGTGCCCAGCTATGCCACAGTAGTTGCACTTTCCCTTGCCTTTGTTGTTGCCCTTCTTGTTCTTGTTCTGATTTCCTTGACTGCTTTGACCACCTTGGTTGCCTTTGCCTTGAGAATCAGCCTTCTTTGCTTGAGTATCACCCGACTTGACTTCTTTCTTTCCATCTCCCTGAAGCAGAGCCATATTGACCAAACTCTCAAAAGTAGCTCCATGCGGAATATGTGACATCGCCAAGCCTTGTAGCGGCTCATTCAACCCTCTAGCAAATCGAAGAGCCTTCTTCTCCGGAGTGTTCACCATATCCAAACCAAAACGGGCCAGCTGATTAAACTTGTTCACATACTCCTTGACAGACATATCACCTTGCTTTAATGCAATGAACTTCTCCATCTGTAAATTCGCCTCAGCCGAAGATAGAAACTTGGTCACAAATCTAGCCCTCAAATTGGCCCAAGTCTCAACGGGCCTCGTCCCATTGGTGACCTCCCACCAATAGGCCGCCTCATCCTTCAAAAGCCACACTGTCAATAAGATCTTCCTCTCGTCATCAATCCCAAAGATAGCAAACAAGTCTTCAGTGTCTTTCAGCCAATTCCTAGCTTCAACAAAAGATTCTGTGCCTAGGAAATTCTTGCCTCCCATCGCCTTGAAGTCTTTACAAACCTTTGTGAACTCAACCTGAGGATGCTGAGGGGGAGGAGGGGGAAGAGGAGCCTCAGCAACGGGAGGAGGAATATTAACTGCTGGAGGAGGGGGAGCAGGAATCACCGGAGGAGGGATATTAGGGAGAGGATTCTCAACTACAGGAGGAGGAGTGGGAGTAGGGTTGGCGGGACCAGCTACTGCCCTAGCTTCTAAAAGCCTCCTATACCAGAGTGGTACGTTCACTCCATCTGGGATGTCAAGATTCTCAGCCATACTGAAACGAAAGATAAGATAAGATCAGGTCAAGGGAACGAAGGATAACGCTAATGGCTTTTGGGGATTAGCCTTAAAGTAATCTAGACTTTATTTTGGAAAATACTCAGTAGGTTTTTGAAAATAGTTTTTCAAAAAAGGGTTTTTTTTTTTCAAAAATTTTGTTCAATCTTGTTAACCTTGTGCTCTGATACCAAATGTAACACCCCACCTCCACTAGGATCACTCCTTAGAATGTACTAGCTTTGGAGGGGCGTTATTGTGAAGGTAAACATGCACAGAGATATCGCAAGACAGAATATATAAAAATAAATATAAGTAAAGCAGCGGTAGCAGATAAAAACCCATCATCATCATCTCACAAAACCAACATAGTCAAGTACATAATATCAAAATGTCATGATCCAAAATACAACATAAGTCTAGATACGTGATAACAAAATGCATGGTAAAACATCAGTACTAATCCCCAGAAATAAAAGATAAGCCACAGCTAGCTCAGATCCATACATGAGCTATCCAACAAGCAAGCCAAAGATCCACTAAGCAGATGTAGCCCCTCCCTGAGAACCTGTGGGGGGGGGAACGGAAGAAAAGAAGCGAAAGAAAACAGGTCAGTCAAAAAGACTGGTAAGCCCTACTACGATCAATCTATAAACTAATAAAGTTAACAACATGATGGAAACTGAGATGAACATACTGGCAATAGATAAAGGTGACATCGCATAGATGAGATTAAACTTTGCACCACAGTGTACTAGCAAACCCACGAAACAGATCTTGATCCCTTAGCCCACTCTTTGGCCCAATAACATGAAGTGACCTTAGTATAAGGTCCAGCCCAACGGTCTAGTCGATCGGCTCCCTATAAACCTAACACGTCCAGTGTTGGTGTCCATACGGCCCACATGGATGTAGTCAGACTGCGCTGGGTCCACCTTTGGGTGTATCAAGCCCTCGGGTGTCAACCCCAGACACCTAAGCAATAATGCACAGTCTAAACCTACTGGTACCCGTGCCTCGAGTTTGTCCAATATCGGACTACGTGCACGTCCGTAGCCCGCCGGACCCGCACCGCTGTACCACTCAGCCGTCGCTTTGGTCGCTTACATCCGTCCAGTAATCGTGCCCCGCCCTAACCTAGCTGTAGGGTTGTGGTGATACCAAACTGGGATTACTGCTGGAACAGACCACGTTGCTAGGGTTTCTAAGAAGGTTAAGTGTGGTTTTAACCCCTCACTAATCATGGATTAAATTAGTTAAGTGTAACCACTTAACCCCATCTAATCCTCGCATCCCCATTATTGGTTAAGTATTAGTGGGCCATGACTTAACCCTAATCATGAGGCATTAATTAATTAACGCACCCAACCTCTCACATTAGACATCTGTGGTTACCTGGGAAGATTTACACCACGTCTAGGTCTAACCTCGGGTCTTATGGTGCAACATGACCAACTACCCACATTAGACCTCACGTTGTGGTTACCTGGGAAGATTTACACCACAACTAGGTCTAACCTCGAGTTGGCCATATCATGTTATCTAATGTCATATCCACTTTAAAACATATTTACAAGTTAACATATACTTGGGTAGACCTAACTTAATAGGTAAATTCCCAAGGGGTAGACCTAACTTAATAGGTAAATTCCCAATCTTTTAGTTTTCATGTATTTTCAAGTTTACCCAAACCCCCCAACGTCATTATATCGCTTACATATTCGTCATAACGCATAAGGGTATAAAAGGTAACTTGACATAACATACATGATGAACTTCACATATCATAATAATGATGCATAACATGTTAGACTTGCAAATCATGTCATAGTGAACTCGCACAAACATGCATAACCCATAAAACTTACATAACATGGTAAGGTGAACTTGCATAAACATGCATAACCCATAAAACTTGCATAACATGGTAAGGTGAACTCGCATAAGCATGCATAACCCATAAAACATGCATAACATGGTAAGGTGAACTTGCATAAACATGCATAATCCATAAAACATGTACAACATGGTAAGGTGAACTTGCATAAACATGCATAACTTATGAAACATGTAAAACATGGCATAGTGAATTCGCATAAGCATGCATAACTTATGAAACATGTAAAACATGGCATAGTGAATTCGCATAAGCATACATAATCCATTAAACATGTACAAATCTCAACTTTCACCACATGATAACTTTAGAGTTTGTAAAGTGAAGGTAAGAGGGCTTACAAATATAAACAAGTCACAAATCCACCAAATAAGATGAAGAAGCCCTTTGAAAACCCAAAACAAAGCTTTAAATAAGAAAACCCTTTTGCAAAATCCCAAAAACACAAACTTAGCAAATCAAACTTGCAACTTAATGAAGTATGCAAGTTATTAAGCATTCATACAACATAGAAAAGGTTGTATGATCATCATATCTTCATAGGATTAAACTTTGAGGAAGGTGGAGGCTAGGGTTTTTAGGTGGAGGCCATTTGAGGATTCAATTTGACATAGTTTAGTTGCTAGATTGATTAATGAGGCTTTAGGGTAGGATTAGGGGTATATTTATAGAAGATTAGAGTGTTTTTAGCCCTAGGATTAACCCTAGGTAAGTTTAGGCCCGTCAGATCTCGGAACTCTCTAGAACCAAGCCACAAGACCCAGCCCAAATCAGAAATGGTGCACCAGGCTAAACTGCCCGGGCACCCCCTGTCGACAGGGCTGTCGACAGGGCTGTCGACACCCTGGGGGCCCTGTCGACAGGGCTGTCGACATGCGGGTCCTGGCGGGAATTTTCCCGCCTGACCCCGATTAGCCCTAATCCCTGTTTTTAATTTGAAATTTAAATCTGTTTTTAGCATAGAAATTTCTGAAAACTTCAATGGGCCTTAACTGGGTCATACGGACTCCGATTTTCGAAAACTCGGACTCTATTTCGCGTATTTTTCCGAGACGAACGCAATGGCATAGCCCGTTCCCCTTGATTCAGATTTTTGAATTAAATTCTGCCTCGATTTATGTTATAACGGTTTATTGAAAATACGGGTTGTTATAGTTTGCTCGTTTATTATGTTATGTGTAATGTTTGCTCGTTTATTATGTTCTGTGTAATGTTTGCTCGTTTATTATGTTCTGTGTAATGTTTGCTCGTTTATTATGTTTCGTGTAATGTTTGCTCGTTTATGATGTTCCGTGCCAAATATGATACTTTGGCCAATGCCAAATCTGGTACCTTGCCAAGTGCCAAATCTGGTACTTTGGCAAGTGCCAAATCTGGTACTTTGGCAAGTGCCATATCTGGTACCTTGCCAAGTGCCAAATCTGGTACTTTGGCAAGTGCCAAATCTGGTACCTTGCCAAGTGCCAAATCTGGTAGTTTGGCAAGTGCCATATTTGGTACCTTGCCAAGTTCTAAATCTGGTACTTTGGCAAGGGCTAAATCTGGTACTTTTCAAAGACCATTCGTACCAATAAAAGACCATCCGTACTATTTAAAGTCTAATTACAGAACATTCGTACCAATAAAAGACCATTCGTACCAATTTATTGGAGACATGACAGAGGATCCACACTGTGTGCTATTTACTGTACAATTAAAGACCATTCGTACCAATAAACGAGGGATATGTCCAATAAAGGTGCACTCCATCCAATAAAGGAACACTCTTACCAATAAAGGAGCACTCTGTCCAATAAAGAACACTCTACCCAATAAAGGAGCACTCTATCCAATAAAGGACACTCTGTCCAATAAAGAGGCACTCGTACCAATAAAGGAGCACCATGTTGATAAAGGAACACTCTGTCCAATAAAGGAGCACTTAATCCAATAAAGGAGAACACTCCACCCACGAAAGCTACCCACTTACCAATACCGCATACCTTATATATAACAACAATATTGTAATTCATATCTCAAATCCAAACATATTCACAAATATAAATGGATTCCAGTTTTACGAAATGCGTGCTGGCTTTTGGTAGCGATTCGGAGGAAGACGAAATCCTTCAAGAGGAAGCGGAAGAAATACAAGAAATACGGGACCTATACCGTGAAGCGTATGGTTCATCATCCACAACTAGAGGAGGATCAGTTGCTGGAAGGAGGTTTATACACCAAAATCATGCTAAATACCATAAGTCTTTGATGCAAAATTACTTCGATGATGATTGCACTTATGGATCTGATATGTTTCGTAGAAGATACAGGATGCGTAGAAATCTATTTCTTCGGATACTGGTTGGTATTCAAGGCAACAATGATTACTTTAAGTACAAACAAAATGCATTGAAGACACAGGGGTTTGATAGGATCGATTAGGGGTTACTTCAAGCTACACCCACAATATCACACACACGACAATCAATCAACACACCATTCAAATAAAAAGATACAATGAAAGTAAAATAGCAAGACACAAGATTTTATACATGGAAAACCTCTTCGATGTGAAGAGTAAAAACCACGAGACCTCTTAAGGAGTCTACCCTCTTCTCTTATTGATAAACCAAAAAAGGGAAAACAACCCCAAAATATTTACAAAAGATTCGCTTCTAATCACCGGAATCCAAAAAACAATAAGAGATGAAAAAGGTGTAAGAGAACACCCTATGTGTGCACTTCAGGCCAGCGGTGAATCGAGCAAGAATAAAGCTCAATCTTGAAGACCAAAACACCTTGAAGAAGACGATAAATGACCAAAAACTGCTACTGCCTTATGTGACCAGATCTGGTTATATTAACCCTCTTTTCTTTTAATGTGCATACCAAAAATGTGAGTAATCTCCCAAATGTCTTTCTTGAAAAGAAAAGATACTATTGCACAAAAGGCATGCTTGCACAACAAATCTGAAAAAAAAACAAAACCAATAAATCTCACCCACAAATTAAGCATGACCTGCATAAAAAGATATGCCAAATATGCTTGCATAAAATTATGCCAAATATGTCTGCATAAAATTATGCCAAATATGCCTGCATAAAATTATGCCAAATATGGGCTGGAATACCCAACAATCTCCCCCTCCAGCCCAACTTGGGGAAGATGTGCATGCTTCAATCATCATTTGAAACTCATTCCCACAAGCTTGCTACAAACATCAAGCTTGTTTCCTGGAACCACTTTAGTCAACATATCTGCACCATTCTTGTTTGTATGAATTTTCTTTAACTTGAGCATATTTTCTTCAGTCACATTTCTTAACCAATGATACCGAACATCAATATGCTTAGTGCGTGCATGATACATGGAATTCTTGCTCAAATCCATAGCACTCTGACTGTCACATAATACTATATACTCTTCTTGTTGCAAACCCAACTCTTGAAGGAACCTCTTCAACCAAAGCATCTCTTTACTTGCTTCCACAGCTGCAATATACTCTGCCTCGGTTGTAGATAAAGCCACACACTTTTGTAACTTGGATTGCCAAGAAATGGCTCCGCCTGAAAATGTGAACACATAACCTGAGGTAGATTTTCTACTATCAATATCACCAGCCATGTTTGCATCTGTATGTAACAACCCGTATTTTTGAATAACATGTTATAACATAAATGGAGGCAGAATTAAACTGTAAATTCTGAATCAAGGGAAAAGGGCTGTGCCATTGCGTTCGTCTTGGAAAAATACGCGAAATAGAGTCTGATTTTCGAAAATCGGAGTCCGTATGACCAAGATATGGCCTCGCGAAGTTTCACGAAAAATTCAAATTCAAAACAGATTCAAATTTATGAAAATCAGAAGTGCCGGGAAAATTCCCGCCAGACCCAGGGGGGTCGACCTGGGGGTCGACTGGGGAGTCGACCTCCCCCCCTCCCCCCCAGGTCGACTGGGGAGTCGACCCCGGGGTCGACCTGGGAGTCGACCTGCCTGGTCGGACCCAGGCAACCTGGTGCACCATTTTGGCTGTTTTGACCTGCTTTGTTGGCTTGTGATGGGATTTGATGGCTTGGATTGAATCTAGGGTTAATCCTATGGCTAATACTATCCTAATCTTCTATAAAAAGACCCCTAAGTCTAGCCTAAATCATCATTATTCATTCCTACAACTAAACTATGTCAAAATTGTTCCTCTCATGGCCTCCACTCTCATGCTAAAATTCCTAAGTTTATTTATATGAGAGATTTTGAATGCATACAAGTATTCTCAAGCTTGTATGAATGTTCTTAGTTTGCATTCAAGTCAAGTTGCAACATTTCTATTTCAAAGCAAGGGTTTTTATTGATTTGGCTCAAGGGTTTTCATTTGGAGATTGCATATTTGGGTTTTTGGTGCTTGCATAAGGGCTTAGTCTCAATCTTTATAATAAATATTTATTTGTGTCTTCATAGCATTGTAAGCCCTTTTCTACTTTCTTTTTATTGAACTCTAAAGTTAAATGAATGATGCAAGTTTGGTTGATCATTATATGCAAGTTTGGTTGATCATTATATGCAAGTTTGGTTGATCATTATATGCAAGTTTGGTTGATCATTATGCAAGTCATGTATGACACATGTTATCATGTTATGCAAGTTTGGGTTGATCATTATACACATGTTATCATGTTATGCAAGTTAAACTTGAGTTTATGGCCCTAAAGCTTCAAGCTTTATGTTAAAGGTCGCATTTTGGCAACATGAAAGTTATCATATCCCTTATGATAACTTGCATATGAGGTTAAATGCGAACTTCTAGCAACTTCTACATGTTATTTATCACCATGTATCACTCATATGCTAAGTCTGGTTTTATGCATGCTTTTGAAGCCTAATAATGCAATATGCAAGTATATGAACATATGTACATTTCATATGCCACCATGTTAAACTTGTGGCTTCAACACCTTTATGTCATGGTTATGCCAAGTTCCCTATTTTATCCTTTATGCATTGTTGCGATTATTTAAACGATGGGATTACGTTGGGGTTGGGTAACATAATGACATGAACATGATTTTTGTAACATGACGTGATATGTTAACTTGTAATTATGTTTTGGAAACATAATGGACATGACACTTAGAAAATATGAGTGTGGCCAACTCGAGGTTGGGTTGAGTTTGTAGCATAAATCTACCCGGACCCGCCCGGCTTAACTAGTGGCTACAAACAATAGGACCCAATGTGAGAAGTTGGTCATGTTGTGCACGAACCCGAGGTTAGACCAGGTTGTGGTGTAAAGCTACCCGGACCCGTCCGGCTTAACTAGTAACCACAACAAGGTCTAATGTGAGAGGTTAAAGCACATTAAGTTAATGAATGCCTCCTGATTAGGGTTAAGTCATGGTCCACTTAATACTTAACCAATTTGGGCTTGATGGATTAATCGAGGTTAGGTCAGGAGCCTTGGGTACTCTTAACCGATTTAATCCACGTTTGGATCGGGTTAACCACATTTAACCCGTTAAGAAACCCTAGTTGCGTGGTCCTTTTCAGCAGTAACCTTCTAGGTAGTATCATAAGACCCTAGGACTAGGCTAGGGTGGGGCACGATTACTGGGATGATTGTAAGAGACCAAAAGAGACGGCTGAATGATGCCCCGGTTGTTCAGGCGGACCATGGTCGTGCACATCAAGTCCGGAGTTGAACACGGGCACCGGTAGGTTTGGACTGTGCATCATGGTATGGTGTCAGAGGGTTACACCATAGGACCTGATACACCCTAGGGTGGACCGTGCACAGTCAACTACATTACATGATTAAGCCGCATGACACCGACACCTGACGAGTTAGGCTTATAGGGAGCCGATCGACTAGACCGTGTAGTTGGACCTTGATTTAGGTCATCTCATGATGTTGGGCCAAGCTTGGGCCAAGGGATCAATTCTTGTTTTTACTTGACATGTTAGAATGCTAGTACACCCGTGGTGCAAAACTTAACCTTGATTATGCGATGACACCTTTATCTATCTTGTTAGTTAATCACCATGCCAGTATGTTGTTATCCTTATGTTCATCTCAGCTTCTCATGCCAGTTAACTTTACTAGTTCATAGACAGATAGTAGTAGGGCTTACCAGTCTTTTTGACTGACCTGTTTTCTTTCGCCTCTTTTCTTCCGTTCCCCCCCCCCCCCCCCCCCGTCGGGTTCTCAGGGTGGGAACATTGGAGCTTAGCTTGAATCTTTCTAGCCTGCTTACTGGATTTGCTAATGTACGGTCTTGGACATTGAGCTAGCTATGGTTTATCACTTCACTTTGGGGATAGTACTTTATGTATTTCAGTTTTTCAGTTTATGCTTTTGTCTAGACTTTGTTTGTTGGAAAATAATGAGTACTTTGTTGTAACTTAACTCTGGTTTTGAAATGCTAGTTTATCCGCTGCTTTACTACTCTGCTTTACTTATATGTTCTGTCTTGTGATATCTGCATGCATGTTTACCTTGTTTAAACGCCCCTCCTAAGCCAGTGTGCTTGCAAGAGTTACCCTGGCGGAGGTGGGGTGTTACATTTGGTATCAGAGCATAAGGTTTACAAGATTTGAGCAAAAGTGTTTTTAAAACTTACCTTTTGAAAAACTATTTTCAAAACCAATTAAGTATTTTCCAAGAAAAGTATAGTTATTTAAAAAAAAAGGCTATTCCCCAAAAGCCATAGCACTATCCTTCGTTTCTTCGTTCTGAATCTATCCTTTTCTTCGTTTCAGTATGGCCGATAATTTTTCCATTCTGGAGGGCGTACCAGTACCTATTTGGTTTAGAAGGTACATGGAGGCAAGGGTGAACGAAGCCGGCCCCGCGAACATTCCTCCTCCTTTCCCCGTCACTAACATTTCTCCCCCTCCCGTAGCTGAGGTTCCTCCTCCCCCTCAGCATCCACAAGAGAATTTCGCAAAGCTTTGCAAAGATTTTAAAGCGATGGGTTGCAAGAATTTTGTCGGAACGGAGACTCCCGTGGAGGCAAGAAACTGGTTAAAGGAAACTGAAGACCTCTTTGTTATCTTTGATGTGGAAGATCGTAGGAAAGTTCTGTTGGCGGTATGGCTATTGAAAGGGGAAGCTGCTTATTGGTGGGTAGTCACCACCACTACTAGACCCATTGAGACTTGGGCCGACTTTAGGACAAGATTTGGGCTTAAGTTTCTATCATCAACAGAAGAGAACCTTCAGCTAGAGAGGTTCCTATCACTAAAGCAAGGGGACATGACCGTTAGAGAATACGTGGATAAGTTTAATCAACTTGCTCAGTTCGGTCTAGAATGGGTTAACACCGCTCGGAAGAAGGCCCTACGCTTTGCTCTAGGATTAAATGAGCCCTTGCGCGGTTTGGCCATATCTCATATACCCCTGGGGGCGACCTTCGAGAGTTTGGTGAATATGACCCTACTTCAAGAAGAAGATAAGAGTGTCAAGGAGGAGGTCAAGGCAAATGAGTCCCAAGGCAAGAAGGAAGATACCGAGAAAAGAGATAAGAACAACAAAAATAGCAAGGACAACAAGTCAAGAGAAAGAAGGAAGTGAAACTTCTGTGGGATTACTGGGCACATAGCCAAAGACAGTAGGAAGAAGAAGAGGAATTTGGGCGAATGCTTTCACTGTGGAGAGCCTGGACATCTTAGCAAGGATTGCCCCAAGAAGCAAGGGCAAGGGCAGAATCAGCGTGCAGGACCTTCTGGAGGGCTAGTGCATACGCTCAACATCGCTCCAGTTCTTGATCGAGGTAGTATTTCTGTAGAAAACCTTGTTTACATTTCTGATTTCCCTGTTCATACCTTGTTTAATTCTGGCGCATCGCATAGTTTTATTTCTGATTTTGTTGAAAGTTTGCACCTAAGTACTAGTCTAGTTGAGATCCCGTTATTGTTTCAAATCCAATTGGGGGATCCACCCATCTATCTGTGATTTGTTTGGATTTGAAAATCTCTATCTTGAGCATAGAATTCATGTGTAATGCTTAGGTTCTCGGGTTTATGGGATACGGGTTGATTTGGGTGTGGATTGGTTGTGAACATAGGGTGGTGAGGCTTATGACTCGCCTCGGTAATCCCCTAGAAATTTCTTGTAACCCTAGAGGTCCCGTCATGTTATGTTATCTTGAATCTCTTGACTAGTCCATCGATGATCTGCAATCTGTAAGGGTGGTCCGAGACTATCCTGATGTCTTTGAAGAAGTAAGGGAGTTACCCCCTAAGCGGGAGATAGATTTCCGCATTTATCTGGTTGATAATGCCGAGCCAGTTACATTGCCCGTTAGGCACATGGCCCCGCGAGAAAGGAGAGAGCTTGATAAGCAAATCAAGGAATAGCTTGGGAAAAATTTCATTAGGCGAAGCATTTCAGAATGGGGTGCTCCGGTGGTATTCGCTACTAAGGCGGATAGTCCATTTTACTTAAGCATAGGTTAGAGAAATCACCCTAGTGAGTACATTTGGTAACATGGATTGGCACATGTTTTCAAGAGATAGTTTTCTGCGTGGGATACCGTATAGTATGTAAACGAGATCCAAGATTCACTAACGAATCTTGAAAAGCTTGCATGAAACCATGAGTACGCAGTTGGGTGAAAGCCAAGTATTTTAGGCAAAGAATAAGTGGAAGTGGAATGAGAGGCAACAATGAAATGAGTTCTAACTCATATTTTGGAAATAAGAATTAAGAACTACGGAATTGTGAAGTTAAAAGACGGTCAAGGCACGATGGGAATAAGCACAAGAAAAATGTGGCTTAGAAGATTGAAGACTAGATACGCGCATTAAAGCTCCTTCTAAGAGTATATCCTTGATCCCTATTGTTCCGTAGAGCTTACTCGCATGCTATCTTTTGAGTATATCCTCTCGGTCATATCCTCAATCTTAGATCTGTTGAAAACCCCCCTAAGGAGTATGACTAGCCTATGTGTGATATATGGTTGGGGTGAAGAAGTTCGTCACCAAACTATTTGGGCTTTAGGGGATATGGGTAATAATTGATAGACTTACGAAGAGAACCCATTTTTCCGGCGAAAAGCAAGAGGACCGTATCATGGTTAGCATCTGTTTATCTTCGAGAGATAGTATGGTTGCATGGAGTTTCTTCTAGCATAGTTAGCGATCGTGACCCAATTTCCACTAGCCAGTTCTGGAATAGTTTGCAAAAAGCGATGGGTACGCGATTGAATTTGAGTACAGCCTATCACCCCCAGACAGATGGCCAAACCGAAAGGGTGAATAGAGTGCTAGAAGATCTTTTGAGGTTTTGTGTTCTCGACTTCGGTGGTACTTGGGAAGACCACCTTCCTCTTGTAGAGTTTGCTTATAATAATAACTATCAAGCCAGCATAGGGATGGCACCATTTGAAGCTTCGTATGGGAGGTCGTGCAAGCCACCAACATGTTGGTGGGAAGACGACGGATAAGCTTATAATTGAGCCCGACATGATAAGGGACACATCCGAGAGGGTTGAATTGATTCGAAGACGGATAAGAACGGCCCAAGACAGACAGAAATCCTATGCAGACAAGCGAAGGACAGACTTGGAATTTAAATTTGGAGATATGGTCTTTGTGAAGATTTCTCCTTTGCGAAATATGGTTCGCTGACACCAAGGATCGTAGGACCCTTCCCTACTATAGAAAGAGTCGGGAAGATGACTTATAAGGTGGAATTGCCGAGAAGCTGGCCGGAGTGCATAATGTCTTTCATGTCTCGCATCTCCGGAAGTGTTTGCACAGACCCGCCAAAGTGGTTGAACCAAGTATTCTTGAAGACATGGAGGTAGAGGAAGAAGCAACCCTGAGACGAGCTCCGATTCGTATCATGGAAATGGAGACAAAGAAGCTAAGAAGCAAAGAAGTTAAGCTTGTTAAGGCGCAATGGAGTGAAACAGAGGGAGACGCAACTTGGGAAACCAAGGAAAAGAGGCGCGTGCTTTATCCATTCCTCTTTGAGGATACATTTTCAATCTCTTTTCCTAGATTGGTATATCTTCCCTTTGCTATCCATGCTTATCTCGTTTATCTTGTTTCGTAAATCTTGTCAGGAGAACCTTAGGTAGAAACCCTTGGTTGAAACATGTATTTGAAACATGTTATGTTTGATGTTTGCAAGTGGTTGCAAGTGTTTGCAAGTGGATACTCATGGATGCATAATACACGTTAGGCACTAAGATCGGCTCATACACTTTCATACCGCATATGCATGAGTGTTTATGCTTATTCATGGATGAAAACATGTTATGCTATCATGTGGATGTTGCATATGGATGAATGTTATGTGCACTCATGTAGAGATTATAAATTATGTTAGGAATTTGCATACATATGGACCCATTTCACTAACATATTTTGCATTAAGGGGGTTTACTGAATCAGTAACCTCCTGATTTTCGCATTAGATAAGTACATATACACACACCTTTGCATATGATCATACAGCATTTAGAACCTTTTAAGGACAATGATTGCTCGAGGATGATGTTTTGAGTAGATGGATGATGGATGGTAGGATACGTTCTTCCTAACTTGGAGATTTCGGGGACGAAATCCTTTAAGGAGGGGAAAATGTAACGACCCGTATTTTTGAATAACATGTTATAACATAAATGGAGGCAGAATTAAACTGTAAAATCTGAATCAAGGAAAACGGGCTGTGCCATTGCGTTCGTCTCGGAAAAATACGCGAAATAGAGTCCGAGTTTTCGAAAATCGGAGTCCGTATGACCAAGATATGGCCTCGCGAAGTTTCACGAAAAATTAAAATTCAAAACAGATTCAAATTTCTGAAAATCAGAAGTGGCGGGAAAATTCCCACCAGACCCAGGGGGGTCGACCTGGGGGTCGACTGGGGAGTCGACCTCCCCCCCCCCCCCAGGTCGACTGGGGAGTCGACCCCAGGGTGGACATGGGAGTCGACCTGCCTGGTCGGACCCAGGCAACCTGGTGCACCATTTTGGCTGTTTTGACCTGCTTTGTTGGCTTGTGACAGGATTTGATGGCTTGGATTGAATCTAGGGTTAATCCTATGGCTAATACTATCCTAATCTTCTATAAAAAGACCCCTAAGCCTAGCCTAAATCATCATTATTCATTCCTACAACTAAACTATGTCAAAATTGTTCCTCTCATGGCCTCCACTCTCATGCTAAAATTCCTAAGTTTATTTATATGAGAGATTTTGAATGCATACAAGTATTTTCAAGCTTGTATGAATGTTCTTAGTTTGCATTCAAGTCAATTTGCAACATTTCTATTTCAAAGCAAGGGTTTTTATTGATTTGGCTCAAGGGTTTTCATTTGGAGATTGCATATTTGGGTTTTTGGTGCTTGCATAAGGGCTTCGTCTCAATCTTTATAATAAATATTTATTTGTGTCTTCATGGCATTGTAAGCCCTTTTCTACTTTCTTTTTATTGAACTCTAAAGTTAAATGAATGATGCAAGTTTGGTTGATCATTATATGCAAGTTTGGTTGATCATTATATGCAAGTTTGGTTGATCATTATGCAAGTCATGTATGACACATGTTATGCAAGTTTGGGTTGATCATTATACACATGTTATCATGTTATGCAAGTTAAACTTGAGTTTATGGCCCTAAAGCTTCAAGCTTTATGTTAAAGGTCGCATTTTGGCAACATGAAAGTTATCATATCCCTTATGATAACTTGCATGTGAGGCTAAATGCGAACTTCTAGCAACTTCTACATGTTATTTATCACCATGTATCACTCATATGCTAAATCTGGTTTTATGCATGCTTTTGAAGCCTAATAATGCAATATGCAAGTATATGAACATATGTACATTTCATATGCCACCATGTTAAACTTGTGGCTTCAACACCTTTATGTCATGGTTATGCCAAGTTCCCTATTTTATCCTTTATGCGTTGTTGCGATTATTTAAACGATGGGATTACGTTGGGGTTGGGTAACATAATGACATGAACATGATTTTTGTAACATGACGTGATATGTTAACTTGTAATTATGTTTTGGAAACATAATGGACATGACACTTAGAAAATATGAGTGTGGCCAACTCGAGGTTGGGTTGAGTTTGTAGCATAAATCTACCCGGACCCGCCCGGCTTAACTAGTGGCTACAAACAATAGGACCCAATGTGAGAAGTTGGTCATGTTGTGCACGAACCCGAGGTTAGACCAGGTTGTGGTGTAAAGCTACCCGGACCCGCCCGGCTTAACTAGTAACCACAACAAGGTCTAATGTGAGAGGTTAAAGCACATTAAGTTAATGAATGCCTCCTGATTAGGGTTAAGTCATGGTCCACTTAATACTTAACCAATTTGGGCTTGATGGATTAATCGAGGTTAGGTCAGGAGCCTTGGGTACTCTTAACCGATTTAATCCACGTTTGGATCGGGTTAACCACATTTAACCCGTTAAGAAACCCTAGTTGCATGGTCCTTTTCAGCAGTAACCTTCTAGGTAGTATCATAAGACCCTAGGACTAGGTTAGGGTGGGGCATGATTACTGGGATGATTGTAAGAGACCAAAACAGACGGCTGAATGATGCCCCGGTTGTTCAGGCGGACCATGGTCGTGCACATCAAGTCCGGAGTTGAACACGGGCACCGGTAGGTTTGGACTGTGCATCATGGTATGGTGTCAGAGGGTTACACCATAGGGCCTGATACACCATAGGGTGGACCCTGCACAGTCAACTACATTACATGATTAAGCCGCATGACACCGACACCTGACGAGTTAGGCTTATATGGAGCCGATCGACTAGACCGTGTAGTTGGACCTTGATTTAGGTCATCTCATGATGTTGGGCCAAGCTTGGGCCAAGGGATCAGTTCTTGTTTTTACTTGACATGTTAGAATGCTAGTACACCCGTGGTGCAAAACTTAACCTTGATTATGCGATGACACCTTTATCTATCTTGTTTGTTAATCACCATGCCAGTATGTTGTTATCCTTATGTTCATCTCAGCTTCTCATGCCAGTTAACTTTACTAGTTCATAGACAGATAGTAGTAGGGCTTACCGGTCTTTTTGACTGACGTGTTTTCTTTCGCCTCTTTTCTTCCGTTCCCCCCCCCCCTCAGGTTCTCAGGGTGGGAACATTGGAGCTTAGCTTGGATCTTTCTAGCCTGCTTACTGGATTTGCTAATGTACGGTCTTGGACATTGAGCTAGCTATGGTTTATCACTTCACTTTGGGGATAGTACTTTATGTATTTCAGTTTTTCAGTTTATGCTTTTGTCTAGACTTTGTTTGTTGGAAAATAATGAGTACTTTGTTGTAACTTAACTCTGGTTTTGAAATGCTAGTTTATCCGCTGCTTTACTACTCTGCTTTACTTATATGTTCTGTCTTATGATATCTGCATGCATGTTTACCTTGTTTAAACGCCCCTCCAAAGCCAGTGTGCTTGCAAGAGTTACCCTGGCGGAGGTGGGGTGTTACACTGTATACCCCTCAAGAACATGTTTGCTACCTCCAAAACATAAGCAAAATCTGGAAGTACCATGCAAATATCGGAAAATCCACTTTACTGCATCCCAGTGAACTTTACCAGGATTGGATAAGTATCTACTCACCAAACCAACAGAATGTGCAATATCTGGCCTAGTGCACATTATAGCATACATCAATGAACCAACTGCAGATGAATAAGGAATAGAAGACATACTTGCTTTTTCCTTCTCCGTTGTTGGACAATCCCTCTTACTTAGCTTAAAATGAGATGCGAGTGGTGTACAAACCGGCTTAGCATGCTTCATATTGAACCTTTCAAGCACACGTTCAATATATCTTTCTTGAGATAGCCACAACTCCCTAGCTTTTCTGTCACGAACAATCTCCATGCCTAAGATTTGCTTTGCAGGACCCATGTCCTTCATGTCAAATGACTTGGAAAAATCTTTCTTCAAGTTGCCAATCAATTCTAAGTTTTTTCCAACTACCAACATGTCATCCACATATAAAAGAAGAACAATGAAGATATCGCCAGGAAACTTTCTAAAATACACACAAGGATCTGCAACAGTCCTCTTGTAATCATTGCTTGTCATAAATGAATCAAATTTGTGATACCACTGCCTTAGTGCTTGCTTAAGTCCATAAAGACTCTTCTTCAACTTGCAAACAAGTTTTTCTTTTCCCTTTTCTTCAAATCCTTCAGGTTGTTCCATGTAGATTTCTTCCTGCAAATCACCATGTAAAAATGCGGTTTTTACATCAAGTTGTTCTAATTCAAGGTCACAACTTGCTGCTAAACCCAAAATGATTCTGATAGAAGTCATCTTGACAACTGGTGAAAAAATCTCATCAAAATCAATGCCCTTTTTCTGATTGCATCCTTTGACTACCAATCTAGCTTTACGCTTTACTATCTTCTCACCGTCTTTCTTGTTCTTGAAAACCCATTTGTTTTTCAAAACTTTCTTGCCTTTTGGAAGTTTCACTAGCTCAAAAGTCTGATTCTTCATCAAAGAATCCATCTCCTCTTTCATAGCCTCAAGCCAAAGATTCTTGTCTCGACTAGACAACACTTCTTGGAAGCTCTCGGGCTCACCATCAGCTGTAACTAAGATATAATCTGTGCTTTGATATCTTGTAGATGGTTTATGTTCTCTGGTTGACCTTCTAACTTGAGCATCATCCACTTGTGGGGAAATTTGCTACCCCTGCTCATAAGCCACTTCTCCATTTGGTTGAGCTTCATCATGAACATCATCGTGAACATCAACAAAATGTGCACCATCAAGCTGTGCATCATCAACACCTTCATGTGTCGCATCAAGATTAGCCTGTATTGGCTGTTCAACAAAATCACGAGTAGGGGACAAAGAAACATCAGTAGTATCAATAAAAAAAATTGAGCTAGTATGATACCTTGCACTCAAAAGTTCTGCACCTTTTTCATGCTCAAAGAACACTACATCTCTGCTTCTTACTACCTTTCCTTTTTCTGGATCATATAGTCTGAATCCATACTCTTCATCACCATAGCCAACAAAAACACATGGATTAGTCTTGGAATACAGCTTTGATCTTTGGTCTTTTGGCACATGCATGTATGCCTTGCATCCAAATACTCTAAGATGTGTATATACAGGATCACATCCCTTCCATGCTCTCTCTGGAATGTCAAGCCCCAATGGAATAGATGGAGAACGGTTGATAAGATAAACTGCTGTATTCACTGCTTCAGCCCAAAATGACTTTGGTAGATCAGACATCTTCAACATGCATCGCACCTTCTCCACAATGGTTCTATTCATCCTCTCAGCTACACCATTGTGTTGGGGAGTGCCTGCAACTGTCTTCACATGTCGAATACCATATTGCGCACAATAATTCTTGAACTCATGTGAAGTATACTCTCCACCATTGTCTAAACGAAGGCACTTCAACTTGCTTTCTATCTCCCTTTCCACCATAACATGAAACATCTGAAAAGTTTCAAACACTTGGCTTTTGGTCTTCAAAATGTAAATCCATGTCTTTCTAGTAGCTTCATCAATAAAAGTGACAAAATATTTGTTGCCACCATTGGATTCAACCTCTATAGGACCACATACATCTGAATGTACAAGCTCCAACTTAGCCTGCTTTCTTGTAGACTTTCTAGCAAAAGAAGCTCTATGTTGTTTTCCTGCTAAGTAATGGTCACAAGGGTTAAGAGAAATTGTAGTATTGACAGGAATAAGAGATTTACCTGCTAAATATTTCAAACCCTTTTCACTCATGTGTCCCAATCTTCGATGCCACAAATTAGGAGAATCTTTTTCTTCCACTGCATTGAGCTCACCAAAACAAACAGTCAAATATGTCTTGTACAAAGAACAACACAACTCGCCTCTTGCAATTATCATGGATCCCTTGGATAATTTCCACTTGCCACTCTCAAATGTGTGACGAAAGCCTTCTTGATCAAGAATATGAGTTGAAAGCAAATTAAGACGCAAATCCGGAATATGGCGTACACCTTTCAATGTAAGCATGCATCCAACATTAGTCTTCACACGAATATCACCAATCCCAACTATGCTTGCTGAACTCTGGTTACCCATTTTGACACTGCCAAAATCACCTGCTTGATAATTCAAAAAATACTCTCTTTTAGGAACACAATGATATGAAGCACCTGTATCAACCAGCCACTCAGAATCTGTACTGCTAACATGATGACATTCACTAGTTGCGCAAATTAAAGTGACATCATCATCACTTTTAGAGGCCACTGCTGCAACATTTTTATCATCGCCTTCTTTCTGAAAATCATTCTTCTTCCCATGTTCTCTTTTCCAACGAAAGCAATACTTTTTAATATGGCCAGGCTTCTTGCAATAGTTGCATATGAAGTGATTCTTTCCATCACTAGACTTGGATCTTCCTCTTGAGTTATCACGGCCTTTAGGTCCTTTGCTCTTGCGTCTTCCTCTATTCTCCACAACAAGAGCTTGTGAATTGTCAACTCCAATCTCCTTTCTTCTAATTTCTTCATTAAACATGCTTTCTTTGATCACATCCAAAGATAGCACACCATCTGGAGCTGAATTACTAATGGTCACAACTAATGTTTCCCAACTATCTAGCAAAGAACTCAATAAGAACAAAGCTTGCAATTCATCACCAAAAATGATCTTCATAGTTGTCAACTTGTTAATAATGTCTTGGAAATCACTAAGATGCTCAGAAACTGACTTTCCACCTTTCAAATTTAGATTAACAAGCCTTTTAATCAATGAAGCTTTGTTATGGGCAGTTTTCCTCTCATACAAACCTTCTAATTTCTTCCACAAATCATATGGATCGGTCTCTTGTGACACATGGTTAAAAATGCTAACGTCAACTCATTGTCTAATGGTTCCTAAAGTTTTCCTTTTCAACTTTATCCATTCATTCTCTTCCATTTTATCGGGTTTAGAAGGTTTAGAGATAATACCACTCGAACTAGTGACGGTTTCAATTGGGTCATGTAAATCCTTGCAATATAACAAGTCTTCCATCATAGGTCTCCAAATAGAATAGTTGGTTGATGTCAACTTAATCATTGAGCTATGACTGCTCGACTCCATAGTGTGATAAATAACCTACCTCAAGCTCTGATACCAATTTGATAGGATCGATTAGGGGTTACTTCAAGCTACACCCACAATATCACACACAAGACAATCAATCAACACACCATTCAAATAAAAAGATACAATGAAAGTAAAATAGCAAGGCACAAGATTTTATACATGGAAAACCTCTTCGATGTGAAGAGTAAAAACCATGAGATCTCTTAAGGAGTCTACCCTCGTCTCTTATTGATAAACCAAAAAAGGGAAAACAGCCCCAAAATGTTTACAAAAGATTTGCTTCTAATCACCGGAATCCAAAAAACAATAAGAGATGAAAAAGGTGTAAGAGAACACCCTATGTGTGCACTTCAGGCCAGCGGTGAATCGAGCAAGAATAAAGCTCAATCTTGAAGACCAAAAAACCTTGAAGAAGATGATAAATGATCAAAAACTGCTACTGCCTTATGTGATCAGATCTGGTTATATTAACCCTCTTTTCTTTTAATGTGATACCAAAAATGTGAGTAATCTCCCAAATGTCTTTCTTGAAAAGAAAAGATATTGTTGCACAAAAGGCATGCTTGCACAACAAATCTGGAAAAAAAAACCAATAAATCTCACCCACAAATTAAGCATGGCCTGCATAAAAAGATATGCCAAGTATGCCTGCATAAAATTATGCCAAATATGCCTGCATAAAATTATGCCAAATATGCCTACATAAAATTATGCCAAATATGGGCTGGAATACCCAACAGGGTTGTCCGGTGAACAGAAAATGAAGGCCGCTATGAGAATGTTAGCTTATGCCACTCCAGTCGATGATTTGGATGATGCATACCGCATATCATAGAGCACAGCACTTGAAACTTTCTGTCAAGCAATGGTGGACGTCTACGGGGAAGAATACTTACGATCTCCGAACGAAGCAGATGTAGTGTGAATCAGAGAGATGCACGAAAGCAGGGGTTGGCCGGGAATGTTAGGAAGTCTGGACTATATGCATTGGGAATGGAAGAACTGTCCTAAGGGATTACAAGGTGCGTACAACGGCAAGGAAAGGCGATCAACCATCATTTTGGAAGCTGTGGCATCGTATGATATGTGGATATGGCACGATTTCTTCGGAATCCCTGGTTCGAATAACGACTAAAACGTTATAGAAAGATCCCATCTGTTTAATGATCTTGCTCAAGGCCAGGTACCTCCTTTAACATTTACCCTCGGTCAAAATACTTACGAGCATGGCTATTACCTAGGTGACGACATTTACCTGAAATGGAGCCCCCATCGTTAAAACACGTCCAAATCCATTGACTCCTAAACAAGTCAGATTCGCAGCGATAAAGGAGGCACAAAGGAAAGATGTAGAACGTGCTTTTGGTGTTTTACAATCTAGATTTGCAATGATAAGTAATCCATGTCGGTTGTGGTCTAGGAAAAAGATGTCTACAATCATGTTTGCTTGCATAGTTCTTCACAACATGATTATAGAAGATGAAAGAGATATGGATGAAGAGAAATGAATCATTTATGGAACCACTACAGCGATACCTAGTTATAAAGAACCCTTATCTGAATTCGTGTTTTATTTTATGTTTATCCGAACTTATCGATCATGTATGTAGTAAAGATGTTGTTCTTTTCTATTGTACCATCGCGTTCTCTTGTATTCGTAAGGGTTATTCATCATCTGTTATTATGTTTCTAATTTGTTTATTCTACGAAAATAAAAACGTTTTTTTTTGTCATATTAGAAAATAAGGTAGGATAGGGGAAAAAAATTCTAAATTAGTCACGACCCGATTAAATCGTCGTGCGCCGAAATAATAGACTCGCGACTTCACGAGCCGATAAAATCGGCTTGCGCGCCCTATTCAGGAATCTGAATTGCCCCCATAATATCTTGCTGAATTTTACAACTAGGAATATCTGTTGGGTGCAAAAACAACCCATATTCAGCTCCGTAATATGAATACGCTCCGCTGTTGGAGATGCTCTTAGTTGGATATGGTGATGGTGGAGCGGACATGCTAGAATCGAAAATTTGATAGTATTAAGCACTTGGACGTTCCTGGAAGCTATGAGAGCATCTTAGAGGTTCGTGGATGGTGGATCCTTAGCTGTGGATGTGGTTGTTAATGGCTTCTCCGCCTATGAGCTACTATGTTGCAACATTACAAGTTAGATAATACATGCCAGTAAGTTGAAACTTCTTTGCTACATTTTTATTTTTTTTATTTTTTTAAGAATGATGCTCAAATGGTATTTACTGGAACCCCTATAAACTATTTGTTATATACATTTTCTTTTGATATGGATACATTTTCTTACTACAAACTATTATGTTTAGATGTGGATGAGGAGGCTGAAGATGAGTTAGGTTGTAGAAGAAGGTAGCAGATTGAGTAGACTGGAGTGTTTTTGAAGAAGGCAATGTGATTGAAGGCAGGTAATGCAGATTGAATATGGGATGAGGGTGAGTTACAAGTTTATATTGAGGAAGTGACAGTTTGAGATTATTGGTGGAAGAAGAGGGAATTGATGGATAGATGATAGTGTGATGATGAAGATGGAGCAATAACGTAGAGGAGATGTAGTGGGCTGTAGTTGTCGAGGAATAAGTTGATCGATGATAGGTTGGTGAAGTTGAGATGAGGCAGCGGTTGAAGGAGAAGGCGTTTGGTTTACTCTTTTTAGTTTTTAGTTTTCGATTCCAATAAAATGCAAACGATACATGTATAACATAAAAAAAGAGAATTATTAAAACGACTCCACATTTGGTTAAAGGGAGGACAAATTTTTATTTATTGTATAATTGTTATGGGGAGCACAAAATAAATTAGTCTCCTCTTAAACATATAAATTAAAATTCCAATATTAACCCCTTATAATCCGCATTAATATAAACCATAAAACGTAAACCTAAATTGATGCTTACAATTTAATGCTGCATATAAAAATAAAAAATGGATATAGTTAATGCAATAGAGACACAAGAAAGTTTCATGGGCGATCAGAAAGCATTAGATCAGGTAATTAATTGTAAATTCATATTGGAATTGGAATAGTTAATTTAAAATAAATGTAAAAACAAAAACTTTGATCTAAAATGTTGTATCGAAATTGTGAATGAGATGTTTAGTAATTCACACATTTATTACTTGCGTTGAATTTAGTAAGTTAACGTTTAACATAAATGATGAGCCACGGGTAGTTAGGTGTCTTTTTCTAAAATAAACCATACCCCCCTTAACAACAACAAAAATTAAGTTGGAGTCCACTTAAAATTATCCTTTCCTTAACCAAATGTGGAATCCCTTTAACAATCCCTAAAAAAAGATCATTTTTGAAAACAAAGTTAACGCACAAAATAGAAAATAAATTGTAACAACCCAGAATTTGGGGCCAATTTAAAACTTTCATCTTAGAGATTTTAAAGGTGTTTAAATAGTTGAAATGAATTATTTTAAATAAAAATGTCTAGAATTTATTTTGATTGAATTTAATGCGAATATATTTAATTTAATTTAATTACAAAAGGAATTAGAAAAAGGATGGTAGTTTGAAAAGTCAAACCTGAACTTTGACTGACTACACAGGATGCAGAATAAACCGGATTTTGGTGAAACCAAAAATATTTAAATCCGTTAATGAATATATTTCTAACGAATCTGAAAAATCGAAGTTTCATAGCGGGAATCAAAAGTTATGGCCAAATGAATTTTCAGAAAGGTCGCTATAGAGAATATATCGCCCTTGAAAATCGACATTTTGCATACGACCTCAGAATTCGATGAAACCACTTTTGTTGGATCCAGGATGTAAAATTATTACTAGGTTTCAAATTTCATGATCTTTGAAGCTAGTATGTGAGCGTGGCAAAAGAAACTGCGTTTTGTCAATTTCGGTCAAAATTAATTGACTGAAAAATAGCCATTTTTCAAACAGTCTCAGAATTCAACGAAATAAATTTTGTTAGGACCGTATCGTCATAAGAAAGCCAAAAATAATTTTTCTGGATTTTTCTGAGTAAATTTGTAGCCCCGGTAAATTTATTTGTATGGTTAAATTAAAATAAATGATTTATAATTTAAAACTGAGAAACGGGGGCCAAGACGATCATTTGGGCCTGCGAGACATAGCCAGATGAGTCTGGAATAAGGGTAAATAGGTAGGAATGACAGTCGTTGGGCTGAAATTGGTGGAAGTAGCTAAATGGGCTTTATTGGGCTAATTAAAAATTAATAAACTAAACCTAATTTTATAGTATTATATATACCGTACCATTCATCGTCTCTCCCGATCGAATGAACCCATAGCCGCCTAAACATTCCCAACTTCTCTCTTCTTTTTCTCCAAATCCATGGAGAACTAGCATAGGCCCTTTTGGACTTTTTTAAAGCTCTTCTCTTCCTCTTCCATCCCCGACAAGAATCATCTCCCCTCGTGGCCTGTAGCTCCCGGATTTTGTGCCCGAACCCGCGACCTTCGCTGCCCCGCCGCGTCGCCACTGTAGCGCCGAAGTCCACCACCTTCCAGGCGTGTGTGCGCCCCTCCCCCCTCTCCAATCTCCAACAAACCTTACCTGAAACCATTAACTACATCTCCCGAAAATCGAATTCAAAGTTTTGAACTTTCTGAAGTTCAAGGTAAATTTCAATTTTAGTTTTGCCACGCTTTTAAATGTCGCAGTGACAGTTGTTAAAAGTGTTTTCTAATTTATACATATGAACTTCAAATTGAAATCTTTCAGATCTGAAATCGCCGTGACTTCGAACACGAGATCTGATCGAGTTTGGACCTCCATTTCAGTCCCGAGCAATGTGAGAATTTATTTTTAATTAAATTTAATTAATTTAATTATTATTCTTGCGTTATGTGAAGTTGAAAGTCAAATACAAATGGATCTGCGATGAATGTTACCATAGGTTATGGATCTGAATTGTTTGTGATGTTATGATTTTAGATCCATTATTTTAAATCATAGATCGGTTAATTAAAATTATAGATCGGTAGGAAAAAAAATAGATTTTTACCTTGTCTAAATTTGTTGAAGTATGCCTTGTGGATATGAATCATACATAAAAATATATCATCTTGTGCTTGTTATGTAATACATTACCTCGTATAATGGCTTGTGTAAATAGAATAACCATTTCGGTTAATCAAAGACATGAGTTGAAATCGACATCTTATATGTAATTGGAAATGAAATTTACATTATTTTTAATGTGAATAAGAGTATAAATTTACATCGTGTGAAATTTACATTATTTTTAATGTGAATAAAAGTAGAAAATTACACCGTACGAGATTTTCATTATTATTATTTTTTTCTATGAATTTACATCGTATGTTAAAATTTACATTTTTATATGTAAATTATATAGGAAATTACACCGTATGATAAAAATTACATTTTTCTATGTAATTAAAATGTGAATTTACATCGTATGTTAAAATTTACATTTTTTATATGTAAATTATATAGGAAATTACACAGTATGATGAAAATTACATTTTTCTATGTAATTAAAATGTGAATTTACATCGTATGTTAAAATTTACATTTTTATATGTAAATTATCTAGGAAATTACACCGTATGATAAAAATTACATTTTTCTATGTAATTAAAATGTTAATTTACATCGTATGTTAAAATTTACATTTTTATATGTAAATTATATAGGAAATTACACCGTATGATAAAAATTACATTTTTTTATGTAATTAAAATGTGAATTTACACCGTAGAATTAAAATTACATTTTTCTATGTAATTAGAATGAGGGTCTGCATTGTAATTAAAAATCATATTTTTACAATGTAAATAAGAAGTAGAGTTTGCATTGAAATTAAAAATCATATTTTTACAATGTAAATAAGAAGTAGAGTATGCATTGAAATTAAAAATCATATTTTTACAATGTAAATAAGAAGTAGAGTTTGCATTGAAATTAAAAATCATATTTTTATAATGTAAATAGAAAGTAGAATTTGCATTGTAATTAAATTTACATTTTTATATGTAAATTTAGAATAGGATTCACACGACAAATAAAAGTTACATTTTTTTATTTATGTAATTAAGATGAGAATGTACATTGAAGTTAAAATTTACATTTTATATGTAATTTAATAGTAGGATTTTGCAATTTATCAAGATTTACATTTTTACATGTAAATAGAAAATAGAAATTAAATTTACATGTGAAAAGGACGGAATTTGCATTTTTAATGGAAAGTAAAGAATGAATTCAGGATGTTGTGATATGATCTTCATTTTCAAATAAATTAAAATTTATTAAGGATTGGTAGTTGTTAGAGCGCTGCTTAAATCAAACGACGTTATTACGATTAAACGATGATTATATATATAAATATAATTAAAATTAAACGAATGGAGCGCGGTAGTTCGCGTTTTTGAAATCGTACCTTTAAATGACTATACAAGAAGATCCGACTGTCGGATTTTCTTGAAACTGAAACCGTTGGAACCGTCTTGGAAAAATCTTTCCAACGATATATATTACGTTAAGATCCAACGGTTAGATTCTGGGAAATGTAAAAATCAAAATTGGTTGAATGCAGCGCCATAATCGCCCAATGACTTAAGGCGTCGTTATATAAAAATTTAATTATTTTAAATAATTGAAATGAGAAGTAATCATTATAAAGTGATACGAAGGATTTTAAATATATATATATATATATATATATATACGAGGATTATTTGGAAAGTCCGAGTTCTCTCATTCTAAATAATCAAACGGCGTTAATGGAAGTATGAAGATGGCGTATGAAGACCGTAAATCTTCCCTCGAATGGACAACGATCGAGGCCCTAATTTGACTTGCTCCCAATTCAAGGGTCATGGTCATTGCCCAAACGTACGTGTTGATTTCACGGGTTTGGTTTTCGCTCAGACCCAGAGCATAAGCTAATAAATGGATTGTGTGTCTGACATCGTACTCTATTAAATATCATGTTATTGATCTTCTGTCGAATGTATGGATGTTTGGTGGCGGAGAATTTATTCTCTTTCTTAACACCCGTTCATATATTTTGGTAAAGAATTGGTAGTGCGATATGGAGTGATGATGTGGCATGCTAAGATGCATATGATCAAGGCTTTGTTGAAAAGCAGGCCTTGTGTGACGATCAAAGCATAGCCTGTTTAGGCATAGTTTTGTGTATAACGTGACTTCACGAGCCTCACACACCGGCGGAGTCTAAAACGAGAGAAGGAACGCAGGGAGAGCAGCACATTTCTTTCTAGCTAGAAGTGGTGATTGGGCTTTGACACGGCCCGACATTTTACTTATGTGGATGATGGAATGAGGCGCCTCGGATGATAGGTTCTATAGGATTGGGAAACGTGTGTTCAAGAATAACTAATCCGCAACTCGTATGGTGGACCGGCCCTGCAGGATCCAAGGGTTCACTGCGGGGGACCCTGAGGCATTAGCTAGAGTGTCTCGAATCGGTAAGGAGCTCCTCCCTAGCCTTGACTCATGATGGAAATCCAAACTTCCAATACGAACCTACAGATTTGATTGTATTACTAGTATGGAAGCATAGTATTATGGTATCTATGTGTCCTAGGATTGATACATTTATTTTGAAATGTTTTCCATATATACTAATAATAATATTAAAGTCGTATATGCCGTATTTAGCATGTTTAATCGCCAAAAGGTAAAACCCTATCCTCTGGTTTGTGTTGCATTGTGTGATGGGACCTGGGTCTTATGGTGATTCCATTTTTCTCAAAAGCATAACGTTGTTGTACGATTTACTTATTATATATTCTGACACTTTTATGCACGACAATCCATTAAAGTAAACTTGTTCCGCGTTCGCGGCGTAGTCTTTGGATTCGCCTTATTAATAGTGATTAATTAGTTAAGAATTCTCACACCAGTCCCACGATTGACCCGTCGTTTGTTTCCACCTTTTTGCAAACTCAGGTTCCCTCCTTTCTACATGGGCAGCCAAGAAAACAGGTTCATTCTTCGCTTGGAGTCTTTTCTTTGGAGCTGCTTATTATCTTTCTTGGATTTTTTTTGTGGAGAGGTGATGACTTGGAGCTTGAAGACATCTATCATTTGCTGCTATTGTATCTTTCTCTTTTTAATTCCAGACATTAAACTTGTTTCATTTCACGTTGTTTAAGTTAGAGTTGGAACTTATTTCTTTTTCTGCAAACTTGATGTAATAATTTAGAATTCTATGACTGTGGACTTTCCGTGGTTGATAACATTATATTTCCGCTGCTATGATGTTGTTACTCTATGAATTTCCTATGCTATGTTGTATCTGTGATTTGTATTATTGTATTTATGTTGTATTCCAAATGATTATTCCTTACTTTCATTCCATGGAAGTTTGGGGTCATCACAGTTGGTATCTGAGCTTTGGTTAAACTTAGTTTTGGAATATAACATATTTACGATAATTCATTTACATAAAATCACAATATTCTATGGCGAACATTTCATGTGAATACATAATAGTCAGTCATTCTATCATTATTTTTTTATCTGCCCTTTTATCTTTATCAATTCTTCAAATCACCATTATAGTTATTCTGATTCTTTCCTTGATCGTACAGAACTAACTAGAAATGAGTACCGCTGCCCCTAGAGCCGCTAGAGCTAGAGCAAGGAGGCAAAATGTTGCTGGAACTGAGGAGGCTACTGTCCAACAACCACCACCACCGCAGCCCTTTGATTTGGATAAGGTGGCAAAGAAGTACAAAAACCTGGGAGGAGTGCCATTCAAGGGTACTGAAACTGTGACACAAGCCCAAGCTTGGCTGAGGAACTGCGAAAAGATTTTTGGAGGATTAGAGCTGGAGGATCATAGGAAAAGATTAGTGGCTTCATGGCTGCTACAAGAGGAAGCTTAAAACTGGTGGGACACAGTCACGGTTGGAGGGATTGCAGATAATATGACTTGGGCAAGGTTTAAGGAGCTTTTCGATGACAAATACATTCCAAGGCAGGAGGTAGAAAGACTACATGACGAGTTCGCCAATCTGAAGCAAGGCGACAAGACCATCTCAGAATATGTACGAAGATTTGAGGACCTCTCCCGCTATGCCCCTGAATTGATTCAGGATGACTTTCAGAAGAACAAGAGGTTCATAAATGGACTTGCGAGGAAGTATATTGATAGAGCCACTGCCCACATCGACCTTTCTTTCAATAGGCTGGTGGAGTTTGCTTGTCGTTATGAGGAGAATGATAAGAAGAATTCCCAACAAGACAGGGAAAGGAGCTTGGCCAACAATAAGAGGAAACAATCCGAGAAGAAGACTGAAGGAAGTAGTTCTGGAGCTGCTAAAACCTACGATAAGTCAAAGGTGCAATGCTACAACTGCCAGAAGTTTGGACACTACAGCAAGGACTGTAGAAATCCAAAGAAGGCCCGAAGCGACGACACCAAGGAATGCTACAACTGCCACAAGAAGGGTCATATCAAGCCTAATTGTCCGCTGCTGAAAGGAGCGCAGGTTGCACATGTGTATGAGGGGGCAAGTGCACCATCTTCTTCGGCTCCTACTTCTTCCGAAGGAGCAGGTAAGCCTGATGTTTTAGATGGTACCATTTCTCTTAAAAACATTCATGTCACTGCCTTGTTTGATACGGGTGCATCAAGAAGTTTTATTTCTAGCAATACGGTCCAGAAATTGAAACTAAAACAAAGGAGTCTTAAAGAACCAATAAATGTTCATAACCCTATAGGAGGTTCTACCACTCTAGATTTATTTTGTAAGGTGCATTTATCCTACTCCTACTTCCAGTTTCCATTTAACTTGATCATTATGAATATTTCTGAGTTTGATATCATACTTGGTCTGGATTGGTTAACAAAATTTGATGCCAAGGTAAGGTGTGCGGATAAAGTAGTTGAAATCAAAACAAAGTTTGGAGATATAATTTCCATACCTTGCCATGGTTCAAAATCTGATAGAAAGGCATTTTGGTCTTCCCTGGAGATCACTCCTATTTCTTTAGAAAATATTCCCGTGGTCAAAAATTGCGCGGATGTATTTGAAGAAGTAGACAGCCTACCCCCGCGAAGGGAAATCGATTTCAGGATTGATCTCGTTCCAAATGCAAGACCTGTAGTTCATGCTATCAGAAGGATGACTCCTAAAGAAAAGGAAGAATTGCAAACCCAAACTAAGCAGCTCTTGTGGAAAGGACTCATCCGACCTAGCTTTTCTAATTGGGGTGCAGCTGTGGTGTTTGTCCCCAAATCCGACGGTACTCTAAGGCTCTGTGTTGATTACCGCGATCTTAACAAGCAAACATTGAAGAACAAATACCCCTTGCCTTGCATAGATGATTTGATGGACCAATTGAATGGAGCCAAGGTGTTTTCGAAGATGGACCTAGCCACAGGTTTCCACCAACTCCGCATAGCCGAAGAATGCATACCTTTGACCGCCTTCAGAGGTCCTGACATATTCTACGAATGGTTAGTGATGTCGTTCGGTCTATGCAATGCTCCAGCCTACTTTGTTGACTTTATGAATAGGGTCTTCCGTGAGGTCCTAAATAAATTCGTCCTAGTCTTCATTGATGATATTCTAATCTATTCTAAAAATAAGGAGGAGCATGAAGGGCATTTAAGGGAAGTGTTGGAAATTCTGCGAAGAAATGTTCTAAAAGCAAAATTTTCCAAATGCACATTTTGGCAAGAGGAAGTAAAATTCTTGGGCCATGTTGTGTCAAAAGAAGGAATTGCTGTTGACCCCAGTAAAATTACCTCCATTCGAGATTGGAAGCAGCCCAGTACACCCACTGAAGTAAGAAGCTTCCTAGGATTGGCTGGATATTACAGGAAATTTGTCAAAGATTTCGCCAAGCTGTCTAGCCCATTAACAAAGCTCACCAAGAAGCATGCCAAGTTCAATTGGACATCGGAATGTGAGGAGGCATTCCAAAAGCTAAAGGTGAGTTTGACCACTGCTCCCGTACTTACCATCATCGATGCCAACCAAGATTTAAAGGTCTACACCGCTGCTTCTCAAAGTGGTGGTCTTGGTGCGGTACTGATGCAAAGAGGCAAAGTTGTTGCATATGCAAGTCGTCAATCAAAGCCGCATGAGAAAAACTATCGTGTCCATGACTTAGAGTTGTTGGCCGTAGTCTTTGCTTTAAAAATTTGGAGACATTATCTTTTGGGCGAAAAATTTGAATTATTCACAGACCATCAATCTTTGAAATATCTCTTCGATCAAAAGGATCTGAATTTAAGGCAGCAACGATGGCTAGAATTTTTGGCGGCATACGATCTTGACATCTTATATACACCGGGGAAAGCAAATGTTGTGGCGGACGCGCTCAGTAGAAAGGACGTCATTATCGCAAGCCTCATCGTTACCCGTTCCTTGATTGATAAAATTTCTGCTCTTCAAAAGGATGATGAATTCATTCAGAGGATGATCAAGAGAATTGAAGCAGGTGAAAACACGAACTTCCAAATAGATGGCAAGGGAATTCTTAGATTTCAAGGGCGGATTTGTGTTCCATATATCAAAGACCTAATGAGGGAAGTTTTGGATAAAGGTCACAAATCAAAGCTTTGCATCCATCCCCGTGTGAGCAAGATGTATCAAGACTTAAAGCGCACATTTTGGTGGAGATCTATGAAGAGGGATATATCCATTTATGTGAGTAGATGTCCTACATGCCAACAAGTAAAAAGTGATCAACAAAAGATTGCGGGGTTGTTGCAGCCATTGGAAGTTCCAGATTGGAAGTAGGACCAAATCTCCATGGATTTTATAGATGGGCTGCCTCGTACTAGGAAAGGAAATGACAGCATATGGGTGATCGTGGATCGCTTCATAAAATTCGCTCATTTCATACCAGTCAAATCCACTAGATCTGCTCAAAGTCTGGCGCAAATCTATTTCAAAGAAATCGTCAGGCTACATGGGTAATAAAACTAAATCTTTCCTTTTCATCATAATCTGAATGAAAATTTTCCTTTTCAAATTAAATAATAATCTTTTATTTTAAGCAGAGTTCCTAGTAGCATTGTTAGCGACCGTGATCCTATCTTTGCTAGCAAGTTTTGCTGAGCATTCCAAAATGAGTTGGGAACGAAGTTAAATCTCAGTACTGCATATCACCCTCAGACTGACGGCTAGACTGAGCGAGTAAATCGCATTCTTGAAGATCTATTGCAAGCTTGCATACTCGATTTTGGAGGTTCTTGGGAGGATCACTTGCATTTAGTTGAATTCTCGTATAACAATAGCTATCAAGCAAGTTTGAAAATGTCTCCATTTGAAGCCTTATATGGTAGGCCTTGTAGATCGCCAGCGTGTTGGGTTGAAAAAGGAAATCGGCTTGTGTTGGGTCCAGACATGATCCGAGAAGCTTCGGACAAAGTTGATTTTATTAAGAAGCGACTATTGGTTGCCCAAAGTAGACAAAAGAGCTATGCAGATGTAAGAAGGAGAGAGTTAGCTTTTGAAGTGGGTGACTATGTCTATCTGAAAGTTGCTCCAATGCGAGGTGTAATCCAGTTTGGAAAGACAGGAAAATTAGCACCTAGGTTCATCGGCCCCTTCCCTATTCTTGAAAAGATTGGCACCCTAGCCTACAGAATTTAGATGCCCGACTGGTTGGCTGGAGTGCACGATGTATTCCATGTGTCTCAACTTCGAAGGCATGTCCATGATCCAGATCTGATTGTGGAAGAAGCAGCACAGCAAGATTTGGAGATTACCCCAAGCCTTGCAGTGAGAAGGTAACCACTGAAGATTATTGGTAAGGAGACTAGGAAGCTGAGAAATAAAAGTATCAACCTAGTCAAAGTGCAATGGAGCAATGATCCTAGAGACTGCACTTGGAAAACCGAGGAGAGTATCAAACAAGCCTATCCCAAATGCAGAGTGGATGTCTCCGATTAGTTTTATTTTGAGGTACACTTAAAATATTTTCCATTCTTTATGTTGGTTCCTACCCTTCTATTCTTCCCTTTTCCTTTTCGAGGACGAAAAGTTCTTAAGTGGGTGAGATTGTAACAACCCAGAATTTAGGGCCAATTTAAAATTTTCATTTTAGAGATTTTAAAGGTGTTTAAATAGTTGAAACGAATTATTTTAAATAAAAATGACTAGAAATTTATTTTGATTGAATTTAATGCGAATATATTTAATTTAATTACAAAAGGAATTAGAAAAAGAACGGTAGTTTGAAAAGTCAAACCTGAACTTTGACTGACTACACAGGATGCGGAATAAACTGGATTTTGGTGAAACCAAAAATATTTAAATCTGTTAATGAATATCTTTCTAACAAATCTGAAAAATCGAAGTTTCACAGCGGGAATCAAAAGTTATGACCAAATGAATTTTCAGAAAGGTCGCTATAGAGAATATATCGCCCTTGAAAATCGACATTTTGCATACGACCTCGGAATTCGACGAAACCATTTTTGTTGGATCCGGGATGTAAAATTATTGCCAGGTTTCAAATTTCATGATCTTTGAAGCTAGTATGTGAGCGTGGCAAAAGAAACTGCGTTTTGTCAATTTCGGTCAAAATTAATTGACTGGAAAATAGTCATTTTTCAAACAGTCTCAGAATTCGATGAAATAAATTTTGTTAGGACCGTATCGTCATAAGAAAGCCAAAAATAATTTTTTTGGATTTTTCTGAGTAAATTTGTAGCCCCGGTAAATTTATTTGTACGGTTAAATTAAAATAAATGGTTTATAATTTAAAACTGAGAAACGGGGGCCAAGACGATCATTTGGGCCTGCGAGACATAGCCAAATGAGTCCGGATTAGGGGTAAATAGGTAGGAATGACAGTCGTTGGGCTGAAATTGGTGGAAGTTGCTAAACGGGCTTTATTGGGCTAATTAAAAATTAATAAACTAAACCTAATTTTATAATATTATATATACTGTACCATTCATCGTCTCTCCCGATCGAATGAACCCATAGCCGCCTAAACATTCCCAACTTCTCTCTTCTTTTTCTCCAAATCCATGGAGAATTAGCATTGCCCTTTTGGACTTTTTTAAAGCTCTTCTCTTCCTCTTCCATTCCCAACAAGAATCATCTCCCCTCGTGGCCTGTAGCTCCCGGATTTTGTGCCCGAACCCGCGACCTTCGCTACCCCACCGCGCCGCCACTGTAGCGCCGGAGTCCACCGCCTTCCAGGCGTGTGTGTGCCCCTCCCCCCTCTCCAATCTCCAACAAACCTCACTTGAAACCGTCAACTACATCTCCCGAAAATCGAATTCAAAGTTTTGAACTTTCTGAAGTTCAAGGTAAATTTCAATTTCAGTTTTGCCACGCTTTTAAATGTCGCAGTGACAGTTGTTAAAAGTGTTTTCTAATTTATACGTATGAACTTCAAATTGAAATCTTTCAGATCTGAAATCGCCGTGACTTCGAACACGAGATCTGATCGAGTTTGGATCTTCATTTCAGTCCCAAGCAATGTGAGAATTTATTTTTAATTAAATTTAATTAATTTAATTATTATTCTTACGTTATGTGAAGTTGAAAGTCCAATACAAATGGATCTGCGATGAATGTTAGGTTATGGATCTGAATTGTTTGTGATGTTATGATTTTAGATCCGTTATTTTAAATCATAGATCTGTTAATTAAAATTATAGATCGGTAGGAAAAAAATAGATTTTTGCCTTGTTTAAATTTGTTGAAGTATGCCTTGTGGATATGGATCATGTATAAAAATATATCATCTTGTGCTTGTTATGGAATACATTACCTCGTATAATGGCTTGTGTAAATAGAATAACCATTCGGGTTAATCAAAGAGATGAGTTGAAATCGACATCTTATATGTAATTGGAAATGGAATTTACATTATTTTTAATGTGAATAAGAGTAGAAATTTACATCGTATGAAATTTACATTATTTTTAATGTGAATAAAAGTAGAAACTTACATCGTACGAGATTTTCATTATTATTATTTTTACATTTTTGTGAATTTACATCGTATGTTAAAATTTACATTTTAATATGTAAATTATATAGGAAATTACACCGTATGATAAAAATTACATTTTTCTATGTAATTAAAATGTGAATTTACATCGTATGTTAAAATTTACATTTTTATATGTAAATTATATAGGAAATTACATCGTATGATGAAAATTATATTTTTCTATGTAATTAAAATGTGAATTTACATCGTATGTTAAAATTTATATTTTTATATGTAAATTATATAGGAAATTACACCGTATGATAAAAATTACATTTTTCTATGTAATTAAAATGTGAATTTACATCGTATGTTAAAATTTACATTTTTATATGTAAATTATATAGGAAATTACACCGTATGATAAAAATGACATTTTTCTATGTAATTAAAATGTGAATTTACACCGTAGGATTAAAATTACATTTTCTATGTAATTAGAATGAGGGTCTGCATTGTAATTAAAAATCATATTTTTACAATGTAAATAAGAAGTAGAGTTTGCATTGAAATTAAAAATCATATTTTTACAATGTAAATAAGAAGTAGAGTTTGCATTGAAATTAAAAATCATATTTTCACAATGTAAATAAGAAGTAGAGTTTGCATTGAAATTAAAAATCATATTTTTACAATGTAAATAAGAAGTAGAGTTTGCATTGAAATTAGAAATCATATTTTTACAATGTAAATAAGAAGTAGAGTTTGCATTGAAATTAAAAATCATATTTTTATAATGTAAATAGAAAGTAGAATTTGCATTGTAATTAAATTTACATTTTTATATGTAAATTTAGAATAGGATTCACACGGCAAATAAAAGTTACATTTTTTTTTTATTTATGTAATTAAGATGAGAATGTACATTGAAGTTAAAATTTGCATTTTATATGTAATTTAAAAGTAGGATTTTGCAATGTATCAAGATTTACATTTTTACATGTAAATAGAAAATAGAAATTAAATTTACATGTAAATGAAAAGGACAAAATTTACATTTTTAATGGAAAGTAAAGAATGAATTTAGGATGTTGTGATATGATCTTCATTTTCAAATAAATTAAAATTTAATAAGGATTGGTAGTTGTTAGAGCGTTGTTTAAATCAAATGACGTTATTACGATTAAACGATGATTATATATATATATATATATATATATATAATTAAACGAATGGAGCGCGGTAGTTCGCGTTTTTGAAATCGTACCTTTAAATGACTATACAAGATGATCCGACCGTCGGATTTTCTTGAAACTGAAACCGTTAGAACCGTCTTGGAAAAATCTTTCCAACGATATATATTACGTTAAGATCCAACGGTTAGATTCTGATAAATGTAAAAATCAAAATTGATTGAATGCAGCGCCATAGTCGCTCATTGACTTAAGGCGTCGTTATATAAAAATTTAACTATTTTAAATAATTGAAATGAGAAGTAATCATTATAAAGTGATACGAAGGATTTCAAATATATATATATATATATATACGAGGATTATTTGGAAAGTCCGAGTTCTCTCATTCTAAATAATCAAACGGCGTTAATGGAAGTATAAAGATGACGTATAAAGACCGTAAATCTTCCCTCGAATGGACAACGATCGAGGCCCTGATTTGACTTGCTCCCAATTCAAGGGTCATGGTCATTGCCCAAACGTACGTTTTGATTTCACGGGTTTGGTTTTCGCTCAGACCCAGAGCATAAGCTAATAAATGGATTGTGTGTCTGACATCGTACTCTACTAAATATCATGTTATTGATCTTCTGTCGAATGTATGGATGTTTGGTGGCGGAAAATTTATTCTCTTGCTTAACACCCATTCATATATTTCGGCAAAAGATTGGTAGTGTGATATGGAGTGATGTGGCATGCTAAGATGCATATGATCAAGGCTTTGTTGAAAAGCAGGCCTTGTGTAACGATCAAAGCATAGCCTGTTTAGGCATAGCTTTGTGTATAGCGTGACTTAACGAGCCTCACACACCGGCAGAGTCTAAAACGGGGGAAGGGAACGCAGGGAGAGCAGCATGTTTCTTTCTAGCTAGAAGTGGTGATTGGGCTTTGACACGGCCCGACATTTTACTTATGTGGATGATGGAATGAGGCGCCTCGGATGATAGGTCCTATAGGACTGGGAAACGTGTCTTCAGGAATAACTAATCCGCAACTCGTATGGTGGACCGGCCCTGCAGGATCCAAGGGTTCACTGCGGGGGACCCTGAGGCATTAGCTAGAGTGTCTCGAATCAGTAAGGAGCTCCTCCCTAGCCTTGACTCATGATGGAAATCCAAACTTCCAATACAAACCTACGGATTTGATTGTATTACTAGTATGGAAGCATAGTATTATGGTATCTATGTGTCCTAGGATTGATACATTTATTTTGAAATTTTTTCCATTTATACTAATAATAATATTAAATTCGTATATGCCGTATTTAGCATGTTTAATCGTGTGACGAAAAAGAATTTCGCTCGGTCCGAACCAGTCGCTAAACCGACCCAGACCGTTCGAAACGCCTGATCGTTTGAGAACACGACAAATCAGAACGCAAACGGAAGAACATTTCATTGTATATTACAACAATGCATCAGAATACAAGAATATACAGAGTATAAGTGAATATTACACAGAAATATCAGAGATTTAAATTACATTTAAATACATAGCAGCGGAAAATAATACAATACACAACTAGAAAGAGATATATGGATACAAAGCTTTCCGGATATCGTTCCAGCTGTAAACCAGGATCCTGTGAATATAAATCTGCAAAACCAAAACTACTAGCTGCCCGTGTCAAAATAAGGGCACCCAGAGTTTAGGTTAAAACAATAAACTCCAGGTTAGTCATGTGACTGGTGTGAGAACTAAAACAGTTATAAATCTTTATTTTAAAGTTAGGTAAATTAAGGGACCACGCCGTATAACACGGAACGGGTTTCCTCCCAAGAATACCAGTGCATAAAACAAACAGTGCAATTCTAAATAAAGAAAAATGAAGCTATTATAAGACCTAGGTCCCATCGCATAATGCAACGCAAGCCGGAGGATAGGGTTTTTACCTTATAATAACCAAGAATGCTTGATACGTTTAAAACAAATCATTTGATACTATTATAAGTGCATAGTATATAAAACAACTTCAAATCATAAGTATCAATCATAGGCGGCATGAATGCCCCATACCACTATGTCGCCATATATAGGTTATACAATCAAAATCGCAAAGTCACGTATTTGGAAATTGTATTTCCATCTATGAACCGAGGCAAAAGATAGTCCTCAACCGATTCAAGACAATCTAGCCCATGTCTCAGGATCAGAGCTCGAGTGACCCTTGGATCGTCAGGGCCGGTCCACCGATGTGGATTAAACTTAAATCATGATCATGCGTTTCCCCGCCCTTTGGGGCGTAAATGAGCCAACGAATGAGTCCACCGGACCCGGATCGTCCGATCAAACCGAGGCGCTTCGCAACAGCAACAACCACATAGGTGAAAAGTATATAAATGTCAGGGCTGGAAGGTCACTGACACCACCCTAGCTAGAAAGAAACGCATGCCCTCCCTGAGGTCCTCTCCCGTTTTTGGTTCACGACCGGGGTGCGAAACTCGCGAAGCAAACGTTACACAAAGCTACGCCACAAAGGTCGTGCTTCGATCATCAACCACAAGACTTTGCTTTTCAACAGAAGCCTCGATCAATTGCCACTTAGGCATGCCACACAGGCAATTCACTCCATGCGTTTGATATCCATCAATATATAACCCCTGAGCTCGTACGTCTCAGAGAAGGGCGTTAAGCAAGAGAATAAATTCTCCGCCGCCAAACAGATATATATTTAATAGAGATCAATCACACGGACTAAAATCCAGTGTCAGACACACAGTCCATTTACAAGCCGTTCTGGGTCTGAACGAAACCGGAGGCACCTAGTACCGCGCATATCCATCGATCTCCAAATACGTCTGGACGATCACCAACTGTTTCCATCTTCTTGGGTGTACAGCCCAATCAAGATCATCAGTAATCACCCAAACGACGTGAAGACCTCCGGTCTTCGACCATCGTCTTCATCTTCGACTTATCGTCGTATCAGTTATTCAGAATGGGATAAACCCGATCTTCCCGAATAACTCGCGTATATTTTAAGTAAGTGTTACACAAACACAACATACGCCTCATTCCAATTCATCAGTCACTAACCGTAAATTAACAAGAGAATAATTCCCCAAATATTAACCCAGAAGGCCGAAACCAACATCAGATCAATATCCAGAAAACCATTATGCTTAGCTTACCGACAGTTAGTTTCTAAATTTCACATTCATAGGGAAAGGTTCCCATTAATTTTATCCAAGATAAATTTCTTGAATTTATTCTTTAATCTATTTTTGAATATCAATTCAAACTAGTCGGGATTAGCGAACCTTACCGAAGTAATCATTTGTTTTAATTTCCCAATCCCAACCTATTCATCCCATGAAGTAAAACTGGTTATACTTCATATCTAACACCACGGTGTTATCGGTAAATTCAATTACCATTTCACGTTCAAATCTAATTAAAGATTTAACTATCGCCTGGAGCAAAACTGGTGGTACTCCATTTTCGATCTTTTCAATCTAATTAAAGATTCATTAAAACTCCACTTAGTTTTAATCTTTAACTGGGTTAAAGAATCAGTGTCATTTAAAACACAGTTCACGATAAACCCAAAATCACATTCCATTAATTATTGGGTTAAAGAACGAGTGTTATTTAAAACACGGTCCACGATAAACCCAAAAATCAATATCAATTTAATTCCAATTAAATATTATTTAATTGGTACACTTCATTAAATCTAAATAAAAAGATTTAATCTTTTCTCAACTGGGTTCAAGAACAGTGTTAGTCAAGACACCATTCACGACAAACCCAAATCACATTTGATATTAAATACAAGGCTCTGAATAGAAAATATATCGGCTTATATTCAATATCAAATTCTACGACCAACAGATATCGTATTGGAGATAACGATATATATATATCTTTCAAATTCCCATAACAATATCTGTATCATCACGAAATCCAACATCGAAATAATCCAAAGACAATTTCGATTCAAATCCATTCCAATATAATTGTTGGAAATTCTGGTTATTTTCAAAACCATTTTAAATTCAATCTATTTATTTAAAAAAATAAATAAAATTATAATTCTAGTACAAAACTAGTTCATTTCGATAAAAATCTACTTTTATCTTTTCAAATATGGAGTTTTTCATCCCAATTCTTTCTAAATCATTTCTTATGATTTTACATAAATTATTACTATTTTTAATAATTTTATCAAGGCCCGTACAGTCGATTTCCATCAATGGCCATCGAACTGCACTTACAGCGACCTTTTCCCAATTTGATTTGGACGTATCTCCAAATCCAACCGTTAGATTTCAAATTTCAAATATTCGTTAGAAAGCTCTTTTCGATAAGAACCCAACGGATCCGGTTTTAGGAGAATCCGACGGTCGGATCTCCCGCAATATCCGTTCGAAGTCAATGGTCGAAATTCGCGAACTGCGCGGCGCGTCGCATTCTATTCAGGCCATTATATTATATATATAATATATATAATATATACTTCGTCGATTTCAATTCAAAACACGCTTTATAAATCGTTTTAAATTCATTTTCAAAATGGTTTCAACTTCATATTCAATTTCAAATCAAAATTGAATATTCCAATTTAAATTCATTTTAAATTCATTTCAAATTGATTTCAATTCAAATGAACTTCTAATTCAATTTCAGTTCGTTTTCAATTCAATTCAATTTCAATTCGAATTCATTTCTATTCCATTTCAATTCGAATTCATTTCTATTCCATTTCAATTCGAATTCATTTCTATTCCATTTCAATTCGAATTCATTTATATTCAATTTCTATTCGAATTCATTTATATTCAATTTCAATTCGAATTCGTTTATATTCAATTTCAATTCAAATTTATTTATATTCAATTCTTTTCAAAATATCAGATTTTGAAATCACTTTCGATATTCATTATAAAGTGAATAAAATCGATATAAATATCGTTCACGTCAAAATGGCGTCAATCTAATCAATACGGCTTCATATATTTCTATTTTCAAATATTCTATTTCAAATATTTCTTTTTCAAATATTTCTATTTTAAAACTGGAATGAGGCCCAATCAATTACCATATAATGTTGATTATATGGATTTTCTACAACACATGTATATATCAACAACGATGAATAATCAACCATCATCCAACGTGCATTCTACACTGTATAAGCATCAAATATAAATATTCAACGCTTATAACAGCCTGTCAATCAATCGATCGACATACAACTAAACAATCGGGATTAGTGTACGTCAAATATCATCCCAATACCCATGTGGGGTTTCAAGCAATCAAACACAGATTTTTATTTGTGCAGTTGGGCGATGTGTAAAATTTATCGTCTCAATCAATGTCCTTCAAATAGGTGTACATAAACAAACCGTCCGGTTTGTAAATGAATATTTATTTATTCACATTCACGTTAAAAATTATATTTTTAACGATCAAACTATTTTATTCAACCTATGAATTTTATATTCGGTTCATTTATTAAATAAAATGTTATCTTTATTTTTCTAACTTATTTTTAGAAAATTTCGGCGGCATAACGGCACGATACTAGAAACGGGACAAGGTCTAGCCTTATCCCCGGTCTAGTGAAGGCCCACGCCATTCACACATCAATCAAATCAATTTCATTTCACCAAACAATTCAATTCAAACCAAATAATCTAAACAACTACACAACCAAACAATTAAACAAACAAGCCATCCATGGTCTGTGGATGACGGGTGTCGGGTGCTACTAAACACCGTCTGCATCCTAGTATATATATATATATATAACTAGAAAATTAAATTGAAAGGTGAGAAGTTCTCACCAATAGCTATCTTAACTCCACGGCACTTCATTTAGAAATCTTCGTTGTTCTTGCCTCTTGTCACTTTCTTTGCCCGTATTATCTACATATATAAAAATCACATTTTTACTTCGCTATTCAATATATAAAAATCGAATTTTTACTTTGTTATTCAATATATAAAAATCGAATTTTTACTTTGTTATTCAATATATAAAAATCGAATTTTTACTTCGCTATTCAATATATAAAAATCGAATTTTTACTTCTCTATTCAATATATAAAAATCGAATTTTTTCTTCGCTATTCAATATATAAAAATCAAATTTTTATATTCTCTAACTTATAAAAATTATATTTTTATAATCTCTACTATATAAAGATCATATTTTTGACCTTCTACTATAATAAAAATTATATTTTCTTCTAAATCATTTCTTTTTAAACAATAAAAATCATTCCTTTATAAACAATAAAATCAGTTCATTATAATATTCTACATACATAAAAAATCTCATTTTTAATCCTCCATCTCATAGGAAAAACTGAATTTCGTTTTTAAAGAACTAATTACTTTATATAAATAAATTAAAGAAATAAAAGCAAGTAAAAACTTACAGTCAAAGGCGAAAGAGGGGGGGGCTCGCTGCGTTGGACTGAGAAGGGAAAGGGGATGGCACGGCTTCCGGTGCAGTGGTCAGGCAAGGGAGAGTCAAACAGCGGTTTTAGGGGGCGTTACGGACTTTTGGGAGGTCAGATTTCGAGAGGGAGCGTGGTTAGTGGTGGCGGAAAGGCTGCTGAGAGGTCGGGGAGGCGCTGTGGCCGACGGCAGGCGGGGCAGTGGCTGATGGACGGAGCGGTGGCGGTACGAGGTCGGTGGCGCGGTATTCAATTCGATTCGGGGATTGGGGAAAAAATCGAAGGGCTGGAGAAGAGGGTAGGGGATAGGGGGTCGCGGCGGTGCAGAGGGGGAACGTGGAACATGGCCGGCGTCGGCATGGTGGCGGATCGACGTTCGTTGTTTTTTTTTCTTCTTTTCTGAAATGAATTCGAACGGGGGGGCCTGAATGATTAAAGGGGTGAGGAGAGAGTTATTTTATTTATTTATTTAATTAATTATTTTATTATGAAAAAGTTGACTTTTACATACGACCTCTAAACGAGGCCCACCGCCTGTCGTCCATAGCTAATTACCCCCATTCCGAACACAATGGGATATGTATCGTAGGCTGATTCGGTCGTTTCGATCAGTTTCCGTTGAATTTACATTTAAATCGCTATATTGAATTTTAAACGTACATTTCAAATTATCGGGGTCACATACTAAATCGGAAAATTCCCGAAAAATATTTTCTAGCTTCGTATTTAAGATACGGTCCTAACAAAACTAGTTTCTTCGAATTCTGAGACCGTTGGAAAAATGGCCATTTTCTAGTCGATTAAAATCAACTGAAACTGGTCAAACGCGTTTTCCTTTGCCACGCTCACACATTGATTCAAAAAATTATGAAATTTGGAATCTAGCAATAACTTTACATCCCGGATCCAACAAAAGTGGTTTCGTCGAAATCCGAGGTTGTTTACAAAATTTCCATTTTTAAGGGCTTGAATTTCAAAGCGACTATTCAGAATTTTCAACTGGACATATCTTTTGATTCCCGCTATGAAATTTTGATTTTTCGGATTCGTTGGAAAGATATTCACAAAGAGATCCTATTATTTTTGGTTTCACTAAAATCCGGATTGTTTTGCACCCGGTACATTCAATTGAAGTTTGAAATCGAATTATCGAACTACCGCGCCATCTTCAATTCTATTTATAATTATATATAATTATTTATATTCTAACGACGACGTATATAATATATACGTTCGATTTCTATATTCAAAAATAAATTTTCGTCGATATTATTTAAAATAATTCATTTTAAATAATCAAAATTCGCTAAAATTGCCGAAATAAAAATTTTAAACTGGCCCAGATTTTCGGGTTGTTACAATCTCCCCCACTTAAAACTTTTCGTCCCCGAAAAGGAACAAAGTCGAAAGTGGTTTGATTAACCAACTCTACGTTCGATCTGGCTTCCATTCTCCAACTTTTCAGTTTCTGAGAATTTTCAAATTCTTCAAAAATTTGGCTAACACCCTAAATTTTCGAAAAATTTCGCCATAACCTCCCCTGCACCGGGAGCCACGGGAAAATCCCGAAATTGCCATACAGGCCTTCTGATCTCAAAAAGAAAAAGAAAAAGCCAAGCGGCTAGCCAATAGGCTCATAAAATCATCATCACCCAAACAAAACAGTAAATTATATAGCAAACATGTACCTATTTGTCGGGCAAACAAATTTTATTCCTCGGCTTTAGCCTCCTTGCTATGACCTGTTCCATGTAAGTGCAAGTATATGCAAGCAAATGCGACCAATTTTCAATATAATTCAATATTTGACCAATTTGGTTAAAGTTTCATCATTTAATTATTCAATCAATAATCAAACAACACAAACATCAATCAATTAGTGGATTAACGTTTCAAATTCATAATTTTGATATATAGTCAAAAATCTCATTTTTGGTGCCAATTCACAACAATAGACCCTATCTAATTTTGGTTCTCACACCAGTCAATAGGAAATATATAGAAGGCCCACTTTCGTCACTCGAACATAAATTCTAATGATGGAGCTCCATCATCAAAATCATCTTCGGGCGATTAGAGTGAAATTCTATATCTATCCAGTATATTAAAACTTCGAATACACGTTTGCAAGGCGTATATGCAAAATCTTTATATACTGGACTGTCCAAATCAATATAAATAAATAATCAAATACGAATAATTGATTTAAATTTTCAAAACTAAATTGTTTTCTTTTTAAAAAATATACTCTTCACACTCGTTCTAGGATACTACTGATCCTATCTCTAACGAGTCATTCCCATTGGATATTACTAACCCAATATCTGATGAATTCTTTCGTATGGTTCTAATGTGCCTTGTTCTCGACTTTGTAAACCAAAGCTCTGATACCAACTGTGACGAAAAAGAATTTCGCTCGGTCCGAACCAGTCGCTAAACCGACCCAGACCGTTCGAAACGCCTGATCGTTTGAGAACACGACAAATCAGAACGCAAACGGAAGAACATTTCATTGTATATTACAACAATGCATCATAATACAAGAATATACAGAGTATAAGTGAATATTACACAGAAATATCAGAGATTTAAATTACATTTAAATACATAGCAGCGGAAAATAATACAATACACAACTAGAACGAGATATACGGATACAAAGCTTTCTGGATATCGTTCCAGCTTTAAACCAGGATCCTGTGAATATAAATATGCAAAACCAAAACTACTAGCTGCCCGTGTCAAAATAAGGGCACCCAGAGTTTAGGTTAAAACAATAAACTCCAGGTCAGTCATGTGACTGGTGTGAGAACTAAAACAGTTATAAATCTTTATTTTAAAGTTAGGTAAATCAAGGGACCACGCCGTATAACACGGAACGGGTTTCCTCCCAAGAATACCAGTGCATAAAACAAACAGCGCAATGCTAAATAAAGAAAAATGAAGCTATTATAAGACCCAGGTCCCATCACACAATGCAACGCAAGCCGGAGGATAGGGTTTTTACCTTATAATAGCCAAGAATGCTTGATACGTTTAAAACAAATCATTTGATACTATTATAAGTGCATAGTATATAAAACAACTTCAAATCATAAGTATCAATCATAGGCGGCATGAATGCCCCATACCACTATGTCGCCATATATAGGTTATACAATCAAAATCGCAAAGTCACGTATTTGGAAATTGGATTTACATCTATGAACCGAGGCAAAAGATAGTCCTCAACCGATTCGAGACAATCTAGCCCATGTCTCAGGATCAGAGCTCGAGTGACCCTTGGATCGTCAGGGTCGGTCCACCGATGTGGATTAAACTTAAATCCTGAACATGCGTTTCCCCGCCCTTTGGGGCGTAAATGAGCCAACGAATGACTCCATCGGACCCGGATCGTCCAATCAAACTGAGGCGCCTCGCAACAGCAACAACCACATAGGTGAAAAGTATATAAATGTCAGGGCTGGAAGGTCACTGACACCACCCTAGCTAGAAAGAAACGCATGCCCTCCCTGAGGTCCTCTCCCGTTTATGGTTCACAACCGGGGTGCGAAACTCGTGAAACCCGCGAAGCAAACGTTACACAAAGCTACGCCACAAAGGCCGTGCTTCGATCATCAACCACAAGACTTTGCTTTTCAACAGAAGCCTCGATCAATTACCACTTAGGCATGCCACACAGGCAATTCACTCCATGCGTTTGATATCCATCAATATATAACCCCTGAGCTCGTACGTCTCAGAGAAGGGCGTTAAGCAAGAGAATAAATTCTCCGCCGCCAAACAGATATATATTTAATAGAGATCAATCACACGCACTAAAATCCAGTGTCCGACACACAGTCCATTTACAAGTCCGTTTTGGGTCTGAACGAAACCGGAGGCACCTAGTACCCCGCATATCCATCGATCTCCAAATACGTCTGGACGATCACCAACTGTTTCCATCTTCTTGGGTGTACAGCCCAATCAAGATCATCAGTAATCACCCAAATGACCTGAAGACCTTCGGTCTTCGACCATCGTCTTCATCTTCGACTTATCGTCGTATCAGTTATTCAGAATGGGATAAACCCGGTCTTCCCGAATAACTCGCGTATATTTTAAATAAGTGTTACACAAACACAACATACGCCTCATTCCAATTCATCAGTCACTAACCGTAAATTAACAAGAGAATAATTCCCTAAATATTAACCCCGAAGGCCGAAACCAACATCAGATCAATATCCAGAAAACCATTCTGCTTAGCTAACCGACAGTTAGTTTCTAAATTTCACATTCATAGGGAAAGGTTCCCATTAATTTTATCCAAGATAAATTTCTTGAATTTATTCTTTAATCTATTTTTGAATATCAATTCAAACTAGTCGGGATTAGCGAACCTTACCGAAGTAATCATTTGTTTTAATTTCCCAATCCCAACCTATTCATCCCATGAAGTAAAACTGGTTATACTTCATATCTAACACCACGGTGTTATCGGTAAATTCAATTACCATTTCACGTTCAAATCTAATTAAAGATTTAACTATCGCCTGGAGCAAAACTGGTGGTACTCCATTTTCGATCTTTTCAATCTAATTAAAGATTCATTAAAACTCCACTTAGTTTTAATCTTTAACTGGGTTAAAGAATCAGTGTCATTTAAAACACAGTTCACGATAAACCCAAAATCACATTCCATTAATTATCGGGTTAAAGAACGAGTGTTATTTAAAACACGGTCCACGTTAAACCCAAAAATCAATATCAATTTAATTCCAATTAAATATTATTTAATTGGTACACTTCATTAAATCTAAATAAAAAGATTTAATCTTTTCTCAACTGGGTTCAAGAACAGTGTTAGTCAAGACACCATTCACCACAAACCCAAATCACATTTGATATCAAATACAAGGCTCTGAATAGAAAATATATCGGCTTATATTCAATATCAAATTCTACGACCAACAGATATCGTATTGGAGATAACGATATATATATATATATCTTTCAAATTCCCATAACAATATATGTATCATCACGAAATCCAACATCGAAATAATCCAAAGACAATTTCGATTCAAATCCATTCCAATATAATTATTGGAAATTCTGGTTATTTTCAAAACCATTTCAAATTCAATCTATTTATTTAAAAAAATAAATAGAATTATAATTCTAGTTCAAAACTAGTTCATTTCGATAAAAATCTACTTTTATCTTTTCAAATATGGAGTTTTTCATCCCAATTCTTTCTAAATAATTTCTTATGATTTCACATAAATTATTACTATTTTTAATAATTTTATCAAGGCCCGTACAGTCGATTTCCATCAATGGCCATCGAACTGCACTTACAACGACCTTTTCCAAATTTGATTTGGACGTATCTCCAAATCCAACCGTTAGATTTCAAATTTCTAATATTCGTTAGAAAGCTCTTTTCGATACGAACCCAACGGTTTCGGTTTTAGGAGAATCCGACGGTCGGATCTCCCGCAATATCCGTTCGAAGTCAATGGTCGAAATTCGCGAACTGTCGCGGCGCGTCGCGTTCTATTCAGGCCATTATATTATATATATAATATATATAATATATACTTCGTCGATTTCAATTCAAAACACGCTTTATAAATCGTTTTAAATTCATTTTCAAAACGGTTTCAACTTCATATTCAATTTCAAATCAAAATTGAATATTCCAATTTAAATTCATTTTAAATTCATTTCAAATTGATTTCAATTCAAATGAACTTCTAATTCAATTTCAGTTCGTTTTCAATTCAATTCAATTTCAATTCGAATTCATTTCTATTCCATTTCAATTCGAATTCATTTCTATTCCATTTCAATTCGAATTCATTTCTATTCCATTTCAATTCGAATTCATTTATATTCAATTTCTATTCGAATTCATTTATATTCAATTTCAATTCGAATTCGTTTATATTCAATTTCAATTCAAATTTATTTATATTCAATTCTTTTCAAAATATCAGATTTTGAAATCACTTTCGATATTCATTATAAAGTGAATAAAATCGATATAAATATCGTTCACATCAAAATGGCGTCAATCTAATCAATACGGCTTCATATATTCCTATTTTCAAATATTCTATTTCAAATATTTCTTTTTCAAATATTTCTATTTTAAAACTGGAATGAGGCCCAATCAATTACCATATAATGTTGATTATATGGATTTTCTACAGCACATGTATATATCAACAACGATGAATAATCAACCATCATCCAAAGTGCATTCTACACTGTATAAGCATCAAATATAAATATTCAACGCTTATAACAGCCTGTCAATCAATCGATCGACATACAACTAAACAATCGGGATTAGTGTACGTCAAATATCATCCCAATACCCGTGTGGGGTTTCAAGCAATCAAACACAGATTTTTATTTGTGCAGTTGGGCGATGTGTAAAATTTATCGTCCCAATCAATGTCCTTCAAATAGGTGTACATAAACAAACCGTCCGGTTTGTAAATGAATATTTATTTATTCACATTCACGTTAAAAATTATGTTTTTAACGATCAAACTATTTTATTCAACCTATGAATTTTCTATTCGGTTCATTTATTAAATAAAATGTTATCTTTATTTTTCTAACTTATTTTTAGAAAATTTCGGCGGCATAACGGCACGATACTAGAAACGGGACAAGGCCTAGCCTTATCCCCGGTCTAGTGAAGGCCCACGCCATTCACACATCAATCAAATCAATTTCATTTCACCAAACAATTCAATTCAAACCAAATAATCTAACCAACTACACAACCAAACAATTAAACAAACAAGCCATCCATGGTCTGTGGATGACGGGTGTCGGGTGCTACTAAACACCGTCTGCATCCTAGTATATATATATGTATATATAACTAGAAAATTAAATTGAAAGGTGAGAAGTTCTCACCAATAGCTATCCTAACTCCACGACACTTCATTCAGAAATCTTCGTTGTTCTTGCCTCTTGTCACTTTCTTTGCCCGTATTATCTACATATATAAAAATCACATTTTTACTTCGCTATTCAATATATAAAAATCGAATTTTTACTTTGTTATTCAATATATAAAAATCGAATTTTTACTTTGTTATTCAATATATAAAAATCGAATTTTTACTTCGCTATTCAATATATAAAAATCGAATTTTTACTTCGCTATTCAATATATAAAAATCGAATTTTTTCTTCGCTATTCAATATATAAAAATCGAATTTTTATATTCTCTAACTTATAAAAATTATATTTTTATAATCTCTACTATATAAAGATCATATTTTTAACCTTCTACTATAATAAAAATTATATTTTCTTCTAAATCATTTCTTTTTAAACAATAAAAATCATTCCTTTATAAACAATAAAATCAGTTCATTATAATATTCTACATACATAAAAAAATCTCATTTTTAATCCTCCATCTCATAGGAAAAACTGAATTTCGTTTTTAAAGAACTAATTACTTTATATAAATAAATTAAAGAAATAAAAGCAAGTAAAAACTTACAGTCAAAGGCGAAAGAGGGGGGGCTCGCTGCGTTGGACTGAGAAGGGAAAGGGGATGGCACGGCTTCCGGTGCAGTGGTCAGGCAAGGGAGAGTCAAACAGCGGTTTTAGGGGGCGTTACGGACTTTTGGGAGGTCGGATTTCGAGAGGGGAGGGTGGTTAGTGGTGGCGGAAAGGCTGCTGAGAGGTCGAGGAGGCGCTGTGCCCGACGGCAGGTGGGGCAGTGGCTGATGGACGGAGCGGTGGCGGTACGAGGTCGGTGGCGCGGTATTCAATTCGATTCGGGGATTGGGGAAAAATCGAAGGTCTGGAGAAGAGGGTAGGGGATAGGGGGTCGCGAAAGGTGCAGAGGGGGAACGTGGAACATGGCCGGCGTCGGCGTGGTGGCGGATCGACGTTCGTTGTATTTTTTTTCTTCTTTTCTGAAATGAATTCGAACGGGGGGGCCTGAATGATTAAAGGGGGTGAGGAGAGAGTTGTTTTATTTATTTATTTATTTATTTTATTATGAAAAAGTTGACTTTTACATACGACCTCTAAACGAGGCCCACCGCCTGTCGTCCATAGCTAATTACCCCCATTCCGAACACAATGGGATATGTATCGTAGGCCGATTCGGTCGTTTCAATCAGTTTCCGTTAAATTTACATATAACTATATATATTGGATTTGAACGCGCATTTCAATTTACTGGGGTCACACACTAACTCTAAAAATTCCCAAAAAATATTTTCTAGCTTCGTATTGACGATACGGTCCTAACAAAACTAGTTTCATCAAATTCTGAGACCGTTGGAAAAATGGCCATTTTCCAGTCGATTAAAATCAACTGAAACTGGTCAAATGCGTTTTCCTTTGCCACGCTCACACATTGATTCAAAAAATTATGAAATTTGGAATCTAGCAATAACTTTACATCTCGGATCCAAGAAAAGTGGTTTCGTCGAAATCCGAGGTTGTTTGCAAAATTTCCATTTTTAAGGGCCTGAATTTCAAAGCGACTATTTAGAATTTTCAACTGGACATATCTTTTGATTCCCGCTATGAAATTTTGATTTTTCGGATTCGTTGGAAAGATATTCACAAAGAGATCCTATTATTTTTGGTTTCACTAAAATCCGGATTGTTTTGCACCCGGTACATTCAATTGAAGTTTGAAATCGAATTATCGAACTACCGCGCCATCTTCAATTCTATTTATAATTATATATAATTATTTATATTCTAACGACGACGTATATAATATATACGTTCGATTTCTATATTCAAAAATAAATTTTCGTCGATATTATTTAAAATAATTCATTTTAAATAATCAAAATTCGCTAAAATTGCCGAAATAAAAATTTTAAACTGGCCCAGATTTTCGGGTTGTTACAAATCGCCATAAGGTAAAACCCTATCCTCTGGTTTGTGTTGCATTGTGTGATGGGACCTGGGTCTTATGGTGATTCCATTTTTCTCAAAAGCATAACGTTGTTGTAAGATTTACTTATTATTTATTCTAACACTTTTATGCACGGCAATCCATTAAAGTAAACCTGTTCCGCGTTAGCGGCGTGGTCTTTGGATTTGCCTTATTAATAGTGATTAATTAGTTAAGAATTCTCACACCAGTCCCACGACTGAAATGTTGTTTGTTTCCACCTTTTTGCAAACTCGGGTGCCCTCCTTTCTACATGGGCAGGCAAGAAAACAGGTTCATTCTTCGCTTGGAGTCTTTTCTTTGGAGCTTCTTATTATCTTTGTTGGATTTGCTTTTGTGAAGAGGTGATGACTTGGAGCTTGAAGACATCTATCATTTGCTGCTATTGCATCTTTCTCTTTTTAATTCCAGACATTAAACTTGTTTCATTTCACGTTGTTTAAGTTGGAGTTGGAACTTATTTCTTTTTCTGCAAACTTGATGTAATAATTTAGAATTCTGTGACTGTGGACTTTCTGTGGTTGATGACATTATATTTCCGCTGCTATGATGTTGTTACTCTATGAATTTCCTATGCTATGTTGTATTTGTGATTTGTATTATTGTATTTATGTTGTATTCCAAATGATTATTCCTTACTTTCATTCCGTTGAAGTTTGTGGTCATCACATACATTTTATTTGTTTTTCCTATTTTGGAAATTAACACAAGAAAGAGTTCCGTCGTCCCTCTCTTCTTTACATGGTCTCCTCCATCACCCTTTTACTTCCTTAGTCATCTCTTAATTTTTCTTATGTTTTGTTATCAAAATTGAAAACTCAAAACTTAAAATATACTTTAAACCAAATGCAACCTAAGATTTTGAAGATGTGTATAATTGGGACATGTGGAGAATGATCATTGGATATGGGCTCCTAATAATTTGGGAGAGTTTCACTTAAATCTGCTTGGACTCTATGAGAAGGGAACAAGAGGTGAGCTGCATGCATGGTGTAACGAGTGTATACTAAGGCTACTTTTCTTTATAAAAGTAGCGAGCTAATTTTTTGATACCTAACAATACACTAACTGGCCTAAACTTCCTAACTATAGCTATTTGTTTTGCGAAGTGAATACTAATGCTTATGTAAGATGGGTTACATCATAATAAACCGAAATAATTTTTTAGTAAAAGACTACTTGATGCGATTAAGTCGATTAAGGAATTTTGTATAAAATATACGTACTGCATTATTAGTCAGAGAAGCAATGAAGTTTTTTAAAATGTTTTCTACATGTTGATGTAAATAATATATTCACGGATATTAAATTGTAAACAAATATCTTATTTTATCAATCTAAAACTAAAACATGTGCTCTACATACCATACTTACCTTTGCAAATTGCAAGGCAGTACGCAGAAGGTAAATTTTATCATAAAGATTGCAGTGGTGGCTATGACTATTATTTCTCTGGCTATATAGCATTTATATCTTGAGAATATATTTCCTTGTAATATTTTGATACTCTGTATGATATATGGAAAATGGTAACAACATGTATTTGGGTTACACATAAATGGAAAATGGTAGCAGCATATAGGGAATGGTCGTTGTGCGCCTAGAATGTCTATCACATCTTATATCGCAGAAATGGACAGACTACCCATGAAAAGACAGCCATACTACTTGTGTATAGTGTTATTAGGGCTGTCAATGGATACTTTCGGATACAGATAGTGCTATATCTAGGGTTGGACATTTTTACCATATTACTACTTACCAGCCATTACCAATTGCTACCAGCGAAAGTGGTACTGAACAATCAGTAACCAATTTGATTGGTACGGTATGCCAAAACACATGAAAATATACGGTATGGTAATGGTAATTGAGCATTAACAATGATAATTACTATATCTACCACATATCTTAAACAATACATATGTATATTCTTATATTTCATTATATATGTTCATTACATAACAAAGAACTTTATTATGTAATGATTTAATAAAATACCTAGGAAAATACTATTATGATACAAGATTGAATGCAATTTTTCTCCTATATCTTAGAAATGGTATAATTTATATGATATTTTCGTTCATCCATAAAGTTTTCATGCATGTTTGACTATGTAAAATAAGATAGATAAATAATAATATAATAACAAAAAAAATCAATTTTATAATATTTTAACATGAAATATTGTAAACAAAAAGATCTCATACTAGTGTGTGGTAAAAACTTATTATCGATCTCTACCAACCATTTCCAACCATAAACCGAACTGTCGGTAATCAATTTCTTTGGTTGGTAATGGTATGATTTTTCAATAACCATATATAGTCGGTACGGTAATGGTTTTGAATACAAGGTTTCGATACCGAACCGATTCCACCCCTAGCTATATCTGTATTCGAAATCATTTTCGGATATCGGATATCCGTATTCGCGGACGGATATCGAATAATTATCCTATCTGCCAACGATTGATAAATCAAGAGATATAAATGATTTTTTTTTAGTTAAACATAAATGTTTTTCAATTTCATTGATCACAAAAGTCTTAAAAATAAACATATATATATGATGAAATTAAATAGATTTGAGTAGCTAATATGCATTTAGTGCATATAATACAAATCTTCAACTTAGTAAAGCAATAAATAAATCTCATTCTTTGTACTAAAATACATATAATTTTGAGCATAATGTTAAAAATAATCGGACGGATAATTTTCGGATACGGATATCTATGTATCCGTACCCGTATTCATTTTTTCGGATATCGGATATTATCCGCTTTTCGGATACGGATGCGGACGAATATCGGATTTTTCGGATAACCATTGACAACCCTAGTGTAACATAGAGACATAATCTAGGCGGCATCTATTTTTCAGCTGCTCTTCCTCCATGAATAGATGGAACCGCAACTTATCTACTTTTTGCTTGCAGTATAACAACAATGACATGCATGAGATTCAAGAAGCAGTGTGAATATCTGATTTCAAAGTAATATTCCTTAAGAGTTGAAAGACGTTTTATTAACAATGAAGTGTGGAATGTATAGCAAGAACGTAACTTTGAATGTTTCAGTCAAAGGCATCACTTGGGTCGATCATACTTAAGCTAAATTTAATGGAAGCATTCAGTCATCTTAGTAAGTGTAATGCATGAAGGAAGATATTGATGCATATGATTTTCTCAGTGTTAATGATAATATATACAAGAGGATATCAATAGAAATATGAAGACATGCAAACCACTTCAATATTTATTGCAGTAGCATTAGGCCGAGACTAATTCTTCTGTCTCCATTCCCACTGTCCCCCGTATCCTTTCAATTAGATTCTCTGATTTTCGTTATTTTGCATTTAAGCCCCCCAACAATTTATGAGCTTAAGTGCAAAAGGTGGAAATCAGTGGGCTTTGATTCGGTGGGACACGGGGGGACACTGAATTTGGGATGAATTGCTCTATACCCAAATTAGGTGTTCCCGTGTGTCGGATCAATCTTAGCCACTAATTTGCACAAAATCTAATGGTTTTGAGTGGATTGTAGGGCTCATTCATTAGATTATTAATAATATGTGTGGTTGATGTATGGTTGTGATTTGTCGGGCACACGGGAACAATCGAGTTAGGTACAGATCAATTGCACTCACTGAATTTGGGGACAAAACAATTGGTGCGCATTGGGCCGGTGATTATAAATATGGACATATTTTATTTTGTTATGCCCAGCTGGTTTATCCAGTAGATGCATTTTCTTTAGTTATGAATGTTGATCCTTTGTTATGTATGTTGATGTGAGTGATAAAATATAAACTATTTGTGCTTCCTTTTTTGTTTGTAAGCATTAACTAGTTTAATATATGATACGATTTTATTGTTTATTCGATAAGATTTGTAGTATAAGAATTTATGAAAATTAAAGTTTAATTTGATATCATTTTAGGTTCTAAAACAACCTTCCCTTTTTTTTGGCTTGAGGTAGGCAGAATTTGCATTGGTTGTCCTATAATAAATGATCGATGCAAATACTTATTTTTTTGCATCAGTCGTTAGCAATTGGCCGCTGCAACTAATCATCATCTGCATCGGTTGTTTAACCGATCCATTAAATTTTGTCTTTTGCATCATCTTCATTTGCATCGGTCGTCCGACAGATGCAACAGGGGTTAACGACCGATGCAAATGACCTGTTTTGTAGTTGTGCAACTTCAAAACACAGCTTTAATACACTACGAACGACTATAGTAAAGTGAGAGTAGTTTCACTAACCTTAGTCAAATCAGCCTAAACCAGCTATAATGCATAGAGCTTGTCAATACGAGTCCAACGCAAGAAACTGCATCCAAATCTGACAAAGTATGAAAAAGTTACACAATATATAAGTTTCACATCATTTAATCAACTAAATTGAATTGACTGATAATTAGGTTAGACTAATTACTTTAATTAAAACCAATCATACTTCTTCCCCATATACAACCTTCGACTTTGCATATCTCTTCCCAAACCCGCAATTCTCGTGCACCCAAAATAGTGATACACTGGAAACTTCACGAAATTCAAATCTGAAGATACCATCGACCTTCCATTCTCAAACCTGACAGGTACACCCATCGTCCACTGCCTTCGGTTACCCGCACAAAAATGCATGCTATCCCCGTGCACTACAGAAATTTTGATCATATGCAAAACACGTGATTCGAAAATATTGTTGGACCCTCCTAAATCACTAGCATTGGTGCGCCTCACCAAGCTAAAGTCAACGGCGATGGCCTCGTTCCCAATCTCTGACCGAGTCACTACTAGGATGGAACCCTAGTTCCTTGCTCATGCCGCCGACCAACATCGCACACAGTCAAACAAATATGGGAGTGAAGCCCTCATAATGCTGAGTTAAAATATATATGTTTTGTAATTTTTAATTCACCATGGGAGGAGATGGGATTTTTATAAGAAAAAAAGAATACGACCATTTTTCCATCTCTGTTTAATGAAACAGTAACGAGGAAATTGGGCAAGAAGAGAGACGTGTCGGGTTTAACAACAGGGTATTTAGTTATTATCTTATTTCCTTTTTTTTTGAAATTAACGGGTACTTATATAACAAGGAGAAGGTGTTATAAGTTTGAGCTGGTAGAAATAAGTATAACAGTGAACGGATACTGTACAAGAAAAAAAGATAAACAAGCTCAAATAAAAGAAAAGAAAAACAAGACCAGTAACACAACAAGCACCATACAAAGACTCCCCAAAACTAAACTAAACCCAGATAAGCACATCTTCACTAGATAGAACGCCCAAAAACAAGACAAATGCATCGGCCGTAGAAGACACTAGAACCGCATCCAAGTTTCACATAATAAACTATACCAAAGGAAGCTCAATCAGAAACACAACCACAATTTATAACCAAACTCCATAGAGATGTCAAAGAGAACAAACCAAAACCTTCTCCAAGAAGCAGTAAAAATCTCCCCTAGGTCAAAAAAACACAAGACTGCATGCACTACCACCAAATGTAGATAAAAAAAACCAGACATTAAAAGTAAAAGAACACACACCAAGGAAAAATAAAACCCAGAACAGTAGTGAAGATCAAATTTTAGACACACCTCCAATAGAAATTCCACTTGGATTACCTCTTTTTGCTTTAGCTTTTCTAGTTTTAGATCGGGTTTGAATTTCCTGCATTACTTTCCCCTACTCTGATTTATCTTCTACCAATGGTTCATCATATAAAAACTTGCTGTCTTTTTTGTATTTACTAGATTTGATTTTTGATCTTATCTTATTGAAGCTGTTAGTCGAATAGTAGGAATAAAGTAAGCTATCTGATTCACTCATTAGATAATCAGCTTCCTCATCCTTTATATACTCGGAATGATCTCCAAAGTTCTTCATTCTAACAACTTTATTATCCTCTACAACATTTCTAGTTTCTGTAACTTCCTTATTTGAATGTTCATTTAGATCTTTCTTATATCTTTTAGCAATTGAGTTCTCTATAGAATGAAACTCCCTACTACCATTGATATCCTCTGCTGGATGCTCCTCTGATCTCTGACCAATAATTCCATCATCTGTAATCTTATCTAAATTGGAAATGGTACTTTCTATACTGCATTGATTCATTTTCTTATCTTTATCCTCTCCATTTTCCTGCATATTAACATCATGGACCTCAAGCACTTTAAAAGGGTTCGCATTGTCCACAAAATTATCCTCAACAAATCCACTTTTTGAAGCAGATACAATCTTCCTTTCATTGACTCCTTTCTCTGATTTTTTATTACATACCAAACTCCAATCCTTATCCATACCTTTATCATCTATCTCCATTCTTGTTTCAGAAATTAAATTGTTTTCTAGAGACCATAATTTTACAGATTTACAAGAATCATTAGAATGTCCAAATACCTTGCAAGTCAAGCATAATAATGGAATCCATTCATTCACTACTTTTTGCCAAACTAGATCACCATTACAACATTCAATAGGAATTATTTCAAGAAAAATAGAATTAACTTCAACATGTATTCTAGCATACGAAATTCTAATCACACTTTCAGTGACGTTGTCTAAGATCAATTGTTAAGCCTTTTATTTATGCACCGCCAAACGACAAGTTCGTTCGCCATGAAACTTAACAACATGCATCACTACAACGATACGGCTTCGATTGTATAAGTTTAGTTGAAATCTGATACTGTTGCTTGGAACGATACTTTTACGTGTATTTCGAGATCGATATGACCGCTAAGTAGTCCGAACTCAAAATTTAGCGATCCTTACACTTTACATTCATGTAACGAACCATATGAACTCTACGGAACAAGTCTCAAGTCCCGATTCAATCGTTTATGAAAAATTACCTTTTAGAGCCGTCACTCGATTGATTAACCATCAATATATAAATAAAATATCTAAATATCCCATCATTAAAATTTGTATCTTTACATTCTCGCCTACTAGGATTTCGTCCTTGAAACCCTCAAGGACTGAACAACACAACCCAATACTCTCGAGTAATTGACGATACAAACCAAATTGTCCCTTATCGCTCTCAATAACCACCCAAGAAAGTGATCACAACAAACGGAATAGACTCAGAATTGGCATAAAGCCAAAATTTCCATCCTTAAGTATAACCACATCCAAAATCTGAAAACATAGTGATCAAGCCAAACATCAAAGTTATACATTTATTCTTAACCCAACAGGTAATGGGAACAAAGTGACAACTCACTAATTTGGAAAACAATTCAACTTAGCATCGCATATTACATTTCTTCCAAAATATGACAAAATTCACGGAAAATTTTGGCAGCATCTCCCCTGTACTATTTGATCTGGAAAAATCCAAACATGTTATGCAAGACCAAACCATCAAAAGAAAAAGCCCTAAAGTGGCAACCCATACATGAGACATAAAATCACCAAAATGCACCAAATGGAGAAATCACAACACTACATCTACTACATACTTCTTTTTAAAGCAAGCTTAGCATTTGGATGCAAGCAAAAGAAAGTATGCATTCAAACAAAAATCAGCTCATGCTCCATGTACCTAACATGTACTCAACAAAGAGGGTTAGACAAGGTAGTAGAAACCAACAAAGAAAAACAACGTGCCAAGTCATGTACTGAAATAAATGGGCCACAACAAAACAAAACAACTATCATGCATGACTAACAATCATTTAAACATAAGTGGTCATGTCAAGTATCAACCATCAAGCATACATAACAAAATAATAGAAATCACGATAAACAACATCCATGTCTATCCTAGCATGAATGATACTAATCTAATAAACACAAGGCATCAAATCCATATATGACTCGACAATAATGGTTTCCATTCCACTAAATAAGGGAAATAACTTTAACATCTTTCACCATTGAATCGAGCACAACTCAAGTGCTATCATGCTACTCCCAAATCCTTGGCAACCGATTGATGAAAACCATTGAAAATCGCTCCTACATCTACATGGGAATCTCAAGTAGTTACAAAGAACTACACAGCTCTTCCTATTCAGCATTAGCTAGCTGATCAAGAAATGAGTGACCAAACACCTCCAATGATGTCGGGAACAACAAAACCACTTCAATACGGAATCAACCATCACGTTAAAATCCGTACGACACACTTAAAAACATGAAGCCATGACTAGTAATAGAAACGAGCAACTCTCACCAGTAGAATACCGCCCCAACTGATACATTTCTAGCATAACAACAACAACACTAGAAGGCTAGGAATCTAACCATCAATACCTACGAAGGTCGGGATCCCACCTAGAAAGGATAAACCTTGGTGGTAACATCACCGACAACTCCAACTCCATCCTAATAAATAGTTCCTCCTAAAACTCCAAAGTGAACTCTATCGTCATTGACTCTAAACCAAGAGTCGAATATTCCCCCACAAGCCACTTCGATCGTCGACTAACACGCGACGATCTACTTTCTTGGTACTACCACCATAGCCTTCGTGGGATCAATAATGACACCCTACTCTAAGCAGTGTGACTTAAAGTACCCTGCTCCATCCAACTTGAAGCAAAACTCCAATGAGTCAACCAATCGTCGATGTACTCTTCATACCGACAACACAAACATGCATGGTGCTCCCATTTCATCCATGCGAATACGCAAATACAATCAAGAAACACAAGCGCAACCTAACACGACGATCTTGGAATACAAGCCAAGAAACTCACAAAATATGCCAACTTGCTACTCAGCCCAATCAACATAACCAACCAATTCTACTCAAAGCGGCATAAGACGTAGAATTCAGCATGTACCAACCAACCCTCAATTGGCTCAATCCCCTAGGGAAATCCAACTGAGAAGACCTCTTCTCACAACTTAGAGCTAATCCAACTAGCCATCACCAATCAAAAATGGATATTAGCTCGTCGTCTGCTCTCAAGGTACACATGCCCTAGACGCATAGCCACTTATAGCCACATATCCACAACCAATGGCCTGATAGATACGAAACTCAACCCAAACATGTGGCAATTTGGTCACCTCATCAAATGTCTCCAGATATTCTCAAGCTACCAGCTCCGATGATGACTCGTGTGATGACCACCCATAACTCCTGCACTTTACAAGAGGAATAATGCACAAAAAGGTATGTCAGGCAGGTATGGATGATCATCTAGGTAAGATAACACAATGCAACGTCTGCTGTATAACTCACATCGCAATGATAAAATATAATAGAACATATACAACAGGTTATAATAATGAAGCATTTCTGAGCAGAAACTTAAACTTTCATAACAACTAGAAAGAATATCCATACAACCTTAGATTACAAATAAGTGTCTGCACAAATTTGCTTCACAACAACACTCAAAGAGAACACCAATCATAACAACGGAAACAACAAGTACTAGATAGTAGAAAAACTGATACGCAAGCCTCCTGCTCGTCATCGCTCTGCATCCTCGCCTCATTAAGCTCTGCTACCTGTAACCAGTTAGCGAGTCTGCCTCTCCAAAACCGAATGAACAGCCCAAGGTAATAAGAGGGAAACATAAAACCTTGAGTCAGACAACAATCTTAGTAAGCGATAAAAGAGCTATTTAACATCATCAACAAAGTATATGAGAATAGGTAGATTAACCAACCAATCTACCAAAACTCAAGAGAAGAACCCTAAACTGGTCTTCTCCACATCTGACAGTGATAACCTTTACAACAAGCGTTTGAAAACAACGATGTATCCATGGCAATCAAAAACAACAAGACAATAGCAATCATAACAACTAGTTATATCTTACATAAATTGTCCTAATAGAGATCAACATCCCTCAAGCACAAACCCCAAAGGCCTAAACCAACATCGGACAAGCACCCACGAAACATCTCTGTAACACCATATTTTCTATTAACGTTATAGTTACGAATCAAAGAATAATTAATATCAAATGTGAGAAGTAAGGGATACGGGTTATGCTATTGCGTTCGTCTCGAAATTCTGCTTGAGATAGAGTCCGAGTTTGCATAAAACGGACACCGTATGAAGGAGATATGGACGAACGAAGTTAAGCAGAAAACCAGAAGAAAGAAAGAAAAAAATGCACTGGCGCACTTGGGAAGTGCTCCAGTACAAAAGTTGCACTGGCGCACCTGCCAAGTGCGCCCAGGCCGAGCTGAGAGCCTGCACAGCTTTCTAGTGTGTTCTGATCCATACTGTGAGTCATTGCTGAGTCCTTTCTGACACCTTGCTGAGTCATTAGGGCTGAGGTGTCACTCTATCCTGACTGAATTGTTGTGGTTAACTCTAAGATCGTCCTGGAACTATCATGCAGTCAATATAGAATTTGGAGTAGCCATCACCGCTTTCAATTCAAAGACTGGATAAAAACCTAAATCAAAATCAGATTAAAGTAATCAAATTCAACGATCTACATCAAAGGCGAGCATACCAATTTCAGAATTCAGATTTCAGAAATTAAGAATTCCTTTTTAGTTTGTAAGTTGGTTATTACGTAGATTTAAATGCTCTTTTAAATGAATCATGACATGTTGTAATTCGAATATAGAATGATGCTTATGTATAAAATAAATAGAGTTTGATTCTCATTTATCTTAAATTACTGTTGCGATTGATCATGTCTATATGCTTGTGGTGATGAACATACCATATTTTATATATTGGGATCTATTATGATTGGGAAACGAACGTATTATGCCAACTAAATGGTGAAACATGTCATGTTATAATTTGGTGGTTACTTGCAAGTTTATGATCTAAATCACATGCTTACATGTTAGGTCAACATTCATGTATATTTAGAACCATGTTAAGTTGAATATATTTATGTTGCAAGATTGGATTTGTAGCTCTCTTATGTTTTAACACATAAGTTATCATGCTAAGTAGTGATTTAAATATGTTTATAGTTGCTCCCTTATGTTTAACACACATAAGTTATCATGCTAAGTTGTGATTTAAATACGTTTATAGTAGCTCTCTTATGTTTAACACACATAAATTATCATGCTAAGTTGTGATTTAAATATGTTTATAGTAGCTTTCTTATGTTTTGACATACATAAGTTAATATGCTAAGTTGTGGTTTAAAATTGTGTTTATATGTTAAACCTCCATGCTAGACCTATATCAAGTTTACATGATAATTAGATCCTACTTAGTCACAAGTTCCCCTTTACATGACAAGTTTAATTTGTGTAAGTTTTACGTAAATTCATATGCTATGATTCATGTTAATCAGATCTAAATTTTGCAAGTTCGTTATCCTATGCCAAATCTATATGTCATATATTTTTATGCTGTTAGAATATTTCATGTTCTTCGCTTTTCCCTTTTGTGGTTATAAGTTAGACTAAAATATCGAGCCTAACATTCGTTGTAATTTTGTGAATGTACAAACGGGGGATATCGTTGGGGTAAACATGAAATTATATGTAATTGGCATGTTTGGCACATGCCAATGATTAGTGGCATTTAAATGGAATAATTTTTATATACCAAAGATTATGAACATGATGTAGGGGGAAAGTGGGCCATGACAATAATTGATTTATAATTTACATATAAATATGAAGGATAAATATGAAAATTACATGGTATAAATTGGTTCATGAAATGGTATATTTAGTATACCATTAATTGTGAGCATAATTAAAAGGATAATTATGGTATAATTAAATTGGGAATAATTTACATATGGAATTTGTTATAAATAAGAAATATGTAAATTGTAGAAAAGATGATTATGCCTAACCCGAGGTTAGATTGAGTTGTGGTGTAAAACTGCCCGGAACCGCCCGACTGTCCAGTGACCACAACAATACCTATCTAACGTGAGAGGTTAGGGAATTGAGCCCAATAAAAACCCGAGGTTAGACTGAGTTGCGGTGTTAAACTACCCGGAACCGACCGACACATCCAGTGACCGCAACAATACATGCCTAATGTGAGTTAGGTGCTTTAATGAATAAATTAATGCTAAGACAAGAGTTGAATGGTAGGGTTAAGTAAATTTAGAACAATTAACCGTAATTACATGTTAACTAGGCAAGTGGGTGAGGTTAAGTAAATTTCAAACAATTAACCGTAATAACATGTTAACTAGGCAAGTGGGTGTGGTTAAGTAAATTTAGAACACTTAGCCGTAATAACATGTTAACTAGGCAAGTGGGTGAGGTTAAGTAAAATTAGAACACTTAACCGTTATAACATGCTAATTAGACAAGTGGGTGAGGTTAAGTAAATTTAGAACACTTAAACGCTGTAACATGTTAATTAAGCAGATAATAGGGTTAAGTTAACTAAGGTAACACTTAACCAAAATATATAACGACATGTGGTGGGGTTAAGTAATACAAGAGGAAAACACTTAACCAATTATATAACATGATGTATGGGAAGGGTTAAGTTAACATGAGAGGGCAACACTTAACCAATATAACATGATTTGAGGTAGGGTCAAGTCAACACCAAAAGGAAACACTTAACCAACATGACGTGACGGGTGGATAGGTTAAGTTAACTTGAATTGATTAATGACACTTGACCAATATAACTTGATAAGCGAATTGGGTTAAGTTAAATGGGAAATACCTAACCAATATAACCTGATGAATGAAAAGGGTTAAGTTAATAAGTCACACTTAACAAATCCAACATGATAAGTGAGAAATGTTAAGTTAATAAGAACCACTTAACCAACATGACATGACGAGTAGGAGGGTTAAGTACATATCAGGTTGGTGGGTAATATTAGTTAATATAGGCCCACAAAACCTAACCATTATATAAACATGCTTGAATCCATGGGAAGGTAAGTACATGTCGGGTTGGTGGGTAATATTAGTAAATATAGGCCCACAAAACTTAACCATTATATAAACGTGCTTGAATCGGTGGGAAGGTTAAGTACATATCGGGTTGGTGGGTAATATTAGTAAATATAGGCCCATAAACTTAACCAGTAGGAAACCCTAGCAATGGGGACCCATTTCAACAATAACCCACATAGATGTATCACGGTACCCTGAGCTAGGCAGGGTGGGGCACGATTACTGGGCTGATTACAAGCGGTCGATATAGCGGCTGGGGGTACGTCAGTGTAGGTTCCGGCGGATTACGGGCGTGCACGTACTCCGGAGTGGAAAAAGCAGGCACTGGGTACCAGTAATTTTACACTACGCATTCTTGAATCGTGTCGGGGTCGCTATCATAAGGATTGATACACCTTATGGTAGGACTAGCACAAGGTAGCTACACGCAAGAGAGGGCTGATTTGACACAGACACATGGCAAGTTAACACTGGTAGGGAGCCGATTGATAGGGTAGTAAGGGTACATCTAACATATTCATGGCAATTGGGCTGATTGAGGTGTAATCCTCAAATGTAGATGTACACCTGAAGGCTACCACCACTGCGGGGATTGGGATCGTGTTATACAGATTACTAGTTGAGACACTAGTTAGGTGGTGCAGAGATTATAGTAATGGGTGCGATCACATGTTCAACCTATCTTGTCTTATATTAGGGTATTTTCCTATGTTCTGTTACTTCTGTCATGATCCCTTTTCCTTGTTTAAATGCTAGTAATCACTGAACTTACCAGACTTATTGTCTGACCCATTTTCTTTCGTCTTCTTTTCTTCCATTCCCCCCCCCTCATGTACTCAAGGAGGGAATAGCTCAGGTTTGTTTGGACCGTTACTCTTTCCAAGCTTGAAGACTCTTTGACATGTTGCCTTGGACTCTCTCTTCTACTGCTATGATTGGCTCATGCTTTATTTGGGGAAATCATTTTATGCTTCATTATTTTTGTTAAACAAGACAGGATACTTTGGTATTGTAAAACAATCTTTGTACAAGCTGTTTATAAATGAAATAAAGTTTTATTTATTTGTCGCTGCTTTATTTGTCTGTCTTGTAATTTTTCTGCATCTTGTACTAAAAATGCTCCACCGAAGTTAAGGCATTCCCTTTATGAGTGACCTTAATGGAGGTGGGGTATTTCACTTGGTATCAGAGCTGAAGGTTACCAGATCAGATAAAATGATTTGAAAAAAATATATTTTCAAACGATTTTAAAAGAAGCATTTTCAAAAGAAAAGTTTTGTTTTAAAGGCATATTCCCCAAGGCCATATGCACTATCTTTTGATCCTCTGTTTGAATCCTTGTTTCCTTCTTTCGTCTGTCTTTGGGGCTCCTGGCTTTCTGGGAGGTAACCTCATCGTGACATGGTTCCGTAGGCTTGATGAGACTACGACACTTGTCAAAGGGCAAATAAGCGCCCTGCTTCCATCTATAGCCACAGTAGTATCACCTGCGGCTAATTTTCTTTCGAGCTTTGTAGGATTCTCCATGCGATGGAGGCAGCTTTCAAGAGACATGTCAACAAGTTACACAAGGATGGCAAAGTTTAGAATGAGGGGGTTTGGCTAAGGAGCACAACACAAGGATAAAGAACCCATGGATATGGACTTGGTTCACAAAGGAGGGAAGGAAAGAATAGTAAAACCTAAAACAAGAGGAAGTATCTTTATTTTGGTATAACGGGTCGTATAATTAAGGGCAAGGGCAAGAACAAGGGACATGATTTTCCGGTAGGCAAGTGCATGCTCTCACCGCCAGCATACCTGAGAGAGAGGCAGTAAGATTTCTGTTGAGAGAGTTTTTCCTTTTTGATTATCCTGTTAGTACTCCTTCTGATTTTAGCACTTCACATTCGTATATATCTGCTTCCATAGTTGAGTCTCTGCACCCTAGATATTGTATAGTAGAGGATCCCATTATAGTCTCAAATCCAATTGCTGGTTCGGCCCATTTATCTTTGATTTGTGAGGATTTGAGAATAGCTATATTTATGCTTATGTTTTTTTTGGGCTATGGGTTGATTCTAGGCATTGATTGGTTAGCTAGTAATTGTGAAACAAGGGTAGTTATACTTTTGAATTGCCTCGGGAATACCCTTGAGATTTTGTACGATCCAAAGGGATCAATTTGTCTTAGCTACCTAGAATCACTTTACTTATCTATCGATGATTTTCGATCCGTTGGGGTAGTCTATGAGTAAGCAAGATGTTTTGATTAGGGTAGGGGTTTTCCCCCTAAAACTCGAGACAGACTTCCGCATGTATCTAGATGACACTGCAAAGCCAGTTATGCGATCAACGATAATTCTGGAGCAAGATTGGCGAGGAGAGCCAGAGTCGGTAAAGTGCTCAATTGTTTGGTTGTTTTGTTAGTATCATCTCACATAGATCGTCCAAATTCGGACGAGGTATCCCTTGGGTGCTTGTCTGATATTGGTTTAGGCCTCTGGGGCTTGTACTTGAGGGATGTCGAGTTCAGCTAGGATGGTTTGCATGAGAAATAAATGGTTGGGGCTGGCACCCTAAGTTAAACTGACCTTAAGAGAGGTAATAAGCACATAGTAACCATTAGCTTTAGACCCTCAGATTTGCAGCATGATGGATAAGCTAAGTTGAGAAGAGACCTCTAATCGTCTTAGGATATACACTTGATATCATGGTTAATATCTGTTTATCTTGGAAAGATTGTTTGACTACATTAGATACCCTCTAGCATAGTAAGTGATTGAAGGCCTATCTTTACTGGTGGGTTTTGGAAATGGAGGTCAAGAAGCTTCGCAACCATGAAGTTAAGTTAGATAAGGTACAGTGGAGTGAAGCTCAAGAAGATGCGACTTAGAAGACTGAAGACTAGATAAGCGCATCTTACCCTTTTTGAGGGTATATCCTTGATTCCTCTTTTTCTGTAAGATTTATTTGCATGCTAGTCTTTAGCTTTTAAGTATATCCTCTCGGTCCTATCCTTAATCCTTAGGTAGAATCCAATGGATGTAAACATGTGTTTGATACATGTTATGTCTGGTGGATGCAAGTATTTGCTAGTGTTTGCTCGTGGATGCATATACACACATTAGGCACTAGATCGGCTCAGTCACTTTCATATTGCATATGCATGAGTGAATTTTTATACATACGAATTGAAACTTGATGTGTTATCATATGGATGTTGCATTTGTATGATTGATTATGCACTCATGTAGAAGTTATAAAGTACGATTACGAATAATTGCATACATGATGAACTCATGGTACTGGCATAATTTGCATTAAGGAGGTCAACTGAATCAGTAGACCGCCTGATTTTGCATTAGATAAGGACATGTACACACACTATGCATATGATCATGAAGCATTAGAAATCTTTTAAGGACAATGTACGCCTGTGTTTGATGGTTGAGTAGATGGGTGATTGGATGGTAGGATATAAGTTATTCTCGACTTGAAGATTTCAGGGACGAAATCCTAAAAGGAGGGGAGAATGTAACACCCTGTATTTTTTATTAATGTTATAGTAATGAATCAAAGAATAATTAATTTCAAATGTGAGAATTAAGGGATACAGGTTACTCCATTGCTTTCGTCTCGAAATTCTGCTTGATATAGAGTCTGAGTTTATGTAAAACGGACACCGTATGAAGGAGGTATGGACGAACGAAGTTAAGCAGAAAACCAGAAGAAATAAAGAAAAAAATGCACTGGCGCACTTGGGAAGTGCGCCAGTATAAAAGTTGCACTGGCGCACCTGCCAAGTGCGCCCAGGCCGAGCTGAGAGCCTGCACAGCTTTCTGGTGTGTTCTGATCCATACTGCTAGTCATTGCTAAGTCCTTTCTGACTCCTTGCTGAGTCATTAGGGCTGAGGTGTCACCCTGTCCTGACTGAATGGTTGTGGTTAACTCTAGGATCATCCAACGACTCTAATTAAATTGAAATTCTATATAAACAACCCAATGCTCAACCTAAAAATCACACAAAAATAATCCTAGAACTATCATGCCGTCAATAGAGAACTTGGAGCAGCCGTCACCGCTTTCAATTCAAAGACCAGATAAAAACCGAAATCAAAATAAAATTAAAGTAATAAAATTCAACGATCTACATCAAAGGCGAGCATACTAATTTCAGAATTCAGATTTCAGAAATCAAGAATTCCTTTTTAGTTTGTAAGTTGGTTATTACGTAGATTTAAACGCTCTTTTAAATAAATCATGACATGTTGTAATTCGAATATAGAATGATGCTTATGTATAAGATAAATAGAGTTTGATTCTCATTTATCTTAAATTACCATTGCGATTGATCATGTATATATGCTTGTGGTGATGAACATACCATATTTTATATATAGGAATCTATTATGATTGGGAAACGAACGTATTAAGCCAACTGAATGGTGAAACATGTCATGTTATAATTTGGTGGTTACTTGCAAGTTTATGATCTAAAGCACATGCTTACATGTTAGATCAACATTCATGTATATTTAGAACCATGTTAAGTTGAATCTATTTATGTTGCAAGATTGCATTTGTATCTCTCTTATGTTTTAACACATAAGTTATCATGCTAAGTTGTGATTTAAATATGTTTATAGTAGCTCTCTTATGTTTAACACACATAAGTTATCATCCTAAGTTGTGATTTAAATATGTTTATAGTAGCTCTCTTATGTTTAACACACATAAGTTATCATGCTAAGTTGTGATTTAAATATGTTTATAGTAGCTTTCTTAAGTTTTGACATACATAAGTTAATATGCTAAGTTGTGGTTTAAAATTGTATTTATATGTTAAACCTCCATGCTAGACCTATATCAAGTTTACAAGATAATTAGATCCAACTTAGTCACAAGTTCCCCTTTACATGACAAGTTTAATTTGTGTAAGTTCTATGTAAATTCATATGCTATGATTCATGTTAATCGGATCTAAATTTTGCAAGTTCATTATCCTATGCCAAATCTATATGTCACATATTTTTATGCTGTTAGAATATTTCATGTTATTCGCTTTTCCCTTTTGTGGTTATAAGTTAGGCTAAAATATCGAGCCTAACATTCGTTGTAATTTTGCGAACGTACAAACGGGGGATATCGTTGGGGTAAACATGAAATTATATGTAATTGGCATGTTTGGCACATGCCAATGATTAGTGGCATTTAAATGGCATAATTTTTATATACCAAAGATTATGAACATGATGTAGGGGGAAAGTGGGCCATGACAATAATTGATTTATAATTTACATATAAATATGAAGGATAAATATGAAAATTACATGGTATAGATTGGTTCATGAAATGGTATATTTAGTATACCATTAATTGTGAGCATAATTAAAAGGATAATTATGGTATAATTAAATTGGGAATAATTTACATATGGAATTTGTTATAAATAAGAAATATGTAAATTGTAGAAAAGATGATTATGCCTAACCCGAGGTTAGATTGAGTTGTGGTGTAAAACTGCCCGGAACCGCCCGACTGTCCAGTGACCACAACAATACCTATCTAACGTGAGTGGTTAGGGCATTGAGCCCAATAAAAACCCGAGGTTAGACTGAGTTGCGGTGTTAAACTGCCCGGAACCGATCGGCACATCCAGTGACCGCAACAATACATGCCTAATGTGAGTTAGGTGCTTTAATGAATAAATTAATGCTAAGACAAGAGTTGAATGGTAAGGTTAAGTAAATTTAGAACACTTAACCGTAATAACATGTTAACTAGGCAAGTGGGTGAGGTTAAGTAAATTTAGAACAATTAACCGTAATAACATGTTAACTAGGCAAGTGGGAACCGTTACAACATGTTAATTAGACAAGTGGGTAAGGTTAAGTAAATTTAGAACACTTAACCGCTGTAACATGTTAATTAAGCAGATGATAGGGTTAAGTTAACCCAGGTAACACTTAACCAAAATATATAATGACATGTGGTGGGGTTAATTAATACAAGAGGAAAACACTTAGCCAATTATATAACGTGATGAATAGGAAGGGTTAAGTTAACATGAGAGGGCAACACTTAACCAATATAACATGATTTGAGGTAGGGTCAAGTCAACACCAGAAGGAAACACTTAACCAACATCACGTGACGGGTGGATGGGTTAAGTTAACTTGAATTGATTAATGAAACTTGCCCAATATAACTTAATGAGCGAATGAGGTTAAGTTAAATGGGAAATACTTAACCAATATAACCTGATGAATGAATATGGTTAAGTTAATAAGTCACACTTAACCAATCCAACATGATAAGTGAGAAACGTTAAGTTAATAAGAACCACTTAACCAACATGACATGACGAGTAGGAGGGTTAAGTACATATCAGGTTGGTGGGTAATATTAATAAATATAGGCCCACAAAACTTAACCATTATGTAAACATGCTTGAATCCTTGGGAAGGTTAAATACATGTCGGGTTGGTGGGTAATATTAGTAAATATAGGCCCACAAAACTTAACCATTATATAAACGTGCTTGAATCGGTGGGAAGGTTAAGTACATATCGGGTTGGTGGGTAATATTAGTAAATATAGGCCCATAAACCTAACTAGTAGGAAACCCTAGCAACAGGGACCCATTTCAGCAGTAACCCACATAGATGTATCACGGTACCCTGAGCTAGGCAGGGTAGGGCACGATTACTGGGCTGATTATAAGCGGTCGATATAGCGGCTGGGGGTACGTCAGTGTAGGTTCCGGCGGATTACGGGCGTGCACGTACTCCAGGGTGGAAAAAGAAGGCCCTGGGTACCAGTAGTTTTACACTGTGCATTCTTAAATCATGTCGGGGTCGCTATCATAAGGATTGATACACCTTATGGTGGGACCAGCATAGGGTAGCTACACGCAAGAGAGGGCCGATTTGAAACAGACACATGGCAAGTTAACACAGGTAGGGAGTCGATCGATAGGGTAGTAAGGGTACATCTAACATATTCATGGCAATTGGGCTGATTGAGTTGGAATCCTCAAATATAGATGTACACCTGAAGGCTACCACCACTGCGGGGATTGGGATCGTGTTATACAGATTACTAGTTGAGACACTAGTTAGGTGGTGGAGAGATTATAGTAATGGGTGCGATCACATGTTTAACCTATCTTGTTTTATGTTAGGGTATTTTCCTATGTTATGTTCCTCCTGTCATGATCCCTTTTCCTTGTTTAAATGCTAGTAATCACTGAACTTACCAGACTTATTGTCTGACCCGTTTTCTCTCGTCTTCTTTTCTTCCGTCCCCCCCCCCAAGGTAGTCAGGGAGGGAATAGCTCAGGTTTGTTTGGACCATTACTCTTTCCAAGCTTGAAGACTCTTTGACGTGTTGCCTTGGACTCTCTCTTCTACTGCTATGGTTGGCTCTTGCTTTATTTGGGGAAATCATTTTATGCTTCTTTATTTTTGTTAAACAAGACAAAATACTTTGGTATTGTAAAACAATCTTTGTACAAGTTGTTTATCAATGAAATAAAGTTTTATTTATTTGCCACTGCTTTATTTGTCTGTCTTGTAATTTTTCAGCATCATGTACTAAAAATGCTCCACCGAAGTTAAGGCATTCCCTTTGTGAGTGACCTTAACGGAGGTGGGGTGTTTCAATCCCCCTCGACGTCAGACAACTTACATGAGATGGTACAAGGAAAACAACCAGCATACAAGACTCTAGCTATCACTGCCAATCTTTCTTTGAAACCATTGTTAATCATATGACGACCAATCCTGCCATATGTCAAGGGCTAATGGTAACCTTGGTTCTATCAAAAACTCCATACGCCTTTCTACGATACGTTTCTAGGCCTTTCAACAATACCTAGGGTACTCGACCATTAACCCTCCGGTCTTTTAGGTACATCCCTATTATACCCCTGCTTTGAGTCCGCTAGAACCTACGATAATGATAATTCCTCGGCCTTTAGTAACTCTAATCGTCCTCACCAGCGACCATCCATAAGCTCAAACATACTCGATCAGCCATTATCCATGAGCTCAAACATACTTGAGTCGTCTTTACATTAGTTACATTACGACGATCAACGAAACACTTTACGATGCTTCAGACATACTCCTTGAATTTGTGCCAAAGCTATAACTATCATTGGCTCAAAAAACAAGCTTCGTTTGGTCGACATTCTTTAGGTCTTGAACTCCTTAGGTCTTGCTCCTTAGATCTTAAAACGAGCTAAGACTTAATGACCTAAGACCTAATGACCTATCGACCTAAGACCTAACAACCTAAGACCTAACGACCTAAGACCTAACATCTAAGACCAAACATCTAATACCTAACTCCTAAGGTCTTAAAAACGACCTAACACATTAACGACCTAAAACCAACGGCCCGACCTTCATCCAATTTTTGAGCAATAAACCACACGACCCAAACTACATGACACGTCATCACTGACATAAGAAAAACGATCTGACTCCAGATATGACCAAAATAGCTCCAATCTTGACCAAATCATCACCAAACGACAACATCGATGCAAACAACTCATCCAAATCGTCCAATTTCACAATAAACACTTTATGAAACCATCAACATCATAAAAATGACAAATTTTCATCAATAATCATATAAGATTCACTAAACCATGATAAATGAACGAATAAACTAAAATAATGGATCTAACTTGCATAAACATATGAACTAACATAAAAATTACCGGTTTTAAGTTGCTAGATAGATCCTATGGTGATTCAAATGAAAATATACTTACCATGATGTAGTATAGGTGAAAACAACTTAAAATGATGAAAATATGAACAAACAATCCATATACTTGATCGAATCCGTGTGAGAGATGCTTATCACTTACCAATTCTTCGAATTAACTTGAAAACGCTAAATTCTCAATTCGTACAACGAAGAATATGCTTCAAACCTCTTGATTTGATGTGATCTCTCTTCACTTGACGTAAATCTAATTTCAAATGATGAAGATCTTCGATTCTCTTATGTAGATCTAGAATTTTAATGGTAGAAAGGTGTATTTGATTGAGCAAGGAGGATCATGAGCTCAACCAAATGAGAGAATGAAAAAAAGTAACCCTCTATCCATGCCTATGACCCCCTATTTATAGTCTCTCACCATCCCACTATGGGCCTACTCAAATCAGCTCATCAATGGCTTAAAAAAACTTGAACTGAAATTGTGAAGCACTAAAACAGTGATTCCCCCAAAACCGCTAAACCAAATCTTTAATGTGACCATTTTATGAAATTGGCAACACCATTTCCTTTCTAATGAAATTGATTTCAACACCTGATTCGATCCCAATCAAAAGTTATGCCTTATACAAAACATATAGGGGCAAAATGGTCACAAATAAAATTGGTAGAAATTATGGACATGTCTCACATTTCCATAACCAAATATCAAAATATGAGACTGATTCAACACTCAGGGAATTAAATAAAACTATTTTACAATCCTCCGACACGTAAAATGAGGGTTGTTACATTCCCCTCTCCCCCTTTTGGAATTTCGCCTCCGAATCCTAAGAAAACACAAGCAACCAAAACAATTATGCATGCCTATCATCCATGTGCAACCAATTTACCATCCCACTAACATTCATCAAGCCATGCATCCATAGCCCTTACCAAGCACGCAAGATTCTAATAACAACAATCAACAACAACAACAACAAAATAATTTTACAAGTTACAACGGGGTAAGAATAACACGATACTTATGGGTCATACCGATGAAGAGTTTTGGATGGATCGTCCTCATACTCTCTTCCATCTCCCACGTACAATCGTCATCATCTTCACTCCATTGCACCTTGACCAACTTAACTGTCTTCCTCCTAAGCTGTTTTGTGTCATTCTCCACAATATGAAGCGGCTTACGAGGTTTTGTAACTACGACTCGACTTCTAGGTCCTCATAATGCTCTGGAGATACCACCACATTCGAATCATGCACGCACTTCCGAAGAAACGACACATGGAAAACATTATGCACACTCGACATCTTCTCGGATAACTCCAACCTATGTGCAAGCTTTCCAATCCGCTCGACTATCGGAAACGGTCCAACAAACCTTGGAGCTAACTTTCCTTTACTCTCGAACTGAACCGAACAATATGCTTTAATGGTGAAATCTTCACGAAAACTATGTCACCAACGTCGAATTCCAAATCTTTTCGAAGTTTATCGGCATAACTCTTCTAACGATCTTGGGATGCCTTCATTCATTGTCGAACAATCTCAATATAATCTGAGGTCTCTCTGGTCATCTCAGGCCCAAGTATCAACTTATCTCTAGTCTCTAGCCAACATGTCGGAGAATTACATGGTCTACCATATAACGCCTCGTATATGTCATCCCAGTGCTCGACTAGTAGTTGTAGTTAAATGTAAACTCAACTAGATGTAGATGGTCCTCGCGTGATCCTCTAAAGTCTAATACACAAGCTCTTAGGAGATCTTCCAAAACTCGGTTAACCCTTTCGGTTTGACCATCGGTTTGGGGATGATAAGCCGTACTCGAACACAACTCGGTTCCCAAAGTCTCTTGCAAAATTTTCCAAACTCCACTCGTGAACAATGTATCTAGATCACTAACTATACTCTTCGGCTTACCATGGAATCGAACTATCCATTTTATATAAAGCTCAGCCAACTTTGATGTTGTCCTAGTCGATTTGACAGGAATAAACCTTGCTTTTTGGTCAAGCGATCCACGATGATCCAATTTCCTTTGTTTCTTGCCCTGGTTCTGGGTAGTACATCGATATTTACTCCCACTTCCATGTAGAAACTTCTAATGGCCGAAGCAATCCACTCGGCTTCTTCTGTTCAGCTTTCACCAATTGACGATTCATACATTTGGAAATAAAATTTTCCAATATCCCTTTTCATCCCTTCCAAGTAGTAAGATCGCTTCATGTCCTGATACATGTTATTACCACCAGGATGAATCGACAACTTCGAGTGATGGCATTCCCTTATAACCTCATCCCTCAATCCGTCGATATCAGGAACAACCAATCGCCCTTGCTTTCGAAGCCAACCTTCACGATTGACCTCGAATTCTTTATCCTCTGGTTCGAATTTCTAGATAAACTGGACAAGCTTTGCATCTCGCTTTTGGCTCTCTCCAATTCTTTCGATGAGAGTTGGTCTGATCGATAAGCTTGCCAACATTTCAGGTTCCAACTCACACTGTGGTCCGAAATCAAATCCTGCCAAATACTCAAGGCTCTTCCATTATGAAAACATCGCTCCCAACTTGCATGTCTTCGACTTAACGCATCTGCAACTGCGTTACCTTTACTAGGAGTATGGCTATACCAAAATCATATGACCCCAGAAACTCTAATCACCGTTGCTGCCGAAGATTCAAATCCTTTTGGGAGAAAAGATACTTTAACGACTTGTGATCCATGAATAACTCAAATCGAACCCCCAACAAGTAATGTCTCCACATCTTCAGAGCAAATACGATCACTACCAACTCCAAATCATGAGTTGGATAATTCCTCTTGTGCGGCTTCAGCTATCGTCTCGTGTAGGCCAACCTTATCCTTTTGCATCAGCACTACTCCAAGTGCAGTACCGCATGCATCGGTGTATACCACCATTGCTTCATTCCCACTCGGAACGGTCAAAACAGGAGCACTCATCTCTCTCTCTTTCATGATTCCAAAAGCTTTCTCACACTTTACATCCTATGTGAATACTTGGTTCTTCTTCGTCAACCCTGTTAATGGTGTAGCTACCTTAAAGAAATCCTTGATAAAACGATGAAAATATCCCGCCAACCCAAGGAAACTTCTCACGTCCATTACATTCTTAGGTCTATCCCAGTCCTGGATTTCTCCACCTTAGCGGGGTCAATCGCTATTCCATTTACAAAAACTACATGTCCTAAGAACCTCGCTTTGCTCTTCCAGAAGTGACATTTCGAAAACTTAGCCTTCAACTGATGCCTTCGCAAGATTTCCAAAACAACTCTTAAGTGCCTCTTATGCTCTTCCTTATTCCGAGCGTAAACCGGAATATCATCCACGAACACAGGCACAAATTTATTCAACTGATCTCTGAACACACTGATCTCTGAACACTTTATTCATAAGATCCACGAAATACCTGGTGTGTTAGTCAACCAAAATGGCATCACCAACCATTCGAAGAAATCAGATGGTGTCCTAAAAGCAGCCTTTGGCAAACTATCTTAGTCACCCTCAACTGGTGGAATCCTTTGGCCAAATCCGTCTAATAAAACTCTTTGGCTTCATGAAGCTGATCGAACAAGTCATCAATCCTCAGCAATGGATACTGTTTCTTCTTGGTCACCTTGTTCAGCTCATAATAGTCCACACATAATCTCAATGAACCATTAGCCTTGGTTGTAAACACAATTGGTGATCCCTATATGGATACACTTCTCTAAATGAATCCTTTTCCAAAAGGTCAGGAACTTGCACCTCTAACTCCCGCTATTCCTTTGCCGCCATCCGCCCAAGAGGCATAACGATAGGTCTAGCACCCTCGACCAAATCGATTCTGAACTCAATCTCACTATGTGGCGGAAAAACTTTGACTTCTTCAAAGGCACCCCATGAACACAGATGACAAGTCTTCCTGTGGAATCACAAACAAATATAAAGAGCTCACGAAGACACTGTCTTCGGGATTACATCGAATCAAAACTTTAGCCCTTCCACATCCCCGACTCTCACCTCAAACTTCTCGCAATTCACTCTTGTCACATACCTCTTGAGTCAATCCATGCCCAAGATGATCCCAAACCCAGCGAAGTTCAAAACAAAGCAATCACACACAAAAGAGCAACCATGACTCGATAACACAAGACCACGACAAAGCATATAAAGGCCGGAAGAACCCCCAACTGGATTAGTCACAACCAAAGGTCTATCACAACTCTCAGGTTCCAAACCCAAGTGACACATAAGCTTATTACAAATGAATGAATGCGATGCTCTAGTATCAAACAACACTTGAACTGAAACACCTTTAAGTAAAAGAGTACCTTGAATGATGACATCCTTTCCTTTCTCTTCTGCAGTAGGATCTCTTGAAGAAGATGGTACGGCCTCCAAAGCATAAGCCTTCACTATTTGCTTCCTTTTCGCTAGCTCTGGACAATTCTTCTTATCATGCCTAAGTTTTCCACATTTAAAGCACTTTTTTTCAGCTTTTGGATTCTTATACTCATTAGTGAAATGACCCTTCTGTTGGCAGTTGTAGCAAACCACCTCACTTTTAAGCTTCTTGCCATCCTTCCCTTTTTGCTGTTTTTGCTTCCTCGTCTTATTGTTATTACCACCCTATTGTGGTTTCGAAGCTTCCTTGGTTGCAGCGACAACATTTACTTCTTTAGGAAATAAGCTTTCATGTCGAATAGCTTTCTCCACTATCTTCTCATATGGTCGTTAAGATGATCCACTAATGGATTCCCAATATAGGTATCCAAACCCATAACAAACTTTTCGTTCTTCTGGTAAGGAGAGTTAATGTACGATCCAGCATACTTGGACAAGGCCTCAAAATTAGAAAAATACCCAAGCACTGATTGACCAATCTGTTTCAGCTCCACAAACTTCTTGAAAAGAACTGACTTCTGAGTAGTAGAGATAAACTTCATCTCAAACTTGACTTGGAACTGTTCCCATGTTATCTCTTCTTCTGGAGTCTCCAAAGTGATAGAGTTCCACCAGTCCATGGCTCTACCTTGCAATTGTATCGATGCAAGCTTCCTTTTCATTGCATCGTCAATACCCAGGTCTCCAAAAATCAATACACAAGTGTAACAACCCACATATTTGACGGTAATATATTTAAATATCTTATTCAAATATAACCTCATTAATCCTTAATCGAGCGTATGACCAAAAAATCACATTTTGCATAAGGATGAATTTGGACTCGAAACCACTTCCATTAAGTTCAAAATGTTGTTTACATGCTCGAAAATTATAAACTTCAATATATTTCGAGTATGTGAAAATTTGGACTTTGGCCTTGGATTTGGGTTAGCTAACCTAATCTACTTACTTAAACCCCTCATAAGCCCTCTCCCCTTCATTTATCCAAACCTTCATCAAAGAAATAGAAAATGGGGAGAGGAATGAGAAATCAAAATTCCTAAGCCATAGTTCATCTAAAGAATCCAAGTTGTGAAGGAAATCTAGTGTAAATTCATAGGGAAGAGAGGTAAGCTCCATCTTTATCTTCTCCCACCCTAATCCTCTTTAATTTGTATGAATTCCTAATACCTAACTCTCAGGAATTCTGTTTATATGATCTTAGATTGGAGATTCCAGACTGTTGTTTGTAGAGCGGTTGATCTTGTTTGGTTTTGAAGCTTCTACTTCCTTCCTTAAGATCAAAGGTGAGTTCTTGGGAACTCACATCTATGCCACAAGATTGTATGCTTGTATAAGTGGTGCCCTTGGCAAGTATATGTTGTATGTGCATTCAATGTTTTTGGTTGTTCGTGTGTATATGTCCAGTCATGAGTTTGAATTCAATTATATGAATTCGATTTTTGTAAATCCTTGTTGTGAATTGTTGGCGATGTGTTCTTGCGTACTCACAATTTTGTATACGAGTTATCAAGGTTGTGTGTGCTCTTATCACCTGTGCATTGTGTGTGCATTGCGTGTGTAATGTTTGGTTTTCAAGAATTTGAACATTTCGGCATTTTAAAAGCAAATCTTTGCATTTTCATGAAGTTGTGTATATTCATGCCATTTTTATGCATTAGAGAGTGTATGCGACCTTCCTAAACATTTGGAATCATTACAGGAGTCTCCGGGCTTGCCCGTAGTTAAGTTGGTGGTCGTAGGCAAGAAAAAAAATTATTTGCTTAAGCTCAAACGTCTGAACCAAACCAACAGACGTCTGTCAAAGCTCTCGGGAAATAATTATTTGCTTTAGTTCATACGTTTAAACCGTAGCAATAGGCGTCTGTCAACCCTCTTAGGAAAAATATTACATTTACTTCAGCTCGGACGTCTGAATCGAAGAAACAGACGACTGTTTAGGCTCTCGATAATTTGTTTTCTTGCGCTCAGATGTTTGTCCTTGGAGGTCAGATGTGATGGCTGTTATTTTGTTGTTGAGCAGTGGAGACCATGGTCAACAGTTCAGGACCATCTGAGCTCATTCCCGGCTGAGTTTCAGCCCATTTCGACTTTTTTTTTTTTACTTTTCAGTTTCCCTATAGCATAGATTTCTAAAGTTCGATTTTTATGGATTTTCGATTTATTCATTGTGAAAGGATTTTATAATCGATATTTATAAGATTTAATTTATGTTATTAAAATGTGGATTCTTAGTTCAATTGTCATTTCGATTGATATTACACGAGATTTGCCACTTTGAAATTATATAAAAAGGTTTTATGTTATTAGTAAATATCAAATTCTTTTACTAAAATGTTTTCCAATCTTACTTCATTATACGAAGCTATTTTATGAAATCATTTTCAAATCAACTAGTATATAATTTATATACCTTTTTCTAGTTCGTATAAGGAATCTAATTAAACGCCTTAGTAAAAATAAGGACTATGAACCCTGGCTTTTGCTTCGATGGTTAATTCTTGGACTCGTTCAATTGAAAACTATGGCAATGATCATCTTTTGTTTTAGTGGACTATACGACTTGTTCGTAAATATTCGAGCAGGTCTAGTGGTTATGGGACGTATAGTTAAACTCTTGTAGTTACTAGCTTGGAGTAATTTGTACTACCTTAGATCAATTATGATCTTTTTATGATTTTATTTATTTTGATGATACTTGGATCATCCTGAGGAATTTCTGTTCACTGAGGGACTTTGGTTCACTCTAGTGGGGTCGCGCCCGCAGGTCTTCAGGCCATCTCGGAGCTTCGGCTCAACATATAGGCTAGTTATCTAGAGCTCGTGTCTCATCTCGATACACGTGTTGGTTGAGTCTTCAGACTCCCAGGTTAAGTCTTCAGACTCCCATCTTAAGGCCTACCCCCTTGTTTTCTCTTTGGTTTCCGGATTTCTGGTTTTTGAATTTCTGGAACATGAGTTTTATTGACATATGAGCTGTCAATTTTCGTATTGGTATTAATTTATCAAATCTTAGTTTTAATAGACATATGTGTTATCAATTCTCGTTTTGGTATTAATTTATCAATCTTAGTTTTAATTGACATAGGTGCTGTCAACTCTCGTATTGGTATTAATTTATCAATCTTAGTTTTATTGACTTATGAGCTATCAACTTTTGTATTGGTATTAATTTATCAATCTTAGTTTTATTGATATATGAGCTATTGTTTTCGTATTGATTTGATATGAGTTATCTTTTCCTATGAGTAGCTATATCTATATCTATCTATGTATTCTATATTATAATGAGAATACTTTGATTTGAAGCTTTTGAAATGTCTAAAATACCCCCTCAAATTTATGCTATGTTAGGGCATCTCCAGTCGTTGGAATTAAAGGCTGAATATTCAGCCTTTTCTCTTCAGTGGAAGAGATAAGGCTGAATATTCAGCCTAATCTTCAGGATCCGGTTCAGGATCCTGAAGACGATCCAGGGGCCTAATTATTAGGCGCCTGGTTCAGGCGCCTAATAACTAGGCGCCTGGATCTGGCGCCTAGTTATTAGGCGCCAGCTTTTGGTGCCTAATAACTAGGCGCCAGAAACTTTCTCTCCCCCCTCCCCCCGCCCCCTTTTACCCTTCGTCCACCTTTTCTCTCTTCAAACGACTATAAATGGTCAAAATTTTGAACTACCAACGGCTATAAACGGTCGTATACAGGTTTCAACGGCCATAAACGGTCATATTTTTTTATCTTCCTATATATAATGGTATGAGTGCCTCATTGTAAAACATAAAAACTTCTTCATTCAAATCCACCATACTCTTTATCTAGCAGTAAACAATGTCATATCCGTTCCAATTCAATAACGAAGCGATGAATACGAGTAGTTGGGATTTTGATTCTCAACCAACTGAAAGTCTTACCCCTCCTTCAGCTCTAACAGTCTCGTTTCATTCTTCTGCGCCGTGGACCAACGACGAAGATAAAGATCTCTATTTAATGTGCTGTCACTTTTCAAACGATTCGGTCAAGGGAAATGATCAAAGTGGGGAAGCATTTTGGTCAAAAGTTAAGGCTGCTTACAACAAAAAGCACTTAGAAAGGACAAGATCAGTGTCCGCACTTTTCGGTCGATTTGGGAAGATTAATCAACAAACCCAATTCTTTGAGTCTCAAGTTCACAAAACTAGAACCGCAAATCCTAGTGGAATGGGTGGAGAAGCTAAATTGGTAATGATTTGTAACTCTCTAATTCGCTTGTCGATATTTTATTTTACCTACCATGAAAGAATACCAACAATCGTTGTTTTATTGTTTGTAGAAGCAAATGGCGAACGACCAATTCTTGAAATTATTTTCTAGAGAAAATGGTGCGAAAAAACCACATTACTACCAGTTCGGTAATTGCTACAAATTGCTCGTTAGTCATCCGAAATGTAGTTCTAGTAACGCGAAGAGCTTAAGAGATGTTCAAACGAAGGCAAAAGAAAAGCTAAAAGCATGCCGAAATTCCTATACGTCAAGTCCAGGAGAATCTTCGTAGAGAGATTCTAATACTGCCGAAGATGCAACTTCTGAATTTGATGAAGATGACGGACCTATGGGCCAGCGTGCTGCGAAGAAGAAAAATGCTGTTTAAACCCAATTTGATTCTCGGTGGGCGCAGATGCAGGAGAAGGATGCCAGAGAAAATGAAGAACGTCAAAAACATAGTGCTGAAAAACTTGAGGTCTTAAAACAGTTAGCCGAGATTGAACTGGTAGGTTTAAGATTGAGCAGCATCAGGAAGAGACTTTAGTAATGCAAATGGATGTCACCGAAATGGACCCACTAACGAAACAATACTGGATGGATTACAAACAGCGTATTGTTGATAGTCATGCTGGATCTAGGCGTATGTAGTTTTATTATGTAGTGTTGTACTGCCTCAATTGTTTTCATCTATGTATTGTTTTCTAGTCTCAAATAATCAATGGTAACTTATTTTCTTTAACGCGGTGTGTATGTATCGAATAATTAAAAATAATTCAATGAATTACGTACAACAAAGCTAATACACTTCAATGCAAACACATCCGTACGTTAATATTACATCTGTACGTTAATATTACATATAATATGTATAAACCACAAGTGGAATACCAAAGTGCAGAGAAGACAAATTACAACAGTACGTTAATAATACATCAGTACAACTAAATAGGAACACAACAATACACTGGTATGAAGTCAAAATACAACAGTCCCCTTAATAATACATATAAACAACAAAAGTGCAGAAAAAAGAAAATACAACAGTCTGCTAATAATACATCAATAGCACTACATACGAATGCCTCCATCGTCGTCGATCCCATCATCGTCGCTCCCATCATCATCTCCGTCATGATCATCATCATCCTCAGCCAGGTCGTCCTCCTCCTCCTCCTCATCATCAACATTGTGTGACTGAGCAACAGCGTCATACTCATCAGCAGCATGGCTCGGCAAGTCATCGGTACCAATGTCCTCACCGACGTCTCTAGTCCTAGATCCACTGGTCCCAACATCTGCAAATGGCTCATACACGGCAAGTATGGATGATAACTGATCATTCTGAGACTCCAACATCCGTGTATAACTAAGATACATTTCGTGCATCGTGTGCGTGTGTGCAAGAGTCATATCACGATAACCGGCAAAGGTGGCTCTTGACTGATCCAACCAATATGCATACTACAAAGACATGTGATGTGCGTTATGTAAAGTACCATAAATAAGATCTGTACATAAGTAGACAAATGTATTCAAGAAACCTGGTATGGAGGGTACAAGCCGGCTGAGGGTACTCCAGGAAGACTGAGGGGATCTGGAAGCACTACGGGCTACTCAATAATGGTACCTGTAATAACCCAAAAATCTGGGCCGGTTTAAATTTTTTTGTTTTGGCAATTTTAGCGAATTTTGATTGTTTAAAATAGATTGTTTTAAATAATATCGACGGAAAATTTATTTTGAATATAATTTGAACATATATAGTTATATAGATCGTCGTTAGAATATAAATAATTATATATAATTATAAAAGGAATTGAAAATGGCGCGGTAGTTCAATAATTCGATTTCAAATTTCAATTGAACGTACCAGGTGCAAAACAAATCGGAATTTAACGAAACTAAAAATAATAGAATCTAATTGAGGACATCTTCCCAACGAATCCGAAAAATTGAAATTTCATAGCGGGGATCAAAAGATATGTCCAGTTGAAAATTCTGAATAGTCGCTATGGAATTCAGACCCTTAAAAAAATTGGAATTTTGCAATCGACCTCGGATTTCGACGAAACCACTTTTGTTGGGTCCGTGATGTCAAGTTATTGCTAGATTCCAATTTCCATAATTTTCCGAATCAATATGTGAGCGTGGCAAAGGAAAACGTGTTTGACCAGTTTCAGTTGATTTTAATCGACTGGAAAATGGCCATTTTTCCAACAGTCTCAGAATTCGATGAAATTAGTTTTGTTAGGACCGTATCGTCAATACGAAGCTAGAAAATATTTTTCTGGAATTTTTCGAGTTAGTATGTGACCCCGGTAATTTGAAATGTACGTTTAAAATTCAGTATAATGATTTAAATGTAAATTCAACGGAAACTGATCGAAACGATCGAATCAGCTTACGATACATATCCCATTGTGTTCGGAATGGGGGTAAAACGCTAGGTATGACAGGCGGTGGGCCTCGTTTCGAGGTCGAAAATAAAAGTACCTTTTTGAAATTAAAATTAATTAATTAAAATTAATCCCTCCTCTCTCTCTACCTTTATCTCTCAGGACCCCCTCCCCATTCTTCGATCATTCAAAAAAAAAGAGAGAAGGGCGGAGCCCTAGCCACCACCGTTGGCACCACCGCGCCGCAGGCGCGGCCACTGCCGCAGCTCGCCCCTCCACCTCTCCTTCTTCTTCCTCCTCTCTCCCCTTCTGCTCGCCTCCTCCTCCCCTGTTCCTATCTTCCACGCGAGAACCCGCACCCCCTCCTTAACCCAATCGAACGCTGTGCCCTGACCTGCGCCACCTCCCTCCGACCTGCTGAGACCCCCACCTCGCCTGCCGACCACCTGACGCCCCTTCTCCCTCATTGTACAACCACAGTAAGTGTTCTTTGTTCTAATTATTTTATTTTCAGTTTTTAATGTAATAAAAATTCGATTTTTACTTATTTGCAAGAATAAAAATTAAATTTTTATAGTATAGAAAGGTTAAAAATATAGTTTTTATGCTAGCGGCATATTAAAGATATGATTTTTATATGATAAGGAAGTTAAAAATATAATTTTTATCGTATGTAAAGGTTGAAAATATTTTTTTCATATTATATAGGCAATAAAAATATAATCTTTTATATTGTAGAAGTATAAAAATATAATTTTTATATAGGTAAGATATTAAAAATATCATCTTTATAGATATAGCGAAATAAAAATGTGATTTTTATAGTGATGAAATAAAGGCGAAATCTTTATATTTGAAAAAGCGAAATCTTTATATAGAGAATAGCTGATAAAAATATAATCTTTATTATATGAACATCGATGTAAAAATGGAATTTGTATCTATATAGTAGCGGTGTAAAAATATGATTTTTATATACATAGCAACAATATAAAAATGTGATTTTTATATACATAGCAACAATATAAAAATGTGATTTTTATATATGTAGTGGCTACGGGCAACGAAAGTGACAAAAGGCGAGGATGGCGATGATTCCCTACATAAGGAGTGTCGTGGAATTGGGATAGCTTTGGTGAGAATTTCTCACTCTTCAATCCATTTTTCTAGTTATATATATATATATATACTAGGATGCAGACGGTGTTTAGTAGCACCCGACACCCGTCATCCACATACCAATGATGGCTTGTTTGTTTGATTGATGTGTTGTGAAAATTGTTTGTGATGTTGATGTGAAATAGATAATAAAATATATTCATAGGTTGAATAAAATAATTTGGTCGTTAAAAATATAATTTCTAACGTGAATGTGAATAAATAAATATTCATTTACAAACCGGACGGTTTGTTTATGTACACCTATTTAAAGGACATTGATTGTGACAATAAATTTTACACATCGCCCAACTGCACAAATAAAATCTGTGTTTGATTGTTTGAAACCCCACACGGGTATTTGGATAAAATACAACATACACTAATCCCAATAATTAGTTGTATGTCGATCGATTGATTGACAGGCTGTTATAAGCGTTAGATATCTATATTTGATGCTTATACAGTGTAGTGCACTTTGGATGATGGTTGATTACTATCGTTGCTATTATATACATGTGTTGTACGGAATCCATATAATTAACTTTGTATGGTAATTGATTGGGCCTCATTCCAATTTAGAAAATAAAGAATATTATAAAATAAAGGTTCATGTGTTGACCGTACTCATCCGTTGAGATTAGTCATGTGTTGAACGAAATATTTTAATAATAAAATTTACATTTTTATCATTATAAAATAAAGATTCATGTGTTGACCGTACTCATCCGTTGAGATTAGTCATGTGTTGAACGAAATATTTTAACAATAAAATTTACATCTTTATCATATATAAAATTAGAAACTAACTGGAAAATAGATAAGATGAGTGGTCTCCTGGATGTTGATCTGATGTTGGTTTCGGCCTTTGGGGTTAATATTCAGGGAATCATTCTCTTACTAATTTACGGTTGGAGTCTGATTTGAAATCAAACGATAGATATCATAATTTTGTAAAATATATATTGAATAACAAAAATAGTCACACGTGGACAGTACTCATTTGTGAGATTAGTCATGTGTTGACAAAAATATAGATTCACGTATTGAATAGAATAAATATTCATTTGTTGAATAGAATAACGGAATTATTGAAATATGTAAAGTCGTGTTGATTAGAGACGCGCTATTTCGACGCGAACGATATTTATATCGATTATATCCGTTTTTAAAATTTGAATTGAATCGAATAGAAAACGAATTTGAATTGAATCGAATAGAAAACAAATTTGAATTGAATCGAATAGAAAACAAATTTGAATTGAATCGAATAGAAAACGAATTTGAATTGAATCGAATAGAAAACGAATTTGAATTGAATAGAACAGAAAATGAATTTGAATTGAATAGAACAGAAAACGAATTTGAGATAGAATTGAAATCGATTTGAATTTGAAATGAATGTTGAAACTGTTTTTGAAACAAATTTAAAACGATTTATAAAATTCCTTTAAAAAGGGAAATCGACGAAATATATATATATAATATATATATATATATATTATATATAATGGCCTGAATAGAACGCGCCGCACCGCGACAGTTCGTAAATTTCGACCATTGACTTCGAACGGACATTACGGGAGATCCGACCGTCGGATTCTCCTAAAACCGGAACTGTTGGGTTCGTATCGAAAAGAGATTTCTAACGAATATTAGAAATTTGAAATCTAACGGTTGGATTTGGAGACACGTCCAAATCAAATTTGGAAAAGGTCGCTGTGAGTGCAGTTCGATGGCCGTTGATGGAAATCGACTGTACGGGCCTTGATAAAATTATTAGAAATAGTAATAATTTGTGTCAGATCATAAGAAATGATTTGGGAAAAATTGGGCTGAAAAACTCCTTGTTTGAAAAGATAAAAATAGATTTTTATCGAAATGAACTAGTTTTGAACTAAAATTAAACCCATTTATTTTTAAATAAATAAATTGGATTTGAAACGGGTTTTAAATAGAAGTGATTTGTGGGTTTATTGTGAACGGTGTTTTAAATAACACTAGTTCTTTAACCCGATAATAAATAGAATGTGATTTGGGTTTATCGTGAACTGTGTTTTAAATGACATTAGTTCTTTAACCCAGTAAAAGGAGTTTTAATGAATCTGCAATTAGATTAAAATGTGAATTGATATTCTAAATTATCAAATTTGGAAAATGAGCGAGAATGGAGTATCACCAGTTTTGCTCCAAAGCGATAGTTAAATCTTTAATTAGATTTGAACGTGAAATGGTAATTAATTTTACCGATAACACCATGGTGTTAGATATGGAGTATTACCAGTTTTGCTTCATGGATGAATAGGTTGGGATTGGGAAATAAGATAAATAATTACTCCGGTGTGGTTCGCCAATCTCGACTAGTTTGGGAAACCATAATTTGGTTTGAAATGACATCCAAAGGAAGATTAAAGAATAAATTCAAAGAATTTATCTTCGATAAAATTAATGGGAACCTTTCCCTAAGAATATGACATTTAGAATCTAGCTGTAGGTTAGCTAAGAAGAATGGTTTCCTGGTATTGATCTGATGTTGGTTTCGGCCTTCGGGGTTAATATTTGGGAAATTGTTCTCTTGTTGATTTACGGTTAGTAGCTACTGAATTGGAATGAGGCGTATGTTGTGTTTGTGTAACATTTGTTTACTATATACGTGGGTTGTTCGGAAAGGCCGGGTTTATACCCATTCTGAATAACCGATTCGACGATAAGTCGAAGATGAAGACGGTGGTTGAAGACCGAAAGTCTTCACATCGTTTGGGTGATTACTGATGATCTTGATTGGGCTGTACACCCAAGATGAGGGAATCAGTTGGTGGTCGTCCAGACGTACTTGGAGATCGATGGATATGCGAGGAAAGTGCCTCCGATTTCGTTCAGACCAAGAACGAACTTGTAAATGGATTGTGTGTCTGACATTGGATTTTATTCTGTGTTGATTGATTTCTGTTAAATATATATCTGTTTGGCGGCGGAGAATTTATTCTCTTGCTTAATGCCCTTCTCTGAGACGTACGAGCTTAGAGGTTATATATCGATAGATATCAATCGCACGGCATGAATTGCCTGTGTGGCATGCTGAGTTGCATGGATCAAGGCTTCTGTTGAAAAGCAAAGTCTTGTGGTTGATGATCAAAGCACGACCTTTGTGGCGTAGCTTTGTGTATAACCTGAATTCGCGAGCCTCACACCGCGGTATGAGTCAAAAACGGGATAAGGACTGCAGGGAGAGCACGACGTTTCTTTCTAGCTTTGGTGGTGTCAGTGACTTACCAGCCCTGACATTTATATACTTTTCACCTATGTGGTTGTTGGATGAGGCGCCTCGATTTTAGGTCTGTAAGGACCGGGAAACGTGTGTTCAGGAATTGCCAATCCTCAAACGTAAGAGTGGACCGGCCCTGAAGATCCAAGGGTTGCCCAGAGTGTGTAGTCCTGGGACATTTGCTAGAGTGTCTCGAAGCGGAGAGGAGCTTGCCCCTTGCCTCGACTCATGACGGAAATCCAATTTCCAATACGGGATATTGCGGTTTTAATTGTAGAACTAGTATGGCGACATGATATATGGTACCGATGCCGTCTATGATTTATATTTATGATTGAAATTGTTTTGACACTATACACTTATTGTAGTATCAAATGATTCGTTTTAAACATATCAAGTATGTTTGGCTATTATAAGGGAAAACCCTATCCTCCGGCTTGCGCTGCATTGTGTGATGGGACCTGGGTCTTATAATAGCTTCATTTTTAGAAAGAGCATTGCGCTGTTTATTTATATGCACTGGTATTCTTGGGAGGAAACCCGTTCTATGTTATACGGCGTGGTCCCTTGAATTACTCTCTTTTAAAGTAAAGCTTTAAATAACTGTTTTAGTTCTCACACCAGTCACATGACTGACCTGAGTTTATTGTTTTAACCTAAACTCTGGGTGCCCCTATTTTCCGCACGGGCATCTAGTAGTTTTGGTTTTGCAGATTTATATTCATAGGATCCTGGTTTACAGCTGGAATGATATCCGGAAAGATCTGTATCCGTATATCACCTTCAGTTGTGCTTTGTATTATTTTCCGCTGCTATGTAATTTATTGTAATCTCTAATATTTACCGAATGTAATTTATTCATTCATACTCTGTATATTCTTGTATTCTGATGGAATTGTTGTAATAAACAATGAAATGTTCTTCCGTCGGCGTTCATTTGTGTGTTGTTCTCAAAGTATCCGCTCTTTCCTTCACGGGGAAGTAACGGGTCACTACATTTGGTATAAGAGCTTTGGTTTACAGAGCTCGAGGACAAGACACATTAGAACCATACGAAAGAATTCATCAGATATTGGATTAGTAATATCCAATTAGAATGACTCGTTAGAGATGAGATCAGTAGTATCCAAGAACGAGTGTGAAGAGTATATTTTTCAAATGAAAACAATTTTGTTTTGAAATTTAAATCGTTTTATACGTATTTGAATAATTTATTTATTTTGAATTTGGACAATCCAATATATAAAGATTTTGCATATATGCGTCATGAACGTATATTCGAAGTTTTAATATACTGGATAGATATAGAATCATATTCTAGTCGCCCGGGAATGATTCTGATGATCGCTATAGTACGTACATCATCAGAATTTATATTCGAGTGTCGAAGGTGTGATATCTATATATTTCCATTATACTGGTGTGAGAACCAAAACTAATATAGATAGAATACATTGTTGTGATTTGGCATCAAAAACATGATTTTCTGTATATATATATCAAAATTATGAATTTGAAACTCTAATTCACTAATTGATTGATGTTTGTGTTGTTTGTTCATTTATTTAATAATTTTGAACCATTTAGCCTAATTGAACCAAATAGTGAATTGTATTGAAAATTGGTCGCAATTGCATGCATATACATGTACTTACACTGAACATGTCATAGCAAGGAGGCTAGAGCCGAAGAATAAAATTTGTTTGCCCGACAAATAGGTACATGTTTACCATAATTTACTGTTTTGTTTGGGTGATGATGATTTTATGAGCCGATTGGCTAGCCGCTTGGCTTTTTCTTTTTCTTTTTGAGATCAGAAGGCCTGTATGGCAATTTCGGGATTTTCCCGTGTTCCCGGTGCAGGGGAGGTTATGGCGAAATTTTTCGAAAATTTAGGGTGTTAGCCAAATTTTTGAAAAAATTGAAAAGTTCTTAGAAACTGAAAAGTTGAAGGACATAAGCCGTAATCGAAAATAAAGGAAGTTGAGTTGATTAGTAAAACAACTTTCGGCTTTGTTCCTTTTCGGGGATGAAAAGTTTTAAGTGGGGGAGATTGTAATAACCCAAAAATCTGGGCAGGTTTAAATTTTTTTGTTTTGGCAATTTTAGCGAATTTTGATTATTTAAAATAGATTATTTTAAATAATATCGACGGGAAATTTATTTTGAATATAATTCGAACGTATATAGTAATATAGATCGTCGTTAGAATATAAACAATTATATATAATTATAAAAGGAATTGAAAATGGCGCGGTAGTTCGATAATTCGATTTCAAATTTCAATTGAACGTACCGGGTGCAAAACAAACCGGAATTTAACGAAACCAAAAATAATAGAATCTAATTGAGGATATCTTTCCAACGAATCCGAAAAATTGAAATTTCATAGCGGGGATCAAAAGATATGTCCAGTTGAAAATTCTGAATAGTCGCTATGGAATTCAGACCCTTAAAAAATTTGGAATTTTGCAAACGACCTCGGATTTCGACGAAACCACTTTTGTTGGGTCCGTGATGTCAAGTTATTGCCAGATTCCAATTTTCATAATTTTTCGAATCAATATGTGAGCGTGGCAAAGGAAAACGTGTTTGACCAGTTTCAGTTGATTTTAATCGACTGGAAAATGGCCATTTTTCCAACGGTCTCAGAATTCGATGAAATTAGTTTTGTTAGGACCGTATCGTCAATACGAAGCTAGAAAATATTTTTTCTGGAATTTTTTGAGTTAGTATGTGACCCCGGTAATTTGAAATGTACGTTTAAAATTCAGTATAATGATTTAAATGTAAATTCAACGGAAACTGATCGAAACGATCGAATCAGCTTACGATACATATCCCATTGTGTTCGGAATGGGGGTAAAACGCTAGGGACGACAGGCGGTGGGCCTCGTTTTGAGGTCGAAAATAAAAGTACCTTTTTGAAATTAAAATTAATTAATTAATTAATTAAAATTAATCCCTCCTCTCTCTCTACCTTTATCTCTCAGGACCCCCCCCCCCCCGTTCTTCGATTCATTCAAAAAAAAAGAGAAGGGCGGAGCCCTAGCCGCCACCGTTGGCACCACCGCGCCGCAGGCGCGGCCACTGCCGCAGCTCGCCCCTCCACCTCTCCTTCTTCTTCCTCCTCTCTCCCCCTTCTGCTCGCCTCCTCCTCCCCTGTTCCTTTCTTCCACGCGAGAATCCGCACCTCCCCCCTAAACCTAATCGAACGCCGTGCCCTGACCTGCGCCACCTCCCTCCGACCTGCTGAGACCCCCACCTCGCCTGCCGACCACCTGACGCCCCTTCTCCCTCATCGTACAACCACAGTAAGTGTTCTTTATTCTAATTATTTTATTTTCAGTTTTTAATGTAATGAAAATTCGATTTTTACTTATTTGCAAGAATAAAAATTAAATTTTTATAGTATAGAAAGGTTAAAAATATAGTTTTTATACTAGCGGCATATTAAAGATATGATTTTTATATGATAAGGAAGTTAAAAATATAATTTTTATCGTATGTAAAGGATGAAAATATAATTTTCATATTATATAGACAATAAAAATATAATCTTTTATATTGTAGAATTATAAAAATATAACTTTTATATAGGTAAGATAGTTAAAAATATCATCTTTATAGATATAGCGAAATAAAAATGTGATTTTTATAGTGATGAAATAAAGGCGAAATCTTTATATTTGAAAAGGCGAGATCTTTATATAGAGAATAGCGTGATAAAAATATAATCTTTATTATATGAACATCGATGTAAAAATAGAATTTGTATCTATATAGTAGCGGTGTAAAAATATGATTTTTATATACATTGAAACAATATAAAAATGTGATTTTTATATACATAACAACAATATAAAAATGTGATTTTTATATATGTAGTGGCTACGGGCAACGAAAGTGACAAAAGGCGAGAACGTCGATGATTCCCTACATAAGAAGTGTCGTGGAATTGGGATAGCTTTGGTGAGAATTTCTCACTCTTCAATCTCTTTTTCTAGTTATATATATACTAGGATGCAGACGGTGTTTAGTAGCACCCGACACCCGTCATCCACAGACCATGGATGACTTGTTTGTTTGATTGATGTGTTGTGAAAATTGTTTGTGATGTTGATGTGAAATAGATAATAAAATATATTCATAGGTTGAATAAAATAATTTGGTCGTTAAAAATATAATTTTTAACGTGAATGTGAATAAATAAATATTCATTTACAAACCAGACGGTTTGTTTATGTACACTTATTTGAAGGACATTGATTGGGACGATAAATTTTACACATCGCCCAACTGCACAAATAAAATATGTGTTTGATTGTTTGAAACCCCACACGGGTATTGAGATAAAATACAACATACACTAATCCCAATAATTAGTTGTATGTCGATCGATTGATTGACAGGCTGTTAAAAGCGTTAGATATCTATATTTGATGCTTATACAGTGTAGTGCACTTTGGATGATGGTTGATTATTTATCGTTGCTATTATATACATGTGTTGTATGGAATGCATATAATTAACTTTGTATGGTAATTGATTGAGCCTCATTCCAATTTAGAAAATAAAGAATATTATAAAATAAAGGTTCATGTGTTGACCATACTCATCCGTTGAGATTAGTCATGTGTTGAGCGAAATATTTTAATAATAAAATTTACAATTTTATCATTATAAAATAAAGGTTCATGTGTTGACCGTACTCATCCGTTGAGATTAGTCATGTGTTGAATGAAATATTTTAACAATAAAATATACATCTTTATCATATATAAAATTAGAAACTAACTGGAAAATAGATAAGATGAGTGGTCTCCTGGATGTTGATCTGATGTTGGTTTCGGCCTTCGGGGTTAATATTCAGGGAATCATTCTCTTACCAATTTACGGTTGGAGTCTGATTTGAAATCAAACGATATATATCATAATTTTGTAAAATATATATTGAATAACAAAAATAGTCACACGTGGACAGTACTCATTCGTGATATTAGTCATGTGTTGACAAAAATATAGATTCACGTATTGAATAGAATAAATATTCATTTGTTGAATAGAATAACGGAATTATTGAAATATATAAAGCCGTGTTGATTAGAGATGCGCTATTTCGACGCGAACGATATTTATATCGATTATATTCGTTTTTAAAATTTGAATTGAATCGAATAGAAAACGAATTTGAATTGAATCGAATAGAAAATGAATTTGAATTGAATCGAATAGAAAACGAAATTGAATTGAATCGAATAGAAAACGAATTTGAATCGAATCGAATAGAAAACGAATTTGAATTGAATCGAATAGAAAACGAATTTGAATTGAATCGAATAGAAAACGAATTTGAGATAGAATTGAAATCGATTTGAATTTGAAATGAATGTTGAAACTGTTTTTGAAACAAATTTAAAACGATTTATAAAATTCCTTTAAAAAGGGAAATCGACGAAATATATATAATATATATATTATATATATAATGGCCTGAATAGAACGCGCCGCGCCGCGACAGTTCGTAAATTGGATGAAAAACTCCATGTTTGAAAAGATAAAGTAGATTTTTATTGAAATGAACTAGTTTTGAACTAAAATTAAACCCGTTTATTTTTAAATAAATAAATTGGATTTGAAACGGGTTTTAAATAGAATTGATTTGTGGGTTTATCGTGAACTGTGTTTTAAATGACATTAGTTCTTTAACCCAGTAAAAGGAGTTTTAATGAATATGCAATTAGATTGAAATGTGAATTGATAATCTAAGTTATCAAATTTGGAAAATGAGCGAGAATGGAGTATCATCACCAGTTTTGCTCCAAAGCGATAGTTAAATCTTTAATTAGATTTGAACGTGAAATGATAATTAATTTTACCGATAACACCGTGGTGTTAGATATGGAGTATTACTAGTTTTGCTTCATGGGATGAATAGGTTGGGATTGGGAAATAAGATAAATAATTACTCCGGTGTGGTTCGCTAATCTCGACAAGTTTGGGAAACCATAATTTGGTTTGAAATGACATCCAAAGGAAGATTAAAGAATAAATTCAAAGAATTTATCTTGGATAAAATTAATGGGAACCTTTCCCTAAGAATATGACATTTAGAAACTAGCTGTAGGTTAGCTAAGAAGATTGGTTTCCTGGTATTGATCTGATGTTGGTTTCGGCCTTCGGGGTTAATATTTGGGAAATTGTTCTCTTGTTGATTTACGGTTAGTAGCTACTGAATTGGAATGAGGCGTATGTTGTGTTTGTGTAACATTTGTTTACTATATACGCGGGTTGTTCGGAAAGGCCGGGTTTATACCCATTCTGAATAACATATTCGACGATAAGTCGAAGATGAAGACGGTGGTTGAAGACCGAAAGTCTTCACATCGTTTGGGTGATTACTGATGATCTTGATTGGGCTGTACACCCAAGATGAGGGAATCAGTTGGTGGTCGTCCAGACGTACTTGGAGATCGATGGATGTGCGAGGAAAGTGCCTCCGGTTTCGTTCAGACCCAGAACGAACTTGTAAATGGATTGTGTGTCTGACATTGGATTTTATTCTGTGTTGATTAATTCCTGTTAAATATATATCTGTTTGGCGGCGGAGAATTTATTCTCTTGCTTAACGCCCTTCTTTGAGACATACGAGCTTAGATGTTATATATCAATAGATATCAATCGCACGGCATGAATTGCCTGTATGGAACGTTGAGTTGCATGGATCAAGGCTTCTGTTGAAAAGCAAAGTCTTGTGGTTGATGATCAAAGCACGGCCTTTGTGGCGTAGCTTTGTGTATAACGTGAATTCGCGAGCCTCACACCTCGGTATGAGTCAAAAACGGGATAAGGACTGCAGGGAGAGCACGACGTTTCTTTCTAGCTTTGGTGGTGTCAGTGACTTACCAGCCCTGACATTTATATACTTTTCACCTATGTGGTTGTTGGATGAGGCGCCTCGATTTTAGGTCTGTAAGGACCGGGAAACGTGTGTTCAGGAATTGCCAATCCTCAAACGTAAGAGAGGACAGGCCCTGAAGATCCAAGGGTTGCCTAGAGTGTGTAGTCCTGGGACATTTGCTAGAGTGTCTCGAAGCGGAGAGGAGCTTGCCCCTTGCCTCGACTCATGACAGAAATCCAATTTCCAATACGGGATATTGCGGTTTTAATTGTAGAACTTGTATGGCGACATGATATATGGTACCCATGCCGTCTATGATTTATATTTATGATTGAAATTGTTTTGACACTATACACTTATTATAGTATCAAATGATTCGTTTTAAACGTATCAAGCAGGTTTGGCTATTATAAGGGAAAACCCTATCCTCCGGCTTGCGCTGCATTGTGTGATGGGACCTGAGTCTTATAATAGCTTCATTTTTAGAAAGAGCATTGCCCTGTTTATTTATATGCATTGGTATTCTTGGGAGGAAACCCGTTCCGTGTTATACGACGTGGTCCCTTGAATTACTCTCTTTTAAAGTAAAGCTTTAAATAACTGTTTTAGTTCTCACACCAGTCACATGACTGACCTTGAGTTTATTGTTTTAACCTAAACTCTGGGTGCCCCTATTTTCCGCACGGGCAGCTAGTAGTTTTGGTTTTGCAGATTTATATTCACAGGATCCTGGTTTACAGCTGGAATGATATCTGAAAAGCTCTGTATCCGTATATCACCTTCAGTTGTGCTTTGTATTATTTTCCGCTGCTATGTAATTTATTGTAATCTCTGATATTGATCGAATGTAATTTATTCATTCATACTCTGTATATTCTTGTATTCTGATGGAATTGTTGTAATAAACAATGAAATGTTCTTCCGTCTGCGTTCATTTGTGTGTTGTTCTCAAAGTATCCGCTCTTTCCTTCATGGGGAAGTAACGGGTCACTACAGTACCCGTAATATCGTACGCTCTGAAACTACAATCAGGCTCTATCTGCATGGGAGGCTGTGAAAACTGGGATGGGGTAGGATCAAATGACACCTTAGGTATCTGCACTCTACCGGCTCCTAAATGAGGTCCTAAATGATCGGAGTTAACCCCCCGTGCATAATCAGGACATCTAAGTCTATGTGGAGCGACTCTAGCCCAATAAGAATCGTAACGGCCAGCAATGAAGAATGGGCCAATGTCAACCCAACCAGCCTCCCGTAGGGCCTGCATGTACTGCACTCCAATCAACCTACCTCTACCGAACATGTCATCGTAAGATAGCGGATCTCCCGGTATACGTGAATCGTGGTTGATCTGATACGCACACCTCTCACCCAAATACCAAATAGGGATATATGTCGCTGTGTGTAAAGCCACCCTACGAGTAGAGAGTCTATACGCAATCACCATCGGGTGGGCGTCGCCAATTAGACCAGCCTCTGTCAAATGATCCACATGTGAATTCCAAGGAGTGCGTATGAGATTGCCCCGACTCCGCATGTCAAGCTGTGCTCTAGACTCCTTCAAATCGTGACGTACACCCAATGGAACATGAGGTATGTAATGAATACGCTCCCACCGTCTCATCCGCGGAAAGAACTGCTCATCTACCTGTGCAACCATCTCTACCATGCGTGGATGCATGTTGGTCGTGAACTCATAATACCATATGGGCAAAATGTACCAAAAGGCCTGCATCTCTCTGACATCTCCCAGCACATAGGAATCTAAAGCGTTGTACAGTGCACCTAGTATCGCTGTGCCCCAATCTATCGTACCAAGCCGATCCAACATAGTAAGCCCAGCCAGATAACCCAAGCGAACAGTACCTTTATGGTTCGAAAAAAATGTCGAACCAAACAAGTACAGTAAAAATGCCCTAGTCACCCCATCTATAATCTCCGGTCTCTGCGAATAAGAAGTGATGTACTGCTGTAGGTAAGTCAACGTAACCGCACCACCACTAATTCTGGAAGCATCAAAATGGGGTAAGAACACGGAAAACACGTTGAATGACTCATATAACTCATCAAAGGGAACCGGTCTACGATCAAGATGACCAATCTCTATACCAGTCAGCATATACAAATCGACAGGAGTGACACCAAGCTCAAAGTCAGAAAAATGGAGTGTATGTGTGGTCGGCCACCACCGCTCACATAGTGCATGTACCGAGGGTCTGTCGAATGACTTCATAGGTCTAATAGATAAAAACTGACCAAAGGGACTAAGCTGTAGTCTATCCTTAATAAGAGTGGGAAGGCCGTGATAAAATGAAATGCATTTCGGCCAACTGCCTCTACAATGAATATACTTCTCCTATATATAACGAAATAAGCAATGTTTTTCAATTCATGCACATTTATTGAAGTCATACGAAGATATAAGTCGAGTAATAGTAGAAATCATAAACGTATAAATTATACCTGTATCGTGGGTAAAGCAGTATCAGCTCTGTGCTCGTATCCCTCTGAAAGATCATGAAGGACACGAAGCTCATCAGTTGTTACATCAGGAGCCGGAGGCGTGTGCACTGGACCCGTTTGCTCGTCTGACAGCCTCGGAGCAATTCTCCTTCTAACTCTAATTCGATTCGGCGGCATTTAGACTCAATTTTCTATTAAAAACAAATTTAAAATGAAGCTTAAAGAAATGAAATGGGAAAAAAGGGAGGTGGGGAGGGGAGTGGTTTTATAGGCGTCTTTTAAGCGTCAGAATTCTGGTGCCTAAAAAGTAGGCGTCTAGTTCTGGCGCCTAACAGTTGTCATTTCTCAGCTGTTTTCGCGTACCACGCTTCCACTCTCTCCACGCACTCCGACTTATTTTTTTTTGTTGGAAATATTCCTCTTCGTTCTTTTATGGAAAAACTCTCTTAATCCGTCTCTTTTCCCACCAGCGATGAACATCGATGAAAGCAAAATGTCCAACTTTCCTGCAGCGATAAAGATCGACGAAAGCAAAAACACCAACTTCGGTAATTTAATATCTATTTTCTTTTTAATTTATTTCTCTACAATTTCCCAATTGGTTTACTTTCTTCTGCAGAGCGAAGATGATCCAACATAGCAAAATAAAGAGGCAGACCGATCTATGTATAATAAGATGCGTTCCGATTTCTAATATTTCTTTCTCCGATCATGGAAGTGGCGGACCGATGTCTGTTTGATAAGGCAAGTTGTTCTTATTTTTGGGGTTTACAGCATTTTTTGTTGATTTTTCTGTGTACGGTTTCAATTTTTTTAAAAGGCTTATATAATTATTTCGGAACTGTTCTTTTATTTGTGCAATAATAAGGCTTATGTTTACTTCAACTTTGCTTACATGACTTCATTCAGCTAAACATGAAATACTTTGCTTATTTCAGGTGATTGACTATGAGAATAAAAGTGAGGTAAGCAGGCTGTTACCAAAGAATTGAGGTATTCAATAAAGCTTTATTGCGTGGATCTTTGGAATCTGGAAATAGTTTCCAATAACTTAAAAAACACTTTTCAATTTTCATTTCTAGGTTTTCGTCTTGACTTTTGCATAACAGTTTATACATGTGCTGTCAAAATTTAATTTTAAATCCTTTTTAATATATTATCATGCATTCTTTGATGTGTTTAAACTGTTAGTTCATATGTATATAATGTGATGTTGGCTTCAGGTCATCTACAACAAATTTACAAATGAAGCCAAAAATGCTTTGATTGATTATTTCCCGTTCTCTTTTTGTAATTTAACAATAAAAAGTGAAAATAACATCCCAATTGAACCAATGGTCCTCTCAATAAGTGACAATCCTCGATGATTCATCCAGTGCATCGTCAAAGAACTAACCAATCTAATGGACAGCGTTTCATCTTCTTAGGCAGCTGAGGTAGACTCTGTGTGTAGGTTGTATGTAAATCTTTGTACTTCATTGGGTTTTGTTGTTATTCATTTGTTTGACCAACTCAAATTTTTGTAGATTTACCATTAATATTGGTTCTTAGATTTCAATTATTGACCTAGGCTGTAATGAGCATATTTCCATTGCCATATTGCAGATTTGAGTAGTCAATTTTTTTTTGTAAAGCTATAATACACTATGTAATGTTTGATATAATTCCTCCTACCTCTTGATTTCTAATTATCTAGGGTTTGTTTAGTTCTTGATGAAATACTGACTAATATTACATCATTTAATTCACATTTTAAGAAACCAAGAAGGAAGGGAAATGTGAAATCTTTTGGTTACACATTAGTTTGATGCACTGACTTATGTCTGCAATCAATTATAAAGTTGGTTACTTATCATTAGTTGTATATTATTGGAAACTAATTAGATGGTATTGGTTTGTAGTGGTAAATTTGTGAAACTTATGTCTGCAGTCAATTATATCTGTAAGCATAGTATTGGTTTGTAGTGGTAAATCTGTGAAAAAGGATGGTCAAAGTATCACTTAAACAATAATGTTTCCATTCATATGTACATTGTCAGCTTTTGGAAACTAATTAAATGGTATTATATACATCCTTATTTCTACTGTGCATAAATAAATTTTTTAATAATTGATTATTATCATGAATGGCGGCATATAATAATAAGTGAAGGTCAACAACTAATATTACCGGTGTTATGTTTCCTTTTTTTTTTTTTTTTTTTTTTTTTTTTTTTTTTTGGGATTATAGGGGTCTTATGATTTTTAAAATCCTATCATTGTTGCATGTGCAAATACACTCTTTCATTATCAACCAAAATTGTATCAACTGTTTCACAAATGTTGTTACAGTTGGTTGACTTTGCATATTTAGAATAAATAAAGACAACATTGCTGTGTTCCTTGATTAGTTCTTGACTGACTAAGTAGTCCTTTTATTTTGCAATCTAAACTTAACTTTAATATATATGCATCTTTTCTCCAGTAGACTCAACAAAGAGACATAACACTTCAAGAAGTCGGGAAGTAGACAATGATGCCTAAATGAAAGTTAGACTGATTTTTGCATAGTTTTTAATTTTTTATTCATAGTATGATGTTAAACCATTAAAGATGCATTAGAACTGCTCGGCCTTATCTTTACTGTTTTTGTATGTTCTAAATAGGTAACATTTTTCCATGGTTAACTATGTGGATTTCAGATTTCCTCTGCATAAAATTACTCTTTGATTTAATGTTTCAACATTTTAATTGTCTTTTTTGTCAAGTTTACATCAATGAAATTTCAAAATGGAGCCAGGATTGCTACATCCATTTTTAGCAAATGTTCCAGTGGCTGAAGAAGCGAAACCTCCAAAAATTCTTCTAAAACTTTGCTTAACATGCATCTAGAAATTGTTGTGAGCAATTTAAAGCGTAGGATATCCTACATTAACGCTAAGGTTCTTTCGAGATTTAGGTATGTACTTTATGTACCTTCGTTCTTTAAGTTGCAGCTTATCCATCCTGAAAGAGATTTGGGAATCAAATGGCCAAGTCGTTGCATGTTGTCCTTCTTTATGCTGTTGCCTATCCATTTTGTCGATATCTGGAAAATCAACTGTAACCTGCATGCAATCTATTACCCACCTGACTCATCACTATAATAGTAGCAGTGTGCTTTGCATAATAAATATTTTTAGTTTTTAGATGCTAAACGGTCTTACTCAAATGACAATTTATTTTGTTTATAATATTTGGCAAGTACGAGCTACTGAACATTTAATTAACTATGTCTATTACATTGTCACACTGGACACTCAATGTGCATTAATGTATTACTAATAATAAAGCAATTTCCTTTTTCCTTGGTGCACCGTTTTACTTAATGGAAGAATAACAGACATGGTAATTGTGGTGCAAATGTCGTAGATGGCGGTCTTTCTACAGCCCAATGAGTATCCAATATTCAAATTATATTGAAAAATGCAACAAAATGTTTGTAGGAATAGGCCAAAGGAATTATGGATGACGAGGCTGCTATATATGGTAAAACTATGAGGAATTTTGAAGTGAACAAGGGCACAACAGTTAGGTACGCCATACTAAAAATTTACATATAAATATTATGTATTAAAAATAAAATATCTCCATTTTGAAATTTCTAACTTGAGATTAGCTCATGTATTATTGAGTTGTTGCTGCTACTATTTCCATTGATGAGTTTTTGCTTGACTGACCTGATCGAATGTTGTTCAGTTAAAAATACATCAGCAAAGGCTTCAATGATGTGAACTCCATATGTAATTTTTTCAATCTTACTAGCTCCCAATTCAAAAAATGTAATTCCATTTTGTTATCTGTGCTCAGAGCTTAGAGCAGAGGTTAACACTGAAGAAGCCAATAAAATAAACTGAAGAATAAGTTATTTGTAAAACATATACCCACTGGATGTTAACCGAAAGCTGGAATCATTTTGTACATAATATAACTATATGGCGTTGATTTGGTTTGGCTATGTGCTATCAGAGATATTTACCATTGAAAACTATTAAATATAGGTGGAATATGATGAGTATGAGAATATTTGTGCTGTAATATATGCTAACTGTAACGCCAAATGTGTTATCGAATGAGCTCACATCATTTTCCGTTGTAATTCAACCGCTACTATGACTATGTCTACCAAATTTTCGGTATTAAATATTAATGTAAATTGCATGAACTTTCTCCACATTACCCTTTTTCAACATAATATCTATTCACATCAAATTTATTATTCTGGCAATTATCATACAGTTACAGTTGGATAGCTTGCTGTTATGCAGTATAACCCTCAACTGTGAGTAAAATATTTGAAAGCCGTCTATAAATGATTTATACTTTATTCATACGTTTAAATTTTAGAATTTAAGTCCATTTCTGCTAGCTTTTTCATCGAATTTCTTTCCTTTCATTACCTAATCATATTGGCAGATGATGTGGCAGTTAAAAAACAGTAACTCAAGTTTATCGAGAACCCATGATTATTATGGCTGGTGCTAAGGAAATCTTTGGCTTATGCATGCCATTTAGAAACATATGGTTTTTTATGGATGCATATGTTTAGCGTTTTGCCTCCGTTCCACAATCACATTATTAGATTTTGTTTTAGTTTAGACCATATAATAAAGTTCGCTGGATTTCTTAAAGGATTAGTGATTTTATTGGCTTAGGATGTGTCATACAATGATTTCTGTGCAGTTAAACTTGATAAAATCTTAAAAAAATATGTACCAGCTCACTTTTTATATAGTTGAACTGACATTTTATTTGTATCACAGCATTATGGATGTATATGGCTATATTCCACAATAAATAATTTTGGTTACAATTATCGATCCATATTTCATGCATTACCTAAATCTTCGGAGAAGATCCAAAAGGAGCAAAACCTAGATCTTTTGAAGAGGGAAAAAGCCTAGAGAGTTCAGTAGTAACGTTATTTTGCTATTAATTAACTCGATGGATGATTTGATATTTCTTCTGAATTTTTTATGTTTCAAATTTAGAGTACATTAAGAATAATCAGTTGATACTTGAACGGTATTTTTCTCAGGTAGTCATGAGAATAACTATTAGTTATGTTAAGTTTCGATGTCTTAAATTTCAGAATATCTTTTATGTTTTACTACTATTCATTTGCAGACTTAGTCCAACTCAAGATTTGATACTTAATCTTCTGCAAAGTGGCAGTTAATAGTGACTTACCATTTTCTTACATGTAGAGTTGGTGCATGTTCATGGTTGCTTCCAGTGTGATACGTACAAGTAGTAATGTGTCCGACATTGCAGTTGATACACAACTGAAGAGAAAGCTTTGGTGGTTGCTGGAAGAATTTAGGAATCAATTTTATACTAGTGCTACCGCATAATGGTGGAAAAACCGACTTTGTGATGCTAAATAACGGATAAAAACTGTTATTTTGTTGTGGCATTTTAATTACTTGAAACTATGTAAGAGTGACAAAATATGAAATAAAAGTTTCATATATTATTAGATACAAGAAGTAATCATTTTAACCAATATTACATGCGTAGAAATTAAATACACAAAAAAAAAAAAAATTATGAGAAAGATTACAAATTAAACAAGTGATCATAACTTCCACAAGGACCAAATTAGTAAAACTAGAACCTTCAGAACAGATGACAGGAATGAATAAATCTCCATGCATCTTTGGCTAGCATACAAGTAGCTACTTGGGTAACTGGGTTAACATTCATTCCTAACATGCAGAGTTAGTTCGAGTGGGGACTTCCCAATTTCCTATGATATATCACGTACGATTCTTCCCTTATGTTTTCTATTTCTTTGGCATAGTCTAGATATTCCTAATTCGACCTCAACTTCTCTAGTCTCCCAGCAGAAATAAATCCAAGGAATTTATGTTGGTAAGTTGGAGAGGACCTTTAACTGCAACACAAACACAGACGGTGAATCATCACGATTACCTAACTCAAACATTTAATCTACCATCCTTCCTACAGTGGTTCGATGCTCCAAATTTCCTGCAATTTTTTTTTTTTTTCAAATTAATGCAAATCCTCAAATCATCTATATGCGCAATTTTTTTTTCAACTTTGTTACATTGCTGCTTGTTTTCACAACTGTATGCTGACCATACATTTCATTAATTATCATACTGTCATTAAGGCAAACAAAATAAAATTTTCTGGAATATATCCAATATGATAACCAGACACACTGATATTTTTGTTCCCTCTCCCCAACATAAAAGCTTCTTCCAGCAATTCTCACACACAAGCAAATAAATTTTTCTTTCTTTATTCTATGATCCCTAAAGCATGATGACAAAACAAATTGAACTGTGACTTGTGCAGGTCTCAAATCAGTAGGTCAGTATTTATACATATATGGCTTACATAATAAATAAAAGAAATTTGAAATGTATAACAAAAAGGAATCTTTCATCAGCACACCCAGCACACCCTGAGCAATGCCTATATAACTAGGAGGATATCGAACAAAATGTAAGAAACCATATTATCTCACTTTTTACTCAGAACATCTGTTCTAAGAGGATATCATATGATTATACTCAAACTGTTAAACATGTGTACTCAGTTTACAGTTTAAGGTCATTGTGAAACTCAGTTCAGTAAAACTAGATGAATTCGACTATGAAGAAACCGAGTGAACTAAATTTTAAAAACTGAGTAAAAATCAGATATGGAAAAATATAAAATGAGTAAACTCAGGTAAAATCATATATCACTGCAAAACATACACATTCTAATCCTATCCTGACTAGTAAAATTTTCATATCTATGCTTATTCCATATTAATTTCATGTTGTTATACATGTTTTGTGCCTTCCAAAAGATTACTGGCTTTAGAACTAGAATAAACACAAACATGCTTATGTCAATTTCTTAGGCCACACAAATTTCGTCCACTAACATTAAATGCATTAAGTAGCCTCAGTAGTACCGAAGACACTCTTCTATTTCTCATTCAATATATTTTCTGGTATATATCAATTGTATCCTAACTGCTGTTTTTTTAGAACACACGTAGCCCATAAGAATCATCACATACAATGATAAGTTTTTTGAGTATATTATCCAAATAACACTTGTAACTCCAACATCAAAGGAGATGCTACATAGAATTTACCTAGAAATGCTACACTTCCAGTGTATTTGCTAGAGGCGGGGTTAGCCAGCACGCATAACACAATGGAGAATGGATACAATTTCTTCAATTTAGGATACTGCTACAAAGCCGTTTTGAAGCCCATGCATGCACTTGTCCTGCTGTTGGCTCTTTTCGAGTTTTGTTGTTATGAGCATACACGACGGGTCCTACAAAAGATAACAGCGACATAGCACCATCCATCAAGGCCAGCATAAGACCAGGAAAACATAACAAAAGCCAAAACCACACAGAAGCCTAGTAGCTGCACAATCAACGCCACATCCAATAACTTGTCCTCGAGGCTCCACGTACACCAACAATGTTCAAAAGCTTCATGTTGAAAAACAAATTCCAAAGGCGTTGGAATTGTAGGGTATGAAAAAGATAAAGTTGTGGGCTTGGTTGCAAAATTACTAAACATCAATGGAACGGCAAAATAACAGTAACACCCGACTCGGAACCCAAAAGACAAAGAATCCTATCCAACAACATTGGAACACGGGCGTTCAAATCCATCGTCCTATTGCAACATTGAAATTAATTCAAAAGTGTACAACTATTTAGAAAGAAAAACAATACAGTGGATGAATTGATGACAAAATCAAAAGAAATCAAGATGACGTCTAAAGTACTATCCAAAAAGAGAAACTGATAATTTGGTGAATTGATTCAAAATCCATCAATTTCTGATTTGAATAAAAATTTACCTCGATCAGATTTGAGGAGAAAGACGAGGATTTAAATGGTTGAAGCAGCAAACGTACGGAGAGAAAAATATGCAGAAAGCCCTAGAAATAGGAAGAATATGGAAGACATAGTGGGAAGAAAAAGTCTAGAAGGAAGACGAGGAAAGCAAAAATCTTGTCCGGCTTCAGACGGACGGAAAGTTTTGGAATGCTCAGTCGAATCAAGAGAAACCGACAAAGTCGGTTTGATTAGAAGGTATAGTAATTTTTCAATGTACACGTATGTGTTATGCATGTATTATGTGCATTGTTGCATCATACATTAAATGCATTAGTACTTAGAGAATACTTTTTTTACCTTTGCTTAATTGAAAAGTCAATATGTTGCATACATGAATTTAAACAACTTTCAGGGTTTCTAGATTAACTCATAATTAACTTAAATTACCTTTTTGACTAAAAGGCAAACTAAAAGTTCAAAGAAATGGATTGAATTGTAGTTTTGATGTCATTCTCCAGCTGTGACTGACCAAGTATGAAGTGAACAATATTTGTAACTTCCTGATTATAAGAAAATTCACCAAAATTTCAAGACTGGCAAATAACTTTTTTTTTATTGATTGTTATTTGTAATAGTCTAAGATTTTTCTTATTCATTGTTATATATATGCATTCATTTATTCAGCCTAGAGGCCGGAAACAATAACCAAAGGTTATAAATAACATGGCTAGAAATGTTGTATGAAGTTTATTTCGAAAAAACCCCATGCTTCAAGTCTAATCCTTTATTGAGACCGAAGTATTGGCACATTCACAGGGCATGTCCAGTCAAAAATATCGAATATGTCCTATCTTTTGTTTGCATCAGCTTTCGTGTTTTGTCGGACATGCTGTCACATGTACTGTCCAATGAGAAGCAAGATATGTACCTGTTTAGTTAGCTAAGAGCATCTCCAATAGTGTTACGGACCGTAACGTTACGGCCCGTAACATTACGGGAGATATCTTTGATATCTCCCAACAGACGCGAGCTGATTTTATCAGCTCGCAGCCTGGGAGCTGATTTTATCAGCTCGCGAGCTGATAAAATCAGCTCGCGCCTGTTCCCGACCTATAAAATCAGGTCTACAGTGATGTTTTCAAGTTTTCTACTGAAAGAAAATTATCTCCTATGTAACAAAATAGTTGGGAAAAAAAAAAGGCCACGAGCTGATTTTATCGGCTCCTGAAGTCGCGAGCCGATAAAATCAGCTCGCGACATCACGAGCTGATAAAATCAGCTCGCGCGCCCTATTCCGAACTCTGAATCCAGCCCGTAACATTTGCCTTCATATTACACCGTGTAACAACTGTTGGGTGCAAAAATAAGGGATATTACACCCCTTAACATGAATTTCCTCCACTGTTGGAGATGCTCTAAGTAACTTGAAACTCCTCCATACTGTAATGTCCTACTTTCATTTTTGTTAAAGTAATTATATTTTTATTTTTTAAATATTGTTCAATAATTTATTTTCATTACAGGTTTAGTAAGCTGAGCTACTAGATTGACTGGCTTCATCTGATAATGAGGACAGAAGTTCATGTGTACTTTGGTCCTGGCAGCAAAAGCTAATGTATAATAGGAAGCTTGAGGTACACTAAGATGCACGGAAGTAAGTAGCGAAGAGGAAGCAGAAGCCAACAAAGTGTACCTGTGCTTTACGCTTGCAGCATGGTCCAGTTAAAAGAATCACTATGTTATGTGAAGTTCGATAGATATCTTAGTCTTTATGTTGGAAACTTAAATGTTGCTAAAGATGCATGTTATGCTCCTGAAAGAGATTGATTCTTTATAAATTCCAAAGCAAAAGTTAACATATATATTTATATATTTGAAACAGAGGGGGAAGGTTGAGTGAGTTTGGTGAATGTATACAGTGTTTATTCCTGTTCTGTCTAGGGTTGACCATTATTCGGTTAAACCAAATAAACCAACCAAACCAATTTATTTTGGTCAGTTTGGTTTGATTTTGAAATTAAATTGGTTTATAATCGGTTTGAAAAATTATTAAGTTCGGTTATCGGTTTAACCAAATCAACCGAACTTTTACTATATTTTCAAAATTATCGATATTATAATAAATATTTCTGGTTAGTTGAGTTATTTAGGTAAATTTTAATCATCATCTATGCGTCAAAATTGATATTAGAAAGCATAAAAATCATAAATAATAATACTCTAATCATAAATTTATAATTTATTTCAAATTATAGTTAACGTTCCGAACACAATGTGTAAAATATTTTTAGTTCGGTTTAATCGGATAACCAACCGAACCAACCAAACTTAATTTGGTTGGTTTGGTTCAGTTTTCATTTTTACTGGTTCTAGTTTGGTTTGGCAAATTTCATCATCGGATAAACCAAACCAACCAAACGCTCACTTCTAGTTCTGTCCGCAGCTCAACTTAAATAAAAATTTTGTTATATTGCTGTCTTAGAAATAAGGCGTTTTACTGTTGATCTATTTGTTGTTGAGTTTTTTTTTTCAGCAAAAATAAATATATTGTTGATCTATTTGTTGCTGAGTTTTATTTTCCAGCAAAAATAAATATATTGTTGAGTTATATTTAACTGTTTATTGATTGTTTCTTTCATCAAATAGTCTTTGAACACTCAAAGTACTATCACATCATGCGTTCTTTTTCATAATGTATTGGCTGTAGTCGTTCTATAAGAAAATGTACCAATAAATATTACCACGTAAAATCCAATTAGAATTTCTCAACATTTCATTACTTGGCTAAACTGCGGAAAATCAATTTGAGCAAATGCTGCCTTCTACCACTGCACGTATTTCCTTTCCAATGTTGTTTTCCTGCTCCTTTCGAAGCACCGACATGTTGTGTAACAAGATATTCAATAATAAAATATTTTTAATGTTTACGTATTTGCATTGAAGTAATGTTTGCATGTCCGTATCTTTTCAAAAGCAAACTGCTACCGCGGCATGCAATCGGTTTCATAATATACTAATAACCCGATTTTTCTATAATCTAAAATCTTTCACCTATTTTTTTTAAACAAAATGATGAAACTGATCTTAAAAAATGCACACTGATGCTCTTTAATTACAGTAAGAAAAAAGAAAAATGTGTCATGATAGAGCATTACGATCGGTGAAATATTGAGAACTGGGTAAGACATAAAAAATACATCTCAACCTTTGGCTCTCTTTTTATTATGTACAATGTAAATTTATATTCTTTCTCTTAAGCTTCTCTGTCGTAGGCTATATCTTTCTTATGTCAATATATAGGTTGTCATATTGGGTCATATATACCATTTACCATATGTAAACAAGTATCGTTGTGGGTCGTACACTTCAAATAACTACGGATTATATTTAGACTGCTTTATTCGAAGTCCTAAGAGCATCTCCAACAAAATTACAAATTGTAATATTACGATTTGTAATATTCAGACTTCTTTTGTGAAAATTTGCCCAACAACACCCTTCCTACGTACCGATTTAATTAAAGCAGAAATTATTTTACAAGAGGGAAGCGTTGAAAAAATAGGATCACGATGAAAAAAGGACAGCAAAATGTTTGCACATCTATAAAATAGGCGCCCGTGGACAATTCAGAATTCAGGATTGGTCCCGTAATATTTCACTGAATATCACTAAACGTAATATTTGTTGGGGACGATTTATCCTTTGATTCATGATTTATGAGCCGAATCAAAGCTCCGTTGGAACTGCTCTAATACAAGTACAACTACTGCAAGACAATATGACTACAGGTGATTTCGGCTTGGGATAATAACATATCAATGATTATTTAAAACAGCACAGTGTCTTCTTATTTGGCCAATAAAACCCTACTACAAATGCAATTCCACATACATGCATCATGACATTGCCAATTAGTAACCATGCATCTACGAACGTACATCACATATTACAAATCTCCATAAAATTCAAAATAAGTCCGATAATTTATATTCATACTTCTATTTAAGCTTCTGAGCATAAATATATTTTCTCTATCACATATTACAATAGAAAACAAATTAATATTGAAAATATAGTAGTGAACATATACATATAAATTCGTGTATATCAAAGTAAACCGAAGTTAACTAACATTTTATTTGTAATAAAGCATTATCGATGCATATGGCTATATTCTATAATAAATAAATTTGCTTACAATTATTGATCCATATTACATGTACGACCAACATGTTTATTTCATATATTTCTAAATGGTTATATATAGTGATAATTCATCGAGAAGCATGGGGGCAACAAAACTGATTCCAAGAGCATATACAAGCACCAATCTTCATTATATCCACACAATATTATTAAAGAGTATTTTTTAGACTAAAGAAGTTAGTTTACGTTTTTCCAAACACATGTCCAACGGACGTACCTTAAGTACTGGTAATTTTAAATGAGATATTTTTTCATAGCTCCGATATAGATTTGAGATATACCGTAGACATTACCTGGCTTCACACTTATACATGACATTATTATTATCATATTTATGTCTGCATTTATTTATATCTCTTATTATATCCCAGTTTATGAGATAAGTACATCTAGACTGATATGTTTATTTTTTATCTTTGTGTAAATAATACTTGGAGTCAGACATAGGTATTTCAGGTGATTCCTCTTGGCTCAAGCATGGATTATCCTCCACTTTTGGGCTAACTACTTTAGAGTTGTACTTTTTGGGTTATATGTATATGTGACTCCTTTGTATACATATTATTTTGAGTAGCCATGTACCTATTTTTTGTTGTATAGTGGATCGACTATGACCACTATATTTTATTTACACTTATATGCTATATTCATATATATTTCCGCCTTTGTGATATGAATATATATGTCTGAATCTGGTTTATTATTATGTATTTTATATTGCTTTCCGAATTATATATAGCCGTTGTGTAATAGTTTGGAACTTGAATTAGATATGTCGGATTTCTTCATGAGATTTAAAAAGTAAGACCACATCATCCGATACGTTTAACACTCGTTCAAAGCTATTATATAGATAGTCGCTACTCAAGAGCCTTATTCTTCGGGTTAGTTGACGTTATTGCTTGCAATGTCCTTGGCTAACGCGAGTACAGAGGTGGGGCGTTACAACAAACATCTAGCCACCTCTTCACCTCTTCAGTCGGCTTTGTCCCCTTAAACGACTTTCCTCCGAGAGAAGTGAAGTCTTTACATAGCTTCCCGAAGTCCACACCCTCAGTACCTGCACTTGAACTCCTACATCTATCGCTGTTGCCTCCTGAGCGGGTACCCTCTTCATGATCGTTGTCATCATGGCCTTGAACATAGCTGGGTAGCCTGGTATACTGCATTTCCCCCTTCAGGAGCATCCTCCTCCATAGCGGCATGTCTCGATGGTCGATGACTCATTCTAAATGTAACACCCCACACCCGCTAAGGTCACTCACTAAGGGAATGCCTTAGTTTTGGTGGAGTATTTTTAGTGAGTATAGAACAGAAAAATTACAACAAGACAGATATAAGTAATACTTAAAAATTTAAAACATCATTTCTTTGTAGCGGAAAGTAAATCATGTTTGGTTACATCACAAAACCATAACAAGAGTCAAGTACATAATATCCATCCTGATAAAATAGAAGTACATAATCCCACTACATAGATAATAGCCATAATAGAAAAGATAAACCGAGCTTTACTTCTACGGTCCAAGCCCCAAAAGATAGATATAGCGATCTGATCCAAGCCCACTAGTGCTAGGCCCACTCTGAAAACCTGAGGGTTGGGAAAAAGATAAACAACAACGGGGTCAGACATAAGTCTGAGTGAGTCCTATAACCCTAACAATACAATTATTAAAGTAATTAGGGTATGATATAAACAAGGTACGGTACCTCTGGGGATAATGACTACACTAATAGCCAACTAAACACAGGATATACTAAGATAACGAAAAGACGCATTTATCCACCCAAGGATAATTACTAGATTGCACCACCCCAGATCTACCCACCCAAGGGTAATTCCTACACTGCACCACACCAGTTCTACCCACCAAGGGTAATTCCTACTTAAAGGTTGATCCCACTAAGTGTACTTAGTAATTTTTACCCAGTAGTTTCTTGTACCTCTAGCTGACTACATAGGTGCCGTCTGCCCCTATCTCCACTAGGTGTACCCACTACTCCCCAAGCGATCGGCTCCCTAACGTAGATACCCGTGCTGGCCCCACAGTGGGGTGTATCATTCCCCAATGTGGCAACCTAATAATATCAACGGTGCACGGCTTATACCTACACGATGCAACAACGTCTTACCTACCAGCCCGGGTCCACACACGCATATGAAACCCGTTGGACTCGCGTTGCCACCGCTACCCCGGTTTGGCCTCTTATAGTCAAGCCCAATATGCGTGTCCCGTCCTCGACCTGGGTCGAGCCCACAAAGATACGTTTGGGATATTGGTTGAAATGGGCCCCCACAAGCTACTACCTAAGCTTGCCATTTTATCTAGTGAATCCCACTTAACCCTTTAACCATGTCCACCTACATGTTATAAATTTTGGTTAAGTCATTAATCATATTTCAATTGCCACTTAAGGCCCCCACTAGATTTCCACATGCCACCCAAGGCACTTACTTAGTTCCCACATGCCACCCAAGGCACTTACTTAACCCTTTAATCATGTTCAAATTACATGTTCCACTTTGGTTAAGTATTCTAATCGTATTTTCTATTGCCACCCAAGGCAACCTACTAGTGTCCTCATGCCACCCAAGGCACCCCCACTAGTTACTACATGCCACCCAAGGCACCCACTTAACCCCTCATGCCCCTCTACATGCTAATTTGGTTAAGTGTTTCTTAATTAATTAAGATCGTAACCTTTGTAAAGACCTCTCACATTAGACTGTCTTTTATGGTAGCTGGATATGCCGGTTGGTTCCGGGCAGCCTTACACCATAACAGAGTCTAACCTCGTGTCTTTACACTTGTCACGTATTTAGTTCATGACCAAGACCTCTCACATTGGGCCAATCATTTGTAGCCGCTGGATTTGCCGGTCGGTTCCGGGCAGTCTTATGCTACAAAAGGGTCCAACCTCGTGTCTTAGTAGATTAATTACACCTAATTAATCACCCCCATAATTTGTATTAATTATCCCTAATTAATTAATCATGTTTCAAGAATATGGGTAGACCTAACTCAATAGGTAAATTCCCAACTCCATAACATGGGTAGACCTAACTCAATAGGTAAATTCCCATGGGGTAGACCTAACTCAATAGGTAAATTCCCATTTATACTTATTCATTTTATGGTATGCTTAATCATAACCATTTCACACCATTTCATTAACATGTCTATTAACCCCATCGTTTCCCACGCACTTATGCTAACACGACATATTTCCAAGAGAAGATTCTTTCACAATTAACATGGGTTTCACTTAGCATACATTAGCGTTAACATGGGTTAAAAGGTGTCCACTTACATCATGATATTAACCCAACTAGCATTACTAAATAACCCAACTTGCATGAACACACATATGTCATATATAAAGGCAACTTGCATAAGTGTTCATAGGTTATACAAAGGTGAACTTGCATGTGTCTTAAAGGTGTGAACTTGCACAACATGTTACATGTTAACTTGCATAACATCATACACCTAACTTGCATAACATCATAAACATAACTTGCATATCAACATACACATAACTTGCATAACATCATGCACATAACTTGCATAACATCATACACATAACTTGCATAACATGTTGGGCTTGCATATAAGCATACACATAACTTGCATAACATCATAAACATAACTTGCATATCAACATGCACATAACTTGCATAACATCATGCACATAACTTGCATAACATCATACACATAACTTGCATAACATGTTGAGCTTGCATATAAGCATACACATAACTTGCATAACATGTTGAACTTATATCATAACTTTGCACATGAACTTATATCATAACTTTGCATATGAACTTGCATAAAACCAAACACTTAGCATGCATAAAACCAATTATTTAGCATGCACAAAACCACATACTTAGCATGCACAAAACCAAATACTTAGCATGCATAAAACCAAATACTTAGCATGCATAAAACCAAACACTTAGCATGCATAAAACTCCATGTATAACTTGCATATCATATTACATATAACTTGCATATACTCTCTCCTATAGTTTGCATAACATGTTACATATGCATAAATGTTCAACATAGTGTTTTGCATCATAAAACATGGCATTAAACTTGCATGTAGCATAAAACTTGCCAAACACATAACATACAATATACTAAACTTGCACAAACATATTTATCCACAAACATAGCCATGTCTTATCATATCCTACCATAATCAATTTAACAATTGATTATTAAAGCTATAGGAACTCACCAAAATCAAGATTAGCAAACTTATGAAGTAGAACTAGTTGCTAAATATGAAGAAGATGATGATTAGAGGTTGATTAGCTTGCAACTCTCTTCATTGATTTGTGGAGGCCATGGTCAAGTTTCATTTTGCCATAGTTTAGTTACAAGATCTAATTATGAATGAATTAGGGTAGGGTTGGGGTCTTATTTATAGGATTAGGTAGTGTTTTTAGACCATAGGATTAGCCCTAGGTTAGATTAGAACCATCAGATCTCGGAAGCTTCCAGACTCAGCCCTCAAACCCAGCCTGAAACCCAAACTGGTGCACCCAGTTTTACTGGGCGTCGCACCCCTATCGACAGGCAAGTCGACAGGGCAGTCGACACCCCTGTCGACAGCGCTGTCGATATGGCTAGGGCGGGAATTTTCCCGCCTGGCCCCCGCTGGCTCCAATTTCGAAATCTGATTTTTAACTTTGAATTTTCTGAAAACTTCTTTGGGCCATAACCGGGCCATACGGACTCCGATTCTCGAAAACTCGGACTCTATTTCGCGTATTTTTCCGAGACGAATGCAATGACGCAGCCCTTTTTCCCCAATTCTCACATTTGAGATTATTTATTCTGAAATTAGTGAATTTTAGCATTAACTGAAATACGGGGTGTTACATTCTCCCCTCCTTAAAGGATTTCGTCCCCGAAATCTCTAAGCTAAGGAGAATGCATGTCCTACCATCCAAACAACCATCTACTCAATCCATCAAACACGGGCATCCATTGTCCTTAAAACAATTTCTAATGATGTATGAGCATATGCAAAAAGTGTGTGTATATGTTCCCTATCTAATGTATGAACATATGCAAACCATGATAGTGCCATGCATCCATTATGTATGCGAGAGAACCCTATCGACCCATACAATATCTATATGAGTGCACAATCATTCACCAAAATGCATCATCCATATGATAACACAATCATTAAACATCCATAAATATAGCTACCTACACACAATTATATGCAATATGCAATATGAAGTGACTGAGCCGATCTAGTGCCTAGAGTGTGTGTATATGCATCCACGAGCAACCACTAGCAACCACTTGCATCCACATGCATCCATCAATCATAACATGTCTCAAACACATGTTTCAACCATAGGTTTACCCTATCTAAAGGTCAAAGGTACTAATGAGAGGACATACTATAGATAAGATAAGTACTAGTCAAACGATAAAGGAGAAATTAAAAGACATATCCTAAAAAGGAATGGGTATAATGAACGCATCTTCTCTTCCGTCTCTAAAGTAGCGTTGCTCTCATCTTCTCCCCATTGCACTTTGACTAGTTGAACCTCTCGATTCCTCAACTTTCTAGTCTCTGACCCAAGGATGCGAGTAGGAGCTCGTCGAATAATCACATCACGCTCTACCTTTATTTCTTTAAGCAGGCTCGGCTCTACCGCCTCTGCGGTCTCATGTAGGCACTTCCTCACATGGAATACATCATGTACACCACTAAGTCTATCGGGCAACTCCTCCAATGGAAGATGCTCTTCCCATGTATCTCCAAAATCCAAGATACATAGCCTCAAAAGGTCTTCTAAAATACGATTCACCCTCTCGGTCTGGCCGTCCGTCTGAGGATGATATGCGGTACTCAAACACAACCGAGTCCCTACCGCCTCTTGCAAACTTTTCCAAAATTCTCTAGTGAAGATAGGATCTCGATCGCTCACTATACTGGAAGGTACACCATGCAATCTAATAATCTCTTGAATGTAAACTGAAGCTAGCCATGGAGTAGTTCTCTTCCTCTTCACGGGTATACAGTGGGCGCTCTTAGTAAGTCTGTCTACTACCACCCAAATTCCCGTATTACCCTTCCTCGATTTTGGTAATCCATCGAGACACTATCCCACTTCCTTAGTGGAACCTCCAATGGGTGAAGCAACCCACCGGGTTTCTTCTGCTCCGCTTTCATTTGCTAGCACACCAAGCGTTTAGCGACATACTCGGCCACATCTTTCTTCATACCGACCCAAAATAAAACTCGCTTCATGTCTTGGTACACCTTGTCCCCACCGGGATGAATGGTCATCTTCGACCGATGTGCATCATCAAGCATAGCCTTCCTCAAACCCTCGTCTTGCGGTACACAAAGTCTACCGCCTCTACGCAACCACCCCTTACCATCTAGGGTGTACCTACTCAAATGGCTGGACGACCCCCTCCTCGTGAGCTTCTCTACTAACTCATCCAACTGTGGGTCGTCTCGCTGTGTCTCGCCAATTCGTCCCAAAAGAGTAGGCCTAACCTCCAAGGAGGCTTGCAAACCGGGTACAAAGTCAACGGAAGGTCTAAAGTCAAACATAGAAATAAACTCTAAGCTCCGTCGTTCAACGAACCATGAACTCGAGGACAACCTTTTTCTACTTAAGGCGTCCGCTACCACGTTACCCTTGCCAGGGGTATACGCTATCTCAAACTCATAGGATGTTAAGAATCCCATCCAAAATCATCACAACTGTCCATCTCTCACGCAGACCACCCTAGTCGAACTCGACATCCCCCAAATGCAAGCCCCAAAGGCCTAAACCAATATCATACAAACACCCAAGGGATACCTCCTTCGAGTTCAGGCGACCTACGTAAGATGATACTAGTAAAAATGGCTAAACAATTAAGCCCTTGTCCAACTCTGGATGTCTTTGCCGGTCTCGGTCCAAAACCACCGTTTTTCCCATAACTGGCTTTGGTCAACCTATTGAGCTCATACGAAAACTTATTTCGCTCCTAGGAAAGACCAGGATGTCATTTACAAAGACCATCACGAACTTATTTAGGTACTCCCTGAACGCCCTTCTCATCAAATCAACAAAGTATACGCGGGCGTTCGTCAAACCAAATGGCATCACCAGCCACTCATAAAAACCATCCGGAGTCCTAAAGACAGTCTTCTCTATACTATCCTCAGCCACTCTCAACTGATGAAACCCCGTGGCTAAGTCCTACTACAAAAACACTGAGGCGCCCACCAACTGATCAAAGAGATCATCAATCCTCGGCAATGGGTGTCTATTCTTCCTTGTTATCTTGTTAAACTCCCTATAATTTACACAAAGTCTGAGGGACCCATCCGCCTTCATAGCAAAAACTACTGGAGCACCCCGCTCCGGTATACTTCATCTAATGAACCCCTTCTCAAGCAAATCGCCTACTTGCTTATGGAGTTCCCTTCTCTTACGAGGAGCCATGTGGCACACTGGCCAAGATACTGGTTTGGCATTGTCTAGCAGATATATTCGGAAGTCATTCTCCTGTTCCGGAGGTAAGCCCTTCACCTCCTCAAACACATCCGAGTATTCCTGGACCACTCTAACAAATCGCAACCTCTCGACCGACTTGTCAAGCGATTCTAGATAACTTAGCATAACAGATTCCATGGGATTACAAGAGATCTCGAGAGTGTTATCCAGGCGGGTCATACGCCTAACAACTCTCCCTTCAAAATCAAGAACGGCACCCCTACTGGATAACCAGTCCATGCCCAAAACTAACCCATAGCCCGTGAAGCCCAACAAGCATCACATCTAAACTCAACGCTAAGTATAGAAACTTTCAAACCCAAACACATCATGGAGCCCAATTGGGTTTGAAACAACTAAGGGATCATCTACTAAACTGGTGTCTAAGTGCAGTGACTCAACTAACAATGATGAGATAAACGAACTCGATGCATCATAATCAAATAAAGTTTGAACCGGATAATATAGAAATCCAAATTCCAACCTAGACGGTCCTATCCCCATCTGGTACCGTAGTCGTGAGGGAATACAACCACCCTCCAGGAGATTCCGAACCTTGCCCTTGCCCCTTTGGACAATCCTAATAAGATGTCCTATTCCTCCCAAAAGGATAACTATTCGCCTTCTTCATCCCATTCTCCACTCGTAACCTCCCACCAAAATGAGGTTTCGTCCTTCATTAAACATCAACTATTTGAGCCTTCCTCCCATCGTCTATCCAATAGGTACCTACAAGTCCTCCTCCTTCTTGAACCAACTTCTAGTCCGACTAATGTCCAAGTTCCTTGAAGTGGTTTTCCATTCTTATCTATCTTAGAAAGATCATCTATACGTGGAGAGGAAACTCAAAACGAGAGAGGAAGAGATTCAAAACGGAGAACTCGAAAGATAAAGATATGGCTATCGGGGATTATGCTTTTCTTTCAAAAACCTTTCTCTTAAAAGACATGTTTTTGAAAATACTCCTTTCAAAAATATTCTTAGAAAATAGTTTTCCTAAAAAAAATTTATCTGTTCTGGTAACCTTGAGCTCTGATACCACGTGTAACACCCCACACCCGCTAAGGTCACTCACTAAGGGAATGCCTTAGTTTTGGTGGAGTATTTTTAGTGAGTATAGAACAGAAAAATTACAACAAGACAGATATAAGTAATACTTAAAAATTTAAAACATCATTTCTTTGTAGCGGAAAGTAAATCATGTTTGGTTACATCACAAAACCATAACAAGAGTCAAGTACATAATATCCATCCTGATAAAATAGAAGTACATAATCCCACTACATAGATAATAGCCATAATAGAAAAGATAAACCGAGCTTTACTTCTACGGTCCAAGCCCCAAAAGATAGATATAGCGATCTGATCCAAGCCCACTAGTGCTAGGCCCACTCTGAAAACCTGAGGGTTGGGAAAAAGATAAACAACAACGGGGTCAGACATAAGTCTGAGTGAGTCCTATAACCCTAACAATACAATTATTAAAGTAATTAGGGTATGATATAAACAAGGTACGGTACCTCTGGGGATAATGACTACACTAATAGCCAACTAAACACAGGATATACTAAGATAACCGAAAAGACGCATTTATCCACCCAAGGATAATTACTAGATTGCACCACCCCAGATCTACCCACCCAAGGGTAATTCCTACACTGCACCACACCAGTTCTACCCACCAAGGGTAATTCCTACTTAAAGGTTGATCCCACTAAGTGTACTTAGTAATTTTTACCCAGTAGTTTCTTGTACCTCTAGCTGACTACATAGGTGTCGTCTGCCCCTATCTCCACTAGGTGTACCCACTACTCCCCAAGCGATCGGCTCCCTAACGTAGATACCCGTGCTGGCCCCACAGTGGGGTGTATCATTCCCCAATGTGGCAAACTAATAATATCAACGGTGCACGGCTTATACCTACACGATGCAACAACGTCTTACCTACCAGCCCGGGTCCACACACGCATATGAAACCCGTTGGACTCGCGTTGCCACCGCTACCCCGGTTTGGCCTCTTATAGTCAAGCCCAATATGCGTGTCCCGTCCTCGACCTGGGTCGAGCCCACAAAGATACGTTTGGGATATTGGTTGAAATGGGCCCCCACAAGCTACTACCTAAGCTTGCCATTTTATCTAGTGAATCCCACTTAACCCTTTAACCATGTCCACCTACATGTTATAAATTTTGGTTAAGTCATTAATCATATTTCAATTGCCACTTAAGGCCCCCACTAGATTTCCACATGCCACCCAAGGCACTTACTTAGTTCCCACATGCCACCCAAGGCACTTACTTAACCCTTTAATCATGTTCAAATTACATGTTCCACTTTGGTTAAGTATTCTAATCGTATTTTCTATTGCCACCCAAGGCAACCTACAAGTGTCCTCATGCCACCCAAGGCACCCCCACTAGTTACTACATGCCACCCAAGGCACCCACTTAACCCCTCATGCCCCTCTACATGCTAATTTGGTTAAGTGTTTCTTAATTAATTAAGATCGTAACCTTTGTAAAGACCTCTCACATTAGACTGTCTTTTATGGTAGCTGGATATGCCGGTTGGTTCCGGGCAGCCTTACACCATAACAGAGTCTAACCTCGTGTCTTTACACTTGTCACGTATTTAGTTCATGACCAAGACCTCTCACATTGGGCCAATCATTTGTAGCCGCTGGATTTGCCGGTCGGTTCCGGGCAGTCTTATGCTACAAAAGGGTCCAACCTCGTGTCTTAGTAGATTAATTACACCTAATTAATCATCCCCATAATTTGTATTAATTATCCCTAATTAATTAATCATGTTTCAAGAATATGGGTAGACTTAACTCAATAGGTAAATTCCCAACTCCATAACATGGGTAGACCTAACTCAATAGGTAAATTCCCATGGGGTAGACCTAACTCAATAGGTAAATTCCCATTTATACTTATTCATTTTATGGTATGCTTAATCATAACCATTTCACACCATTTCATTAACATGTCTATTAACCCCATCGTTTCCCACGCACTTATGCTAACACGACATATTTCCAAGAGAAGATTCTTTCACAATTAACATGGGTTTCACTTAGCATACATTAGCGTTAACATGGGTTAAAAGGTGTCCACTTACATCATGATATTAACCCAACTAGCATTACTAAATAACCCAACTTGCATGAACACACATATGTCATATATAAAGGCAACTTGCATAAGTGTTCATAGGTTATACAAAGGTGAACTTGCTTGTGTCTTAAAGGTGTGAACTTGCACAACATGTTACATGTTAACTTGCATAACATCATACACCTAACTTGCATAACATCATAAACATAACTTGCATATCAACATACACATAACTTGCATAACATCATGCACATAACTTGCATAACATCATACACATAACTTGCATAACATGTTGAGCTTGCATATAAGCATACACATAACTTGCATAACATCATAAACATAACTTGCATATCAACATACACATAACTTGCATAACATCATGCACATAACTTGCATAACATCATACACATAACTTGCATAACATGTTGAGCTTGCATATAAGCATACACATAACTTGCATAACATGTTGAACTTATATCATAACTTTGCACATGAACTTATATCATAGCTTTGCATATGAACTTGCATAAAACCAAACACTTAGCATGCATAAAACCAATTATTTAGCATGCACAAAACCACATACTTAGCATGCACAAAACCAAATACTTAGCATGCATAAAACCAAATACTTAGCATGCATAAAACCAAACACTTAGCATGCATAAAACTCCATGTATAACTTGCATATCATATTACATATAACTTGCATATACTCTCTCCTATAGTTTGCATAACATGTTACATATGCATAAATGTTCAACATAGTGTTTTGCATCATAAAACATGGCATTAAACTTGCATGTAGCATAAAACTTGCCAAACACATAACATACAATATACTAAACTTGCACAAACATATTTATCCACAAACATAGCCATGTCTTATCATATCCTACCATAATCAATTTAACAATTGATTATTAAAGCTATAGGAACTCACCAAAATCAAGATTAGCAAACTTATGAAGTAGAACTAGTTGCTAAATATGAAGAAGATGATGATTAGAGGTTGATTAGCTTGCAACTCTCTTCATTGATTTGTGGAGGCCATGATCAAGTTTCATTTTGCCATAGTTTAGTTACAAGATCTAATTATGAATGAATTAGGGTAGGGTTGGGGTCTTATTTATAGGATTAGGTAGTGTTTTTAGACCATAGGATTAGCCCTAGGTTAGATTAGAACCATCAGATCTCGGAAGCTTCCAGACTCAGCCCTCAAACCCAGCCTGAAACCCAAACTGGTGCACCCAGTTTTACTGGGCGTCGCACCCCTGTCGACAGGCAAGTCGACAGGGCAGTCGACACCCCTGTCGACAGCCCTGTCGACAGCGCTGTCGACATGGCTAGGGCGGGAATTTTCCCGCCTGGCCCCCGCTGGCTCCAATTTCGAAATCTGATTTTTAACTTTGAATTTTCTGAAAACTTCTTTGGGCCATAACCGGGCCATACGGACTCCGATTCTCGAAAACTCGGACTCTATTTCGCGTATTTTTCCGAGACGAACGCAATGACGCAGCCCTTTTTCCCCAATTCTCACATTTGAGATTATTTATTCTGAAATTAGTGAATTTTAGCATTAACTGAAATACGGGGTGTTACACTAAATCTGTAATATAGAATGATTAGCCACTTACGAGCAATGATAACCAGAGCTCTGATACCAAATGTGACGACCGCCTTTAACTCCTACACATAACAAAAGGAATAATGCGCTAAAAGGTGTGCCAAACAACTATGAACGATCAACTAGGTAAGATAACACAATGTGGCGTCTGTAGTATAACTCATAGCACAAGGATAAAATATAATAGAACATATACAACATGTTATAATAATGAAGCATTTCTGAGTAGAAACTTAAACTTTCATAACAACTAGAAAGAATATTCATATGCCCTTGGATTACAACATAAGTGTCTGTACAAATTTGCCTCACAACAGCACTCAGAGAAAACACCAATCATAACAGCGAAAAAAAGTACCAAATAACAGAAAAACGGATACACAAGCCTCCTGCTTGTCATCGCTCTGCATCCTCGCCTCACTAAGCTCTGCTACCTGTAACCTGATAGTCAGTCTGCCCATCCAAAACCGGATGAACAACCCAAGGAAATAAGAAGGAAACATAAAACCTTGAGTCAGACAACAGTCGTAGTAAGCGATAAAACAACTATCTAACATCATCAACAAAGTATATGAGAATAGTAGATTAACCAACCAATCTACCAAAACTCAAGAGAAGAGCACTAAACCCGTCTTCCCTACATCTGACAGTGATAACCTTTACAACAAGCATTTGAAAACAACGATGCATCCGTGACAATCAAAAACAACAAGACAATAACAATCATAACAGCTACTTATATCTCACATAAACCATCCTAATAGAGATCAACATCCCTCAAGCACAAGCCCCGATGACCTAAACCAACATTTGACAAGCACCCAAGAAACATCTCCCTCGACGTCAGACAACTTACGTGAGACGGTACAAGCAAAACAACCAACATCCAAGACTCTGGCTATCACTGCCTATCTTGCTTTGAAATCATCGTTAATCGTATGATGACCAACCTTGCCATACGTCAAGGGCTAAAGGTAACCCCGGTTCTAGAAAAAACTCCATATGCCTTTCTACGATACGTATCTAGGCCTTTCGACGATACCCAGGGTACTCGACCATCAACCCTCCGGTCTTTTAGGTACACCCTAATATACCCCTGCTTTGAGTCCGCTACAATCTACGACAACGATAATTTCTCGGCCTTCAGTATCTCTAGTCATCGTCACCGGCGACCATCCATAAGCTCAAACATACTCGAGCAGCCATTATCCACAAGCTCAAACATACTTGAGTCATCTTCATATTCGTTGCATTACGACGATCAACGAACACTTCATGATGCTTCAAACATTCCTCCTTGAATTCGCGCCGAAGCTATAACAATCGTTGACTCAAAAACAAGCTTCATTTGGTCGACATTCTTTAGGTCTTGAACACCTTAGGTCTTGCTCCTTAGGTCTTAAAACGATCTAAGATCTAAGACCTAACGACCTAAGACCTAACTCCTTAGATCTTAAAAATGACCCAACACACTAACGACTTAAAACCAAGGACCCGATCTTCATCTCTTTCTTGAGCAACAAGACACACACCCAAACTCCATGCCACATCATCAATGACATAAGAAAAACGACCAGACTCCAGATCTGACCAAAATAGCTTCAATCTTGACAAATCATCACCAAACGACAACATCGATGCAAACAACTCATCCAAATCGTCTAATTCCACAATCAACACTTTATGAAACCATCAACATCATCAAAATGACAATTTTTCATCAATAATCATATAAGATTCACTAAATTATGATAAATGAATGAATGAACTAAAATAATGGATCTAACTTGCATGAACATATGAATTAACATAAGAATTACAAGTTTTAAGTTGCTAGATTAGATCCTATTTTTATTAAAATTAAAATATACTTACCATGATGTAGATCTAGGTGAAAACAACTTAAAATGATGAAAATATGAACAAAAAACCCATATACTTGGTCGAATCTGTGTGAGAGATGCCTATCACATACCAATTCTTCGAATTAACAAGAAATCTCTAAATTCTCAATCCGGACAAGAATGAATATGCTTCAAACCTCTTAATTTGATGTGATCTCTCTTTACTTGACATAGATTTAGCTTCAAACGATGTAGATCTTCGATTCTCTTATGTAGATCTAGAATTTTAATGGTAGAAAGGTGTATTTGATTGAGCAAGGAGGATCACGAGTTCAGCCAAATGAGAGAATGAAGAAAAGTATCTCTCTCTCCATGCCTCTAACACCCTATTTATAGCCTCCCTCCAGCCCACTAATGGGCCTCCTCAAATCAGCCTATCAATGGCTTAAAAAAACATAAACTGAAATTGTGAAACACTAAAACAGTGATTCCTCCCAAACCACTGAACCAAATCTTTAATGTGACCACTCTACGGAGTTGGCAAGACCATTTCCTTTCCAATGATATCGATCTCGACTCCTGATTCGATCCCAGTGAAAAGTTATTCCCTGTACAAAACTAACAGGGGCAAAATGATCACAAATAAAATTGGTAAAAATTATGGACATATCTCACTTCCCCATAACCGATATATCAAAATATGAAAATGATCCAACCCCTAGGGAACTAAATAAAAATGTTTTACGATCCTCTTATACGTAAAACGTGGGCTGTTACAACTCGCTACTAGAGAACATTCAACCCGTTATCTTCCAACCATTAGCTACTCGCTCTCCACTATCGCTCGATTAAGGATGACTCACTACTGCATTGCAGAATGTCCTAGCCCAATACCTTCATCAACAACCTCTCATGACTACTAACCTTTTGTACTGACCCAACAAGAAAGTCATAGAATCGATTACTAGACTTAACTAAATCTAAGAAATCAATAGAAACCAAGCTAACAACCTAACAAACATGACTCGATGAGATAAGTTTTGACTAACCATGTGTACTACCAAGTATAAATAGTAATGATCTCCCACCTCGAGCACTGAAACCAATCTAATAAACGCTACAGTCATCCTAGTCTTATTTCCTGGCGACCAAACACATGAAGTTATAAACATATAGCCTAACTAAACCCTCAACACGCTAAGTCACAACCAAAGAAGACAAATCAATATTCTCGAGTCTCAAACTCGCTTTATACATCATTAACGTAAGACGGAACAGTGAAATTTCAACATCAAAATGAAACATGCATGAAAACACTCTATGTTATATTGGTTAGTTGATTCTTCTTCTTTGTAATGATCTATTTCTATATTATATTTTATTCCGCTGCAACGTGAGACTTTGTGTTATGTTGGTTAGTTGATTCTTCTTCTTTTTCATCTATTCTAATATTTCTTTCTTTTCTCACCCTCTGTTTTCTTCTATTAACTATTTGGTGTTTTCGATACTTAGGTTTTGGCAAGTAATACAAAATCATGTATTATTGTCCAATTTGAGTGTCGAATTTCTTGCAGGGTCGTTACAGGGAGGGTTGGACTGTTTTGACATGGATGAGGGGACCAAGCAGTGATTTTGTAGTGTGGAAGTTTAGTTGAGGATGAAGGGTAAAGGCTGAGAACAGTTTCTGAGTTTTGGGATGAAGTGTGATGGAAATGCAGTATGATGGAATGCCAACGACAGTGGCGTGTTGGTTTGAAGATGAATTGTTTGAAATCAAAAACTGTCCTCAACACAAAAGGTGTTTTTTGAACACTTCACCAAAAGGTAGGATTCGAGATTATGGACCCACAAATACAAAATAAATGAAAAATAATAGCGAACAAAGAATTTTAGAGTGGTTCGTATTAAAAATAGCCTACGTCCACTATAGGAAGAGAGTTCATTATCACTTTTGAATTTACAAAGTACATGAATTCACTCATACCACTCATTTCTCTCTTTTATAATGGTGTCCTTTATATTCTCTCTCTTTTTTTATCTTGATTTTACTTGAATCTACGAGCTCAATTTCTCTAAGTGTGAGGAGTATTGGTGTAGATCTTCAATCTCTTGGACATTTGAATATTTTTGAATGATTCCATGGAAGATTTGGTGTTAGATCTAAGCTTTAGAGAGAATTAATGGAGGTTAGAGAGGTTTAAAGAGGTTTAGAATGAAGGAGAAGTGAAAGTGGCAACCCTTCGAGGTCCAAAAATCGGTCCCTTGAATGGTTGAGAAGTGGGGTATATATAGGTATATTTTGGAGGTAGTGGCAGAGTTGTAATTATGGTATGCAGGGTTTGGGTCGGTCATAAAACTATTTATGAAAATGCCATTGGACAGCTGGAGCCATCTTTACGACCGACCAGGATATGTGCGACCTGAATATGATGCACGACAGACCATATATGTTGCACGACCAGTCATAGTGAACGAGCAGGGTAAAATAAATGACCGACCCTTGAATTGCATGCGTGACCCAACTAATTATTGATGAGCGACCAGAATATGATGCACGTGACCGACCCCCTTGTATTTACGCCCATGCCACTACTGTCATTTTCTGTGACTGACCATTGAATTACAACTTTGACACTGAGCTTTATATTAAACCAATCCTATATAATGTGTGGCTTCAATCTTCATCTTCGTAGTGCTCGTCCATGGCAGAAGCTCTGCTCGACCACGGCTCAGACGTTCTACTCGACTGACCCCCTTGGGTGCTGATGCTCGACTGAACAGCTGCTGCTGAGACCGATGCAACTTGCTACCTTATGAACGACCAACCAGATCAACTGTGAGCAACCGACCGCTCTGCATAAGTACTGATCGACCAGCTGAAGTGGTGTTAGACCCATCAACAAAGATGTTGCTCGACCCATTAGCCTAGGTGTTTCTTGACCCTTCTTAGGTGAACGATCCATGCTAAAAAGTTGGTGATCGATCCATGCATTAGAGTGTCATGTGTTGTCTTCACATGTAACATGACTAATCCATTTTAGTTTTTAATGTAAATCGTGTAGTTCCAACTCATGTACTAAACTAGTTTATGCTACTGTTTGTATCCATAATTTGTTTTTATATTATGCCGTGTTAGCTTCAGGTTGAAAACATTTTAAACTATTTCATGAACTATGTGATATAAACCAAGCTTGGAACGACGTGGAATGATCCACTTTCTATCCCATATTCATAATATCCATGACATATGCAAATCATGTATTATGTTACCAATCTACATAACAATGCACGTAGTTCATGTATTCAGTATAACATTCTAGTGGTTCATGCTCCGTTTTTATTGCATATGATCATGCGTATTAACGTGACCGATCTAGAATATCTTACTGATCTCGTAATCCGCTTCGTGATCAATTCATCTAAGAGATATGTGTCTGACTTGATCGCGTTATTAGACAGTTGATGTTTCACTTTCTGAACGGCGTTAATAACGGGTGGGCGCCAAATGTTGAAATCAAAAAATGACTTCAACACCAAAGGTGTTTTAAGAACACTAAAAGGTAGGATTCGAGATTAGGGAGCCATAAACACAAAATAAAAGGAAAATAATAGAGAACAAAGAATTTTAGAGTGGTTCGACTTAAAAATAGCCTATGTCCACTATATGAAGAGCTTTCATTATCACTTTTGAATTTACAAAGTACATGAATTCATTCATATCACTCATTTCACTCTTTTATAATGGTCTCCTTTATATTCTCTCTTTTTTGATCTTGATTTTACTTGAATCCGCCAAGGAATTAGCTCAATTTCTCTAAGTGCGAGGAGTATTGGTGTAGATCTTCAATCTCTCAGACATTTGAATATTTTTGAATGATTCCATGGAAAATCTGGTGTTTGATCTAAGATTTAGAGAGAATTAATAGAGGTTAGAGAGGTTCAGAGAAGCTTAGAATGATGGAGAAGTGAAAATGACAGCCCTTCGGGGTCCAAAAATAGGTCCCTTCAATGGTTTAGAAGTGAGGTATTTATAGGTGCAGTTTGGAGTTAGTGGTAGAGTTGTAATTATGGTGTGCAGGGTTTAGGTCGATCATTAAACTATTTACGAAAATATCATTGGACAGCTGGAGCCAGCAGTAGTCAGCTGTACGATTGACCAGGATATGTGCGACCTGAATATGATGCATGACCGACCATATATGTTGCATGACCAGTCATAATGAATGACCTGGGTAAAATAAATGACCGACCCTTAAATTGCATGCGTGACCCAACTAATTATTAATAATCGATCAGACTATGATGCACGTGACCGACCCTGTTGTATGTACGCCTATGCCACTACTGTCATTTTCTATGACTAACCATTGAATTACAACTTTACCATTGATCTTTTTATTAAACCAATCCTTTATAATGTGTGGCTTCAGTCTTCAACTTCGTGGTGCTCGTCCATGGCAGAAGCTCTGATCGAGCACGGCTCAGACGTTCTGCTCGACCGACCCACTTGGGTGCTGATGTTTGAACGAATAGCTGCTGCCGAGACCGATGCAACTTGCTACCTTATGAACGACCGACCCGATCAACTGTGAGTGACCAACCGCTCTACACAAGTACTGACCGACCAGCTGAAGTGGTTCTCGACCCATCAGCAAAGATGTTGCTTGACCCATTAGCCTGGATGCTGCTCGACCCTTCTTAGGTGAACGATCCATGCTAAAAAGTTGGTGATCGATCCATGCATTAGAGTGCCACGTTTTGTCTTCACATGTAACTGGACAATCCATTTTAGTGTTGAATGCAAGTCGTACAGTTCCAACTCATGTACTAAACTAGTTCATGCTATTGTCTGTATCCATATTTTGTTTTATATTATGCTATGTTAGCTTTAGGTTGAAAACATTTTAAATTATTTCATGCACTATGTGACACAAACAAAGCTTAGAACGATGTGGAATGATCTACTTTCTATCCCATATTCATAATATCCATGACATATGCAAGTCATGTATTATGTTACCAATCCACATAACAATGCACGTAGTTCATGTATTCAGTATAACATTCCAGTGGTTGACGCCCCCATTTCTCTTGCATATGATTGTGCATATTAACGTGACCGATCTAGAATATCTTATTAATGTCGTAATCCGATTCGTGATAAATTCATCTGAGAGATATGTGTCCAACTAGATCGCATTATTAGACAGTTGATGTATCACTTTCTGAAGTGTGTTAATAACGGGGTTAACATGAATGATGGTTGAAGCCTGCAGAGGTAGGGTGCAGAGTTGCACAACAAAGTGATGTAGTTGGTGAAGTATAGAGTCTCTATGTTTGTGAGGTGGTTTGGTTGACAATTTGTATGAGAAGTTTGCATTCATAAGTTTGTATGCGAAGTTTGGTTTTGTAGTGGTGATAGTTGTTAGACTATGCAAGGAAGTGAATGGGATTGAATGGTGATGAAGTAGGATGCTGGAATGGTAATAAAGTGGCAGCGAGTGGTGTAGTCGAGGGGATACTGGAGTGCAGAAAGTGTTTGTCGAAGTAGGAGAATTTGATTGTGGCGGTAGTGGGAAGTTTGTTGCAAGTGTGGATGTGCAAGAAGAAATGAAGGCTTGTGAGCTTGTTGTTTGTAAAATGTTTTTGAGTTGTAAAACATATGGAATAAGAATTGCAATGCAACTGTACAACCCAGAACTAGAATTGAAGTTTTTTTTTTCTTTTTTGGATGTGCAGATGTTAGAAACTGTATTAGTGCACTTGAATTGCAAACAGAGAGCTGTGAAAGTGAAAATGAACAGTAATAAGGAATCAACCACAACAACAAGACAGAAACAAAAAAATGCTAAGTTTTTTGTTTTGACTGAAATTAAATTAACATGTCACAAATTGAAATGAATTGCAAAAGATACACCAAAGCAGAATTTTTTTTAAACTTAAAACTAGAACACAACAAATGCAAAACTAAAGACAATACACACAATTGCAATCGAAGGAAGTGCAGAACAAAACACAAGCACAAATCCTTTTTTTTTAAGAAAAGAGAGGACATAAAAACAAGAACACACAAACAAAACTAACTCAAGTGAATAAAAGCACAATGCACACAAAATCTCACAACAAGTGCAAATTCTCTCTCCTTTTTTTAATGAAAAGAAAACTAAGAACACACACAAATATATACTACAAAAGTTGAATCTCTCTTTTGGTTATTTGTGAATTTAGTTGATATGATTATCATAAGCATAGCTTATTTGTGCTATTATTAGCACAAAATAAATCATCAAACTATAACGTACTCACTAAATCACTTTACTAGATCTCATGAGAAATGACAACAAATTGAAAGTGAAATGTACTTTAAGCATGGCCTATTAGTAAGGAATATAGACCATCAAAATTTAATTTAACTATCACTTAATCACCATCATCATACGTAGATGAAGAGGTAATTAGTGAGCACATGACTAAGCATATAGCCTATTTGGTGTAAACAACATAGACTATCAAACTCAAGAATGAAAACATAAAAACCATGAACATCAACATGACATGAAGCACAAAAACAGAGCATGAATAAGCAAATTATTTTGAATCTACATGATTAAAGAGAGCTTCATTATTCCTAAATTGTAGGGATTTAGCCTTTCATGTTTGTTATCATGTCAACAAATGTAACATTCAACATGAAATAAAAAAACAAGAAAAATGCAAGCTAAGAAATGTGAATTTACTTGATTGAAAACAAGAAAAATAAAAGAGAGCTAATTAACAAGCATAAACTAAAATTAATCTACTTGCATGAAATGTAAATTTACACTAACATAGAACAAAAAGAGCATGCAAATAAAAGAGAGCACTAATTAATATTGTATACAAAAAGAAATTACATAAGAGAAAAATTGTAACGACCCGTATTCTACACATCATAGGATTGTAGAATATTTATTTCTTTCCCATGTGAAGTCGTATGGTCATGTAACTTTGGGAAACATCTATTAGAGTCATTTCCCATGTTTATGATTTTTGTCGATTTTTAAGTGACCATTTTGCCCCTAGTTGGTACTGTTTTGGCCATAACTTTTGATTGGAAAGGAATTTTGACCTGAAACCACTTCCATTTGATTCATTTGATAGTTTCTCTTTCCGTAGAGTGGTTATAATAGCCAAACGGACTTACCGTTTGGGAGATATGGCTGAAACAAGGTTTGGAGGGTGAAAAACTGCTTAACCGGGCCAAATCGGGTGATTAGTGAGTAGGCCCATAACCCATTTCGGGATTAGGGTTATGGGAGGGCTGAAATGAGATGGAGAATCATTCCATTTTAGTTTTCTAGCCTCCACTTATCACCAAGGATCCCTAAAAATGGCCTCCAACCTCTAGATCACCTCCAAATCATCTTTTGGTCAAGGATTTGGCTTAGCAACCCCTAATCAAAGAAGATCTTCACCTAATCAACCTTGGAGCTGCTGTTAGCATTGGGATTCGCATCAAATTAGAGCATTATTTCAGATCTTAGTTTGTTTTGTGGCTAAGGTGAGTGATTTGCATAGTTTTGCACTAATTATGGCTAATTAGGAGTGATTAGTGCTAATTAGCGAATTTAAACATGATAAAATTCTGGAAAAATGTTTATAAAATTCGGAATGATGTTTTAGACCTCTGATATGAATTTGAGTTAATTTGGTTAAGTTTTGATAATCCTATCATTAGTTTCACCTAAACATGCTTAGGGGAAAATATGGGATTTTAGGCATGTTTGATCCATTTTTACCCATCATATTGATATGAATGATGTTTGTGGTTGATTATGCATGTTGCTATGACTGTATGAAATGTTTTGTGATTGGTTAGAATAGTTAGAATGGTCAAAAACGCCGTCGAGGGGCGTAAACTTCTCGCTGGGAGAACTGCAGGAATCTGCCCGAACCGACCGGATCGGTAAGCATAGGGGCAATCCGATTCGAGGATAACGATCCGTATGGCCACCCCGATCGCGAATCCTCTCCACGATCCGATCCAACTTGATTAGGCGCCACGATCCGAAGGGAGGAGCACGACTCGATCCACTTCAGGAGCTCACGGGTCGATGGGTACTAGGCGAGACGATCCGACCCGATCAGAAGACACGACCCGATCCGGATGAAGCAACCCGATCCGATCCAAAGTGATGACGCCGATCCGAATCAGGAAGAGGAGCCACGAGCTAGAGGACCACGACCCGATCCGATGCAAGAGGCGCGACCCGATCCGAATGTAGAGGCCGATCCGATCCGATTCGGTTGTGATGACCAATAACCCGAGATGCAAAGGTAGTCCAAATGGAAGTTAGAACTCAGGATCCCGGAACCAGTTGGGAACCAATGAGTCCACTTCATGGTTGGACTTTGCTGCGGGACGCGTGCTAAGGAGTTGTCGACGTTCATAACTTCGATTCACCACTAAGAATGATGGGCTACTTATCAGTGCAGTAGGGTCATTATGACCTGAGGGGCAAAGTGATGGTAGCAAGACTACGTTATCAGTGCAGTAGGGTCATTATGACCTGAGGGGCAAGGTGATGCGTAGTAAGACTATGAGCCAGCGCAGATGGGGTGAATAACTCCATGGGGCAAGTGGACATAGTAAGGATTAGTAAGGCTATGAGCCAGTGCAGTGGGGTTCTTGTGACTCCATGGGGCAAAGTGGACATAGCAAAGGATTAGCGGCTACGTTATCAGTGCAGTGAAGCCATTTATGACTTCATGGGGCAGAGTGATCGTAGCAAGGTATGTTGGGTGATCGAAGTGGTGAATATCGTATGCTTTACGCACTGAGTGAGAGATGTGAGGATGGATGCTATGTTTGATTGTTTGCCATCATTATGACATGCACACCTCCGTATCTTTATATTGATCGATATGATACCTTAGAGGGTTGTACAGTATGTAGTGCTAACTCTTTGGTTGCAGGTCCAGGTTCAGGTATGTTTTAGTCTACCTGTTATTGTTCACTTTAGATGCTTATCGCTCATACCAGGCTTTATGTCTGACCCAGAGTTTTATGTCTCCTCTTATTACTCTGGGTGCTCACACGAGCAGACTAGAGACAGGTTAGCTGGTGGTGTGCGAGTAGCTGATTCGGAGGCGGGCAGGAGGCTTCCACGTATGATATATATATATACATTCTCCCTGTGTCGTTGGTGGTCGCTACTTGGGCATTAGTAGTGTACCTCATTTACCTTACTTTTGCTTTGAGACAGTTTGAAAAGTTGTAATAAGCTGTATTTTGGATTTCCGCTGCTATGATGTTTAGTTCTGATTTTCAGCTTATGCACTGTCTCCCCTGTTTTATGTCAAGTATGTTACTATTATATTTTGTTCTATGCGCTGTGAGACATTCTACAGGTTCTTTGTATGTTCATTTCCTTCTTCCTTTTTCCTTCTGGCGACCCGTCCCGTGCTAACTGGTTATGTGTACAGCGCACTTTTGGAGTAAATGTCGGTTGGTGCGGGGCGGGCCGTCACACTTGGTATCAGAGCTCTAGGTTGCGTAGTTAACCTAGGGAAAGACACTAGGGAGAGTTAGTACATATAAGAGAGCGCGTATTTGTGATTACTTTGGTTTTCAAAAGCTATGTATATATATATATACTATTAGTAGTATAAGAATGAAGTTGCACTGCACTAGTACCACTATGGGGTCGTTAATCGTTTTCCTTTTACAGATTGACGATGAGCCGATATGTGAGAGGTACTGGTAGAGGGGCCAATAATGGAAATGCCGCTGACATGAGGGCAATGTTTACCGACCTCATGAGAGACATGCTTAGAGAAGTGCAAGGGGCAGTTCCTAATCCCGGAGCTGGTGTTGGCCCAGTAGTGCAGGCACCGAGGGTCGATTTCGCCAAGTTGTGCAAGGATTACACTAATCTTGGTGGGAAGCCGTTCCACGGAACGGAGTCGGCCACAGATGTTCAAGATTGGATGGATAGCTGTGACCGTATCTTTGATGACTTGGGTCTCGAGGATGCGATGAAGAGAAGGCTAGCGTCTCGTCAGCTGCAAGGGCGAGCGATGAATTGGTGGAATGCCATTAGAACAGCTACTCCAGAGGACCAGGTTACTTGGGTTCAGTTCAAGGCTCGCTTTAGCGAGAAGTTCATTCCAGCTGCCCAGAAGTCGGTGTTGTTCAAGAGGTTCTTGGAACTCAAGCAGGGTGGCAGGGCAGTTTCTGATTATATTGCTGAGTTCGACACTTTGTCGAAGTATGGACTGTCTCTAATCGATACCCCTGAGAAGAAGAATGAGAAGTTCATTACTGGTTTGGATGGGTACTTGGGGGAAAGGCTTATCAATCACATCGATGAGACTTTTGAATCGATCGTGGGAAAAGCTTTGAGATCAGAGAGCCTTTACCCTAAGTCAAAGACTGAGGCTGCATCTGCAGAAGGGCCAAAGCCGCAAGCAGGCGGTGGAGGCAAGAATAATTCTCAGAATAAGAGGAAGCAGGACCAATCAAAAGGTGGCCAGAAAAAGAGCAAGAAGGATGTTGAGTGCTTCAGCTGTGGAAAGAAGGGCCATTATGCTAAGGAATGTCGGGCCAAGCCAGCGGAAAGGAAGTGCTACAACTGTGGTCAAGTGGGACATCAGAAGGACAAGTGTCCGCAACCTCTTAAGGAGAAGCAGATCGTGAAAGCATATGCTCTTGATGCTATTCCTTCTTCGTCGAATGCCCCAACTGCGGCGGAGAAAGGAAAGAATGTTGTTATTCAAGGTATGCTTTCTATTTATGATATACCAGTTCGAATTTTGTTTGATACTGGGGCTTCCCGTTCCTTCATATCTAGTGACCTGGTAGATAGGTTGGGACTGGAACCCGAGATAGTCGATAGACCATTGATAGTGACGAACCCGATTGGTTCGACTAGCCTTAGTATGATTTGCAGGAATTTGGTCTTATCGAGTCATGGATGTATGTTTGTATGTGATTGCTTTGTTTTGGGCTTTACTGGGTATGGCATTATATTGGGAGTCGATTGGCTCCAAAGATACGGGGTGGTGGTAGACTGTGAGGGCTTTTTGGTGATAGTAAGGGCGGATGATGGGCGGAGGGTAGTGTTTGGTAGTCTACCCAGTGATGGGGTTATGGCTAGTTTTGTAAATTCCCTCGACATCCCGCAGGATGAGTTGTTAGATGTGCCCGTGGTTGGCCAGTATCCGGACGTCTTCGAGGAGGTGACCGGGCTTCCACCACACCGAGAGATTGAGTTCCGTATTGATTTAGTGAAAGATGCCAGACCTATAGTGATGCCACTTCGTCGTATGGCACCAAGGGAGCAGCGAGAGCTCGGGGTGCAAGTCAGCAATCTTTTGAAGAAGGGATTGATTAGAAGGAGTGTCTCCGAGTGGGGAGCACCAGTTGTATTTGCCACTAAGGCAGATGGTTCCCTTCGGTTGTGTGTAGATTATCGCGAGTTGAATAAGGTGACGAGGAAGAATAAGTATCCTCTACCGCGGATAGATGATTTGTTTGATCAGCTGGGAGGAGCAAGAGCGTTACCCCAGTTGGACCTCGCGACAGGATTTCATCAGCTTTGAGTAGCAGATGAGAGTGTTCCGAAAACGGCATTTAGGACGCCGTCTAGATTTTATGAGTGGTTGGTTATGCCATTTGGGTTGACTAATGCACCAGCCTACTTTGTGGATCTTATGAATCGAGTATTCAGAGATCAGTTGAATAAGTTTGTTCTTGTGTTCGTGGATGATATCCTTGTTTATTCAAGGACAGAGGAGGAACACAAGGGGCACTTGAGGATGGTGATGGAGGTGTTGAGGAAACACCAATTGAAAGCGAAATTCTCTAAGTGTCATTTTTGGAGAAGGGAAGTAAGATTCTTGGGTCATGTTGTTTCAGAGTGTGGTATTGCCGTGGACCCTGCGAAGGTGGCTACGGTACAGGATTGGCCTACACCCAAGAATGCTACAGATGTAAGAAGTTTCTTGGGATTAGCCGGATATTATCGTAAGTTTATCCAGGACTTCTCCAAGATAGCAGCACCGTTGACTCAGTTGACTAAGAAGAATCAGTCCTTCGTCTGGGATGGAGTGTGTGAGGATGCCTTCAAAAGTCTAAAGGAGAGGTTGACGCGTGCGCCAGTGTTAGTCATTCCTAAGGGGAATGAAGAGATGACGGTATACACGGATGCTTGTGGTACCGGACTGGGTGCTGTATTGATGCAAGGAGGTAGGGTTGTAGCTTATGCTAGTTGACAGCTAAAGCCGCATGAGAAGAAGTATCCTACCCCTGATCTGGAATTGGCAGCGATTGTATTTGCGCTGAAGATGTGGAGACACTATCTCTTGGGAGAAAGATTCGAGTTGTTTACCGATCATAAATCGTTAAAGTATCTCTTCTCTCAGAAAGATCTGAATCTCCGTCAACAGAGATGGTTAGAGTTCTTGGCTTCGTATGATTTTGATATCGCATATACACCTGGGAAGGGTAATGCGGTAGCCGATGCCTTGAGTAGGAGACATGCCAGCTTAGGGGCAATGTTTCTTGAATGGAAGCAACTGGAGTTTATCGCGGGGTTTGATTTTAGACCAAAGTGCGAATTGGATCCAGTTATGCTAGCTAGTTTGACGGTCAGACCCACTTTGGTAGAGCGGATTGGTTCTAGTCAGAGGGATGATCCTAATCTATTAGAAATCATCTCCAAGCTAGAGATGGGTATCGAGGAAGAGATGAATGTGTATGGGCTTGATCGAGATGGATGGCTTCGAAAGAATGGAAGGCTAGTTGTACCCAATGTCAATGGATTGAGAGATGAAGTGCTTAGAGAATGTCATCACTCAAAACTGACTATACACCCCGGTGGTAATAAGATGTATCGAGACATGAGACAAACTTACTACTGGGAAGGGATGAAAAGAGACGTTGGGAAGTTTATATCCAAATGCATGAATTGTCAGCTAGTTAAAGCCGAGCAGAAGAAGCCTAGTGGGTTGTTGCAACCATTAGAAATTCCTGAATGGAAATGGGAGCAAGTCTCGATGGATTTCATCGATGGTTTACCTAGGACTAGATCGGGATATGATAGCATTTGGGTAATTGTGGATCGATTGACTAAGAGTGTCAGATTTATACCAGTCAAATCGACCAGAACGGCAGCCAAGTTGGCAAAATTGTATATGAAGTGGGTAGTGAGATTTCATGGAGTACCCAAAAGCATTGTGAGTGACCGAGACCCGTTGTTCACTAGTGGGTTTTGGAAGAGCTTACAAGAGGCTCTAGGGTCAGGATTACATCTCAGTACCGCATATCATCCTCAGACCGACGGTCAGACGGAGAGGGTGAATCGTATATTAGAAGATCTCTTGAGAGCGTGTATATTGGATTTTGGTGGATCATGGGATGACCATTTGCATCTAGTAGAGTTTGCATATAATAATAGCTACCAATCCAGAATTGGTATGGCTCCATATGAAGCTTTGTACGGAAGACCGTGTAACTCACCATCATGTTGGATAGAGACTGGCGAGAGGTTTGTGCTTGGACCAGATGTGGTGAGAGAAACTTCAGATAAGATTAAGATCATTCAGCAACGAATGAAAGCTGCCCAAGATAGGCAGAAGAGTTATGCTGATAAGAGGAGAAGAGACTTGAAATTCTCCGTTGGTGACTTGGTGTTTGTTAAGATCTCTCCGTTGAAGAGCGTGATTCGATTTGGTAGGAGAGGCAAGTTGGCACCAAGATTTGTTGGCCCATTCCCTGTTCTTGAACTAGTCGGGAATTTGGCATATAGAGTTGGCTTACCAGAGAAAATGGCAAGAGTTCACAATGTATTTCATGTTTCCCAACTGAGGAAGTTCGTTCACGACTCAGATATGACTATTTCACCTGATCAGTTAGAGGACTTTGAAGTAGAGCCCGAGGCGGTTGGGAACCGCAAGCCGATTCGTATTGTGGGGCACGATACAAAGCAACTTCGAAGGAAGTCGGTGAAGCTAGTCAAGGTTCAGTGGGGCGAGAACGAGAATGATTGTACTTGGGAGACAGAGGAGAGCATTAGGAAGGCTTATCCAGAACTCTTTGCCTGGTAAGATTTACTTTACGATTTAGTTATTCCGCATGCTAGGATAGACTTGTTTTGCTTATTTTGCATGTTTGATGGTTGTTTTATGATTGATAGGCATGCGGGACCTTTGTGTGTGTTTGGATTAGGGAATTTCGGGGGCGAAATTTCTTAAGGAGGGGAGAGTGTAACGACCCGTATTCTACACATCATAGGATTGTAGAATATTTATTTCTTTCCCATGTGAAGTCGTATGGTCATGTAACTTTGGGAAACATCTATTAGAGTCATTTCCCATGCTTATGATTTTTGTCGATTTTTAAGTGACCATTTTGCCCCTAGTTGGTACTGTTTTGGCCATAACTTTTGATTGGAAAGGAATTTTGACCTGAAACCACTTCCATTTGATTCGTTTGATAGTTTCTCTTTCCGTAGAGTGGTTATAATAGCCAAACGGACTTACCGTTTGGGAGATATGGCTGAAACAAGGTTTGGAGGGTGAAAAACTGCTTAACCGGGCCAAATCGGGTGATTAGTGAGTAGGCCCATAACCCATTTCGGGATTAGGGTTATGGGAGGGCTGAAATGAGATGGAGAATCATTCCATTTCAGTTTTCTAGCCTCCACTTATCACCAAGGATCCCTAAAAATGGCCTCCAACCTCTAGATCACCTCCAAATCATCTTTTGGTCAAGGATTTGGCTTAGCAACCCCTAATCAAAGAAGATCTTCACCTAATCAACCTTGGAGCTGCTGTTAGCATTGGGATTCGCATCAAATCAGAGCATTATTTCAGATCTTAGTTTGTTTTGTGGCTAAGGTGAGTGATTTGCATAGTTTTGCACTAATTATGGCTAATTAGGAGTGATTAGTGCTAATTAGCGAATTTAAACATGATAAAATTCTAGAAAAATGTTTATAAAATTCGGAATGATGTTTTAGACCTCTGATATGAATTTGAGTTAATTTGGTTAAGTTTTGATAATCCTATCATTAGTTTCACCTAAACATGCTTAGGGGAAAATATGGGATTTTAGGCATGTTTGATCCATTTTTACCCATCATATTGATATGAATGATGTTTGTGGTTGATTATGCATGTTGCTATGACTGTATGAAATGTTTTGTGATTGGTTAGAATAGTTAGAATGGTCAAAAACGCCGTCGAGGGGCGTAAACTTCTCGCTGGGAGAACTGCAGGAATCTGCCCGAAACGACCGGATCGGTAAGCATAGGGGCGATCCGATTCGAGGATAACGATCCGTATGGCCACCCCGATCACGAATCCTCTCCACGATCCGATCCAACTTGATTAGGCGCCACGATCCGAAGGGAGGAGCTCGACTCGATCCACTTCAGGAGCTCACGGGTCGATGGGTACTAGGCGAGACGATCCGACCCGATCAGAAGACACGACCCGATCCGGATGAAGCAACCCGATCCGATCCGAAGTGATGACGCCGATCCGAATCAGGAAGAGGAGCCACGAGCTAGAGGACCACGACCCGATCCGATGCAAGAGGCGCGACCCGATCCGAATGTAGAGGCCGATCCGATCTGATTCGGTTGTGATGACCAATAACCCGAGATGCAAAGGTAGTCCAAATGGAAGTTAGAACTCAGGATCCCGGAACCAGTTGGGAACCAATGAGTCCACTTCATGGTTGGACTTTACTGCGGGACGCGTGCTAAGGAGTTGTCTACGTTCATAACTTCGATTCACCACTAAGAATGATGGGCTACTTATCAGTGCAGTAGGGTCATTATGACCTGAGGGGCAAAGTGATGGTAGCAAGACTACGTTATCAGTGCAGTAGGGTCATTATGACCTGAGGGGCAAGGTGATGCGTAGTAAGACTATGAGCCAGCGCAGATGGGGTGAATAACTCCATGGGGCAAGTGGACATAGTAAGGATTAGTAAGGCTATGAGCTAGTGCAGTGGGGTTCTTGTGACTCCATGGGGCAAAGTGGACATAGCAAAGGATTAGCGGCTACGTTATCAGTGCAGTGAAGCCATTTATGACTTCATGGGGCAGAGTGATCGTAGCAAGGTATGTTGGGTGATCGAAGTGGTGAATATCGTATGCTTTACGCACTGAGTTAGAGATGTGAGGATGGATGCTATGTTTGATTGTTTGCCATCATTATGACATGCACACCTCCCCCACCTCCGTATCTTTATATTGATTGATATGATACCTTAGAGGGTTGTACAGTATGTAGTGCTAACTCTTTGGTTGTAGGTCCAGGTTCAGGTATGTTTTAGTCTACCTGTTATTGTTCACTTTAGATGCTTATCGCTCATACCAGGCTTTATGTCTGACCCAGAGTTTTATGTCTCCTCTTATTACTCTGGGTGCTCACACGAGCAGACTAGAGACAGGTTAGCTGGTGGTGTGCGAGTAGCTGATTCGGAGGCGGGCAGGAGGCTTCCACGTATGATATATATATATATATATATATATATATATATATATATATATATATATATACATTCTCCCTGTGTCGTTGGTGGTCGCTACTTGGGCATTAGTAGTGTACCTCATTTACCTTACTTTTGCTTTGAGACAGTTTGAAAAGTTGTAATAAGCTGTATTTTGGATTTCCGCTGCTATGATGTTTAGTTCTGATTTTCAGCTTATGCACTGTCTCCCCTGTTTTATGTCAAGTATGTTACTATTATATTTTGTTCTATGCGCTGTGAGACATTCTACAGGTTCTTTTTATGTTCATTTCCTTCTTCCTTTTCCTTCTGGCGACCCGTCCCGTGCTAACTGGTTATGTGTACAGCGCACTTTTGGAGTAAATGTCGGTTTGTGCGGGGCGGGCCGTCACAAAAATGACTAAGAAACCATGAAAGAAAGAGAGCTATATTTTGATCCTCCAAACTAAACTAATTAAAAGAGAGGATCCTATTTACATGAACATATAGGGGTATTTATATATGTTTTAAAACCCTAATCATAATCTATATTTTTGGAAACCACCCTCTTCATAAAGCTTCCATGTTGTCTTTAGTATAAAGTAATCATCCATTAACTGTTTATGAAGATTTAATGGCCATTTGCATGTGGATTAACTCTAATTTGTACACTAAGGTAGGTGGGGTCCTCCACTAACTTGTGTGTGAATTAATTTTATCTTCATTCCTTTATATTTTCTCACTTGTGCATGTATATTCATGAGACCACTTCTTATTTTTGCTCCTTATTTCCTGTAAATAATAATTAAAAGTTGCAAGTAAATTTTAACAAAAATTTACTTATGCACAAATGGAAATTTTGCCCCTAAATGAAGATGACTATATGATGATTTGGAAATAATTAAGATTAGGATTTAAACATGTTAAAATATCCTATATATTCATTTATTTAACTAAAAAAGATTAAATATGCTAGTAAAAATGTGCATATTTTCGCACACATCATCCTCATATATATATATATATATATATATATGTTTCTGTGTGTGTGCGGCTATATGAACACAAAAGTTTAACACAATTCAAGAGATACAAAATTTCAGCCACATAATTAATTTGTCTTTATGTGAAGGGTGCAAATCATGAGTTAATCTTATAGCTTAGATTTTATGCTCCTCAATTTGTGTCTAAATAGACTTTCACTATATATATATATATATATATATATATGTATGTATATATGTATGTATGTATGTATTGAAAACTGGTACACTTTTATTAACAACTAGAAAAGTACATAATAAGGTTAACATACTAACCTAAATAAAAAATGAAAAGCATAAAATAAAATACATACAAAGTACTAAATCAAATCTTAAATGAGAGTTTTGAACCTATGATGAGGTTACCAACTCCATAGCAAGAGAAATCCCGCTACACTTCTAATCTTCTATTACTATCCTTCAAGTCTTTTCTTCGAGTGACGTAGATTAACATAGTTTGCCACCATTTTGTTACTTATTAAATCACCCTTTGCTGCCACGTGAGCAGGCAGATTGACTTCGTTGATGAAATTATAGACAAATAGAACTGTCTAATGTGCTAACATTTAAATTGCAACATTTAAATTCCATGATGTCCTTATGAAACTGGTAGCAAATGCCTAATTGCATTGAATTTGTTTGACGCTTCCACTAAAATCAGGTACATAACAACTACGAATCGAACACCACTTCATCTCGTAGGACTAGAATATTGGTGTGTTAAGCGTTGGTATTTTGGCTTACAGTAACCATAAAAGTTACTGAGTTTGTATGAAAAAAGTCCACGAAGAAATTCTGTAATTGGCTATGATACTTCCAGACGTAAACTACCACCCTTGCCTTATACAATAACTTTATCCAACAACAATGAAACCGATCCAAAATGCTCATCAAAAACTTTTGATTGGTACAAGTTTTCAATAAACAGTTGAAGAACAGCCTTTACTTCTATTTTGATGTTTACAAATCAATTCAGAAATGGAGATTCTTCAAATTCAGACATAACTAACTGACTAGGGAATTAACAAGACATCCAATTTTCATTGTTATTCAACTTCCAAATACCACTTATCAAAAGAAGAATTGAAAATAAATATCAGTAACCGGGTCCTAGAAAACTCCAATAACATTAGTCAGATCTTTTCTAATAACCACCTAATCTAGTCTCCGTAATTTGAACCAAAACCAATGAAAGGATAATCGACTATATATGAATCACACAAAATCGCGAAACTTATTAACAAAACATACCTTTTCCAAACTCGGATCTGAGTCGAAAATAATTCGGTTTAAAGAAGAAGGGTTATAAGGACTCTGGAGGAAAGGTTTGAAATGTCGCGATTTAAACGGTTTCACCAGACCTCACATGTCCACTGGAGGCTTGATCTTTAGTAGGATGAGATCCATAAGCGATCTGAAAGGTATTCGAGTTGGTAAGTAGCGATTCATGTTTTCTTAAGATCAGAAGTCGACCAGATGAACCGTCGTTTTGCTTTTTCCCTAATTTGAGAGGCAAATCTGGACTTAAGTTTCGATGTTAGGTTATTGCACAAATCTGGCTATGGTAATTTTTGCGAATCGAGACAAAATTGGGGGATTTGTTTGTCTGGATGTTTTAGAGATCTCGTTGAGTAATGTAAAGAGGAAAGCTTGGGAGTTTCACAAAACTCCACCGTTGGAAATGTAGATCGCCTTTCCTTTATCCATGGGAGAGACACTACATCATATTAACCAATTTGGCATACCAAGATGCAGGCGTAAAATTGGGCTATAACCCGTATCAAATTTGATAGTGCTCAAATCTGTATCAAACTAAGTTTTGCGATCCGCACCACCCCAAACACCCTTAATCTGACCGTCCATCAACGAAGTCCCGGATTAGTTCATTTGACGCGGCTTTGGATCGTATAAAATTCGTATCAAACTCCCCCCCCCCCCCCCCCCGTACATGTACATAGGCACGATCGAGTTTTTCCTTATCAAAACTTTTGGCCGAATAATCCCTCTTTTTATTTTGCAATGGCGACCACCATATACCCAAATTAGGGTTTTGGTACTCGACCGACTTCCTTTGTCAATAATCGATCCACCGCAGTCCATGAGTTATCATCATCTCGCGATGCCTTCAGCTGACCAACGAAGCCTCAGTCCACCGCTGTCCATCCCTCTCGTCGCCTCTGGAGGTGAGTACTAGATCACCGTTAAATTTAAATATGAATTGGGTTTAATTTAGGTTTAGTTTGAATTCGAATTGTGTGAAAACCCGTAACTTCCCTGGTGAGGAAAGCGTGGATAGTTCGAGAACAAGCCACAACAGAACGCAGACGAAAAACATTTCATTGTATATTACAACAATTCCATCAGAATACAAGAATATACAGAGTATAAATGAATACTACACAGAAATATCAGAGATTTAAATTATATTTAAATACATAGCAGCGGAAAATAATACAATACACAACTGAAGGAGGTATACGGATACAAAGCTTTCCAGATATCGTTCCAGCTGTAAACCAGGATCCTGTGGATATAAATCTGCAAAACCAAAACTACTAGCTGCCCGTGTCAAAATAGGGGCACCCAGAGTTTAGGTTAAAACAATAAACTCCAGGTCAGTCATGGGACTGGTATGAGAACTAAAACAGTTATCAATCTTTATTTTAAAGTTAGGTAAATCAAGGGACCACGCCGTATAACACGGAACGGGTTTCCTCCCAAGAATACCAGTGCATATAACAAACAGCGCAATGCTAAATAAAGAAAAATGAAGCTGTTATAAGACCCAGGTCCTATCACACAATGCAACACAAGCCGGGGGATAGGGTTTTCCCTTATAACAGCCAAAGAATGCTTGATACGTTTTAAAACAAATCATTTGATACTATTATCAGTGTATAGTGTATAAAACAATTTCAAAATATAAATATCAATCATAGGCGGCATGGGTACCATATATCATGTCGCCATACTAGTTCTACAATTAAAACTGCAAATGTCACGTATTTGGAAATTGGATTTCCATCTATGAACCGAGGCAAAAGATAGTCCTCAACCGATTCGAGACTCTCTAGCCCGAGCCTCAGGACCCAGACTCAGGTGGGCCCTTGGATCGTAAGGGCCGGTCCACACGGAGTGGATTAAAATGCCTGAGCTATATGCTAGTCTGCCCTATGGGGCATAAATGAGTCCAATGACTCCATCGGTTCGAGAACGACCGATATAACCGAGGCGCCTCCAATTCCAACAACCACATGAGTCAAACTCGTCAGCCAGTTCAAGCACTAACGCGACTCCTAACTAGAAACCAGCATATGTCCATATCCCTGATGTCCGTCTCCAGTTTTTGGTTCATACCGGGGTGTGAGGCTCGCAAATTCACGTTACTCAAAGCTGTGCCACACAGGCTGTGCTTTGATCATCAACTACAAGACTTTGCTTTTCAACAGAAGCCTTGATCATTTTCATCTTAGCATGCCACACATGCAAACCATTCTATGCAACCGATATCAGTCACAGAGAATGAAATCCGATGTCAGACACACCGTCCATATACAAGTCCGTTCTAGGTCTGAACGAAACCGGAGGCACTCTCCTCGCATATCCTTCGATCTCCAAGTACATCTGGGCGATCACCAACTGTTTCCATCTTCTTGGGTGTACAGCCCAATCAAGATCATCAGTAATCACCCAAACGACGTAAAGACCTCCGGTCTTCGACCATCGTCTTCATCTTCGACTTATCGTCGTATCAGTTATTCAAAATGGGATAAACCCGGTCTTTACGAATAACTCGCGTATATTTTAAATAAATGTTACACAAATACAACATACGCCTCATTCCAATTCATCAGTCACTAACCGTAAATTAATCAAGAGAATAATTTCCCAAATATTAACCCCGAAGGCCGAAACTAACATCAGATCAATATCCAGAAAATCATTCTGCTTGGCTAACCGACAGTTAGTTTCTAAATTTCACATTCATAGGGAAAGGTTCCCATTAATTTTATCCAAGATAAATTCCTTGAATTTATTCTCTAATCTTCTTTTGAATTTCGATTCAACTAGTCGGGATTATCGAACCTTACCGAAGTAATCATTTGTTTTAATTTCCCAACCCCGACCTATTCATCCCATGAAGTAAAACTGGTTATACTTCACATCTAACACCACGGTGTTATCGGTAAATTCAATTACCATTTCACGTTTAAATCTAATTAAAGATTTAACTATCGCCTGGAGCAAAACTGGTGATACTCCATTCTCGATCATTTCAATCTAATTAAAGATTCATTAAAACTCCACTTAGTTTTAATCGTCAACTGGGTTAAAGAATCAGTGTCATTTAAAACACGGTTCACGATAAACCCAAAACCACATTCCATTAATTAGCGGGTTAAAGAACGAGTGTTATTTAAAACACTGTCCACGATAAACCCAAAAATCAATATCAATTCAATTAATTATTATTTAATTGGTACACTTCATTAAATCCAAATAAAAAGATTTAATCTTTTCTCAACTGGGTTCAAGAACAGTGTTAGTCAAGACACCATTCACGACAAACCCAAATCACATTTGATATTAAATCCAAGGCTCTGAATAGAAAATATATCGGCTTATATTCAATATCAAATTCTACGACCAACAGATATCGTATTGGAAATAACGATATATATATCTATATCTTTCAAATTTCCATAACAACATCTGTATAATCTCGAAATCCAACATCGAAATATTCCGAAGACAATTTCGATTCAAATCCATTCCAATGCAATCATTGGAAATTCTGGTTATTTTCAAAACCATTTCAAATTCAATTTATTTATTTTAAAAATAAATAGAATTATAATTCTAGTTCAAAACTAGTTCATTTCGATAAAAATCTATTTTTATCTTTTCAAATATGGAGTTTTTCATCTCAATTCTTCCCAAATCATTTCTTATGATTTTACACAAATTATTGATATTTTTAATAATTTTATCAAGGCCCGTACAGTCGATTTCCATCAACGGCCATCGAACTGCACTTACAGCGACCTTTTCCAAATTTGATTTGGACCTAATTCCAGATCCAACCTTTAGATTTCTAATTTCTAATATTCGTTAGAAAGCTCTTTTCGATACGAACCCAACGGTTCCGGTTTCAGGAGAATCCGACGATCGGATCTCCCGTAATATCCGTTCGAAGTCAATGGTCGAAATTCGCGAACTGCCGCGACGCGTTCTATTCAGGCCATTATATTATATATATAATATATATAATATATACTTCGTCGATTTTCTTTTCAAAACGATTTTTAATTCAATTTCCATTCGTTTTCAATTCAATTTGAATTTCAAATTAATTCAATTTCAATTCAAATTCATTTCTATTTAATTTCTATTCGAATTCATTTTAAAATGATTTCAATTCTATTTCAATTCTATTCGAATTCATTTCAAGACGATTTCAATTCTATTCGAATTCATTTCAAAACGATGTCAATTCTATTCGAATTTATTTCAAAACGATTTCAATTCTATTCGAATTCTATTTCAATTCCATTCGAATTCATTTCAAAACGATTTCAATTCTATTCGAATTTCAAACCATTTCAGCTTATTTCGAATTTCAAATCAATACAATTAAATTTGAATTTCAATTCACTTTAATATTCACTTAAATTTGAATAAAATCGATATAAATATCGTTCACGTCAAAATGGCGTCAATCTATCAACGCGGCTTCATATATTTCGATTTTCAAATATTCTACTTCAAATATTTTATTTCAAATATTTCTATCCAAATATTTCTATTTCTAATATTATATTTCAAATATTTTATTTCAAATATTTCTATTTCAAAACTGGAATGAGGCCCAAACAATTACCATATAATGTTAATTATATGGATTTTCTACAATACATGTATTCAATAACAACGATGAATAATCAACCATCATCCAAAGTGCATTCTACACTGTATAAGCATCAAATATAAATATTCAACGCTTATAACAGTTTGTCAATCTACCAATCGACATACAACTAAACAATCGGAATTAGTGTACGTCAAATATCATCCCAATACCCGTGTGGGGTTTCAAGCAATCAAACACAGATTTTATTTGTGCAGTTGGGCGATGTGTAAAATTTATCGTCCCAATCAATGTCCTTCAAAGAGGTGTACATAAACAAACCGTCCGGTTTGTAAATGAATATTTATTTATTCACATTCACGTTAAAAATTATATTTTTAACGATCAAACTATTTTATTCAACCTATGAATATTCTATTCGGTTCATTTATTAAATAAAATGTTACCTTTATTTTTCTAACTTATTTTTAGAAAATTTCGGCGGCATAACGGCACGGTACTAGAAACGGGACAAGGCCTAGCCTTATCCCCGGTCTAGTGAAGGCCCACGCCATTCACACATCAATCAAATCAATTTCATTTCACCAAACAATTCAATTCAAACCAAATAATCTAACCATCTACACACCCAAACAATTAAACAAACAAGCCATCCATGGTCTGTGGATGACGGGTGTCGGGTGCTGCTAAGCACCGTCTGCATCCTAGTATATATATAACTAGAAAAAGAAATTGAAGAGTGAGAAGTTCTCACCAATAGCTATCCTAACTCCACGGCACTTCCTATGTAAAACATCTCCACCGTGCTCGCCTTTCTTCACTTTCGTTGCCCGTAGCCACTACATATATAAGAATCGAATTTTTACTTTGCTATTCAATATATAAAAATCGAATTTTTACTATGCTATTCAATATATAAAAATCGAATTTTTACTTCGTTATTTAATATATAAAAATCGAATTTTTACTTCGTTATTCAATATATAAAAAACGAATTTTTACTTTGCTATTCAATATATAAAAACGAATTTTTACTTTGCTATTCAATATATAAAAAAACGAATTTTTACTTTGCTATTCAATATATAAAAATCACATTTTTATTATGATGATTATATATTTAAAAATCTCGTCTTTTTTTTTTAACGATGTTAGAAATATTTTAAAAATCTAAAAATTAAATCTGAAAATAAATCATATATTTTTCTCTAAGGCATTTTATATAAAAATTCTCATTTTTGATTAATTACTAATTTACCTAAACTAATTACCTTGATAAATATAATTAATAAAATAATTAGTTTAAAATAAACCTTTCTTCTTCACTGTTAACACCCCAGGCTTCGGCCTTCTTCTTCGTCGTTTTCATTTTTGCCTGTAACCGGAAAAAGAACGTCGACTTTTAGGGTTTAAAACCCCCATCGCCACACTCCTCCGGAGCATCATCGGACCAGCCTACGCCGAGCGCCGCCTCAGGCTCCACCACCTCCCACGAACGGCGGCGCACTCGAAATCCCCATGGCGCCTCAATTTGGCTGTGAACCGCCAACATTCATACCCCAAAATCGTCTGCTACTAGTAAACAATATTCCATCAAAACCGTACAGATCGAACGAGCTTCCCTAGCTTGACAATTTCCGTTCACTAACCATGAATTATTTCGATTTGGATTAAGGGGAATTAGGGATTTTTATTTTGAAGAATTCTAGCTGTTTAAATGATAGAGGCGACGGAAATAAAGAAAGGGCCTAGGGTTTTCTATTGGGGTATTTATAAGGATATATATTTATTTAATTATTATTTTTAAATTTCAAAAAACAACTTTTTTTTTCGAACTCGAAATCAAACCCACCGACTGTCGCCCATAGCTAATTACCTCCATTCCGAACACAATGGGATATGTATCGTAGGCTGATTCGATTGTTTCGATCAGTTTTCGTCAAAATCAACATATAACTCTATATATTGATTTTTAACGCGCATTTCAATTTACCGGGGTCACATACTAACTCGAAAAATTCCAGAAAAATATTTTCTAGCTTCGTATTGACGATACGGTCCTAACAAAACTAGTTTCGTCGAATTCTGAGACCGTTAGAAAGATGGCCATTTTCCAGTCGATTAAAATCAACTAAAACTGGTCAAACGCGTTTTCCTTTGCCACACTCACATATTAATTCGAAAAATTATGAAATTTGAAACCTAGCAATAACTAGACATCCCGGATCCAACAAAAGTGGTTTCGTCGAAATCCGAGGTTGTTTGCAAAATGGCTATTTTTAAGGGCCGAAATTCCATAGCGACTATTCAGAATTTTCAACTGGACATATCTTTTGATCCCCGCTATGAAATTTCGATTTTTCGGATTCGTTGGAAAGATATTCCCAATTAGATCCTATCGTTTTTGGTTTCACTAAAATCCGGTTTGTTTTGCACCCGGTACATTCAATTGAAGTTTGAAATCGAATTATCGAACTACCGCGCCATTTTCAATTCTATTTATAATTATATACATTTATATATATTCTAACGACGACGTATATAATATATATGTTCGAATTCTATTCAAAATAAATTTCTCGTCGATATTATTTAAAATAATTCATTTTAAATAATCAAAATTCGCTAAAATTGCCAAAATAAAAATTTTAAACTGGCCCAGATTTTCGGGTTGTTACAATCTCCCCCACTTAAAACTTTTCATCCCCGAAAAGGAACAAAGTCGAAAGTGGTTTGATTAATCAACTCTACGTTCGATCTGGCTTCCATTCTCCAACTTTTCAGTTTCTGAGAATTTTCAAAAATTTCAAAAATTTGGCTAACACCCTAAATTTTTGAAAAAATTCGCCATAACCTCCCCTGCACCGGGAGCCACGGGAAAATCCCGAAATTGCCATATAGGCCTTCTGATCTCAAAAAGAAAAAGAAAAAGCCAAGCGGCTAGCCAATCGGCTCATAAAATCATCATCACCCAAACAAAACAGTAAATTATAGTAAACATGTACCTATTTGTCGGGCAAACAATTTTATTCTTCTGCTCTAGCCTCTTTGCTATGACCTGTTCAATGTAAGCACATGTATATGCAAGAAAATGCGACCAAATTTCAATACAATTCAATATTTGATTCAAATGAACTAAATGGTTCAAATTTTAATTAATCAACCAATAATCAACAACACAAACATCAATCAATTAGTTGGTTATCATTTCAAATGCATAACTTTGATATATAGTCAAAAATCAGATTTTTGATGTCAAATCACAACAATAAGCCCTATCTAGTTTCGGTTCTCACACCATTCAATAGGAAATATATAGATATCACACCTTCGAAACTCGAATACCAATTCTGATGATGTTCGAACTATCATCAGAATCATCTCCGGGCGACTAGAGTGTGATTCTATATCTATCCAGTATATTAAAACTTCGAATAGACGCTAGCCAGGCGCATACGCAAAATCTTCATATATTGGACTGTCCTAATCAATATGAATTAAATAATCAAATACGAATAATAGATTTAAATTTTCAAAACAAAAATAGTTTTTACTTTCAAAAATATACTCTTCACACTCGTTCTAGGATACTACTGATCCCATCTCTAACGAGTCATTCTCATTGGATATTACTAATCCAATATCTGATGAATTCTTTCGTATGGTTCTAGTGTGTCTTGTTCTCTGAGCTTTGTAAACCAAAGCTCTGATACCAAGTGTGAAAACCCGTAACTTCCCTGGTGAGGAAAGCGGGGATAGTTCGGGAACAAGCCACAACAGAACGCAGACGAAAGAACATTTCATTGTATATTACAACAATTCCATCAGAATACAAGAATATACAGAGTATAAATGAATATTACACAGAAATATCAGAGATTTAAATTACATTTAAATACATAGCAGCGGAAAATAATACAATACACAACTGAAGGAGGTATACGGATACAAAGCTTTCCGGATATCGTTCCAGCTGTAAACCAGGATCCTGTGGATATAGATCTGCAAAACCAAAACTACTAGCTGCCCGTGTCAAAATAGGGGCACCCAGAGTTTAGGTTAAAACAATAAACTCCAGGTCAGTCATGGGACTGGTGTGAGAACTAAAACAGTTATCAATCTTTATTTTAAAGTTAGGTAAATCAAGGGACCACGCCGTATAACACGGAACGGGTTTCCTCCCAAGAATACCAGTGCATATAACAAACAGCGCAATGCTAAATAAAGAAAAATGAAGTTGTTATAAGACCCAGGTCCTATCACACTAGGGCCGTCAATTTCGTACACGACCCGAAACACGACCCGTAACCCGCACGATAAAAACCCGACCCGACCCGACCCATTTATAAACGGGTCAACCCGCTCTGACCCGTTTAATAAACGGGTTGACCCGACCCAACCCGTGAACCCGTTTCTGACCCGTCATGACCCGTTTAATTATAGAACATATTTTTATTACTCTACAATGTATAAAACATAAGCCCGGCCCAGTCCACTACCCGTCATGACCCATGAACCTGTTTTATATTTATATGGGTTGGACCGACCCGTTTACAACCCGTTTGACCCCTGAACCCGAATTTGACCCGTTTATGACCCGTTTGTGACCCGTGAACCCGTTTATGACCCGTTTATGACCCATTTACGACCCGTTTATACCTTATATGGGTTGACCCGACCCGTCATGACCCATTTACGTCCCGACCCGTCATGACCCGTTTACGACCCGACCCGTTTACGACCCGACCCGACCCGTTTACGACCCGACCTAGCCAAATTAAACGGGTTACGTGGGTCGGGTCGGGTCAACCCGTTTATAAACGGGTCGGGTTCGGGTTGAGCTATTTCTGACCCGTTTAATAAACGGGTTGACCCGACCCGTTTAAAATCAACCCGAACCCGAATTGACCCGATCCGAACCCGACCCAACCCGACCCATTGACACCCCTATATCACACAATGCAACACAAGCTGGGGGATAGGGTTTTCCCTTATAACAGCCAAAGAATGCTTGATACATTTTAAAACAAATCATTTGATACTATTATCAGTGTATAGTGTATAAAACAATTTCAAATTATAAATATCAATCATAGGCGGCATGGGTACCATATATCATTTTGCCATACTAGTTCTACAATTAAAACCGCAAATGTCACGTATTTGGAAATTGGATTTCCATCTATGAACCGAGGCAAAAGATAGTCCTCAACCGATTCGAGACTCTCTAGCCCGAGCCTCAGGACCCAGACTCAGGTGGGCCCTTGGATCGTCAGGGCCGGTCCACACGGAGTGGATTAAAATGCCTGAACTATATGCTAGTCTGCCCTATGGGGCATAAATGAGTCCAATGACTCCATCGGTTCGAGAACGACCGATATAACCGAGGCGCCTCCAATTCCAACAACCACATGAGTCAAACTCGTCAGCCAGTTCAAGCACTAACGCCACTCCTAACTAGAAACCAGCATATGTCCATATCCCTGATGTCCGTCTCCAGTTTTTGGTTCATACCGGGGTGTGAGGCTCACGAATTCACGTTACTCAAAGCTGTGCCACACAGGCTGTGCTTTGATCATCAACCACAAGACTTTGCTTTTCAACAGAAGCCTTGATCATTTGCATCTTAGCATGCCACACAGGCAAACCATTCTATGCAATCGATATCAGTCACAGAGAATGAAAATCCGATGTCAGACACACCGTCCATTTACAAGTCCGTTCTGGGTCTGAACGAAACCGGAGGCACTCTCCTCGCATATCCTTCGATCTCCAAGTACATCTGGACGATCACCAACTGTTTCCATCTTCTTGGGTGTACAGCCCAATCAAGATCATCAGTAATCACCCAAACGACGTGAAGACCTCCGGTCTTCGACCATCGTCTTCATCTTCGACTTATCGTCATATCAGTTATTCAGAATGGGATAAACCCGGTCTTTCCGAATAACTCGCGTATATTTTAAATAAGTGTTACACAAACACAACATACGCCTCATTCCAATTCATCAGTCACTAACCGTAAATTAATCAAGAGAATAATTTCCCAAATGTTAACCCCGAAGGCCGAAACCAACATCAGATCAATATCCAGAAAATCATTCTGCTTGGCTAACCGACAGTTAGTTTCTAAATTTCACATTCATAGGGAAAGGTTCCCATTAATTTTATCCAAGATAAATTACTTGAATTTATTCTCTAATCTTCTTTTGAATTTCGATTCAACTAGTCGGGATTAACGAACCTTACCGAAGTAATCATTTGTTTTAATTTCCCAACCCCGACCTATTCATCCCATGAAGTAAAACTGGTTATACTTCACATCTAACACCACGGTGTTATCGGTAAATTCAATTACCATTTCACGTTTAAATCTAATTAAAGATTTAACTATCGCCTGGAGCAAAACTGGTGATACTCCATTCTCGATTATTTCAATCTAATTAAAGATTCATTAAAACTCCACTTAGTTTTAATCGTCAACTGGGTTAAAGAATCAGTGTCATTTAAAACACGGTTCACGATAAACCCAAAACCACATTCCATTAATTAGCGGGTAAAAGAACGAGTGTTATTTAAAACACTGTCCACGATAAACCCAAAAATCAATATCAATTCAATTAAATATTATTTAATTGGTACACTTCATTAAATCCAAATAAAAAGATTTAATCTTTTCTCAACTGGGTTCAAGAACAGTGTTAGTCAAGACACCATTCACGACAAACCCAAATCACATTTGATATTAAATCCAAGGCTCTGAATAGAAAATATATCGGCTTATATTCAATATCAAATTCTACGACCAACAGATATCGTATTGGAAATAACGATATATATATCTATATCTTTCAAATTTCCATAACAACATCTGTATAATCTCGAAATCCAACATCGAAATATTCCGAAGACAATTTCGATTCAAATCCATTCCAATGCAATCATTGGAAATTCTGGTTATTTTCAAAACCATTTCAAATTCAATTTATTTATTTTAAAAATAAATAGAATTATAATTCTAGTTCAAAACTAGTTCATTTCGATAAAAATCTATTTTTATCTTTTCAAATATGGAGATTTTCATCCCAATTCTTCCCAAATCATTTCTTATGATTCTACACAAATTATTGATATTTTTAATAATTTTATCAAGGCCCGTACAGTCGATTTCCAACAACGGCCATCGAACTGCACTTACAACGACCTTTTCCAAATTTTATTTGGATAGAATTCCAAATCCAACCGTTAGATTTATAATTTCTAATATTCGTTAGAAAACTCTTTTCGATACGAACCCAACGGTTCCGGTTTCAGGAGAATCCGATGGTCGGATCTCCCGTAATATCCGTTCGAAGTCAATGGTCGAAATTCGCGAACTGCCGCGGCGCGTTCTATTCAGGCCATTATATTATATATATAATATATACTTCGTCGATTTTCTTTTCAAAACGATTTTTAATTCAATTTCCATTCGTTTTCAATTCAATTTGAATTTCAAATTAATTCAATTTCAATTCAAATTCATTTCTATTTAATTTCTATTCTAATTCATTTTAAAATGATTTCAATTCTATTTCAATTCTATTCGAATTCATTTCAAAACGATTTCAATTCTATTCGAATTCATTTCAAAACGATGTCAATTCTATTCGAATTTATTTCAAAACGATTTCAATTCTATTCGAATTCTATTTCAATTCCATTCGAATTCATTTCAAAACGATTTCAATTCTATTTCAATTCTACTTGAATTTCAAACCATTTCAGCTTATTTCGAATTTCAAATCAATTCAATTAAATTTGAATTTCAATTCACTTTAATATTCACTTAAATTTGAATAAAATCGATATAAATATCCTTCACGTCAAAATGGCGTCAATCTATCAACGCGGCTTCATATATTTCGATTTTCAAATATTCTACTTCAAATATTTTATTTCAAATATTTCTATCCAAATATTTCTATTTCTAATACTATATTTCAAATATTTCTATTTCAAAACTGGAATGAGGCCCAAACAATTACCATATAATGTTAATTATATGGATTTTCTACAACACATGTATTCAAAAACAACGATGAATAATCAACCATCATCCAAAGTGCATTCTACACTGTATAAGCATCAAATATAAATATTCAACGCTTATAACAGTTTTTCAATCTACCGATCGACATACAACTAAACAATCGGGATTAGTGTACGTCAAATATCATCCCAATACCCGTGTGGGGTTTCAAGCAATCAAACACAGATTTTATTTGTGCAGTTGGGCGATGTGTAAAATTTATCGTCCCAATCAATGTCCTTCAAAGAGGTGCACTTAAACAAACCGTCTGGTTTGTAAATGAATATTTATTTATTCACATTCACGTTAAAAATTATATTTTTAACGATCAAACTATTTTATTCAACCTATGAATATTCTATTCGGTTCATTTATTAAATAAAATGTTATCTTTATTTTTCTAACTTATTTTTAGAAAATTTCGGCGGCATAACGGCACGATACTAGAAACGGGACAAGGCCTAGCCTTATCCCCGGTCTAGTGAAGGCCCACGCCATTCACACATCAATCAAATCAATTTCATTTCACCAAACAATTCAATTCAAACCAAATAATCTAACCATCTACACACCCAAACAATTAAACAAACAAGCCATCCATGGTCTGTGGATGACGGGTGTCGGGTGCTGCTAAGCACCGTCTGCATCCTAGTATATATATAACTAGAAAAAGAAATTGAAGAGTGAGAAGTTCTCACCAATAGCTATCCTAACTCCACGGCACTTCCTATGTAAAACATCTCCACCGTGCTCGTCTTTCTTCACTTTCGTTGCTCGTAGCCACTACATATATAAGAATCGAATTTTTACTTTGCTATTCAATATATAAAAATCGAATTTTTACTATGCTATTCAATATATAAAAATCGAATTTTTACTTCGTTATTTAATATATAAAAATTGAATTTTTACTTCGTTATTCAATATATAAAAAACGAATTTTTACTTTGCTATTCAATATATAAAAACGAATTTTTACTTTGCTATTCAATATATAAAAAAACGAATTTTTACTTTGCTATTCAATATATAAAAATCACATTTTTATTATGATGATTATATATTTAAAAATCTCGTCTTTTTTTTAACAATGTTAGAAATATTTTAAAAATCTAAAAATTAAATCTGAAAATAAATCATATATTTTTCTCTAAGGCATTTTATATAAAAATTCTCATTTTTGATTAATTACTAATTTACCTAAACTAATTACCTTGATAAAGATAATTAATAAAATAATTAGTTTAAAATAAACCTTTCTTCTTCACTGTTAACACCCCAGGCTTCGGCCTTCTTCTTCGTCGTTTTCATTTTTGCCTGTAACTGGAAAAAGAACATCGACTTTTAGGGTTTAAAACCCCCATCGCCACACTCCTCCGGAGCATCATCGGACCAGCCTACGCCGAGCGCCGCCTCAGGCTCCACCACCTCCCACGAACGGCGGCGCACTCGAAATCCCCATGGCGCCTCAATTTGGCTGTGAACCGCCAGCATTCATACCCCAAAATCGTCTGCTACAGTAAACAATATTCCATCAAAACCGTACAGATCGAACGAGCTTCCCTAGCTTGACAATTTCCGTTCACTAACCATGAATTATTTCGATTTGGATTAAGGGGAATTAGGGATTTTTATTTTGAAGAATTCTGGCCGTTTAAATGATAGAGGCGGCGGAAATAAAGAAAGGGCCTAGGGTTTTCTATTGGGGTATTTATAAGGATATATATATTTATTTAATTATTATTTGTAAATTTCAAAAAGCAACTTTTTATTTCGAACTCGAAATCAAACCCACCGACTGTCTCCAATAGCTAATTACCTCCATTCCGAACACAATGGGATATGTATCGTAGGCTGATTCGATTGTTTCGATCAGTTTTCGTCAAAATCAACATATAACTCTATATATTGATTTTTAACGCGCATTTCAATTTACCGGGGTCACATACTAACTCGAAAAATTCCAGAAAAATATTTTCTAGCTTCGTATTGACGATACGGTCCTAACAAAACTAGTTTTGTCGAATTCTGAGACCGTTGGAAAGATGGCCATTTTCCAGTCGATTAAAATCAACTAAAACTGGTCAAACGCGTTTTCCTTTGCCACACTCACATATTGATTCGAAAAATTATGAAATTTGAAAGCTAGCAATAACTAGACATCCCGGATCCAACAAAAGTGGTTTCGTCGAAATCCGAGGTTGTTTGCAAAATGGCTATTTTTAAGGGCCGAAATTCCATAGCGACTATTTAGAATTTTCAACTGGACATATCTTTTGATCCCCGCTATGAAATTTCGATTTTTCGGATTCGTTGGAAAGATATTCCCAATTAGATCCTATCGTTTTTGGTTTCACTAAAATCCGGTTTGTTTTGCACCCGGTACATTCAATTGAAGTTTGAAATCGAATTATCGAACTACCACGCCATTTTCAATTCTATTTATAATTATATATATTTATATATATTCTAACGACGACGTATATAATATATATGTTCGAATTCTATTCAAAATAAATTTCTCGTCGATATTATTTAAAATAATTCATTTTAAATAATCAAAATTCTATAAAATTTCCAAAATAAAATTTTTAAACTGGCCCAGATTTTCGGGTTGTTACAATCTCCCCCAATTAAAACTTTTCGTCCCCGAAAAGGAACAAAGTCGAAAGTGGTTTGATTAATCAACTCTACGTTCGATCTGGCTTCCATTCTCCAACTTTTCAGTTTCTGAGAATTTTCAAAAATTTCAAAAATTTGGCTAACACCCTAAATTTTCGAAAAATTTCGCCATAACCTCCCCTGCACCAGGAGCCACGGGAAAATCCCGAAATTGCCATATAGGCCTTCTGATCTCAAAAAGAAAAAGAAAAAGCCAAGCGGCTAGCCAATCGGCTCATAAAATCATCATCACCCAAACAAAACAGTAAATTAAAGTAAACATGTACCTATTTGTCGGGCAAACAATTTTATTCATCTGCTCTAGCCTCTTTGCCTTGACCTGTTCAATGTAAGCAAGAAAATGCGACCAAATTTCAATACAATTCAATATTTGATTCAAATGAACTAAATGGTTCAAATTTTAATTAATCAACCAATAATCAACAACACAAACATCAATCAATTAGTTGGTTATCATTTCAAATGCATAACTTTGATATATAGTCAAAAATCAGATTTTTGATGTCAAATCACAACAATAATCCCTATTTAGTTTCGGTTCTCACACCAGTCAATAGGAAATATATAGATATCACACCTTCGAAACTCGAATACCAATTCTGATGATGTTCGAACTATCATCAGAATCATCTCCGGGCGACTAGAGTGTGATTCTATATCTATCCAGTATATTAAAACTTTGAATAGACGCTAGCCAGGCGCATATGCAAAATCTTTATATATTGGACTGTCCTAATCAATATGAATTAAATAATCAAATACGAATAATTGATTTAAATTTTCAAAACAAAAATAGTTTTTTCTTTCAAAAATATACTCTTCACACTCGTTCTAGGATACTACTGATCCCATCTCTAACGAGTCATTCTCATTGGATATTACTAATCCAATATCTGATGAATTCTTTCGTATGGTTCTAGTGTGTCTTGTTCTCTGAGCTTTGTAAACCAAAGCTCTGATACCAAGTGTGAAAACCCGTAACTTCCCTAGTGAGGAAAGCGGGGATAGTTCGGGAACAAGCCACAACAGAACGCAGACGAAAGAACATTTCATTGTATATTACAACAATTCCATCAGAATACAAGAATATACAGAGTATAAATGAATATTACACAGAAATATCAGAGATTTAAATTACATTTAAATACATAGCAGCGGAAAATAATACAATACACAACTGAAGGAGGTATACGGATACAAAGCTTTCCGGATATCGTTCCAGCTGTAAACCAGGATCCTGTGGATATAGATCTGCAAAACCAAAACTACTAGCTGCCCGTGTCAAAATAGGGGCACCAGAGTTTAGGTTAAAACAATAAACTCCAGGTCAGTCATGGGACTGGTGTGAGAACTAAAACAGTTATCAATCTTTATTTTAAAGTTAGGTAAATCAAGGGACCACGCCTTATAACACGGAACGGGTTTCCTCCCAAGAATACCAGTGCATATAACAAACAGCGCAATGCTAAATAAAGAAAAATGAAGCTGTTATAAGACCCAGGTCCTATCACACAATGCAACACAAGCTGGGGGATAGGGTTTTCCCTTATAACAGCCAAAGAATGCTTGATACGTTTTAAAACAAATCATTTGATACTATTATCGGTGTATAGTGTATAAAACAATTTCAAATTATAAATATCAATCATAGGCGGCATGGGTACCATATATCATGTCGCCATACTAGTTCTACAATTAAAACCGCAAATGTCACGTATTTGGAAATTGGATTTCCATCTATGAACCGAGGCAAAAGATAGCCCTCAACCGATTCGAGACTCTCTAGCCCGAGCCTCAGGACCCAGACTCAGGTGGGCCCTTGGATCGTCAGGGCCGGTCCACACGGAGTGGATTAAAATGCCTGAACTATATGCTAGTCTGCCCTATGGGGCATAAATGAGTCCAATGACTCCATCGGTTCGAGAACGACCGATATAACCGAGGCGCCTCCAATTCCAACAACCACATGAGTCAAACTCGTCAGCCAGTTCAAGCACTAACGCCACTCCTAACTATAAAACAGCATATGTCCATATCCCTGATGTCCGTCTCCAGTTTTTGGTTCATACCGGGGTGTGAGGCTCGCGAATTCACGTTACTCAAAGCTGTGCCACACAGGCTGTGCTTTGATCATCAACCACAAGACTTTGCTTTTTAATAGAAGCCTTGATCATTTGCATCTTAGCATGCCACACAGGCAAACCATTCTATGCAACCAATATCAGTCACAGAGAATGAAATCCGATGTCAGACACACCGTCCATTTACAAGTCCGTTCTGGGTCTGAACGAAACCGGAGGCACTCTCCTCGCATATCCTTCGATCTCCAAGTACATCTGGACGATCACCAACTGTTTCCATCTTCTTGGGTGTACAGCCCAATCAAGATCATCAGTAATCACCCAAACGACGTGAAGACCTCCGGTCTTCGACCATCGTCTTCATCTTCGACTTATCGTCGTATCAGTTATTCAGAATGGGATAAACCCGGCCTTTCCGAATAACTCGCGTATATTTTAAATAAGTGTTACACAAACACAACATACGCCTCATTCCAATTCATCAGTCACTAACCATAAATTAATCAAGAGAATAATTTCCCAAATGTTAACCCCGAAGGCCGAAACCAACATCAGATCAATATCCAGAAAATCATTCTGCTTGGCTAACCGACAGTTAGTTTCTAAATTTCACATTCATAGGGAAAGGTTCCCATTAATTTTATCCAAGATAAATTCCTTGAATTTATTCTCTAATCTTCTTTTGAATTTCGATTCAACTAGTCGGGATTAACGAACCTTACCGAAGTAATCATTTGTTTTAATTTCCCAACCCCGACCTATTCATCCCATGAAGTAAAACTGGTTATACTTCACATCTAACACCACGGTGTTATCGGTAAATTCAATTACCATTTCACGTTTAAATCTAATTAAATATTTAACTATCGCCTGGAGCAAAACTGGTGATACTCCATTCTCGATCATTTCAATCTAATTAAAGATTCATTAAAACTCCACTTAGTTTTAATCGTCAACTGGGTTAAAGAATCAGTGTCATTTAAAACACGGTTCACGATAAACCCAAAACCACATTCCATTAATTAGCGGGTTAAAGTACGAGTGTTATTTAAAACACTGTCCACGATAAACCCAAAAATCAATATCAATTCAATTAAATATTATTTAATTGGTACACTTCATTAAATCCAAATAAAAAGATTTAATCTTTTCTCAACTGGGTTCAAGAACAGTGTTAGTCAAGACACCATTCACGACAAACCCAAATCACATTTGATATTAAATCCAAGGCTCTGAATAGAAAATATATCGGCTTATATTCAATATCAAATTCTACGACCAACAGATATCGTATTGGAAATAACGATATATATATCTATATCTTTCAAATTTCCATAACAACATCTGTATAATCTCGAAATCCGACATCGAAATATTCCGAAGACAATTTCGATTCAAATCCATTCCAATGCAATCATTGGAAAATTCTGGTTATTTTCAAAACCATTTCAAATTCAATTTATTTATTTTAAAAATAAATAGAATTATAATTCTAGTTCAAAACTAGTTCATTTCGATAAAAATCTATTTTTATCTTTTCAAATATGGAGTTTTTCATCCCAATTCTCCTCAAATCATTTCTTATGATTTTACACAAATTATTGATATTTTTAATAATTTTATCAAGGCCCGTACAGTCGATTTCCATCAACGGCCATCGAACTGCACTTACAGCGACCTTTTCCAAATTTGATTTGGACATAATTTCAAATCCAACCGTTAGATTTCTAATTTCTAATATTCGTTAGAAAGCTCTTTTCGATTCGAACCCAACGGTTCCAGTTTCAGGAGAATCCGACGGTCGGATCTCCTGTAATATCTGTTCGAAGTCAATGGTCGAAATTCGCGAACTGTTGCGGCGCGGCGCGTTCTATTCAGGCCATTATATTATATATAATATATACTTCGTCGATTTTCCTTTCAAAACGATTGTTAATTCAATTTCCATTCGTTTTCAATTCAATTTGAATTTCAAATTAATTCAAATTCATTTCTATTTAATTTCTATTCGAATTCATTTTAAAATGGTTTCAATTCTATTTCAATTCTATTCGAATTCATTTCAAAACGATTTCAATTCTATTCGAATTCATTTCAAAACGATGTCAATTCTATTCGAATTTATTTCAAAACGATTTCAATTCTATTCAAATTCATTTCAAAACGATTTCAATTCTATTTCAATTCTATTCGAATTTCAAACCATTTCAGCTTATTTCGAATTTCAAATCAATGCAATTAAATTTGAATTTCAATTCACTTTAATATTCACTTAAATTTGAATAAAATCGATATAAATATCCTTCACGTCAAAATGGCGTCAATCTATCAACGCGGTTTCATATATTTCGATTTTCAAATATTCTACTTCAAATATTTTATTTCAAATATTTCTATCCAAATATTTCTATTTCTAATATTATATTTCAAATATTTCTATTTCAAAACTGGAATGAGGCCCAAACAATTACCATATAATGTTAATTATATGGATTTTCTACAACACATGTATTCAATAACAACGATGAATAATCAACCATCATCCAAAGTGCATTCTACACTGTATAAGCATCAAATATAAATATTCAACGCTTATAACAGTTTGTCAATCTACCTATCGACATACAACTAAACAATCGGGATTAGTGTACGTCAAATATCATCCCAATACCCGTGTGGGGTTTCAAGCAATCAAACACAGATTTTATTTGTGCAGTTGGGCGATGTGTAAAATTTATCGTCCCAATCAATGTCCTTCAAAGAGGTGTACATAAACAAACCGTCCGGTTTGTAAATGAATATTTATTTATTCACATTCACGTTAAAAAATATATTTTTAACGATCAAACTATTTTATTCAACCTATGAATATTCTATTCGGTTCATTTATTAAATAAAATGTTATCTTTATTTTTCTAACTTATTTTTAGAAAATTTCGGCGGCATAACGGCACGATACTAGAAACGGGACAAGGCCTAGCCTTATCCCCGGTCTAGTGAAGGCCCACACCATTCACACATCAATCAAATCAATTTCATTTCACTAAACAATTCAATTCAAACCAAATAATCAAACCATCTACACACCCAAACAATTAAACAAACAAGCCATCCATGGTCTGTGGATGACGGGTGTCGGGTGCTGCTAAGCACCGTCTGCATCCTAGTATATATATAACTAGAAAAAGAAATTGAAGAGTGAGAAGTTCTCACCAATAGCTATCCTAACTCCACGACACTTCCTATGTAAAACATCTCCACCGTGCTCGCCTTTCTTCACTTTCATTGCCCGTAGCCACTACATATATAAGAATCGAATTTTTACTTTGCTATTCAATATATAAAAATCGAATTTTTACTATGCTATTCAATATATAAAAATCGAATTTTTACTTCGTTATTTAATATATAAAAATCGAATTTTTACTTCGTTATTTAATATATAAAAAACGAATTTTTACTTTGCTATTCAATATATAAAAACGAATTTTTACTTTGCTATTCAATATATAAAAAAACGAATTTTTACTTTGCTATTCAATATATAAAAATCACATTTTTATTATGATGATTATATATTTAAAAATCTTGTCTTTTTTTTAACAATGTTAGAAATATTTTAAAAATCTAAAAATTAAATCTGAAAATAAATCATATATTTTTCTCTAAGGCATTTTATATAAAAATTCTCATTTTTGATTAATTACTAATTTACCTAAACTAATTACCTTGATAAAGATAATTAATAAAATAATTAGTTTAAAATAAACCTTTCTTCTTCACTGTTAACATCCCAGGCTTCGGCCTTCTTCTTCGTCGTTTTCATTTTTGCCTGTAACCGGAAAAAGAACGTTGACTTTTAGGGTTTAAAACCCCCATCGCCACACTCCTCCGGAGCATCATCGGACCAGCCTACGCCGAGCGCCGCCTCAGGCTCCACCACCTCCACGAACGGCGGCGCACTCGAAATCCCCATGGCGCCTCAATTTGGCTGTGAACCGCCAGCATTCATACCCCAAAATCGTCTGCTACAGTAAACAATATTCCATCAAAACCGTACAGATCGAACGAGCTTCCCTAGCTTGACAATTTCCATTCACTAACCATGAATTATTTCGATTTGGATTAAGGGGAATTAGGGATTTTTATTTTGAAGAATTCTGGCCGTTTAAATGATAGAAGCGGCGGAAATAAAGAAAGGGCCTAGGGTTTTCTATTGGGGTATTTATAAGGATATATATATTTATTTAATTATTATTTTTAAATTTCAAAAAGCAACTTTTTATTTCGAACTCGAAATCAAACCCACCGACTGTCGCCCATAGCTAATAACCTCCATTCCGAACACAATGGGATATGTATCGTAGGCTGATTCGATTGTTTCGATCAGTTTTCGTCAAAATCAACATATAACTCTATATATTGATTTTGAACGCGCATTTCAATTTACCGGGGTCACATACTAAGTCGAAAAATTCCAGAAAAATATTTTCTAGCTTCGTATTGACGATACGATCCTAACAAAACTAGTTTCGTCGAATTCTGAGACCGTTGGAAAGATGGCCATTTTCCAGTCGATTAAAATCAACTGAAACTGGTCAAAAGCGTTTTCCTTTGCCACGCTCACATATTGATTCGAAAAATTATGAAATTTGAAACCTAGCAATAACTAGACATCCCGGATCCAACAAAAGGGTTTCGTCGAAATCCGAGGTCGTTTGCAAAATGGCTATTTTTAAGGGCCGAAATTCCATAGCGACTATTCAGAATTTTCAACTGGACATATCTTTTGATCCTCGCTATGAAATTTCGATTTTTCGGATTCGTTGGAAAGATATTCCCAATTAGATCCTATCGTTTTTGGTTTCACTAAAATCCGGTTTGTTTTGCACCCGGTACATTCAATTGAAGTTTGAAATCGAATTATCGAACTACCGCGCCATTTTCAATTCTATTTATAATTATATATATTTATATATATTCTAACGACGACGTAGATAATATATACGTTCGAATTCTATTCAAAATAAATTTCTCGTCGATATTATTTAAAATAATTCATTTTAAATAATCAAAATTCGTTAAAATTGCCAAAATAAAAAATTTAAACTGGCCCAGATTTTCGGGTTGTTACAAATTGGGTTTAAATTAGGTTTAATATGCTGCTATTGTGTTTAAATTGGGTATTATCCCCAATATTATAGTGCGGTAGTGTATTTGCTATCATTTACTTGTGTTGTATTTGTCTACCTTGAATTCAAACACTTTTGATTGTGCTGCCCTGCTCATTTGTGTGTATTATTGCACCATGTACACTGATCCTTATAACTGATCTGAAGTGCATGTGTATGATTTGATTTGAGAACTAATGCATACTAGTTCTGTTGACTGAGCTGCATGTATCTGGTAATTGATATCAGGAAATTTGTGTGATTGAGTAGAAAAGCCGGTGATGGATGCATGAATGAAAATAGAATGGCATTTATAGGATGAGATTTAGTCAATTTGTTTAGTGTGTCATGTGTGCCACACTGCGTGTGAGTAAAGGCGCAAAACTTCTTTTCCATTTATGACTTGCTGCATTGAACCAAGTTGCTTTGTGCTCATGTAACAAATCATTTTTGTTAGTCAACTTACGTGGAAAATAGAAGCTGACTATTAATATAACATGTGTGTGCAACATGCAGCCTCCGTCATTTGGATGAAGCTAATAAGCATGGATGTGAGTTTGTTGATCTAAACTTCAGGTAATATCTCGCTTTTTCTATGAAAATTTATGTGTTATGGTATAGATATATGAAAGTTTATGTGCAAAAATACTTCGTTTGATATCTATAACCTTTGTGGCGAGATCAGTTCGGCTACAAGATTTTGCAAGTTCACGTTTTGTTGCTGCAAACATGGCCTGAGTCCATTTTTGAGTGTTCAGAACTCTTTCATATCAAGTCGGAATTCATTAATTCTTTTAGCCTCAAAGTCGTAACCAGAAGCGATTTTAGATCAGGCCAAAACTAGAGTATGAGTCCATGTTTGAAGCTCTGAATAGGGCTGGTTAAGGGCGAATATGGCTGGTTAGGGGCAACCACTCGTAGAACTTGCTAATGCAATGTTATATCTACATTGTAGCCAAGTGACAATAATGAGAATTATAATAATGTGGACATATCCTCTATATTGCTCTTTAATTAGGCTATAAAAACTGTCTTTAATCGAGACTCAGTCTCGACTGAACAAGTAAAAATGTTGTAGACTTGCAATATTCAGCTACTAATGAAAATAATAATGTGGACATATATCATATCCTTAACTATGCGGTTTGCACTTTTTTACAGGTCTTTGTAGTGTACATGCTATCCAAGCTAACTTATTACCAGGTCTTGGATAGAATAGTGTGTTGATCTTCCTGAAGGGTTCCTTCATGTCTTGGATAGAATGCAATGTTTTGGTGAATGTTCGTCTTGAAGGAAGCATTGATTCAACAAGCTCACGACGCCGGTTCGGGTATTTATCACAGCTTATTGTAATGTAACATTATGTATATTCTTTAGTGTAATGAAACAGCATGTACTTATTTATTTTAATGTAATCAAATAGCATGTATCATTATATATTGTAATGTAATGAAATATTTCATACAAATGTTTCGTTTACTGTTACAATTGTGAACTAGTGTATCCTGTGTTATATATGCTTTGTGTTACAAATAATATGTGCTGCAGTTTCTGCTTATATATATATGTGTGTGTGTGTGTGTGTGTGTGTGTGTAAGATACGGTTTTTAGCCGTATCTACATACACTTTAGATACGGCTAATAGCAGTATGTTAATCCATTAAGATACTGGTTAAAGCCGTATCTAATAATTTAACACACCACCTTTTGATACGGCAATTTACCGTGCCCAACAGCTTTAGATACGGCTAAAAACACAGCTTAATCAGCATATATGGTGTAGTGAGAGGAAGGAAGCAAATCATTTTATGAAATTAATCATATTATAAACACACTGATTATTTCACATTAGCAAATTGTTTCACTCACCGAACAAGAACAACAATTAATTAAAGAACAAGCATGTTCGGTGAGTGAAGCGATTAGCTAATATGGAATGATCAGTGTTGTCTATAATATGATTAATTTCATAAATGTAATCACGATGTATATATTACATACATACTACATACATATTTTTTTTTTTTGAAAAAATACATATATATATACACATATATATATATTTGAAAGGCAAGTATTATTAATTCACTACATATACAGTATTACAAGAGTTACAAGAATATAAGACAAATGCAGTATTGAGAAAAAAAAAACAAATACAGTATTACAATTTTAGGACAGAAAAAACTCAATACTGCAATTCACAAATGAACAAGCAATTTTATCAACTAAACAACTGCTTTGACCGACTTCAATATCCATCAGTTATGCTTAACTCCACGATATGTATCTTCAATCAGCATCCTACTAGGATTATCCACTCACTTAAAACCAAAAACAGCAAGCACTTGAAAAGGCATTATCATCAGAACAAGCTGAGTTCACATAAGAACAGATCGACAAAATGAAATCATGCTACAGTGAAACTTAGCAACCATGTATAGACTGCGTCAATTAGAACTGAAGCCAATAACCATGCATTAAGCAAGAAACTGATCACCTTAAACTGGATTTCTTCTAGTTTGCCTTGATATAAATTTCATGGAGTTAGGAAGAAAATCCTCTAGCGAGTAATCAATACCATCATCTAAGTCTTCATCGACACTCTTAGGCGCCTTTTTCTTACGAGCACGCCTCTTTGCATTCTTAGATGCGGTTTTAGTTTTTTCCGATAAAGATGGTAAAGGAGTTGTTGGTGTATTAGAAGAAGGTGGTAATATGAGGTGAGGAGGAGGTTGTAAATGCAAATATGGAGATTTACTGGAGGCAGATGGGTTAGCAATATTAGAAGTAGAGCTTTTAACTGCCTCCCCTACATTGCCTTTAGGGGATACATCAGCTTGCCTGTAATTACTATCATCAATATCTTCCCAGAATTTCCCCCTCAAACGAGATAAAGAATTTGTTGTTTGTCCTGATGTTAGATTTGCCCTAGCAACATTTGTAGTCAAATCCTGAGAAGCTGGGTTAGAACAACCATTCACATCATCTGAAATCTGTTTCCCCTTCTCTAAAGACTTCAAAGTAGCATTATCTTCCTCAAGTATCAAGTCCAAAAACCATATCATCTTTCTCTTTTTGCCCCAGATAACTATCATTGCAACTCTCATTATTAAACTGGGAATTGCCAACATTAACCTGTGTATTATTGTCATTATTTACATTATTATCCACATCTAACTCCTGTTCTAAGCCACCATTATTATTTGTACAATCATTTGCCAAAAAATCAAAAGAATTACCGTTCACACTCCGTGTTCCATTATTATTATCTACTGTATCCTTACTGCAATTCACATCTTTCTTCCTCCATAACTATCTTTTCTTACTATTAACAGTTGTCCATTTATTCATATTGATTTCAATATTAACATGATTTTCCTTATGTACATATTCATCTACATGAGATCGATCCACTTTCTGTGTATTATCCCTAGAGATTAACTCACGCGAAGCTGTATAATGTCCAAAAACCTTACATCATGTACAGGTCATAGACCTCCAATCGTATCTAACTTGCGCTGAAGGACAATTTTCACCCAATCCATCTAATTCAATAAAATCTGGAAGCTAGAAATCTGGTGATACTTCTACTAATACCTTAGCGTATCTGAATCTGTTCATCCTCTCTGTACTATTGTCATAGCAAATTAATCTACCAACATGATTAACTAACCAGTTAATACCCATCAGTGTCCATAAAATCATTGGAATCCTATACAAATGAACCCAAACTGGTACTTTCCTGATCATAGATTGCGAGCATCCAATAGATGGATCCCATCTAGTGATAATAAACATTCTACCCCAAATGAAAACAGGATCAGATAGTAGAATTTTCGCTCATCAGCATCATTAGAAAAATTAAAATAGAAATGGTAACCATCCGATTTTATATCGACATCTCCACTTAATCACCAATTTCTTTTCAGATAATTTGCAACTGAAAGAAAAGATAACGTACCATCAAGAAAGAATCCAACCAAGAAATTACTTCAATATTTAATTATTTCTTCATTCTTGATCATCTCTAGAATTGATTTTCGCGATCCATCTCTTATGACATCAAATTAACGTGGCTGGTAGCTTCCAACATTCCGCGACAACGATATGAATAAGGAAGCATAGTCAGACTTCACAAAGGAAGGAAAAGAAGCATTAAATGTGCTGTAATTGGCATTTTCTTGACCTAATGTGGCTACCAGATGAAGGAATCGCACTGGAGAAGGGTGGATCTGGAGGTTTAGGAGGCGAAGGGCAAGGTGGAAGAGGGGGAAAGGTTGAATCAAGGGCGAAAGAGGAGGATGGGGAAAAAGAATAATTTTCCACAGCCGCCATTTTTGATGTTGTTTGGAATTTTCAAATTCTTTTTAAATATAACTTGTCCTAGCTATTCCAATTTATATATATATATATATATATATATATATATATATATATATATATATATATATATATATATACACATACACACACATACATACATACATACAGTTCTGGTCTCCTGCCAACCGTTCTCGCAGGTTCGATTTTCATATCTGTTCCTAGTTTGTGCGGTAGGTGAATTTGTGGCTATGGTGAAGCGTTTGTTCTATGTTTGCTGGGTATGGTGTTGAGGCAGCCTGGTTTTGACCTGGCTTAAATAAATTAGTGATGTTTGTATTGCCGGGTTTTTACTTAATTGATTGGAAAGAATGGTATTGATGAGATGACGAGACGATGAAGATTGAATGATCTGAAGTGGTAGTGTTTGGTTGGATTGTTGTTGTGCTTTGTAACTAGTGGTGATCCAATTGGTGGTGATGAATCTGAATTGGTAGTAGAAGGTGACTGATGCTCAGCGCTTTGGAGCAGTTTTTGGAGAATTTTGGCTTATGTTTAGTTACTTGTTTCTTATTTCCAGTCCGTTCTTTGTTTGTATTTCCGGTTAGTATGCTAACCGTAATCTATGTAATGCTTTATTTCAGTTAATATATGTGTACCCATTTCCTCCAAAAAAAAAAAAAAAAAAAAAAAAAAAAAATTAACCATACATAAATGCATACAATATTCTCAATGCAAAATTTAACGTTGAGAGAAATGTAATTATTATAAAATACTCCACGAGCGACATATGAACAAATAACGATGATTTTGATCTGTATGTCTCAAACTTTATTTTTCTTCGATATTAAGAAAACAAAGCGTACCAAGTGGTTCCCATTTTTGAACAAATAGAACTTTATTGCCTTACCATCCTTTGCACCTAAAATAACCTAGCTTAGAATAAAACTGTAGAAGTCTTTGAAACAAAACTAAAATGATGCACACAACGCAACTATACAGAGGAAAGAAGAATATGTGTTGCCTTCAGTTCACTCTATACATGCTATTAATGTATAAAATCAAAGAATAAAGTGTTTGGACCCTTGGGGACATGTTTATTGGCATCTTTACCAAAACATTGGCTATCTAATATTCTGCCTTGTGACGTACGGTTCGTTAGGCAGACCCATAATTTTGTAAAATTTACCCTTATATAGGCCAAATGCGTATTTTTCACTGATATATATGTGCATCATTTAAATCCAGTCATTACAATTAAAACGTTTCTCAAGTGGAAAGTGAGATTTGAAAAGAAAATTCCCACTCCAAACTTGCAGTCAAAGGATCCTTGTACTGGCAACCCTACAAATGATCAAATGCGAAGTATAACCGTGGATATCAGGCAAAGAATACCAAACCTTTAAAAGATGGCATTGCATAATTTTCTCTTATAAAAATCCCACCATAACATTAGAATCAAATACCTCGGCCTTCTATATATATTACATACATACCTATACTCCAAACAACAAAGATAAATTAGCTCAATCAGGCTATAAATATACCACAAAATGCCTGATCAGAAACCTGTTGCTTCCTTGTTCCTAATTCTCAACTTCTGCATGTATGTCATACTGGCCTCAATAGCTGGTTGGGCAGTTGATTTTGCTGTTGGGCGAGGATACGTCATACGTATGCCTTCTCACATGATCATCAACATCACACACACACACACACACACATTGAATTATTTCTGAGCTATATAACCAGGAAAGTAATATCGTGCATGCAGATTCTGACCTCAAGGTACCAGCAGAATACTCTCCGATATACTTTCCAATGGGAAACAATGCAACAGGATTCTTTGTGTTCTTTGCTCTTCTAGCAGGGGTTGTCGGGGGCGGGTCTGCAATTGCTGGACTTAACCACATTCGTTCATGGACCACTGATAGTCTGCCTGCTGCAGCTTCTTCAGCTGTTGTCGCCTGGGTGTTAACCCTGCTTGCAATGGGGTGAGCCTAAATAAGTCTACAAATATATCCTATCATAATTCAAACATGTCTGCACTTTTTAGTCATCAAAAACATAAAACAAAAGCTGAAAGGGGTGTTTTTGCTTGGTTTACAGTTTGGCTTGGAAAGAAATTGATATTGGGGGAAGAAATACACGACTGGTAAGTTAAATTATTTACTCAGCACTTCCATTCTTTGCGATTTCAATGCATAGGCTAAAAATAAGTCTGAGTGAACTCTCTGAATTATATACTGCATTTTATGTCTAGATTTGTCAGGTTACGATTATATAGGTATTAGGTTTTATTGGATTAATGATATATATACGGTGGGCATATGTTTGCAGAGGGTGATGGAAGCATTCTCAATTATACTTTCATTGACGCAGCTCATCTACATTCTTGCTATACATGGAGCATCGCCTGCACCATTAAGGACAAGGACATAAAAAAATTGTTGAATGATTGTGATATAAAGTTGAATTGTATTGAGTGGATTCCTTGCTTCATATTCTTTAATTAATTTGTCATTCTTGTTTGGTGAGTGAAATGATTGGCTAATGTGGAATGATCGGTGTTGTTTATAATATGATTAATTTCATGAATGTAAGCATGTTTTGCTTAATCGAACCGACATTAGGGCCTACTCGAAGGAGCTTGCAAAATAAAATAGGACAATTCACGTGCATGAGCCTGTTTTTGTAAAATATAACACTAACAGACCTGTTTTAAAAGTAATAACACAAATAGACCGGTTTTGGTCTGCAGGGTTTCCGAAGGCGAGTTTTGAAAACTCGCCTTCATAAAAGTACGAAGGCGAGTTTTCAAAACTCGTCTTCGTTTCTGCACACAAATCACCCCAATCCGAGACCTTCTTCCACATTTTCACTGCAGTTTCCCCTTTTCTCTTCTTACTTACTGCTGCAAAAATAAATAAATAAAACTAAAATTAACTCCATTTTCGCTCATTTTTCATCCAATCCATTTGTAAAAGACAACAATGGCTAGCACATCCGGCGTACAACACGAAATCGGTAAGATTCCAAACCCTAATTTTCAATTTTGAAACAAGGGCATACATGTTTACGAATGGTTGGTTATGGGGGTTTTGGCACAAAGCAGTGTTGTGTACATTGTTCGCATTGGTGTCATACATGTTCAATTTTGTGTACACAACATTGAAAGTAGGTCATACATGTTCAATTTTATGTACATTGTTCGCATTTACGATTTGGGGGTTTTGGTGCGTATATTGTTCACATTATTGAATTGAGTTTTTTGATTAAAGGATGGGTGTTGGATGTGGCAAAAAGAAGTTAATCCTGCATTTTGATATTGAACTTGCCCCCTATGCATTTAACAGTTAATCCTGCATTTTTGCAGAGTATTTGGAGATGGAGCCCGGACCAGTAGATCCGAGTGTGTTATATTTGCAGCCGCGACACAGGACAGCGAATGCTAATCGGACGCAGGTAGCAATTTGTTAATATTTTCATATTTTGATCTTCAGTTTTTTAGACGTCAAACCCTAGTTTTTGTTATCTGTTAAATTTGCAGAGTGTCAGTACTGATTATGTCATAGACCACTCGTCGTCACTTTCGAAAGTGACGTCCAAGGATCCTCACGTACTTTTAGAGATACAGAGGGCTGGATTCCTGCATATTTTTCGCTTAGGTTACGTCCAGCTAGATCATAGCCTTGTCAGTGCTTTACTGGATAGGTGGAGGCCTGAGACATCCACGTTTCACCTACCAGTTGGTGATCTGACTATCACATTGGCAGATGTTGCGGTTTTACTATGATTGCCTATAGGCGGCGATGCTGTTGCGTTCGATGGTGCGGAACATGATTATTTGCAGCTAAGTCACGACCTACTAGGGATGGATCCACCAGCCAATCAAGTAAGGGGTGACAACACGGTTAATATTAGGTGGTTCTGTAACCAGTTGACAAATGATATTTCTGCAGATGCCACCCAGATAGAGATGTAGCAACGGGCTCGTTGCATTTTACTACATATTATTTTCTGCAGAATGATGGTCGACCATGCCATGACCCGCATAGATTTGAGATGGCTACCTTTTTTAGCTGACATCGGGCAGTGCGCTACATATTCGTGGGGTAGTGCAGTGTTGGCCTATGCATATCAGGAACTGTCTAAGTCCGCGCTGCAATAGTATAACTGTGTTGCCGGTTGCCCGACACTATTTCAGGTATGAACCGAATTTCTATAATTTACTGTTATACAATGTGATATGCATCATTCTCTTGTATTAATAGTATATTTTTGTGTACTTAGCTTTGGTCCTGGACTTATCTTCCCGTCGAAAGATTAGTTGTGACTCCTGATCCCATTGACGCATCAATGCCGCTTGGAGTTAGGTATACTTATTTGATCGTTTATTTTATTAAACACAACACATACCATTTCCAATATATGTACCTTTTATTATCGTGTAACAGGTGGGTTGGAAAAAAGGATACGCAACATACACCGAGACGAGAGCTGGTCTTTTACCGCAATGAGTTGGACGTCCTTACGGACGAAAAGGTTACATGGTATCCGTACTCTCAGGAGCTACTTGCCACACTACCACCCATGTGCAAAGCTCATAGGTACCTTTGGACGGCGAGAGCACCTATAATAGCCTACAAATTCACCGCTTGACACCTTCCCGATAGGGTTATGAGGCAGTTCGGCATGAGGCAGCATATACTGGATGATGCACCGCCTTACATTGAGGGCTACAGTGCGCAGGACTTTCACTTGCATCATGTTATGTGGAATGACCGCGATAACCGTATTGAGTTCGAGAGGGAGCCCCCCAATATCCGTGGCGCAGTACATGAGGTGGTACTGGAACATAACACGACGTTACGTCCTTAATCCGAGAGTAAATACTGCACTAGCACCGTATGTTCCTAGAGCACCACTAGAGAGGAACGTGGTAAGTTGATGTGTGTACCATTAAATACATTCAGTTTCATTTATTCATTCTATCTAATTTTCTTTTAAATGTGCAGGTTGCCGGTATTAACCGTGCGTGGGAGGAGGCAGAAAAGCTTAGAGAGAGGCAGACTGACGACGAGGGACGGACAATGTGCACAAACATACAGAAGATTTTAGACGTGATTTTGTGCAGGAACAAGCTAGATCGATCGAAACCACCATCTCCTCCTCCTCCTCCTGCAGGTCCTCCTTCTCCTCCTGCAGGTTCTCCTCCTCCTCAACCAGTAGCACATGACGAGTTTGTGCATGGCCCATCACAACTGGCACCCACATTTCCCCGTTCCAGCAGTGCACGACGCACTAGAAGCAGCAGCGGCAGTGGTTCGTCTTCAACTTCCACACCGATACTCAGGCGGCCGAGGCGAAACTAGTGCACATTTATGTTTGTGTAATTATTTGTTATGTTTTGGTATGTTTATATAATTCTTAGCTTCTTATTAGATGGTAGAATGTGTCTTCATGTATGGGGAACATTATGTAGTTGTGTAAGGGAACATTATGAATCAATTAGAGATGAACTCATTTTACGGTCTTGTTGTTGAACTCCTTTCTCTTCATGTATGGAGAACATTGACATTTGAATTAATTAGAGATGAACATTATGAATCAAGTGGGAGTTGTGGTTCATAATGAGTTCATGTATGTAGCTGTGGTTCATAATGCAGGGTCTTCATGTATTGGACGTGGTTTGTGTGCAGGGTCTTCATGTATGTAGTTGTGGTTCATGCTGTGTGCAGGATTATAACGAAGGCGAGTTTTGGAAACTCGCCTTCGTATTTTTATGAAGGCGAGTTTTCAAACTCGCCTTGGGAAACCCTGCAGACCAAAACCGATCTATTTGTGTTATTACTTTTAAAACATGTCTGTTAGTGTTATATTTTACAAAAACAGGCTCATGTATGTGAATTGTCCAATAAAATATTGTGAAACCAATATTTCTCGGCAACCTGTTTCGTCCACGTCTAAATCTTCATGCTCACCCTTTCCTCCATCAACCCTAACTCCGCGGCTCACTTGTTTTAATTTAACTGTGTCGCCATATTCATGCCCAACCGATTATATTCAGGACGACAAAATTTATAGGATAAAATTTTCGTTCAATCCGTGTTCGGTTCGATTTTATTTAGAACAGAAACTGATCAGACCTTCATTCGGCGGTCGATTTACACCCAAAGTATCCATCACCATTTGATTCAGCAATCCATAGCTTGTATACACTGCCCCCATCGCCATTTGATTCAGCAAGACATTATCTCCATCACGGATCTTCGAAAATAAGGTACGCTCTTTAAGCAATGTGGTTCTGGCCAGTGAGACTAAAAGCAGCTAAACTACTACAAAATCATGATTCAAATAAGGAAACATGTACTTGAAAAAGTAGATAGGGTTTATAAGTTATGTTTCATTGCGTTTGAGTTATGGACTCTCATCAGACCGAACCCATTGTTTTTAGAAGAACGAGTTGATATTTCCAACTTTTGTTCTAAATAAGTCGGTTGCAGTACAATTTAGTTGATGCTAGTAAATCTTGATGTACAAAACCTTTAAAACATGGATTTTGGTCCTATATTATAATTTTATGAAGTTGGAGCCAATACATGAAAAATAAAAATGGTTTATCCTTTAGAAAAAAATTGGTGCTATGATATGCAATCATTATCGAACCAATGACATGGAGAATCATGTGATTGAAAATTTATGTTAAATATTTTAACTCATATATGTCTAGTCTTTTAAAGTCTACTATATCATAACATTAAGGTATCGTTCTTTTTTGAACCGAAAGGGATATTTTGAAGGGGTTGGGAAACGGAATAGTTGACGAATGGAGAATGCGGTCTTTTTACGAAAAGAGCAAAGCGAAAGAGACAAAATTATTATTTATATTATTATTTTGTATGAGTTAATTATTTGTAAATAAAATAGATAAAAACCTGATACATAATATGTAACGTCTCGTATTTTTGTTAATAAGATATTTAATTTAATTTATTATTTTAAATATTGATTTGGAATTTTATATGGATTTATAATATATAATTCGTTTATATAACGAAGTTTGAACATTAAATTTATATTTAATTATAAAACGAACTCGTAACATCACGGTAGTTCGTAATTTACGACTTGAACTTCGATTTAATATACATGATCCAATATAAGTCGGAATTCTGTGAAATAAGAAACTTTTGAATCCATTTGATTATAATTTTCTAATATAAGAGAAAATTGGAGATTTCAATTTATAGATTGTTAGTTATGCCCAATTCAAATTTTTGAATAGTCGCTACGGAATTTGTTAATAAACGAAAAGGTTTATTAAATAAATTATTAAGGGTTTGTATATATATTAGAATATCGTTTAACCCAGAATTTTAAATGTCGAGTTTAAATCTATGTTAGTTTATGCTGAAGCAGTATAATATTTCATTTGAAGATATACGATGATAATAATTTATTACTATTTTAGATAGAATTGTTTTCGATTAGATTATATTTTATCGATATTATAGGCCTTAGAAATAGTTATTTTTCAAACGACATCCGTTTTCGACGAAACGAGTTTTATTGGAATATGTATAACTAGTTACTGCTAGATTTCTAATTTGGAGCTAATCGAAGTTGTTTTATTTGGATGCGCAATTTAAAGGAGAACTGATAAATAAATTAGAATTTAAAATAGCACCGTTTTGCAAACGAAGTCAGTTTCCAACAAAATGAATTTCATTGGGATCAAAACATTGTGACGTAGCGGTGTATCCATTTTCATTTCGTTTGAAGTTCACTTGTGACGGTACAGATATAACAGTTAGCGGTTTATATGCGGTAGAATTTAATACCCTATAATATATATATATATACACATATACATACATATATATATATATATATATACATATATACATACACACACACTCTTAACTCTTAAGTAATGGGTACACAGACCTACCCTATTCCTTCGTCACCAAGATTTGCCAAACCTACCCTAAATACACACTGCATATGCTAAGTCTTCTTTTACGCAGACCTAAAGGGATGGAGAATCCTGTATATGGTTTGAAAATACGCTGCACCCACTCTTAATGCGCACTGGCCTAAATATTAAAACCCGAAGCCTATATTTTTATACCCTATGCCTTGTATTTTGGAAACTACACAACTATCTCTGCACCAATGCAGCTACACTATATTTTCTCAGCTGCGCACATGTGAATGATTTAACATCATTCTTATATTATGCTATAAATTAAATATTCCCATATGTTTCATTTCTTCTTGTTACATTCTACAAAGATAACGCATGCCCAACTCCACTTCTTCTTATATTATTTACCTATGCCACTTCCTTTCAACAAACCGAACCCTCTCCACTATTTATATTCGACCTCCTCTACCTTTTGAGTTGCGAGGTTTGGCGGAAGCTCTGTGAAGTGTTGGTGTGTAGGTTTGTTTTTCCATTGAGTAGCATTGTGGGGAGGCATTGGCGAGTCCAGGTCTGATCAGAGGTTAGGGAGGAGGTAGGGCGACGGGTCGGCCCTGGTGCTGGAGCAAAAGAGTGGTGAAATGGCGAACTGAAGCAGAACAGGAAAGGGGTCTTGAGGTTCACTGTTGCGGTCAAAGGAGGCTGAGCATTGGGCGTTTCTGGTGGAGGAGTTCTCTGGTGCTCCAATGATTTGAAGGCGGCGCAGCATGGTGATCAAATAAGGGCCGCAGTGAGTGGTGTTCGAAAGGAAACAACGGTAGGGGAGCACTGTTTCGAATTTTTTTTTGCCAGAACGAAGAAATTAGTGGGAAAGTAGTTTGTAGCGTGGAGATGGGGAGGAATGTTCGAAAAAATGGGAACAGTGGGTAAGTGGGTTTGTTCAAATATAGTGGCAGGAGGGCAGTCGTGAAGAAATATGGGGAGCAGCACTTACGTACATGAGATGTGCAGTAAGCTTCGAAAGTAAGGGTGTGTTCTTTGCAAGCGGAAGCGGAGAATTTAAGCGGAGAATTTGAGCGGAGAATAGTAGTTAGCGGACGATGCGTTTGGCGGTTTAAGCGGAGAATTTAAGCGGAGTATTTTATTTATATTTTGTAATTTAACTAATTATAGATTAAACATAACATTATAATTATTGCAGAATAACACAGTTAACAAAACATAACAGTCCATTACATAAAAACAGTACAGAAAGTGGTACATTGCAGAAATACAAAACTGAAATAATAGTAGGAATCCTAAACGTTGCTTGGGCCGTTCTTCATCACAAAGTACTTGTAGTCAGCAGAAAGTTGATCGCGCTTTGTCTCAAATGACATCCATGTTATTGCATCGTCATCGTTTAAGAGGTTGAACATATCTGCCTTGTTGGGATCTACAATTATGTGTAATGCTTCCGCCAAATTAAAATCTGCTACTTCACTCAAACGTTTAACGCGTGCTATCACATCAGCTTGATTTAAAGAATTTCCTGTTGACCGTACACCGTTTCCTGTCAAATTGTTTGGAGTCGGACTTTCCGTAGTTGTAGATTTTTGCACTTTTCGGGCATGGAGGTAATTGACGAGATCAGAAAACTTTCCCTCCATGTCACTACGCCCTTTTTTGAAACTTCTCTTTTTACCAGAGGTTGAACCAATATGTCGATTTCGCCGTGGAATGGGAGTTTCGGGCACGTTTGTTTGAGTGTCCGGTTCAGGATCCCAAGAATGAGGTGTTGGTGAATTCAAATTTGGAATATTACTTTGCCCTTGATCTTCTGTTTCATTGAGCTGACTGTGGAATTGGTCAAATGCAAATGGATTAGCATAATTTCCAGGTAAAGAGGGAGTAAACTGTGGTGTTTGCTCAGGTTGAGTAACAACAGGCGTATATGCTGGCGTATACGCCGTCTGTCCAGTTGCATGTGTGCCTTGAAATAGTTGTTGTTGTAAATCCAAATGCTCAAGCGGTGACTTTTTAAATTTCAGAATGGATGTCCCGAATTCCTGTTTTAACAACATTAATTAATAACGGGTCTATTAAAAAACAAAGCAGCAATTTGTTGCGAATACCTTTAAACGATCATCCCACCATTCATCAGAGCCTGAAACAGTTTGACGATTAGGATCCCAACCAGCTCCAGTTTTGTTGTTCAAGCTTTCCCATTTAACCCATTCCCTTCGAAGACTATCATACTTGTGCCGAACTTTGTTTTCGTCGATCAAATCCAGAGTTTCGTCTGTTCTTGTAATGTTGATTTCGACCGTTGCAGCATTAAATTTTTCAGCTATCGCTTTGGTAACCCCTTTCTTGTTATTACCACATTTTCCATACGCCGCAACGGCGCATTTAAGCAATAGTCGTGTTGATTCACTGCTCCAATAGTGTTTAGGTTGTCGATTTCCCATTTTTAAGTGAAGATAGAGGAGTGTTTAGAGAATTAGAAGATGAATTTGTGGTAGATGGAGGAATGGAGGGGGGTGAGATTTTATTGAGGGGATTAGGGTTTTGCCCAACGGCTCAAATTGGAGCCGTTGGGCTCCGATGCGTCGGACGCGTCGGACGCGTCGGAGCCCAACGGCTCCAATTTGAGCCGTTGGGCAAACGGTCCTTAATGGACCATTTCTCAACGGACGCGTCGGACGCGTCCGACGCCTCGGACGCGTCCGCTGAGAGTATGGTCCGTTAAGGACCAAAGAACAGCCCCTAAGATAAAAAAACAAACAAATATAAGGTGGGGAAGAAAAGAAAGGGGAGGAAGCTTCTGTAGCACGGGTTGATGTTGGGCCGTGGATTCAAAACATGAATGCAGTGGGTATGGGAAAATAATCGACCTAAATTATTTAATTAATTAGGTTGGTAATGTTTAATTAAAAAGTAATCTACTTTATAATTAAAATCATTAACTTATATTATTAATAACCTTTTGTTCTGTTATCAGAATTTAACCAGGCAAGAAATACCGGAATTGTTGCGACGAATGCTACGCTATGGGATTGTTTTGGGCAGGGATAAAGACAGTTGGAATTTATAGTTAAATTAAAACAAATTTTTAATTTAACTGTAACTAAACCGCTACAACGATAAACGGAATCAAAGTGAGTACACTCGCTCAGTTTCATTCCACTTATATTTGATATAAGTCGGGTTTAATATTTGTGTGCTATGGTTGTTATTGCTGGATGTTTACTGAATATATTATTTTGTATTGACTCAACCAATTAAATTAAACGTTAATCATTATATTTTAATGATTGTAACCAATTGAGGTAACTTACCTTGTTGGTGACATTTATAATAATATAAACGTATAAAATGAATAGTTGGATGTTTAAATTACTGTTATTTGTTGATTATTAGCAACTATATATATGCATATTGAATTGAATGATATTATTTGAGGTAACATATTTGGATGTAGAGAAAAACAGGTTGGAGGGATTCAACTGGATTCCTCAAGTATATTAAATATTATTTATTTTCATATTATCATTATATAAACTGTTATGATTGGAGGAATGATTTGTTTGTTGATTGTTGACTTGAAATTCAACGTTTGTTTTGTTTTAACCAATGAGTAGTATTAGTTGAGTAATTGGTAGCATATGGCCTATAAATTAATTGTTTTATAAATATTGATTCACCGTCAGGTGAATCGACATAAATGAAGTTACGAAATTTATTTTTATAACTGAAGATAGATTTTTAAATCTATTATTTTGAATAAAAGTTTATGAAAAGGAAATAAATATTTATTATTTAAGTTTATAAGTAATTATAAAATGATTTTATAAAGCAAATTGCTTATGTTAACAAGATTTATAAGCAAATGAGCTAAAATTGATAAAATGATTAAGAGTTGGGTTAATTGTTTCTAAGAAACAATTAAGTGAAATTATTTGAATTAATTATATTTTTAATTAATTTAAAAGGAAGAACAGATTGGGATTGGTTAAAGAAATAACTGTGTTTGAGTTGACTAAGTCAACCGATTTTACGAATATTTAATAAATTATTAATAAGAATTTAAAAAGGAATTTAATATTTATTTTAGTAAGTGAGGAAGTAAATTTAATTAATAATTTAAGTATGTGCTTCTTAAATGAAATCCATTTAAGTAAGTAAACGGTTTTGGAATGGAATATAGTTGAGTTTTGAAAAGAGGTTATGAATGAGTTTTATATTAAATCCAAGTTTTTATAACGAAGTTATAAAAGAGATTTTAAGCGTATATGATAGCTTAAAATAGATGTTTATGTAATATTTAAATTAAGCAAGAAAGGATCGAGGTAAAAAGAGTTTTATATTAAACTCGAGTTTTATAAATAAGGTTTATAAAAGGGTGTGAGGCTAAAACCTTGATTTTAAGTTGATGTTACTTAATAATGAGGTTAAGTGAAGCGAATGGAATTGAAACAAGATTTTCAAAGCAGAAAATGGTTTAAAAGAAAACGTTTTGCAGATTTGAATGGAGTTAAGGAAATTAGAAGCTGACTGGGGATTAGTCGAGTTGAATGACTTCTTGAATGTCGATCTAATGTTGGTTTCGGCCTTCAGGGTTGATATTTAGGGAGTTGTTCTTTTACTAATTTTCGGTTGGGGACTGATGAAAGTTGAAGTAACGAGGATAGGAAGAGATTTTGAGAATATAACGATATTTTTGAGATTTAAGAAATTAACGAGATGTGTTTGAATAAGTTTATTAAACGGGGAAGTGTTAGTTATTGTTTTCGAGAAATAAAATCAAAGGGAATTCATGATGATGTTTACGTGAAAGGGCAAGGAATTGGACGATCATCAAGGTGAGTAGGGTAACCGCCTGGACGATCGTAGGAAGATTCAGGTAACTGCCTGGCTACTGAAAGATGAAGCTTCATTCTGGTGGGAAGTGGCGCAAGCAGGGAGTCCAGTGGAGACTTGGGATGATTTTTGGCAAAGGTTTGAAATGAAGTTTCTTTCTCACACTGAGAAAAGAATGCAAATGGAAAGATTTCTGGCACTTAAGCAAGGAGGCATGGCTGTCAAAGAATATGTTAAGAAATTCAACCAACTAGCGAGATTTGGGCTGAGCTAGTGGATACTCCACTTAAGAAAGCTTTGTGGTTCGCTAGAGGACTGAATGAACCCCTTCATGGGTTATCTATGTCTCATATTCCAATAAGAGCAACTTTTGGAAGGCTCGTTGATATGGCCTTGATGCATGAGGAAGATAAAGCTGACAAGAAAGAAGTTAAGCTCGAGGAAACCCAGAACAAGAAAGTATGGCCTAAGAAGGGACAACAACATCAACAATAAAAGAAAGGCGGAAAGAATGACAAGGCTAAGGATAAGAGGAAGTTCCATAAATGCGGACATGAGTGTCATTTGATTAAGGACTGCAAAAGAAGGAAGAATGCTTGCTTTAGTTGTGGAGAGGTTGGACACTTTTCTAAGGAGTGCCCGAAGTAGCAAGGACAAGGTCAAAGGGCAGGAGCTTCTGGAAGGCAAGTGCATTCTCTCGCGATCAGTGCTCCAGATCGAGGTAAGAAAATTTCGTGGAAAGTTTGATTTCTCTTTCCGATCATTTTATTAGAACTCTTTTTGATTCTTGCGCTTTGCATTCATTTATATCTGATTCTGTGGTTGAGTCTCTGCACCTTCATTTGTCCATGATTTGTCGGGGTTTGAGAATGTCTGTGTTAGGTGTCGAGTTTGAGTGCAATGCATATATGCTCGGTTTTATGGGCTATGGGTTGATTCTAGGGATGGATTGGCTAGCCAGGTATGATGCCACTCTGTAGTGTGAAAGGAGGGTCATTAGACTTTTGACTTGCCATGTGAGGACCCTCGAGATTTCTTGTAACCCCAAGGGGTCTGTCATGCTTAGTTTCCTAGAGTCTCTTGACGCATCTATCGATGATCTGCAATCTGTACCAGTAGTCCATGAGTATTCAGATGTTTTTGAGGAGGTTCCGGGCTTACTTCCGAGGCACGAGATCGATTTTTGTATATACTTGGTAAACAATGCAAAGCCAGTTGCATTACCTGTGCACCATATGGCTCCAAGGGAAAGAAGGGAGCTTAGCAAGAAAGTAAGGGAGGTACTTGAGAAAGGGTTTATTAGGCGAAGCATATCTGAATGGGGTTCTCCGGTGGTATTCGCAACTAAGGCGGATGGTTCGCTTCGCTTATGTGTGGATTATAGAGAGTTGAACAAACTCACAAAGAAGAATAGGCACCCACTCCTGAGGATAAATTATCTGTTTGACTAGCTTATTGGTGCATCAGTATTCTCTCAGCTAGACTTAGCCACGGGGTTTCATCAATTGAGGGTGGACGAGGACAGTATAGGCAAGACCGCTTTTAGGACTCTAGACGGTTTCTTTGAATGGCTCGGTATGCCTTTTGGGTTGACGAATGCACCCGCATATTTTTTTGATCTGATGAGTAGGGTGTTTCGGGAGTTTCTAAATAAGTTCGTCGTGGTCTTTGGTTATGATATCTTGATCTTCTCAAGGAGCAAGGAAGAGCATGCCCAACATTTGAAAGAGGTTTTGAAAACTCTGCATGTGCATCATCTTAAGGAGAAATTCTCCAAATGCTATTTTTGGAGAAAAGAGGTGAGATTTCTAGGGCATGTGTTCTCTAAAATGGGATAGTAGAAGATCCCGCAAAGGTATTTGCAGTTCAAGATTGGAAAATTCCTAAGAATGCAATGGAAGTGAGAAGCTTTCTTGGATTGACAGGCTATTATAGGAAGTTCATTAAGTACATCGCAAAGATATCAGCCTCACTCACCAGGCTGACGAAGAAGAATTTGACGTTTTCATGGGATATGGATTGTGATGTTGCTTTCCAACGATTGAAGAGGGCTCTGACAATAGTACCAGTCTTGACCATGCCCAACGGAAACAAAGCCTTTCAGTTTACACTGATGCATGTGGTACAGGGCTTGGTGCGGTTCTGATGCAAGAGGGAAGGGTAGTATCTTATGGGGGTAGATAGCTAAGGGTTCATGAGAAGAACTACCCTATCCATGACTTAGAGCTAGCTGCCATAGTATTCGCGCTTAAGACGTGGCATCATTATTTGCTTAGAGAGAAGTTCGAGTTGTACACCCATCATAAATCTCTCAAGTACTTGTTTTCGCAGAAGGATCTTAATTTAAGGCAACAAAGGTGGATGGAGTTCCTAGCATCTTATGACTTCAAGATTTCTTATACCCCTGGCAAGGGTAATGTGGTGGAAGACGCACTGAGTAGGCAGAGGATGGCCTTAAGTCCTCTGTTTGTGGAAAGGAAAAGCTTGGAGTTTATATCGACTTTTGACTTTAGATCCTCCACCAAATTTTTGCTGGGCTTATTTGCATCACTAGAGGTGCGACCTACTCTTATGGATCAGATAGGAGCTTCGTAGCAAAAGGATCCATACATTTTAGACATCTTGGATAGGCTTAGTAAAGGGGAGACTTTAGTCACCTCAGTAGATATTCCATAGACGATAAAGGGTAGTTACGATGGATGGGAGGCTTTGTGTTCCCCAAACTGGGAGTTTGTTGTAGACAGTCCTAGAAGAAGCCCATCATTCTAAGATGACTATTCATCCACGTGGCGATAAGATGTATAAGGATATGAAGAGGGTTTTCTTTTGGGCTTGGATGAAGAAAAATGTGGCGGAGTTTGTTTCTCAATGTTTGGTTTACCAGCAAGTTAAAGCTGAGCAAAAGAAGCCCGGTGGTTTACGTCATCCTTTGGAGGTCCCGCAGTGGAAGTGGGAGAGCGTCTCTATGGACTTCATAGATGGTTTTCCTAGATCAAAGGAAGGCAACACCAGTATTTGGGTTGTAGTCGACAGACTTACTAAGAGCGCTCATTTCATTCCAGTTAAGAGTAAGAGGACGACAACATGGTTGGCAGTCGTTTACGTTTGTGAGATAGTCCATCTTCATGGAGTACCTTCCAACATCGTAAGTGATCGTGACCCCATTTTCACCAGTGAATTTTGGTGGAGCTTGCAAGAAGCATTAGTTACATAGTTGTGTTTAAGCTCCTCTTATCACCCTCAGACAAATGGACAGACAGAAAGGGTGAACAGAGTTCTTGAGGATCTTTTAAGGCTGTGTATCCTAGACTTTGAAGGGACTTGGGAAGAGCACCTTCCTTTAGTGGAGTTCGCCTACAACAACGGTTATCAAGCTAGTATCGGCATGGCACCCTTCGAAGCATTATATGGACGACCCTGTATATCACCAACTTGTTGGTGAGAATCTACAGAAAGACTACTACTTGGACCAGATATGGTTAGAGAGACATGCGAAAAGATTGATCTTATTAGATGGTGAATGAAGATAGCTCAGGATAGGCAGGAGTCCTATGCAGATAGGAGAAGGACTAATATTGAGTTTGAGGTGGGAGACATGGTTTTCATTAAAGTGTCACCTTTGAGGAATGTTGTTCACTTTGGATCTGTAGGGAAATTGGCACCAAGATTCGTAGGGCCATTTCCCATAACAGAAAGGATTGGCCAAACGGCCTATAGAGTAAAGCTACCAAAAAGACTGTTTGGTGTTCATAATGTTTCCACGTTTCTCATTTGCGGAAGTGCTTGCATGATACTGTAGAAGTAGTTGAGCCGAGTATATTGGAAGAAGTAGAGGTGGAACGGGAGGCTATAGTTTGGTGAGCTCCTACCCGTATTCTTGGATATAAAGTTAAGAAGCTACACAACCAAGAAGTCAAGTTAATGAAATTTCAGCGGGGAGATAACCCAAAGGATGCAACTTGGGAGACCGAAGACAAGATTCGTGCTTCATACCCTTTTCTTTTCGAGGGTATGTTCTTACCTTCTTTTCTAAAGCTTTTATTCATGCTTGTTTCTATCATTTAAGTATATCCTATCGATCGAATCTTCGACCTTTAGGTAGGATCCCATGGATGTAAACATGTGCTTGAGACATATTATGTTTGATGGATACAAGTGGATGCAAGTGTTTGCTAGTGGTTTCTCGTGGATGCATACACACACACATAAGGCTCTAGATCGGCTCAATCACTCTCATACTACATATGGATGTGTGTGCATTTTTCTTCTTTTTACGGATGGAGATGGATGTATCATCATATGGATATTGCATTTGGACGGATGATTGTGCACACATACATAACTTACAAGTTATAATAGGATTATTTGCATACATGTTGGATTCATGGCACTAACATACATTGCAAGCGGGGTTGACCCCACTGCGGAAGAGCTGGACAGATTAGGGTTTGGGGTTATGGCTATATATATGGCCTCATTTTTCATGTTTCTCCACACCAAAAATAATGGAGGACTAGATGTTGTCTCTGCCCATATTGAATCAAACCTTTTCTTCTTCAGTAATCAACTAGCGTCTAGAGATCTGTGATTCAACATCAACAATCCTTTCTTCTATTTTTCTTAGATCTAAACACTGCAGTCTATGTTAATTTTAGATCTAAATAATTAAAAAGTAAATATTGATATGACTATAATTTGAATCTATACTTGTGGCTATGTGAATCATATCAGACCTGCTATAACGTGTTTATCTAAGCTATTCTAACATGGCTATGAAACTAGATCTGAACCTATACCTATTTATCACGTCAGATCTACCATTGTTTATAGATCTAATTCACTATTTAGATCACCTCATGCCTATTCCTATTATGTTTGTGGCTAAATCAGATCTGTTACTAGTTGGATATTTATTGTTTAGATCTCATCATGCCTGTTTATGATGTCCCTATTATGTTAGAATCAGTTCTATTGTCACATGTTTATCAGATTTGTCTCCATATGCCTATCTTGTCATTATGCCATTATATGTTTATGCCTATCTCTGCCATCATATGTCTACCTTGTTAGTGCGATTATTTCTGTTCTCTTCCCTCTATCTTTTCCTTTTTTATTTTTATATAGCCAGGCTACCTTTGAGCCTAGGAATGCCGCTGAAATATGCGAACGCGTTAAATTGGGAATGAGGGGAAAAGGATAAAATTGGGGCATAACTTGTAATTGGAATTTTACGCATAACGTGAATAAAATATATGAATATGAATTTGGGGACATAAATCAACTTGTGATTAAAGACCTTAATTTGGGGTATATGGTTCACTATGAACATAACTTGGGTAATTGGCATGAAAACCTATAACAACATAGAAACATGTGGTTAATAATGGAAATGCCTAGGATTACAGTAATTAGAAAATGTAACCGTACTTAGACACGAGGTTAGATTACACTTGTGGCGGAAGTCTGCCCGGAACCGACCAACATATCCAACAACCACAAATGGTGAATCTAATGTGAGGGTCTAAGCCCATAAACACGAGACATGTAAAGACACAAGGTTAAGTCTGACTTGTGGAAGAAGTCTGCCCAGAACAGACCGATATATCCAGCATCCACAAATGGTAGGCTTAATATGGGAGGTCTAGCACATTATAACCATAAATGATTATGGTAATGAATTAGAATACTTAACCTAGTTGAATCCATAGGGATTGTATGAACATATAACTTGAGTAGGGGTTAAGTAAACTTGTTTCAAACAGTGGGTGGGTTAAGTAAATTTTGTGTGGGTGGGTAATATTTATATAGATATAGGCCCACAAACATAACCTAAGGGTTTATGCAATCTTTTACTCTAGTATGGCATAACCTATGGAAAACCTAGTGTGGATGCAAGCGTAGGGGGAAGCTTGTACCATCTTGTGTGTGGGACCCGTTTCAGTCAGTAACCCTTATATAGGTATCAAACGAGTATTCCGAACTAGGTCGGAGTCGAGGCATGCTTACTGGGATGATTGTAAGAGATCCAAACGTGGGGGACGATGTGGGCGGCGCATTCCGATGGGGCCATGTACGTGCATGGGTCCGACAGAGGAGTTTTAGACATCATGACACCTGTAGATATGGTTGTGCACATCCTGAAAACGAAGGGTTGCCACTTTAGGGAGTGATACACCCTACCGTGGGGCTAGCACAAGGTTTATTAGGGTAGTATTTAGGGTACATCTAGACTTCGGTATGTTGGGATGCCCGTTAATACCCTTAGGGGTAACTCCGGTATGTTGGGCTGCTTGTTTATTGTATGGGGTGAGAACCTCTCACTGGAAGTACACCTAAGTCTACCATCTTATGCTTGTTGGGGATCATCTTGTTAATAAGACACTAGTATTAGTGCAGAGAAATCATTAGGGAAGCGCAGTGTACTCTATCATGTTTGTCCTGTTCACCCTGTCATACCTGCCAATTATGATGTTATCTCTCTTATCCACTTTATATGCCTGTCATGATACTTTTACTTATTTATATGCTAAAAGTAACTGGACTCGCTAGACTTTATGTCTGACCCATTTTGTTTCCTCTTCCTTTTCTTTCGTCCCCCCTCCCCCTAGTTTCTCAGGATGGGAATACTCAAGCTTGACCAGGATTCTACTTTCATTTTCCTTGGAGCTACTTAGATGTATTGCTCGAGCTCTTATCCTTTCTACTATGGCTATGTTTTTGTTTGGGAAATTATGCTTCTTTATTTATTGTACTCTGATGTTTTAAGTACAAAGCAGAAATTATTAAGATGATGTATTGAGTTTATGTACTTTTAGACTTATGATGTTTTGAACCACGAAGTTATGCTTTATGATTAATAAAATTTTAAATTCCGCTGCTATTTTATATCTATCTTGTAATGTTTCTATTTTGTATACCTATAACGCTTCACAGAACTTAATGCATTCTCTGAATGAGTTACATTAACGGACGTGGGGGTGTCACAATACCATATATATATATATATATATATATGTATATATATGCACACACACACACACACTTAACTCTTAAGTAATGGGTACACACACCTACCCTAATCCTTCATTACCAAGATTTTCCAAACCTACCCTAAATACACACTGCATAAGTTAAGTCTTATTTTACGCAGAGCTAAAGGAATGGTTCATCCTGTATATGATTTGAAAATACGTTGCACCCACTCTTAATGCACACTGGCCTAAATATTAAAACCTAAAGCCTATATTTTTATACCCTATGCCTTGTATGTTCGAAACTACATAGCTATCTCTGCACCAATGCAGCTACACTATATTTTCTTAGCTATGCACATGTGAATGATTTAACATCATTCTTATCTCCTGCTATAAATGTTCCATATATTTTCGTTTCTTCCTGTTACATTCTATAGAGATAACGGATGCCCAACTCCACTTCTCCTTCTATTATTTACCTCCGCCTTTTCCTCTCAAGAAACCAAACCCTCTCCACTATTTATATTCGGCCTCCCTCTACCTTTTGAGTTGCGGTGTTTGGCGGAAGCTCTATGAAGTAATGGTGCGTAGGTTTGTTTTTTCATTGAGTGGCATTATGGGGAGGAACTGGCGGGTCCAGGTCTGATTGGAGGTTAAGGAGGAAGTAGGGCGAGAGGTCGACCCCTAGTGGTGGAGCAACGGAGTGGTGGAATAGCAAACTGAAGCAGTACAGAAAAGGGGTCTTGTGGTTCACTTTTGCGATCAAAGGAGGCAGAGCGTTGGGCTTTTCGGGTGGGGTTCTCTATTGCTCCGATAATTTGAATGCGGCACAACATGGTGATGAAATAAAGGCAGCAGTATTGGTGTTCGGAAGGAAACAACAGTAGGAGCAAGCACTGTTTTGAAAAGAAAAAAAATGCCAGAACGAAGAAATTAGTGGGAAAGGAGTTTTAGCGTGGGCATTGGGAGGAATGTTCGAAGAAAATGGGAGCAGCGAGTTTGTTGAAAGATAGTGGCAGGATGGAAATCGTGAAGAAATATGGGGAGCAACACATACGTACATGACATGTACAGTAAGCTTCGAAATAAGAGGGAAAAGCGAACAAATATAAGGTTTAATATTTGTGTGCTATGGTTGTTATTGTTGGATGTTTACTGAATATATTATTTTGTATTGAATGAACTGATTAAATTAAACTTTGTTTAATTTAATTGAAATCAATCGTTATATTTTAACGATTGTAACCAATTGATGTAACTTACCTTGTTGGTCACGTATATAATAATATAAACATATAAAATAAATAGTTGGATGTTTAAATTACTATTATTTGTTGATTACTAGCAATTATATATGCATATTGAATTGAATTATATTATTTTAGGTAACTTATTTGGATGTAGGGAAAAACAGGTTTGAGGGATCCAACTGGATTCCTCAAGTATATTAAATGTTATTTATTTTCATTTTATCATTATATAAACTGTTATGATTGGATGATTGATTTGGTTGTTGACTCTGACTTGAAATTCAACGTTTCTTTTGTTTTAACCAATGCGTAGTATTGGTTGAGTAATTGGTAGCATATGGCCTATAAATCGATCGTTTTATAAATATTAATTCACCGTTAGGTGAATCGACGTGAATGAAGTTACAAAATTTATTTTTACAACTGAACATAGATTTTTAAATCTATTATTTTGAATAAAATTTTATGAAAAGGAAATAATTTTTTATTTTTTATTATTTAAGTTTATAAGTAATTATTAATTGATTTTATAAAGCAAATTGCATATGTTAACAAGACTTATAAGCGAATGAGCTGAAATTGATGAAACGGATAAGAGTTGGGTTAATTGTTTCTAATAAACAATTAAGTGAAATTATCTGAATTAATTATATTTTTAATTAATTTAAAAGGAAGAACTTATTGGAATTGGTTAACGAAATAACCATGTTTGAGTTGACTAAGTCAACCATTTTTTTGGGATTGATTATCAAATTAGTTGTTAGTTAATCTAATGAAATGATTTAACGAATATTTCATTAATTATTAATCAGAATTAAAAAGGAATTTAATATTTATTTTAGTAAGTTAGGAAGTAAATTTATTTATTTAATTAATAATTTAAGTAAGTGCTTCTTAACTGAAATCCATTTAAGTAAGTAAACAGTTTTGGAATGGAATATAGTTGAGCTTTGAAAAGAGGTTATGAACGAGTTTTATATTGAATCCAAGATTTTAAGCATATATTTTATATAAGCCGGGTTTAATATTTGTGTGCTATATTTGTTATTGCTAGATGTTTACTGAATATATTAGTTTGTATTGACTTAACCAATTAAATTAAACGTTGTTTAATTTAATTGAAATCAATCATTATATTTTAACGATTGTAACCAATTGATGTAACTTATCTTGTTGATCACTTTTATAATAATATAAACGTATAAAATAAATAGTTGGATGTTTAAATACTGTTACATGTTGACCATTAGCAATTATATAGTCATATTGAATTGAATGATATTATTTGAGGTAACATATTTGGATGTAGAGAAAAACAGGTTGCAGGGATCCAACTGGATTCCTCGAGTATATTAAATGTTATTTATTTTCATATTATCGTTATATAAACTGTTATGATTGGATGAATGATTTGTTTGTTGATCGTTGACTTGAAATTCAACGTTTGTTTTCTTTTAACCAATGGGTAGTATTAGTTGTGTAATTGGCAACATATTGCCTATAAATTAATCATTTTATAAATATTGATTCACCATCAGGTGAATCAACATGAATGAAGTTACGAAAATTATTTTTATAACTGAAGATAGATTTGTAAATCTATTATTTTGAATAGAAGTTTATGAAAATGAAATAAATATTTATTATATAAGTTTAAAAGTAATTATAAAACGATTTTATAAAGCAAATTTCTTATATTAACAAGATTTATAAGCGAATGAGCTAAAATTGATGAAATGGTTAAGAGTTGAGTTAATTGTTTCTAAGAAACAATTAAGTGAAATTATTTGAATTAATTATATTTTAATTAATTTAAAAAGAAGAACAGATTGGGATTGGTTAAAGAAATAACCGTGTTTGAGTTGACTAAGTCAACTGATTTTACGAATATTTAATTAATTATTAATAAGAATTTAAAAAGAAATTTAATATTTATTTTAGTAAGTGAGGAAGTAAATTTATTAATCTAATTAATAATTTAAGTATGTTCTTCTTAAATGAAATCAATTTAAGTAAGTAAAAGTTTTAGGAATGGAATATGTTAGAGTTTTGAAAAGAGGTTATGAACGAGTCATATACTGAATCCAAGCTTTTATAACGAAGTTACAAAAGAGATTTTAACCGTATATGATAGCTTAAAATAGATGTTTATGTAATATTTAAATTAAGTAAGAATAGATCGAGGTAAAAAGGGTTTTATATTAAACCCGAGTTTTATAAATAAGGTTTAAAAAAGGGTGCAAGGCTAAAACGTTGATTTTAAGTTGATGTTACTTAATAATGAGATTAAGTGAAGTGAATGGAATTGAAACAAGATGTTTAAAGTGGAAAATGGTTTAAAAGCAAATGTTTTGCAGATTTGAATGGAGTTAAGGAAATTAGAAACTGACTAGGGATTAGTCGAGTTGAATGACTTCTTGAGTGTCGATCTGATGTTGGTTTCAGCATTCGAGGTGAATATCCAGGGAGTTGTTCTTTTACTAATTTTCGGTTAGGGACTAATGAATGTTGAAGTAATGGGAATAGGAAGAAATTTTGAGAATATAATGACATTTTTGAGATTTAAGAAATTAACGAGATGTGTTTGAATAATTTTATTAAAAGGGGAAGGTTTAGTTATTGTTTTCAAGAAATAAAATCAAAGAGATTTCATGACGATGATTACGTGAAAGGGTTGAAACAAAAGTTGGTGTGTGTATATATATGTGTATGTATGTATGATTGAATTCTAATGCATTTAAAACGGGTCATGGAAATACTCTTATAACATAATAAGTAGAAAATACTATGTTTCGAAATATTGAAAGGTTGAGAAGTTTAAAGGCCAAGTGATGTTGAGTGTTAAACCAGTGAACTCATTTTTATTTTCATGATTGAATGGTTGTTTACTTGATATTTAAATAACCGACTATCAAATATGACTTATACGATTGTTGGTATGGAAAGATCGGGGTCGAGTTTATATTCGAAAACCATTTCGAACCAGCAAATACGAATTATTCGATGATGCTAATTAAAGATGGAGCAATTGAAGATCGTGGATCTTCATAAGCGGAAGGACTTCTTAATAGAATTCTCTGGGATTGCAACCAAAGGGTTTTGATAGTAATTCAGTCGTGATTGGAATCTATAGATTTGCAAGGACTATTCGTGTGACGACTGCCCATAACCCCTGCACTAAATAAGAGAAATAATGCGCTGAAAGATGTGCCAGACAGCTATGGACGATCATCAAGGTATGAAACACAATCGGAACTTGTCATATAACTCACAGCGCAAGGACAAAATATAATAGAACATATACAATAGGCAATAATAGTGAAGCATATTTGAGCAGAAAAACTCCTAACTTTCATAAGAACTAGAAAGTAGATCCAAACATCAGGATTACAACATAAAGTATGTACAAATTTGCCTCACTACAACACTCAGAGTCAACATTACACAACAATAAACAAAGATACTAGATAGTAGTAAAAGATAATATGCAACCTCCTGCTCGCCACCACACAACAGCATCATCTTCACTAATCACCTGTCACCTAGTTTGCCCTTCCAAAACCGGATGAATAGCCCAAGGTAATAAGAGGGAAACATAAAACCTTGAGTCAGATAACTATCTTAGTGAGCGATAAAACAACTATCTAGCATCAACAATAAAGTATATGAGAATAGGTAGATAAACAAACTAATCTACCAACACCAGAGAAGGACTCAACCCCATCTTCCCCACATCGGACAGTGATAGCCTTTACAACAAACATTTCAACCATACATCCATGGTAGTCCAAACAACCATTTAGTCATGGAAACCAAAAGTAATTCATAATAACACTCATAACATCTAGATTATATATCTCACGTAGACCATCTTAATCAAATTCAACATCTCTCAAGCACAAGCCCAAAGGCCTAAACCAATATCAGACAAGCACCCAAGAAACATCTCTTTAGATGTCAGACAATCTACGTGAGACGGTACAAGCAAACAACCAATCATACATGACTGACTCTGGCTATCACCGCCAGTCCTGCTTTGAAACCATTGTTAAACGTATGACCGGCTAAACACTTTGCCATCAATTGTCAAGGGCCAATGGTAAACCCCGGATCTAGCATAAACTCCATAAGCCGTACAACGAAATGTAACTAGGCCCGTTCAAGCTACCCAGGGTACTCGACCATACGATGAAATCGTGTAAAACCTGCTTTGAGTCCACTTGAACCTACGACAACGTAATTCATCCACCTTCAATATCTCTAGTCGTCATCACCTGCGACTTTTCACAAGCTCAAAACACGCTTGAGCAACCATTATCCACCAACTCAAAACACCCTTGAGATATCTTCACATTCGTTGCTTTTCAATGATCAATGAACATCTCACACCACTTCGAACATTCCCCCTTGAACTCTTGTCAAAGCTAGAACCATTGTCGACTCAAAAACAAGCTTTGTTTGGTCGATACTGCATTTCATAGCATTTCTAGCTTGTTCACTATTAAAAACTGGCCAAAATGTAAAAATAGCTTTTGCAGCGATTCTGGAATAATATCATATCTCCTGGTTCAATTCTGCATTAATCTGGTGTGGAAAACTAAGTAAAACATCAAAACAGGCTTTTACAGCGTTAATGAGATGCTATCATATCTCTATGTTCAATTATTGATCATTCTGCCCGATCCAATTTGCCCAATCTGATTTTGCCCAGTTCGATCTTGCCCGAACCGATTTTGCTTGATCCAATTTTGCCGAATCTGATTTTGCCCGATCCGATTTTTCCCGATCCGATTTTGCCCGATCCGATTTTACCCAATCTGTTTTCACCTAGTTCGATTTTGACCAATCTGATTTCGCCCAGTCCGATTTTCACCTATCCGATTTCGCCCAGTCCGATTTTGACCAATCCGATTTTGCCCAATCAGATTTTGTCTAGTTCGATTTCGCCTAGTCCGATTTCTCCCGATCCGAGCACTAAAACCACCAATTCTTCAACAAATCTTCACGTTTGAATACTACTCAATCCAATACTCGAAAACCAACTCGATTTTAATATTTTCAACAATAATAATTCAATTAAATCAACCAATTATCAACAAATCAACCTTCAATCCAGGCAATAATCAATGAACATTTAAATAATGATTCAACAAATGATTAGCAAATAAATGGATCTAAACTTATGAAACTATTTGGAAATTACCGGTTTTAATTTGCTAGAGTAGATCCTAAGGCGATTCATATTAAAATAGACTTACCATGATGTAGATCTAGGAGAACACACTTGAAAATGATGAAATTAAGATCAAACAACTCATATGCTTAATTGAATCAGTGTAAGAGATGCATACCACTCACCAAATCTCTAAAACAACTCAAAAACACTTAGATCTAGATCCGAACAACGAAGAATTTGCTCTAAACTCTTCGATTCGATGAACTCTCTCTTGGAATGATGTAGATCTAACTTTAAACGATGTAGATCTTCGATTCCCTAATGTAGATCTGAGCTCTAATGGTGGAAAGGTGTAGAAGATGGGGCAATGGAGGATCTCTTGCTCTTCTAAATGAGGGAATGGAGAATACAAACTATTCTCCTTGCCTCTTACCCCTATTTATAGCCTCCCAACAGCCCCCTAATGGGTCTCTCCAAATCAGCCCATTATGGCTTACAAATCCGAAATAGCAAACAGTGAAACCTTAAAAAAGCGATTCCTCCCAAACCGCTAAGCCAAATCCTTAAGGTGACCACTCTACGGAATGAGAATCATCATTTACTTTCCAATGAGACCAATCTCAGCACCTGATTCAATCCGAGTCAAAAGTTATGCCTTGTACAAGACTAACAGGGAAAAATGGTCGTAAACAAAATTGGTTAAAATTATGGACATGTCATACATCCCCATAAACAACATATTAAAATATGAGAATGATCCAACCCTTAGGGAATAAAACAAAAATATTTTATGATCCTTCGACACGTAAAATGCGGGGTGTTACATTCTCCCCCTCCCTTTTAGGAATCTCACCCCCCAAATACCAACAAACATAAGCAAACAAAACAATTTTGCATGCCTATCACCCATTAATAGCCAACTCTATCACCCAGACTAGCAGCCATCAACCATGCATCCATTGACTTATCCTAGCACGTGGAATTCTAACAACAACCATAACAACAATAGAACAAGTTACAATGGTGTAATGATGACATGATATCAGTGGGTCATACCGATGAAGAGTTATGGGTGCGTCGCCTTCATGCTCTCTTCCATTTATCATGTACAATCATTGCCATCCTTACTTCATTGTACCTTGACTAGCTTAACCGTCTTCCTCCTAAGCTATTTCGTGTCATTTCCCACAACACGAAGCGGCTTATGAGGTCTAGCAACTACGGTCTCTACTTCAAGGTCTTCGTACTAATCTGGAGGTACCATCACATTCGAATCATGCACGTACTTCTGTAGAAATGACATGGAACACATTATGCACACTTGACATCTTCTTTGGTAACTCCAATCTATATGCGAGCTTTCCAATTCGCTCGACTATCGGAAACAGTCCAATGAACCTTGGAGCTAACTTTCCTTTGCTTCCGAACCTAACAACATGTTTCAACGGCGAAGTTTTCACAAATACCATATCGCCAACGTTGAATTCCAAATCTTTTCGACGCTTATCGACATAACTATTCTGACGGACTTGGGCTGCTTTCATTCATTGCCAAACAATCTCAATACAATCCGAGGTCTCTTGGCCCAAGTATCAACTTGTCTCCAGTTTCTAACCAACAAGCTGGAGAATTACACGGTCTTCCATACAACGCCACGCATGGTGTCATCCCAATGCATGGCCAGTAGCTATTATTATAAGCAAACTCCACTAAGTGTAGACGGTCATCCCATGATCCTCAGAAGTCCAACACACAATCCTCAGGAGATCTTCTAAAATTCGGTTAACCCTCTCGGTTTGACCATCAGTTTGGGGATGATAAATCACACTCAAACATAACTCGGTTCCCAAAGCTTCTTGCAAACTTTTCCAAAATCCACTTGTGAACAGTGGATCTCGATCACTCACTATACTCTTCGGGATACCATGGAATCGAACAATCCGTTTTATATAAAGCTCAGCCAACTTCGATGATGTCCTAGTTGATCTGACAGGAATGAACCTTGCACTTTTGGTCCAGCGATCAACGATGACCCAAATTCCTTCGTTTCCTGCCCTGGTTCTAGGTAGTCAATAGATAAAATTCCATTGATATCTGCTCCCAATTCCACATAGGAATTTCCAATGGCTGAAGCAATCCACTCGGCTTTTTCTTGTTCAACTTTCACCAACTAACAGTTTATGCACTTGGAAATGAACTTTCCAATATCTCTTTTCATCCCTTCCAAGTAGTAGACTTGCTTCATGTCCTGATACATCTTATTACCACTAGGACGAATTATCAACTTTGAGTGTTGACTTTCTCTTAGAACCTCATCTCTCAATCCGTCGATATCAGGAAAAACCAGTCGTCCTTACTTCCGAAGCCAACCTTCTCCATCGGCCTCAAACTCTTTATTCTCTGGTTCCAACTTCTGGATAAACTCGACAAGCTATGCATCTCGCTTTTGGCTCTCGCCAATCCTTTTGATAAGAGTAGGTCATATAAATAAGCTTGCCAACATTTCAAGTTCCAACTCACACCTTGGCTTGAAATAAAACCTTGCCAAATACTCGAGGTTTTTCCATTCTGAAAATATCGCTCCCAAATTTTGTGTCTTCGACTCAACGCATCTGCCACTACGTTACCTTTACCAGGAGTACAGGCTATATCAAAATCATATGATGCTGGAAACTTTAACTACCGTTGCTGGCGAAGATTCAAATCCTTTTGGGAGAAAAGATACTTCAATGACTTATGATCTGTAAACAACTCGAATCGAACTCCCAACAAGTAATGTCTCCACATCTTCAGAGCAAACACGATCGCTGCTAACTCAAAATCATGAGTTGGATAATTCCTTTCGTGCATCTTTAGCTATCGACTCGCATATTCCACGACCTTATCCTTATGTATCAGCACTGCTCTAAGTCCAGTACCACATGCATCGGTGTATACCACCATCTCTTTGTTCCCACTCTGAATGGTCAAAACAGAAGCACTTGTCAGTCTCTCCTTTAGGATTCCAAAAGCTTGCTCACACTTCGCATCCAATGTGAACACTTGGTTCTTATTCGTCAATCCTATCAACGGTGCAACAATATTGAAGAAATCCTTGATAAACCGTTGGTGATAACCAGCCAACCCAAGGAAACTTCTCACATCCGTCGTATTCTTAGGTCTATCCCAGTCCTGGATCGCTGCCACTTTAGCGGGGTTAACCACTATTTCATTTCCAAAAACAACATGGCCTAAGAACCTCACTTAGCTCTTCCAGAAGTGACACTTTGAAAACTTAGCTTTTAGCTAATTCTTTCGCAAGATTTCCTAAACAACTCGCAAGTGCGTCCTGTGTTCTTCCTTATTCTGGGAGTAAACCAAAATATCATCCACGAGCACAAGCACGAATTTGTTTAACTGGTCTCTGAAAACTCTATTCATACGATCCAAAAAATATGCCGGTGCGTTAGTCAACCCGAGTGGCATCACTAACTATTCGAAGAAACTGGATAGTGTCCTAAAAGCAGTCTTCGACACACTATCCTTTGCCACCCTCAACTGGTGAAATCGCGTTACCAAATCCATCAAAGAAAACACTTTGGCCTCATGAAGCTGATTAAATAAGTCGTCAATCCTTGGCAATGGATACTTGTTCTTCTTGGTCACCTTTTTCAGCTCACGATAATCCATACACAATCCTAATGAGCCATCTGTCTTGGTTGCAAACACCACAGGTGCACCCCATTTGGAGATACTTTCTTCGAATGAATCCTTTTCGCAAAAGGTCACGAACCTGCACCTCTAACTCTCGCTGTTCCTTAGGCGCCATCCGCCTAAGAGGCATAACGATTAGTCTAGCACCCTCGACCAAATCGATCCTAAACTCAATCTCACGATGCTGCATCAAACCTTTGACCTCTTCAAAGACATCCTCATACTCATTAGCGATCAGCACAGATGACAAGTCTTCCTGTCGAATCACAAGTGAATATAAATAGCTCATAAAGACACCATCTTTGGACTTACACCGAATCAACACCTTTCTCCCTTCCACATCCTCGATTCTCACCTCTAGCTTCTCGCAATTCACTCTTGCTGCATACCTTTTGAACCAATCCATACCCAAGATGATCCCAAACCCAGCGAAGTTCAAAACAAAACAATCACACACAAAGGAGAAACCATGACTCGACAACACAAGACCATAACAAATCATGCAAAGATTTGATGAACCCCCAACGGGATTAGTCACAACGAAAGGTCTATCACAAATCTTGGGCTCTAAATCCCAAGTGGCACACTAGATCATTACAAATGAATGAATTCGATGCTCCAGTATCAAACAACACTCGAACTGAAACACCGCGGACAGAAAGAGTACCTTGAGTAATGACACCCTTCCTTTTATCCTATGCAGTAGGAGCTCTAGAAGAAGATGACATAGCCCCAAGAGCATAAGCCTTCACAACCTGCTTACTCTTAGTTGCTTTTGGACAATCTTTATTCTCATGCGCAGGTTTCCCACACTTGAAGCACTTCTTCTCAGCTTTTGGATTCTTACAATCCTTAAAATAATGGCCCTTCTCCCAGCCATTGTAGCAAGTCACTTCGCCTTCCTGTTTCTTCTGACCATCCTTTCCCTTTTGCTGCGGCTTTCTCTTCTTATTATTATTACCACCCTGCTGTGGTTTTGGAGCTTCCTTTGCAGCGACAACAGTTTCTTCCTTTGGAAACAAGCTTTCATGTCTCACAGCTTTTTCCATAATCTTCTCATATGGATCGTCAAGATGATCTACCAACGGTCTCCATATGTAAGCATCCAATCCCATAACAAACTTCTCATTCTTCTGATAAAGAGTGTCAATATACGAATGAGCATACTTCGACATGGCCTCAAAATCAGAAACATAATCAAGCACTGGCCGACCATTCTGTTTCAGCTCCACAAATCTCTTGAATAGGATAGACTTCTGAGCAGTTGAGATAAACTTCGTCTCAAACTTAATTTGGATCTGTTCCCATGAAACTTCTTCCTCCGGAGTTTCAAGAGTAATAGAATTCCACCATTCCATGACCTTGCCTTTTAGCTGCCTTGACGCAAGCTTTCTCGTGGTTGCATCTTCTATACCCAAGTTTCCAAAGATACGAATACAACATCTAACCACCTCTGAACCTCTTCAGTTGGCTCAGTCCCTTTAAATGGCTTTCCTCCTAGAGATGTGAAATCTTTACATAGCTTCGCAAATTCCACAACCCTAGGCATCTAAACACCTACATCCACCATGGTTGCTACTGGAGCAGGTACCCTTCGGACGAATGCTTCTATCATGGCCTCAAACATGGCTGGGTATTCTGGTGTACCACCATTTCCCCTCCAAGCACATCCTCCTCCCTAGCAGTATGTCTTGAAGTTCGTCGACTCATTCTAAATCTGCAAATTAGAATGGTTATCCACTTACAAGAAAAACTTCTAATAGAGTTCAAATGCTACTGTATTATATACTACTATATAGTATGCATCCAACTAAAATCTACAAGAACGTCTCTCATACGTTATTAAGTCTTCTAACTTTGGAAAAAATCGATAACCAAAGCTCTGATACCAAATGTGACAATCGCCCCTAACCCCTGCAATAAACAAGGGAAATAACGCGTTAAAAGATGAGCCAGGCAGCTATGGACAATCATCAATGTATGAAACAAAATCGGAACCTGTCGTATATCTCACAACGTAGGGATAAAATATAATAGAACATATACAACAGGAAATAATATTGAAGCATATTTGAGCAGAAGAACTCCAAACAATCATAACATCTAGAAAGTATATCCAAACATCAAGATTACAACATAAAGTCTATGCAAATTTGCCTCACTACAACACTCAGAGTCAACATCACACAGCGGAAAACAAAGATACTAGATAGTAGTAAAAGATATACGCCAGCCTCCTACTCGCCACCGCACAGTAGCATCGTCCTCGCTAATCGCCTGTCACCTTCCACCTAGTCTGCCTATCCAAAACCGGATGAACTGCCTAAGGTAATAAGAGGGGAACATAAAACCTTGAGTCAGATAACAGTCTTAGGGCCTGTTCGGATGGGCCGAAATAAGCAGCTTTCTAGCTTTTTGGAAGCAAAAGCTGAAAATCCCACATGGATCACCAAAATATTTGGGCTTTTGAAAGCAGCTTTTCCACTTATTTCGAAAGCAAATTATTTTTACTTTGTGGCTTCCATCATCTGAAACAATTACTGACTTATCGGCCCCGATTCATCAAATTAGGGTTTCTGAGCGATTTTTTTCATCCCTCATTCTATCGAACTACGGCTAGTTTTCTTCGATATTCTTAACAAAAGTACTCATTTTCTTCTCTTTTTTATGCCAATGCTCTCAATCTACTGTTAATTCATTTGTTTGTTTTTGTTCGATCGGTAATGACATTTTTTTCATTTTGTGCTGGTATTGCGCTTGATTTAAAAAGTTCAACTATATGTGGACATAACCCTTGCTTTTACAATTTGTAAATCATCTTAAGCTCTGTTTTCTTAGATCTTTTATACTAAAATATTGTTTTGTATTTCACTGCTTTTGCCTATTTTCACTTATTTTTATAGATTAATTCAGCGGAGTTTAAAAATGTTGCTATAAGCATTCATTTGTGTTTACATTATTATCTATATAAATATGACAATATATGGCAGACATCTAAATAAGGTTGTGAACATAAGAGAAAGCTGTGAAACATAGAACAATATATTGAAATTTATGTTTGGGAAGCTTCCCCCATTATGCTTTCTTTGCTGACGGGTTCGGTAATCGTGATTTTTGTGTAATTTTGTTGTTGTAATTATAGTAAGTCCTCATGGGTTTAACTGATTAAAGTTTCCCACTATCATTTGTGTTGTATGAAATTTCATTGCTGCAATTCTACAAAAACGATCTATTTTATCATTAACTTGTGTCAAATTAGTCACATGTTCCCCACTCCCATGCCAGTTTGATTAGAGAAGTTTTTTTCTTTCCGCATTTAGTAAAATCAACATATGTTTTAAGAGAAAGGGTTAAATGTTAAGAATGATACAATGAAAACGTAGATGCCTGGAAGAAAAGTCAGCAGAAAATTTTGCACGTAATATGAGACGAAATAGATTTTTGATGTTAGAAGAAGTTGTTTTGAAAAAATACAAATCTAGGGTTAAATGTGTCAGTGTAACTTAGAAACCATCATTTTTGTATAGTTCATTTGCAAAAAGTAGTCTAGCTTTTAGAACTGTGCATGCAGTGGAATAGGAACATGGATCGTGTTTTTTTCTAGTCCTGCGCTTAAGTCTGTAATAACCCGCAAATTCTGAACCAATTTAAAAATTTTATTTTACGAAATTTAATGAAAATTTAATATTTAAAATTGTTTATTTTAAATAATAACGACTAAAAAATTATTTAAATCGAAGTTAAAATGAATAAATTTAATTTAAATATAAAAGGAGTTAGAAATGGCGCGACAGTTTGAAAATTTGATTTTAAACTTAAACCTGTTTAATCATTTCTTTCTAACGAATCTGAAAAATAAATCAGAATTGAACGAAATAAGAAATACTTAAACCTGTTTAATCATATCTTTCTAACGAATCTGAAAAATTGAAATTTTATTTTATAAATAGAAAGTTATGTCTAATTTAAAATTTAGAAAAGTCGCTGTAGAATTTATATATATTTTAATATAATATATAGCCCTTAAAAATAGCCATTTTACAAACGACCTCTGTTTTCAACGAAACCACTTTTGTTGGATTCAGAATGTCAAATTATTGCTAGATTTCAATTTTCATAATTTTTCGAATTAATATGTGAGCGTGGAAAAAGAAAATGTGTTTTGTAAATTTCAGTCAATTTAATCGACTTGAAAATGGCCATTTTTTCAAACAGTCTCAGAATTCGATGAAATTAGTTTTGTTAGGACCGTATCGTTAAAACAAAGCCAGAAATAATTTTTTTGGATTTTTCTGAGTTTGTATGTGGCTCTGGTGAATTTAAATATACGATCGAATGAATCTAATAAAGTATTTAAATATTAAATTAAAGATTTCAGGTCACAGATAGCCGTTTGGGCTGACGAGACCTAGCCCATTGGATCCGGAACGGGGGCTATTGGGTGCGGTCAACTCTGGTTGGACTGAAATCGGATTGGTTTAAGTTTTATGGATTTTATTGTAAAATTACATTGAAATATTATAAATAATGGAAAATAAAACTCTAACACTATTCATCATCGTGTAGCCGCCGCCTTCATACAAAATCCATGGCCACCATGCTCCCTTTTTCATCCCTTAATATCCATCAATCCACTCAATAGAATCTCCCTCCCCAGTTGAGTTTATTGTAGCCATTTCTTCAAGCTTTCAATTCCTACGGTTGGATCATCTTCAAGTGGCTCGAAGGACGAGTTACAGACCCACAAACCCACGGTTTTGAGACCGCCGCCGCCCCTTATACACTCGATCGAGTGGCCCCCCTTCACCAGCGTGGGTGCGCTGCCCCTAGGACTTGGTCGTTGTGTACTCCGATCGCTCTCTAGTGCCTCTGTGTGCGTGCAAAACCGAACCCTAGAACGGAACCTATTTGGTTTGCTTACGGCCGATACCAGTAAGGAGGAAGAAAGGTTGTCCCTCTTTATTTAAATAATTTATTTAATTTAAATTGTTCCCAACCTAAAACAAATCATAACTTGTTCGTACTGATTCAGAATAACTTGATTTTCGAAGCGTTGCAATCGTAGAGATGAGATCTACAACTCTAGACTGAGAAGGAGCGATTCCAAGCTGTTTGAATTTTGACCAAATTTGCAACCCGACTATGAGATTTCTTTTCTTTATTTAATTAATTTAATTAATTTATTTGCTATGTAATGATCGCATGTTTATGATTTAGATCTACTTTGTTCTGACATTTTGGATGATGTTTGATATGTTGTTTGGTGATGGATAATTATAGATCAATATGTGTTAGTCAAATATTATGTTATCTTTTTTTTTTTAAATTGAATCAGTTTGTCAATTCAATATAAAATATTAATTTGTCACTTTTTGTTGAATTGATTTAGTTTATCAATTCGATATAAAATATTATTTTATCACTTTTGTTGAGTTGAATTAGTTTGTCGATTCAATATTAAAAGTATTATTTTGTCATATTTGTTGAATTGAATTAGATTGTCAATTCAATATTAAAAATATCATTTTTATCATTTTTGTTGAATTGAAATAGAATTGTCAATTCAATGAAAATGTCTGTTTTGTTCATATTTGGTTGAATTGGATTAGATTGTCAATTCGATATTAAAAAATATCATTTTTATCAAATTTGTTGAATTGAAATAAAATTTGTCGATTTAATAAAATATATCATTTTGCAAATATACATTGAAATAAAAAGTGATTCTTTTATTTGCATTCTTTAATGCAAATAAACATTGAAATAAAAAGTTATTCTTTTATTTGCATTCTTTGATGCAAATAAACATTGAAATAAAAAGTTATTCTTTTATTTGCATTCTTTGATGCAAATAAACATTGAAATAAAAAGTTATACTTCTATTTGCATTCTTTAATACAAATAAAATGTTGAAATTGGAAGTTGAATTTTTATTTGCATTCCTTGATGCAAATAAAACATAGTTTTAAAAAGGTTATATTTTTATTTGTATTTTAGATACAAATTAAAAAAACATGATTTGAAAAATTGTATTTTTGTTCGCAATTTTATATGCATACAAAACCTTAGAATTAAAGTTACATTTTTATTTGCAGTTTTAGATGCAAATCAAACATCGTATAAAAAGTTACACTTTTATTTGCAGTTTTAGATGCAAATAAAACATCGTATAAAAAGTTACATTTTTATTTACAATTTAGATGCGAATAAAAGAGTAGATTAGAAAGTTATATTTATATTTACATTCTAGAGGTAAATAAAAGAATAGACTAAAGAGTTACATTTTATTTACATTTTAGATATAAATAAAAGATAGAATATAAAATTTACATTTTTATTTACATTTTAGTTTTAATAAAAATGATATAATGAAAGGTTGCATTTTTATTGTCAAATTAGAGGCAATAAAAAGCATAGAATTAAAAGTGACATTTTGATTGACATTTTAGTTGAAATAAAAAGAATAGAATTGAAAGTTACATTTTTATTGTCATTTTAAAAACAATAAAAAGAGTAGAATTAAATGTCTCATTTATATGGTCATTTTAATATGAAACAAAAAAAAAATCAGATTTTAATATTTCATTTTTATTGTCAATTTAGAGACAATAAAAAAGAATAGATTTTAATGTTATATTTTTATTGTCATTTTATATGCATTAAAAAGAATTAGATATTAAAATGGAATAGATGAACAATAAAAATATACATCTTTGTTTCATATGTAGGAATCATTAAAATTTCTCATTGTTGAAATATTGCACTTCCATTTACAAGTTATCTGACTTGTTTATGTGATTGGGACGATAATTTTCTCACATCGCCCATGTGACGGCCCGCCCCGCACCAACCGACATTTACTCCAAAGGTGCGCTGTACATATGTCAAGTTAGCACGGAACGGGTCGTGAGAAGGAAAGGGAAGAAAGAAATGAACATACAAAGAACCTGTAGAATGTCTCACAACGCATAGAACAAAATATAATAATAACATACTTGACATAAAACAGGAGAGACAGTGCATAAGCTGGAAATCAGAACAAAACATCATAGCAGCGGAAATCCAAAATACAGCTTATTACAACTTTCAAACTGTCTCAAAGCAAAAGTAAGATAAAGGAGGTACACTACCAATGCCCAAGTAGCGACCACCAACGACACAGGGAGAATGTGTATATATATATCATACGTGGAAGCCTCCTGCCCGCCTCCGAATCAGCTACTCGCGCATCACCAGCTAACCTGTCTCTAGTCTGCTCGTGTGAGCACCCAGAGTAATAAGAGGAGACATAAAACTCTGGGTCAGACATAAAGCCTGGTATGAGCGATAAGCATCTAAAGTGAACAATAACAGGTAGACTAGAAACATACCTGAACCTGCAACCAAAGAGTTAGCACTACATACTGTACAACACTCTAAGGTACCATATCAAACGGTGTAAAGATACGGAGGTGGGGGAGGTGTGCATGTCATAGGGATGGCAAACAATCAAACATAGCATCCATCCTCACATCTCTCACTCAGTGCGTAAAGCATATGATATTCACCACTTCGATCACCCAACATACCTTGCTACGATCACTCTGCCCCATGAAGTCATAAATGGCTTCACTGCACTGATAACGTAGCCACTAATCCTTTGCTATGTCCACTTTGCCCCATGGAGTTACAAGAACCCCACTGCACTGGCTCATAGCCTTACCAATCCTTACTATGTCCACTTGCCCCATGGAGTTATTCACCCCATCTGCGCTGGCTCATAGTCTTACTACGCATCACCTTGCCCCTCAGGTCATAATGACCCTACTGCACTGATAACGTAGTCTTGCTACCATCACCTTGCCCCTCATGTCATAATGACCCTACTGCACTGATAAGTAGTCCATCATTCATTCTTAGTGGTGAATCGAAGTTATGAACGTCGACAACTCCTTAGCACACGTCCCATAGCAAAGTCCAACCATGAAGTGAGCTCATCGGTTCCCAACTGGATCCTAAGCTCTAACTTCCCATATTGGACTACCTTTGCATCTCAGGTTATTGGTCAATACTGGGTCGGGTCGGGTTCCTTCTCAAGCCATCGGTTCGGGTCGGGTATCCTCCATCTGTTCGGGTCGGGTATTCTTCTGGTGCGGTTCGGGTCGGGTGCCACTCCATCGGTTCGGGTTGGGCGTGTCTCCTCGGGTCGGGTCGGGTGTTATCTCCCCTCCAGCTCGTGCCTCCGTTCCGATCCGTCTCCTCGTCCTTCACATGCTCCTATCCGATCCATTCTCATGCCTCCGCTCCGATCCGTCCTCCCTAATCCAATCCGATCCCAATTCAGTTAGCGTGGCCTTCTTTTTTGCCATTTTTCCCAAGTGCTGGGTTCCGATCCGATCGAATTCCATTGCTCAGTTCAACATATCCGATCCGAGCCCCATATCCGATCCGATCCGAACCCTGCACTGTTTTCTAAAACTGTTCCAGCAAGTGTTTACGCCATTCGACGACGTTTTCGACCATTCTAACTATTGAAATCAATCACAAAGCATTTCATACAGTCATAGCAACATGCATAATCAACCACAAACATCAAAACATCAACATGATAGGTTAAAATGGATCAAACATATCTAAAACCCCATATTTCCCCCTAAGCATGTTTAGGTGAAACTAATGATAGGATTAGCAAAACTTAACCAAATTAACCCAAATTCATATCAGAGGTCTAAAACATCATTTAGGAATTTATGAACATTTTTCCCGAATTTTATCATACTTAAATTCGCTAATTAACACTAATCAACCCTAATTAGCCATAATTAGTGCAAAACTATGCAAATCACTCACCTTAGCCACAAATAAACTAAGATCTGAAATAAATCTCTGATTTGATGTGAATCCCAATGCTAAACAGCAGCTCCAACGTTGCTTTGGTGTAGATCTCCCTTGATTAGATGTTGCTAAGCTTAATCCTTGACCAAAAGATGATTTGGAGGTGATTTAGAGGTTAGAGGCCATTTTTAGGGTTCCTTGGTGATAAGTGGAGGCTAGAAAACTGAAATGGAATGATCCTCTATCTCATTTCAGCCTCCCCATAACCCCAATCCCGAAATGGGTTATGGGCCTATCCACTAATCTCCCGATTTGGCCCGGTTAAGCAGTTTTTCACCCTCAAAACCTTATTTCAGCCATATCTCCCAAACGGTAAGTCCGTTTGGCCATTATGACCACTCTACGGAAAGGTAAACCATCAAACGAATCTAATGGAAGTGGTTTCAGGTCAAAATTCCTTTCCAATCAAAAGTTATGGCCAAAACAGTACCAACTAGGGGCAAAATGGTCATTTAAAAATCGACAAAAATCATGAACATGGGGAATGACTCTAATAGATGTTTCCCAAAGTTACATGACCATACGACTTCATATGGGAAAGAAATAAATATTCTACAATCCTATGATGTGTAGAATACGGGTCGTTACACTCTCCCCCCCTTAAGAAATTTCGCCCCCGAAATTTCCTAATCAAAACACACACAAAGGTTCCAGCATGCCTATCTATCATAAAACAACTATCAAACATGCAAAACACATCTACCCTAGCATGCGGAAAACTAAATTGCAAAGTAAATCTTACCAGGCAAAGAGTTCTGGATATGCCTTCTTAATGCTCTCCTCTGTCTCCCAAGTACAATCATTCTCGTCCTCGCCCCACTGAACCTTGACTAGCTTCACCGCCTTCCTTCGAAGTTGCTTCGTATCGTGCCCCACAATACGAATCAGCTTGCGGTTCCCAACCGCCTCGGGTTCTACTTCGAAGTCCTCTAACTGATCAGGTGAAATAGTCATATCTGAGTCGTGAACGAACTTCCTTAGTTGGGAAACATGAAATACATTGTGAACTCCCGCCATTTTCTCTGGTAAGCCAACTCTATACGCCAAATTCCCGACTAGTTCAAGAACAGGGAATGGGCCAACAAATCTTTGTGCCAACTTGCCTCTCCTGCCAAATCGAATCACGCTCTTCAACGGAGAGATCTTGACAAACACCAAGTCACCAACAGAGAATTTCAAGTCTCTTCTCCTCTTATCAGCATAACTCTTCTGCCTATCTTGGGAAGCTTTCATTCGTTGCTGAATGATCTTGATCTTATCAGAAGTTTCTCTCACCACATCTGGTCCAAGCACAAACTTCCCGCCAGTCTCTATCCAACATGATGGTGAGTTGCACGGTCTTCCGTACAAAGCTTCATATGGAGCCATACCGATACTGGATTGGTAGCTATTATTATATGCAAACTCTACTAGATGCAAATGGTCATCCCATGATCCACCAAAATCCAATATACAAGCTCTCAAGAGATCTTCCAATACCCGATTCACCCTCTCCGTCTGACCGTCGGTCTGAGGATGATATGCAGTACTGAGATGTAATCCTGACCGTAGAGCTTCTTGTAAACTCTTCCAAAACCCACTAGTGAACAACGGGTCTCGGTCACTCACAATGCTTTTGGGTACTCCATGAAATCTCACTACCCACTTCATATACAATTCTGCCAACTTGGCTGCCGTTCTGGTCGATTTGACTGGTATAAATCTTGCACTTTTAGTCAATCGATCCACAATTACCCAAATGCTATCATATCCCGATCTAGTCCTTGGTAGGCCATCGATGAAATCCATCGAGACTTGCTCCCATTTCCATTTGGGAATTTCTAATGGTTGCAACAAACCACTAGGCTTCTTTTGCTCGGCTTTAACCAGCTGGCAATTCATGCATTTGGATATAAACTTCCCAACGTCTCTTTTCATCCCTTCCCAGTAGTAAGTCTGTCTCAAATCTCGATACATCTTATTACCACCGGGATGTATAGTCAGTTTTGAGTGATGGCATTCTCTAAGCACTTCATCTCTCAAACCATTCACGTTGGGCACAACTAGTCTTCCATTCTTCCGAAGCCATCCATCTCGATCAAGCCCATACACATTCATCTCCTCATCGATACCCATCTCTAACTTGGAGATGATTTCCAATAGGTTAGGATCGTCCCTCTGGCTGGAACCAATCCGCTCTATCAAAGTGGGTCTGATCGCCAAACTAGCTAGCATAACTGGATCCAATTCGCACTTTGGTCAGAAATCAAACCCCGCGATATATTCCAGTTGCTTCCACTCAAGAAACATTGCCCCTAAGCTGGCATGTCTCCTACTCAAGGCATCGGCTACCGCATTACCCTTTCCAGGTGTGTATGCGATATCAAAATCATACGAAGCCAAGAACTCTAACCATCTCTGCTGACGAAGATTCAGATCTTTCTGAGAGAAGAGATACTTTAACGATTTATGATCGGTAAACAAATCAAACCTTTCTCCCAAGAGATAGTGTCTCCACATCTTCAGCACAAATACAATCGCTGCCAATTCCAAATCATGGGTAGGATACTTCTTCTCATGCGGCTTTAGCTGTCGACTAGCATAAGCTACAAACCTACCTCCTTGCATCAATACTGCACCCAGTCCGGTACCACAAGCATCCTTGTATACCGTCATATCTTCATTCCCTTTAGGAATGACTAACACTGGCGCACGCGTCAACTTCTCCTTTAGACTCTTGAAGGCATCCTCACACACTCCGTCCCAGACGAAGGACTGATTCTTCTTAGTCAATTGAGTCAACGGTGCTGCTATCTTGGAGAAGTCCTGGATAAACTTATGATAATATCCAGTTAATCCCAAGAAACTTCTCACATCTGTTACATTCTCGGGTGTAGGCCAATCCTGTACCGTAGCCACCTTCGCAGGGTCCACGGCAATACCACTCTCTGAAACAACATGACCCAAGAATCTTACTTCCCTTCTCCAAAAATGACACTTAGAGAATTTCGCTTTCATTTGGTGTTTCCTCAACACCTCCATCACTATCCTCAAGTGTCCCTTGTGTTCCTCCTCTGTCCTTGAGTAAACAAGGATATCATCCACGAACACAAGAACAAACTTATTCAACTGATCTCTGAATACTCGATTCATAAGATCCACAAAGTAGGCTGGTGCATTGGTCAACCCAAATGGCTTGACCAACCACTCATAAAATCCAGACGGCGTCCTAAATGCCGTTTTCGGAACACTCTCATCCGCTACTCGAAGCTGATGAAATCCTGTCGCGAGGTCCAATTGGGAGAACACTCTTGCTCCTTCCAGCTGATCAAACAAATCATCTATCCGCGGTAGAGGATACTTATTCTTCCTCGTCACCTTATTCAACTCGCGATAGTCCACACACAAACGAAGGGAACCATCTGCCTTAGTGGCAAACACAACTGGTGCTCCCCACTCGGAGACACTCCTTCTAATAAATCCCTTCTTCAAAAGATTGCTGACTTGCACCCCGAGCTCTCGCTGCTCCCTTGGTTCCATACGACGAAGTGGCATCACTATAGGTCTGGCATCTTTCACTAAATCAATACGGAACTCAATCTCTCGGTGTGGTGGGAGCCCGGTCACCTACTCGAAGACGTCCGGATACTGGCCAACCACGGGCACATCTGACAACTCATCCTGCGGGATGTCGAGGGAATTTACAAAACTAGCCATAACCCCATCACTAGGTAGACTACCAAACACTACCCTCCGCCCATCATCTGCCCTCACTGTCACCAAAAAGCCCTCACAGTCTACCACCACCCCGTATCTTTGGAGCCAATCGATTCCCAATATAATGCCATACCCAGTAAAGCCCAAAACAAAGCAATCACATACAAACATACATCCATGACTCGATAAGACCAAATTCCTGCAAATCATACTAAGGCTAGTCGAACCACCAATCGGGTTCATCACAACCAATGGTCTATCGACTATCTCGGGTTCCAGTCCCAACCTATCTACCAGGTCACTAGATATGAAGGAACGGGAAGCCCCAGTATCAAACAAAACTCGAACTGGTACATCATAAATAGAAAGCATACCTTGAATAACAACATTCTTTCCTTTCTCCGCCGCAGTTGGGGCATTCGACGAAGAAGGAACAGCATCAATAGCATATTCTTTCACAATCTGCTTCTCCTTAAGAGGTTGCGGACACTTATCCTTCTGATGTCCCACTTGACCACAGTTGTAGCACTTCCTTTCCGCTGGCTTGGCCCGACATTCTTTAGCATAATGGCCCCTCTTTCCACAGCTGAAGCACTCAACATCCTTCTTACTCTTTTTCTGGCCACCCTTAGATTGGTCCTGCTTCCTCTTATTCTGAGAGTTATTCTTGCCTCCACCGCCTGCTTGCGGCTTTGGCCCTTCTGCAGATGCAGCCTCAGTCTTTGACTTAGGGTAAAGACTCTCTGATCTCAAAGCTTTCCCCACGATCGATTCAAAAGTCTCATCGATGTGGTTGATAAGCCTTTCCCCCAAGTATCCATCCAAACCAGTAATGAACTTCTCATTCTTCTTTTCAAGAGTATCAATGAGAGACAGTCCATACTTCGACAAAGTGTCGAACTCAGCAATATAATCAGAAACTACCCTCCCATTCTGCTTGAGTTCCAAGAACCTCTTAAACAACACTGACTTTTGGGCAGCTGGAATAAACTTCTCGCTAAAGCGAGCCTGGAACTGATTCCATGTAACCTGATCCTCTGGAGTAGCTGTTCTAATGGCATTCCACCAATTCATTGCTCGCCCTTGCAGCTGACGAGACGCTAGCCTTCTCTTCATCGCATCCTCAAGACCCAAGTCATCGAAGATACGGTCACAACTATCCATCCAATCTTGAACATCTGTGGCCGACTCCGTTCAGTGGAACGGCTTTCCACCAAGATTAGTGTAATCCTTGCACAACTTGGCGAAATCGACCCTAGGCGCCTGCACTACTAGGCCAACACCAACCCCGGGATTGGGAACTGCCCCTTGCACTTCTCTAAGCATGTCTCTCATGAGGTTAGTAAACATCGCCCTCATGTCAGCGGCATTCCCTTGGTTGGTCCCTCTACCAGCACCCCTCGTATCTCGGCTCATCGTCAATCTGAAAAAGGGAAACGATTAACGACCCCATAGTGGTGCTAGTGCAGTGCGACTTCATCCTTATACTACTAATAGTATATATATACATAGCTTTTGAAAACCAAAGTAATCACAAATACGCGCTCTCATATACGTACTAACTCTCCCTAGTGTCTTTCCCTAGGTTAACTACGCAACCTAGAGCTCTGATACCAAATGTGACGGCCCGCTCCGCACCAACCGACATTTACTCCAAAGGTGCGCTGTACACATGTCCAGTTAGCACGGAACGGGTCGTGAGAAGGAAAGGGAAGAAAGAAATGAACATACAAAGATTCTGTAGAATGTCTCACAGCGCATATAACAAAATATAATAATAACATACTTGACATAAAACAGGAGAGACAGTGCATAAGCTGGAAATCAGAACTAAACATCATAGCAGCGGAAATCCAAAATACAGCTTATTACAACTTTCAAACTGTCTCAAAGCAAAAGTAAGATAAAGGAGGTACACTACTAATGCCCAAGTAGCGACCACCAACGACACAGGGAGAATGTGTATATATATATATATCATACGTGGAAGCCTCCTGCCCGCCTCCGAATCAGCTACTCGCGCATCACCAGCTAACTTGTCTCTAGTCTGCTCGTGTGAGCACCCAGAGTAATAAGAGGAGACATAAAACTCTGGGTCAGACATAAAGCCTGGTATGAGCGATAAGCATCTAAAGTGAACAATAACAGGTAGACTAGAAACATACCTGAACCTGTAACCAAAGAGTTAGCACTACATACTGTACAACACTCTAAGGTACCATATCAAACGGTGTAAAGATACGGAGGTGGGGGAGGTGTGCATGTCATAGGGATGGCAAACAATCAAACATAGCATCCATCCTCACATCTCTCACTCAGTGCGTAAAGCATACGATATTCACCACTTCGATCACCCAACATACCTTGCTACGATCACTCTGCCCCATGAAGTCATAAATGGCTTCACTGCACTGATAACGTAGCCACTAATCCTTTGCTATGACCACTTTGCCCCATGGAGTCACAAGAACCCCACTGCACTGGCTCATAGCCTTACCAATCCTTACTATGTCCAGTTGCCCCATGGAGTTATTCACCCCATCTGCGCTGGCTCATAGTCTTACTACGCATCACCTTGCCCCTCAGGTCATAATGACCCCACTGCACTGATAACGTAGTCTTGCTACCATCACCTTGCCCCTCAGGTCATAATGACCCTACTGCACTGATAAGTAGCCCATCATTCATTCTTAGTGGTGAATCGAAGTTATGAACGTCGACAACTCCTTAGCACACGTCCCGCAACAAAGTCCAACCATGAAGTGAACTCATCGGTTCCCAACTGGATCCTGAGCTCTAACTTCCCATATTGGACTACCTTTGCATCTCGGGTTATTGGTCAATACTGGGTTGGGTCGGGTTCCTTCTCAAGCCATCGGTTCGGGTCAGGTATCCTCCAACTGTTCGGGTCGGGTCTTCTTCTGGTGCGGTTCGGGTCCAGTCTTCTTCTGGTGCGGTTCGGGTCGGGTGCCACTCCATCGGTTCGGGTCGGGCGTTTCTCGGGTCGGGTCGGGTGTTATCTCCCCTCTAGCTCGTGCCTCCGTTCCGATACGTCTCCTCGTCCTTCACATGCTCCTATCCGATCCATTCTCATGCCTCCGCTCCGATCCGTCCTCCCTAATCCGATCTGATCCTAGTTCAGTTAGCGTGGCCTTCCTTTTTGCCATTTTTCCCAAGTGCTGGGTTCCGATCCGATCGAATTCCATTGCTCACTTCAACATATCCGATCCGAGCCCCATATCCGATCCGATCCGAATCCTGCACTGTTTTCTGAAACTGTTCCAGCAAGTGTTTACGCCATTCGACGACGTTTTCGACCATTCTAACTATTGAAATCAATCACAAAGCATTTCATACAGTCATAGCAACATGCATAATCAACCACAAACATCCAAACATCAACATGATAGGTTAAAATGGATCAAACATTCCCAAAACCCCATATTTCCCCTAAGCATGTTTAGGTGAAACTAATGATAGGATTAGCAAAACTTAACCAAATTAACCCAAATTCATATCAGAGGTCTAAAACATCATTTAGGAATTTATGAACATTTTTCCCGAATTTTATCATACTTAAATTCGCTAATTAACACTAATCAACCCTAATTAGCCATAATTAGTGCAAAACTATGCAAATCACTCACCTTAGCCACAAATAAACTAAGATCTGAAATAAATCTCTGATTTGATGTGAATCCCAATGCTAAACAGCAGCTCCAACGTTGCTTTGGTGTAGATCTCCCTTGATTAGATGTTGCTAAGCTTAATCCTTGACCAAAAGATGATTTGGAGGTGATTTAGAGGTTAGAGGCCATTTTTAGGGTTCCTTGGTGATAAGTGGAGGCTAGAAAACTGAAATGGAATGATCCTCTATCTCATTTCAGCCTCCCCATAACCCCAATCCCGAAATGGGTTATGGGCCTATCCATTAATCACCCGATTTGGCCCGGTTAAGCAGTTTTTCACCCTCCAAACCTTATTTCAGCTATATCTCCCAAACGGTAAGTCCATTTGGCCATTATGACCACTTTACGGAAAGGTAAATCAAACGAATCTAATGGAAGTGGTTTCAGGTCAAAATTCCTTTCCAATCAAAAGTTATGGCCAAAACAGTACCAACTAGGGGCAAAATGGTCATTTAAAAATCAACAAAAATCATGAACATGGGGAATGACTCTAATAGATGTTTCCCAAAGTTACATGACCATACGACTTCATATGGGAAAGAAATAAATATTCTACAATCCTATGATGTGTAGAATACGGGTCGTTACAGCCCAAGGGCACAAATAATCTGCTATTTGTTTGTTGGCTGAAACCCCATACGGGTATGGGGATGATATTGGACACACACTAGTCCCAATATTTATTTAATTGTCAATTAGGGGATTGACAGTCTGTGATGAGCGTTATTTATCTATTTAAATGCTCACATAGTTATAAATCTCACTTTGGATGTGAATGTATTGTTTGATGATTGTTATTCATTAGTGTTGAACATATGTCATGTATGAAATCCATATAACTGAAATTATATGGTAATTGATTGAGTCACATCCCGATTCAGAATATTTTTAATAAAATAATATTTTTAAAAATGAAGAACATCTTTATATAAAGAATATTTTGAAGTAAAGAATCTTGTAAAAAAAGAATATTTTAAAATTATGAATATTTTAAAATAATATTCGGTGTGAATAAACTATGATTTTTATGTCCCTTTTTAGACGAATACAAAAATATAAAATACGAAGATGAATTAAGTAGCAAACGTTATTTTAACCCGAACGGATTTATTGATCGATTTATTCCATTTTAAAATGAATATAAAAAGAAGTGATTTATTAATCTAATAATTTTAAAGTATAAATATTTTAATATAGTAAAAATATATAGTATTCAATTTTTATTTAAAATTGAAAATGAAGATAAAATCATTTTTAAAAAATAATTTATTTTATAAAGTACGTTTTAATAGAAATTAACGATATAATATATATATATATATATATATATATATATATATATAATGGCTGGAACAGAACGCTCCGCACAGCGACCGTTCGCGAATTTCGACCATTAACTTCAAATTGACTTAACGGGAGATCTGACCGTCGGATTCTCCTAAAACCGGGACCGTTGGGTTCGTATCGAAAAGAGATTTCCAATGAATACGAGAGTTTTGAAATCTAACGGTTAGATTTGGAGTTATGTCCAAATTAATTTTTGAAAAGGTCGCTATGGATGCAATTCGATGACCGTTTATGGAAATCGAATGTAAAGGCCTTAATAAAATTATTTAAAATATAGGAAAATTATGTAAAATCATAATAAATGATTTAAAAATATTTTAAGATGAAAAAGTCCAATTTTGTAAAGGTAAAATATATTTTTATCAAAATGAACTATTTATTAACTAGAAAGATAATCCAATGTTTTAAAATGAATAAATTGGATTTTGGGTTATCGTGAATGGTGTCTTAAATAACACTATTCTTAAAACCCTGTGTAAAAAGAATAAATCTTTTAATTAAGATTAATAGAGTTTTCAAATTATATTTAGTAATTGGAATAAAGTGAAATGTGAATTGGGTTTATCGTGAACTGTGTTTTAAACGACATCTGTTCTTTAACCCAATTAACAATGAAAATAAAATTTGGAATTTATAAATCTATTATCAAGATTTAAATGGGAATTTTTCTAAAATAAAGTTTTTCAATTTAATACGTTAAATTGGAATTCAATGGAATTCGATTCAGTAATAATCGAGATGAGCTCTTGTAAATGAAGGCCATGATATATATGGAATTTAAAAGGCTTTAACTTTATTTCATTTATATTATTAGTCTAATACGAGATTTTGTATCAATTATATACTGTTATGATTTCCATGTATATTCCATTTTGATGGAAGAAGATTTGGGTTTATCGTGAACAATGTTTATAAAAGACATTAGTTCTTTAACCCAGTTAAAGATAAGATTAATCTCTTAAACTTGAATAATCCTTAAGTAATGATTTTAGAGATTAAAAAAAAGAATAACTTTAAAGAATTTTATCTTTGATAAAATTAATGGGGACTCTTCCCTAATATTGTGAATATTTTACTAAAAGAACATTCTGAATTGGAATGAGGCGTTGGATGTGTTTTCATACCACCTGATTATAAATTACGCGAGTTGTTCGAAAAGACCGGGTTTAACCCATTCTGAATAATGAATACGACAACTAACTGCCGAAGGAATTGAAGATGGTGCAAGACCAACGATCTTCACGTCGAATGGATGAGTTGCTACTGATGTCTATGATTGGAGTAGCTACCTTGAAGGGGCTACAGTGGTAGTCGTCCGGACGTACTTGTTGATTGTTCGGATATGCGAGGAATAAGGTTCCTCCGGTTTCGTTCAAACCCAGAACGGACTTGTAAATGGATGATATGTCTGACGTTGTATTCCTTTACATTGTATCCATTGATTTCTGCTAATATATATCTGTTTGGTAGCGGAGAATTCATTCTCTTGCTTAATACCCTTCTCTGAGACATTAGAACTCAGAGGTTATACATTGGTAGAAATCAATGGTAGGGAGTGACAATGTGGCATGCTAAGATGCATAGATCAAGGCTTTTTGTTGAAAAGCAAAGCCTTGTGGATGATGATCAAAGCATAACTTTAATTAGCATAGCTTTGTGTAGCGTTACTTCCCGAGCCTCACACCCCGGTAAGAGTCAAAAACGGAGCAAGGGAATGCAGGGAGTGCACACGTTTCATTCTAGCTGGAAGTAGTGTCAGTGACTTACCAGCCTTGACATTTTTACTTATGTGGTTGATGGATTATGAGCCACCTCGGATTATTTTTATTGGTCTCCAATGGCCAATTTATAGGTCCAATAGGACCGGGAAGCATGTGTTCAGGCATAACTAATCCACTAAAGTATTTATGGACCGGCCCTGCAGGATCCAAGGGTTCGCCAGCGTCCGAATCCTGAGACATTGCTAGAGTGTCTCGAATAGGTAAGGAGATCGTTCCTAGCCTTTAATCATGATGGAAATCCAACTTCCAATACGACGCCATGCGGTTTTGATTGTATAACTAGTATGGCGACAAAGTATATGGTAGCTATGCCGTCTATGATTGATACATTAGGATTGAAATGTTTATGAAACATATATACACTAATAATACTATCAAATCCGTTTTTATCGTATCAAGTATATTTTGACCATTATAAGATAAAAACTATATCCTCCGGTTTGTGTAGCATTGTGTGATGGGACTTGAGTCTTATAATGGTTTCATTTTTCTTAAAAGCATTGTGTTGTTTAATGATTCACTTTATTTCATGCACTGGTAATCCAATGGAGTAAACCTGTTCCGCGTTAGCAGCGTGGTCCTGTGATTAGCCTTATTATTAGATCATAAGTTAAGTCAGATTTCTCATACCAGTCCCATGACTGACTCGTAGTTTGTTTCACTTGCAAACTCGGGTGCCCTCTTTTCCACACGGGCAATCGAGTAGCTTGTTTTGCAGATATATTGAGCAGGATTCTGGATCGAAGCTTAAAGCTATGTCCAGAGTTTTGACAGACTTCCGCTGTATTAGTTTATTTATTTCCGCTGCATTGTATTAAATCTTTTGTAATTTTATCTTCCACTGTATTATTTTCAATGTACTCTGATATATTCTGTACTCTGATGTTATATTATCATGATGTAATAAAAGTCTTCTATTGTTATTCTAATGTATTGTATTCCCAAAGTCAAAGTATTCGAAGATTTCCAACTTTTGGTTCAGACCTGTATGATTTATGGTCGAATCAAAGGGAAGGAATTTTCGGGTCTTTACAAAGTCATTCTTGGCATAAACAATAATGATAACTTCCATAAAATACCGTAGCATTGGTTGTTAGAAATTTGAAACAGTTGACATTATTTCCATTTGGTTACCATCTGATATACTCAGCAGCCAATATTTGAAATATTATATTGGAGTTATTTGTAAGAAATATACATTGCGAAAAAATTTATTGGTATAAAAGACTAGACGTAGTCTTAAGTTAAGAGTTTAATCGTTTTAATTAAGTGTTTAATCTTTAAATTAAGAGTTTCTTGAGTTAGCCTTCCTATTGTTACTGTATATTGGAGGAGGGTAAGTGGAGTTTGGAAATGGGTGTTTAAATGGAGATGAGGGGGTTGACTTTGAGTTGTTGGAACAAAGTCAATTGATTATTTAAGTAATGTTTGAATAGCTGTAATTGGTATGATGCAAAAAATTAGGGAATGAGGTTGATCATTGCAGCATCTCTGACATTTTAATAGTTGCAATCAATATTTGGATTGGTTGACTTGTGAAGATTTGATCAAGATCCATTAACATGTATTATGTAACCAAATTTTGAGCACCGTGGAAAGATAGTTTTTACATTCTGTAGTTCTTAGTTCAGCAACAAGAACTTTGATTCAAACCACATTGTTTACTGCTAACGACTGAATTTATTCAAAGATTATGAAAAAGAATCCTAATATTGTAACAAAATAATATAAATAAAATATCCATGCAAGATTTTAATATATAGAGTTTCCGCGAAATTCCAAAAATAACACAATTTATGTTGGAAGGCAAAATGAATTGATGCTTATCGGTCTCCCTTGTATCAAGTGGGTTGCCAATTATTATGGACCAAGCCCATTATCTTTTATCACTTATAAAATGCTATATATAGCAGTGTAAACCCTATACATAGATGATTCTAATATTCAATACAAATCACTTATGCAATTTACTCTACCACTTCTATTGTCAATTTCTGCTCAAATACAAATTCATAAAATACAAGATTCATCAAATAACTTCCATCATTACTGCATATTGTTATCCTGTAATATGTGGAGACTGGAGGTCTAATTTCTGTATTAGTAAGTATCATATACTGATATATCATAATTGCATTGTCAGTGTATGCACATAATTTACCCTTGCATGTTAAGGCATAACTACTCAAAACTGCTTCATATTGTATAAAAATAGCTAGTTACTTAATGAAACAATTCCTTATCTTACCAACATGAATTTAATGGCTGACGTGTGCATTATACATTTTAGATTTCTTTGAGAAGAAAATACTTAATTTCTTGTTTATTGTTTTTGTTAACCACTACATGCACAAGTGTAGGATTACAACTTTATAGTTTATTGTCTCTAATGAGGTATCTACAATATTATAGTGACTAAGAATTAGTTTACACATAGTTTTTACAGTATTAAAGTGACCTATCCACTTGTGGCTATTATAATATATGATCTGCTTTGTTTAGGAAGTCTAGTTACTCCAAATTAATGGTTGAAGCTATTCTTTATTACTGGTTACAATCGCAAGAACGAAAGAAAAAATTTGACTCTAATCAAAGTTCAGCTAAGTGGATTCAACTCAAAGAGGAAGACAAGGCTTCAACAACGGAAGTGAACAAATCCTCTAAGCATGGCGACATTTTACTATTTTCCATTTTAGGTTTACTATATTTTTAAAAGCTGTATCGCTTTTATGTTATCTTTATTATGCTTGAAATTTGTGTAAAAATTAACTTGCATCTCTTGTATGGTTTATTGTTTACCATTTGATTTTATAATTTAGAGTGAACGTTAGTTGCTTTGTTTGATGTGTAGGAACAATATGCAAATATTTATGTTGTATTTTGATTTTTTATATATATATTTTATGACTTATACTTTAGCATGTTAATCGATTTTTAAATTTTTTATTAACCATCCTAATATGTACCTTAAATCATTTGAATCGTTTTGCCTTTTGTTTTATCGTTCCAATGTAAAAGCCAAAAAGCTATTTGAAAAATATACATTTATGCATACCGACTTTTTGTGTTTTTGACTTATAAGTCAATATCGCACCAAACTGGCTTTTTGACTTTTTGACTTATTTAAAGTAGAAGTACTTTTTATATTAGCATAAGCACTTTTGCTTTGAATTGCCAAACGAGCCCTTAGTGAGCGATAAAACAATTATCTAGCTTCAACAATAGTAAATGAGAATAGATAGATAAACAAGCTAATCTACCAACACCAGAGAAGGAGTCAGCTCCATCTTCCCTATATCGGGCAATGATAGCCTTTACAACAAGCGTTTCAACCATACATCCATGGTAGTCCATACAACCATTCATTCATGGCAACCAGAAGTAATTCATAATAAAAATCATAACATCCAGATTATATATCTCACGTAAACCATCTTAATCGAATTCAAAATCCCTCAAGCACAAGCCCCAGAGGCCTAAACCAATATCAGACAAGCACCCAAGAAACATCTCTTTCGACTTTAGACAATCTACATGAGACGGCCCTAGCAAACAACCAATCAAACATGACTGATTCTGGCTATCACCACCAATCCTGCTTTGAAACCATAATTAATCGTATGACCGGCTAAACACTTTGCCATCAACCATCAAGGGCCAATGGTAAACCCTGGATCTAGCATAAACTCCATGCGTCGTACAACAAAACGTAACTAGGTTCTTTCAACTGCCCAGAGTACTCGACCATACGACAAAATCGTGTAACTCCTGCTTTGAGTCCGCTAGAACCTACAGCAACGATAATTCCTCAGCCTTTAACATCTCTAGTCATCAACACTTGCGACTTTTCACAAGCTCAAAACACGCTTAAGCAACCATTATCCACTAACTAAAAACACCCTTGAGTTATCTTTACATTCATTGAACATTCTCCCTTGAACTCGCGTCGAAGCTAGAACCATTTTCGACTCAAAAACAAGCTTTGTTTAGTCGATACTGCATTTCATATCATTTCCAGCTTTCGCTATGAAAAACTGGCCAAAATGTCAAAATAGCCTTTTGCAGCGCTTCTGAAATTCTATCATACCTCCCGGTTCAATTTTGCATCTATCCGATGTGAAAAACTAAGTAAAACAACAAAACTGGCTTTCATAGTGTTAATGAGACACTATCATATCTCAATGTTCAATTATGGATCATTTTTCCTCATCATTGCCTATTCCGATTTTTTCCAATCCAATTTTGCCCGATCTGATTTTGCCCGATCCGATTTTATCCGATCCGATTTTGCCTAAGCCAATTTTGCCCAGTTGGATTTCACCCAGTCCGTTTTCGCCCAGTCCATTTTTGACCAGTCCGATTTCGCCCCATCTGATTTTGACTAGTCCGACTTTGCCCAGTCCGATTTCACCCAGTCCGATTTTAACCAGTCCAATTTCGCCCAGTCCGATTTTGACCAGTCCGATTTCGCCTAGCCTGATTTTGACCAGTCCGATTTTGCCCAGACTGATTTCGCCGATCCGAGTACGAAAACCACCAATTCTTCAACAAATCTTCATGCTTGAATACTACTCGATCCAGTACTCGAAAACCAACTCGATTTCAATATTTTCAACAACAACAATTCAACTAAATCAACCCATTATCAACAAATCAACCTTTAATCCAGTAATAATCAATGAACATTAAAATGATGATTCAACAAATGTCAGCAAATAAATGGATCTAAACATATAAAACTATATGGAAATTACTGGCTTTAAGTTTTCATATGAAATAAGACTTACCATGATGTAGATCTAGGAGAAAACACTTGAAAATGTTGAAATTAAGATCAAACAACTCATATACTTGATTGAATCCATGTGGGATATGCATATCACTCTCCAAATCTCTAAAACAACTCAAAAACACTTAGATCTAGATCCAGAGAGCAAAGAATTTACTCTTAACTCTTTGATTCGATGAACTCTCTCTTGGAATGATGTAGATCTAGTTTCAAACGATGTAGATCTTCGATTCTCTAATGTAGATCTAAGCTCTAATGGTGGAAAGATGTAGAAGATTGAGCAATGGAGGACCTTTTGCTCTTCCAATGAGGGAATGGAGAAAATAAACTATTCTCCTTGCCTCTAACCCCCTATTTATAGCCTCCCACCAGCCCACTAATGGGCCTCTACAAATCAACCCATTATGGCTTACAAAACATGAACAACAAACTGTGAAACTTTAAAATAATGATTCCTCCCAAAGCTCTAATCCAAATCTATATTGTGACCACTCTACTGAATGAGAATCATCATTTTCTTTCCAATGGGACATATCTCAGCACCTGATTCGACCCGAGTCAAAAGTTATGCCCTGTATAAGACTGACAAGGGAAAATGGTCACAAACAAAATTGGTAAAAATTATGGACATATCTTACATTCCCATAAACAACATATTAAAATATGAGAATGTTCCAACCCTTAGGGAATAAAATAAAAATATTTTACGATCCTTTGATACGTAAAATGCAGGTTGTTACAACTCGTTACTGATCCATAGGGTAATTCAAGGATGCAGTAGAAGAGTGCCTTCGGTTTGTCCGGTCTCAGGAAAACTTGTATGGATGTCTAACAGAATATTTCTAAAGGAGTCACGTACGTTGTTTTCTTCAAATGTACCATTGTTGGTGGCGGAGAAGACACCTTCTCTTGGCTTAACAACCAAAGTATTTTCGTGGAAATCAATCAGTGGTTTTTTGGAGGATTTAACGATGTGGAATTCAAAGTAAATGGTGGTGTACTATCTTAAAATGGTCGTTTAAACCTCAATCCTCACAACCGGGAAATGAAAAAAATCGAGTAGGCAGCATGACTAAGTTGGTTGCTCCTAATTAGGTTGTATTATCACCTATCTAGAGAAATTTCATTTCCTTCTTTATTCTATTTGATGTTATCCCTTTCGGGAAATGATTGTTGATCCCAACCATTGGTGATATACATTCAATACACTCAAGCGAAATGAGTGGTCGGGTTGCAAGATGTTCTTATTGAACCTAATGTATTTCCCTCTAGAGATACACAATCGAAAGGTGGTTCCATACATTGTAATAGTCATAATACAATCTCCAATAAGCGCCCGCGGTTTTGATTGCATACTATGTGAAGTGGTGACAGTGATTTTGAAAAATAGCAATGCAAGAGTAAGTTGACTCTATTATGGAATCGCATATGTCATCTTGTGTTTGATGCACATTTGATGCTCGTGGATATTTCGAAGTTTAAGATGGAGGAATGTGCATTCACAATACTTTAGTTTGCTATGGAGAAAGTGTAATTTCCAAGATTAGAAGTTTGACCACTACTAAAGGCATTTTAGACAACTTAAGAAAATATATATGAAAAGTCAACTTACTAGTCATTTAACCATGTTGCAAAAATATTTCAGACATAAGATGATGGATGAGACTTGACTAATGGTTTATTGAATATATATAATGATTTTTTAATGAAGATGAAAACGATTGACTCGAATATGCCAGAATGTTATGATATTTCTGTGTTTGTTATCGTAGCAGTATGTATGATGTTCCGGTAGCTTGATTAGTAGTTAAGACACATAGACTCTTCACGATGGAATGATGAGCCTTTTTAGTGAATAATTGCGTGATTAAATGAAGGAGTTTAGTGGTGACGACGATGAGATTATTTTTAGTCATGCCTTAGCAGTGGAGATAAGAAGAAATGTAAAGATTAAGGATAATTGTGACGATCTTGTGACTCAACCTCATCGCTATAGAATGAAACGCCATGTATTAAACAGTATGCTAAAAGATCTTTTTATTAACTTTCTGGGAGATGTTACAGACTACTACCTTGAAGAGGTCAACGTCCTCATTCGTTCATCATTCCACTTCGTTCACACATTATGCATCTAATTTGCATCAGTACAACACTGACTAACATTGACAACATTATGAACACTATTCCAATTGGGGGATCTAACACTAATGTGATGACCATAGGACTTAAACACTGCTGGCCCAGAAAATAGCACCATAATCTAACTTCCAGGCTAAAAGATTTTCGTGTTCCCTTACCTAAAAGGATGTTACAGACTTACAATAATAGAGTATGTTCAAATTCTAGATCAAAGCATGATGATGGAGTGTGAGAAAAACTGAAGGATATAAACCTAATATGCTTTAGATTTAGGAAGCCAGTCCATTGAAAGAATGAGTGTCTAAAGAATATACTATGTCAAAAAACGAATCAGACAACAACGATCACATAACATATGATAAATACTATATTATCATATTGTTTCCCATAGTTTCACATAAAATTTGAAAAAAATCATCTTTTGTATAAAGAGACCGTGAAATCTTCCATCAGTTGTGTAAAGCCACTCCACTTTGATATACCAAAGATGGAAAGAAGCATAAGATACCAGATCTTGTCAAGCAGGAAGGTCTTAATTACTGGGATAAATTTCTGATCGGTTTTTTCCTCGATGGTTCGTTATCATTTCATACTGTATCTAATTACTTGCGTACGCAATGGAAACTAATTGGGGAGGTTGACATTAAATCGAATAGGTTTCATTTTTATTTCAAATTCTTCTATGACTCTGATAGGGGAAAAAATACTCAGATCCGATCCATTTTCATATGTGGTAGGATGTTTATCATATCTGTTTGGGATCCAACCATAGGCTGTGCCCAATCTCAAGTAAAGAAGGTCCCTGTTTGGATTCATTTATATAGAATACCCATGGTTTTATGAACTCTAATCGACATCAATTGGCTTGTAATTCATATAGGCAGATTAGTCTGTTATGATATTAGTAATGAAAGTTAGATAGGTTAAGATATGGGAAGGCATTAGTCGAAATTTCTCCTGAATTTGAGCTTCCAAGTGCTATTGAAATTGATGGTTTGGGAGATTCTTGTCCAATTGTAAAGGTAGGCTATGATTGGAAACCAAGGATTTGTGTCAATTGTAGGGTATTTGGACATGATTCAGCCCACTGTGAATTACATGCTAATAATAATAAGGATGATGAAAATCTGGTTAATGCTAATATGAGGGATTATTCTCCAGATCAGAATGTCCAAGTACAAAAAACACATATAAATATACATGCCAATGGTAATCAGGAGAAATGGACAAATGTATACAACAAGAAAAAGAAGTATTGGAAGAGAAAGGAGGTTGATACTAGTAAGGGTACAATATATAATGCAGATGCTACTGGCAATGGAAATGTTAATTCTTCTACAAGCCTAGCTTCTAAGTATATTGAGCAGAATGTTGAAAATGTTGGTCTTGTTCATGATGAGCCTAATATTATACATTCTGACCTGATTATGCTCAATTAGATCACACAGATAATGTGAGATGCAGGCCAGCGAAATTGTGTATGAGATTGATACCATGTTTGGTAATCTGTTTGATGATACAAGAGAACATCTACAAACTTCAAGGTAGGTTACAGGAAATTCTTGTAATGATAAATCCACATGCTTCGATACTAGTACATCCTTTTCTGGTTTATTATCTAGTGTCACTTTTGTTGCTTCCTGTCCATCTCTTTTTGGTGCTATGACATGTTCATCATCATTTAGTCAAACCTCTCCTGCTTCTTCCTGTGCCAAGCATTCTACTTCCTCTTGTCTGAATTTTTCTTCGGCCTTGAGTGGCACAACTTCTTCCGGTGCAAAGCAATCTGCTTCCCCATATGCTAATTTGAAGCCTCCTGACCATCTAATTCTTCCTCCTCCAGCTATTGATTCTTCTAAGTTGTCCTCTGCTGTATCTATGAGTGCCTATCCCTCAGCAAAATCCAAAGGCAAGACACTTAAAGGTAAATTTTAGGATGAAGATGACCTTGATGAGGGACATGAGTTCACACTTAAAGACATACTACCTGCTGGAAGCAATGTGTTATCGCAGAAACGACACACTAAGCGCAATCCTGGCCCTTTATTTGATAAATTCATCACGTGAACAATTCTTGTGCCTAGTGTCAGATCTGAAGGAATGTCCTGAGTTTAAGTTGGTTATGTAATGCTTTCTTGAGTTTTGTGAGTGAGTATTAGTGACTTTGAATAGTATATAGAAGGATGGTAATATGGCATAACATGCTTGTATATTCTGATGTGTGTAAGTAATTATTTTGGAGATTAATAAAATTTGGGCTTAACTTTCTAAAAAAATAAGTTATCAATTTTTTTTAAGTTTTCCCACCAATTTTTTCTTTCAATTTGGTCGCATATTCCTTGATTTATTCCCTTTCCACTTTCTATCCATTTCATTTCTCACACTAAAAAACCATTTCTAGACTTATGGTTTCCTTTAGGCAATTGTTCTCCCCTTTTCCGTATCTCGATATATTGCAAATGGTGGTCTCCTTTATTAAAATTAGGGTTTGTGATATTGAATTTGTCTCTTTATCGTCTTTATACAAATCTAATACTCTCTTACTCTTAGATTGGATTCTTTCGCATCTTCTGGAATTAGGGTTCCCAATAGAGTTTGATTGCTACAACTGGTACATGATATTTTTTATGATTTTGGATTGCTAGAAGTTGGTCTATAATTAAATCGATGATGACGTTGTATAACAACCCGAATATTTGGTATATGAATATTTAATTAATCTAAATATTAAAATGATTAAATTTAGAATTTAATGACTTGAATTAAATTTAATAGGAGTATTTGACTATTGAATTAACTTGAAATTTGAATCTTGAGTTAAAAATGAAATCAAATTGATTTGAAGCTTATGTAAAGTTCAATTTGAATACAAATGATATAGTGAACTAGAGTGTTCTGAAATTGATTTGAAATAATTCGATTTTAATTAACAAGTAAAATTAGCCATTTTTGCAAATAATTCGGATTTTGATGAACCAATTTCATTGTTTTTGGAATAACAAATTACTATAAGATTTAAAGTTTCATATAAATCAAAGTTGTTTTATGATCATGCACAATATAAATATATATCGATAAACAATTTGAAATTTTTAATAATATTAAGTTGATTTAATATTAATAATAATAACCATTGAATATGAATGAACTCTGTCATGAAACTAGTTTCAGTGAGTTCGAAATAGTAGTACATAAATATGAACATCAGCCAGAATGCCTTGGTTTGGAGTTCGGTAAAAATTAGAGTATTCAGTACATGAATATTGATTTATGAATGCTTATAGTTAGAAGCCTTTGTTCATTTTCTAGTCTTAAACCCAAATTTATTTCTCAAGCCGTCATCTCCATTATAGCAAATCCAATGGCTAAAATTAAAAATCCCTGATTTGTGCAAAATAAAAAATCATTCAACATGAATTCTGTAAACCTTGAGCCCAAGAGCAGATCGATGGCCATCAATAGTAGTTTGGTTGTGCAGTTTGGCCGGAATTTCGTTCGAAGGGAGTAGAAGATCTCATGGCTTTTCTAGCACTAGAGTTGACGAAGAAGGGTGGTCGGACCTGTAGGGATCGGTGGCATGTGGCCTCAATGCCTTGTTGAAACACTGTAACCATGCTTTCCATTGGTTAATACTTGAACGTATGATGATAACCTGAACCTACATATTTTCGAATGTATATGTTTATGCATATATACATATATATATATGTGTGTGTGTATACTTACGCATTTCAAATACTGATGTTGAGCTATTTGTTAGTACGGTGAAATGCTGGGCTTTCACTTGTTGACGCCTACTGTCTTTATATTTTGTTTTACTGTATGTATTTGACATTTGGCTCTTGCAGTGCTAATGCGCATCTTAATCTTTGCTAAACCTGGCCCTACCTATTGTTCATACCCTTATTCTTTCTTGTTCTTGCTCCTATTTTGGAACTCCATATTGCTTTGAGTTTACCTGGCAGTTTTGACATGCGCATCCAAAATCTTGAAACTGATATAGTTATATGCAATTGTGATGTGATAATTTTTTATCGTGGTTGCTAATGGCCAGAAGTGAAATAAATTCCCTTCTTCTCATGGGTGGTTTGCTTTGTCATGCATTGACATACTGTTGGACCATTTACTTATACCCCTTTGAACTTGAAATACACACACATTTATGTATATTCTCATGTTGGAAATGTTTTTATAAACATTAGGTGAATTATTAAAAATGTTGGAATAAGTGTATGAATGACTCCTATATGTGAATAGTCTCACATCATGGAACTATATTGAAGAAGCAAGTATTTATACTTGTTTCTAAGAAGTCATGTTGGGGCCTTGGGCTCCCAATACATGCTTTGTTGTGAGGAGGGAGACCATGCATCATGACCACCACACACGCGCGCGTGACCGGCCGACTCGACTCGACCCAATCTGGTTCGGTTCGGTTTGAGCTTGGGCCTAGGACTTAGCTTTGTGGTGTAGACACTTATATTTTTGGACCAGAAAACATTCCATTTTTCGAACCATTTTTTTATGAAAAAACGTTTTTATGTAACGGTACTTTTGTCCCGTAATTTCAGCAGATTCGGTTTTTTCTCCCACTACTCCGTGAAACCCTAATTCCCGTTCTATATATAGTCTTTATCCACAGATGAAAAAATACGCCAAATTGTATTTTATCTTCTTGTCTTCGGCATTAAATTTTCTTCCAGCGATTTTCGAATAGTACTGATTTTCGAACGTGCAAATCTGCACCGATTTGTTGTGCAAGCAAATCAGTTATCATTTCTTGAGGCTGTTTTATCCTAGAGGCGGCGACGGAAGTACGAACTGGTTTGCACCTCTGACCAGATCGCCGAATCGTCTTCAAGAAAGCGACCTAGTCCGCGACTCAGCCATTGTTTTCCCAACAATTTGAAGACGATTCGAAACAATGGCTACAAACTCAACCGTAGACGATGCTGCTCCACCCTTTTCTTTCCAGATCCCTCTCGTGACTGCTGCTCCGTTAAGATTTGAAGGCTTTCACTTCAAGCGATGGTGTCAGAAGATAGAGTTCTTCCTGACGATGAGAAAGGTGGTGGCTACGCTGACTACTGACAAACCGCAGCTACTAGACAGACCTGACGAGGCTGATGCAGCAAAGATGACATCATGGACTAAATAGTCAAAGCAACTGCAAACCTAGACTGAACAGGATTACCTATGCAAGAATTTTATTTTGAATGGACTGAGCGATGATCTGTATGACTACTACAACTCAAATGAAAATACAGCAAAAGAGATCGGGAAGCACTGAAAAAGAACTATGACACAGAGGAGGCTGGGGCAAAGAAATATGCTGTAAGCCGCTACCTAAAATACCAAATGACAGATGACAGGTCAGTAGAGATGCAATCTCATGAGCTTCAGAAAATAGCTCATGAGATTATCTCCGAAGGTATGGCATTGGATGAACAATTTCAAATTGCAGTTATCATTGACAAATTACCCCCTGGATGGACATATTTTAAGAATGTCTTACGACATAAGACTAAGGAATTTTCCTTAGAAAGCTTGATCACACGCCTCCATATTGAGGAGGAGGCACGCAAGCAGGACCAGAAAGAAGAAGTGTTGATTGTCAATAACATCAACACTAAAAAGACCAAACCCGCTGTTCTGAACCCGAACCCAAAATCATTTAAGAATCAGAACAGGCGTAATGAACAGAATGAGAATTCGCAAGGAAACCCAAAAGGACAGCAGAAACCAACCCAAATGAATGATTTTGGACAGTTGTTTCTATGTTACAACCGTTGAAAACCAGGTCATATGGCACGAAAGTGTCGGGACAGGCCAAGCTCTGCACTGTAGGCTAACCTGATTGAGGAGCCTCTTACGGCTATGATAACTGAGATTCACCTTATTGGTGGATCAGAGGGTTGGTGGGTAGACACTGGTGCTTCTCGCCATATCTGCTATGATCGTGACTTGTTCTCTACATACACGGCTGCTGAAAATCAGAATGTGTTGTTAGGAGATTCTCACACTACTAAAGTTGCAGGGATTGGCAATGTGGAATCAAGTTTACCTCTGGAAAGACTGTTATTCTGAAAGATGTTATGCATACTCCAGAGATAAGAAAGAATCCGGTTTCTGGCTTTCTCCTTAATTAGGCTGGTTTTACTCAAGTTATTGGGGCTGATTTGTATACCTTAACTTATAAGGGAGCTTTTGTGGGAAAGGGTTATGCTTGTGAGGGTATGTTTAAACTGAATGTTGGAACTAATAAAGTGTCTACTTCTGCTTATATGTTGTGTGGTTTTAATATTTGGCACTCTAGATTATGTCATGTTAATAAATGAATAATTCATAACATGAGCACTCTAGACATGATTCCTAAAATGACAGAATCCGAACCTGATAAATGTGAATTTTGTACACTAACTAAAATCACAAAGAAACCTCATAAATCTGTTGATAGAGTTTCTGAACCCTTAGACTTGATTCATTCTGACATATGTGAACTTGATGGTACTTTGACTAGACATGGACATCGTTATTTTATCACTTTTATTTACGACTGTTTTGATTTCACATATGCATACCTTACGAAAAATAAAAGTGATGCTTTTGACATGTTTAAAACATTCAAAACCGAGATTGACAATCAAGCAAATAGGAAAATTAAGAGACTTTTTAGTGATAGAGGAACAAAATATGAATCTAATTCAATACTGGATTTCTATAAACTACATGGTATAGTACATGAGAGGACTGCACCCTATTCTCCTGAAAGGAACGGTAAAGCTGAAAGAAAAAATAGGACCTTTACTGAATTAGTAGTTGCCATCCTATTAAATTCTGGTGCAGCAAAGCATTGGTGGGGGGATATTTTATTAACTGTACGCTATGTTCTGAATAGAATCCCCAAATCTAAGAATAAAATTTCACCTTATGAAATTTTAAAGAATCATAAACCCAATGTATCATACTTTAGAACTTGGAGTTGTTTAGCATATGTTCGCATTCCAGACCCTAAGAGAATAAAATTGGCAAGTAAAGCATATGAATGTGTATTTATAGGTTATGCTATTAATAGCAAAGCATACAAATTTTATGACATAAATGCACATAATATAATTGAATCAAATGATGCCGGTTTTTATGAAACAAAATTTCCTTTTAAACTAAGGAATAGTGGGGGCACTTCAAGTATGCCTATTAGAACAGAACTTAATGAAAATTCCGAAGTTGAACCTAGAAGAAGTAAAAGAGCAAGAACCATAAAAGATTTTGGTTTAGATTTTTGCGCTTTTACTATTGAGGAGGATCCCATGAACCTAAAAGAGGCCTTATCTTCTTTAGATGTCGATTTTTGGCAAGAGGCTATAAATGATGAGATGGATTCTTCGGAATCTAATAAACTTTGCATTTGGTAGATTTACCCCCGAGCTGCAAATCTATAGGCCGTAAATGGGTGCTTAAAAAGAAATTAAAACCTGATGGTACTATTGATAAATATAAAGCACGACTTGTAGCAAAAGGTTTTAAACAAAAAGAAAATATAGATTTCTTCGACACTTTTTGACCTGTTACTAGAATCACATCCATTGGGTATTAATTTCACTTGCCTCTATTCATAATTTATTAATACACCAAATGGATGTGAAAACCGCATTCTTAAACGGTGAATTAGACGAAGAAATTTATATGGACCAGTCTGAAGGATTTGTAGTACATGGTCATGAACATAAAGTATGCAAATTAGATAAATCATTATATGGTTTAAAACAAGCACATAAACAATGACATGAAAATTTTGATAACTTAATCATTTCACATGGTTTTAAAGTTAATGAAAGTGACAAATGCATTTATTACAAGTCTGAGAATGACATTTGCACTATTATATGCCTTTATGTAGAAGACCTACTCATTTTTGGGTCAAATATTCATGCCATAAACTCAGTTAAATCCTTATTAAGTGCCAATTTTGATATGAAAGATCTAGGTGAGGTGAGTGTAATCCTTGGTATTAAAATTACTAGGTCAGAAAAGGGATTTCTTTGGATCAATCTCATTACATTGAGAAGATACTAAAGAAATACAATTACTTTGACCGTAAACCTGCAAATACACCATATGATAACAGTGTAAAGTTATTTAAGAACACTGGTGAAGGTGTAAGACATTCTGATTATGCGAGCATCATTGGCAGCCTTTGGTACGCCACTGATTATACTAGACCCGACATTGCCTATGTCATGGGATTATTGTACAGGTTTACCAGTAGACCTAGTATAGAGCACTGGCATGCTATTGAAAGGGTCATGAGATACCTTAAACGAACTATGAACCTCAGATTACATTATGAAAGGTTTCCAGCTGTACTTGAAGGATATTCCGATGCAGACTGGAATACCTTATCTGATGCTTCTAAAGCGACCAATGGCTATATATTTAGCATCGTTGGAGGAGCTGTTTCTTGGAAATCCAAGAAACAGACTATTTTGGTTTAGTCTGCTATGGAGTCTGAGATGATAGCATTAGCTACAGCTAGTGAAGAGGCAGAGTATCTGAGAAATCTACTAGCTGAGATTCCCTTATGGGAAAACCGATACCATCTGTGTTGATCCATTGCAATAGTACCGCGGCTATTGCAAAAGTTCAGAACCGTTATTATAACAGTAAGAAACGAAAATTACGTCGTAAGCACATCACTGTTAGAGAACTACTTTCTATAGGTACCATTAGAGTGGATTACATACGTAGTGATGAAAATTTGGCAGATCCTTTGACGAAAGGACTGTCCAGAGAGAAAGTGTATAATTCTTCTAAAAGAATGGGACTATTGCCTTTAGATTATTGAGTCACACACAATGGTAACCCGACCAAAATGACTGGAGATCCCAAGAACTAGGTTCAATGGGTAAAAACAAGTTGTGTAGTGATATGAGTTGAACATGTTATTTAATAAACCAAGAAGCATGCATTCCTGAAGTGATTACACTACAAGAAAAATACCCTATTGCAACTAGCTATTTGCAACAGACGACAAATGACAGTTGCAGTAAATGATATTTAGCAACAGACCTATTATAGCAGTTGCAATAGATGAGATTTAGCAACAGACCTTTTTTTCCTGTTGCGAAAAGATTATTTTTAGCAACTGCGCTTCCCTTCCTGTTGCAAAAACATACTTTTAGCAACTGTGCTTCCATAACAGTTGCAACAAACATATTATTTGCAACTGCGCTTCCAAGCCAGTTGCGAATAAATATCTTTAGCAACTGTTTTCGCCACTTGCAATAAATGTAATTTTTTACAACTGGTAAAACCAGTTGCGAAAAACATACTATTAAAAATTAATATCAGCTTTTAATGATTAACTTTTACTAATTGATTTTAAATAGTTACTATTAAATGATTAACTACTAGTAATTATATAATAATTAAGATTAATATTTAATAATTATTAATTAATAATAAAATTTAAGTATTATAAAGTGATATTTATAACTGATAAATAAATATTAATAATTACTAATTAGTAAAATAATAATTAATAAATTATTACAATTAACATTTTAAAAATAATAAAATAAATAAATAATTATTAAATAATAATAAATTAATAAAAAAAACTAATGGATAATAATTAATAATTAATTTGAAATATGAATATGTTTAAATATTAATTAAATAATTTATAATTAATAAATTCATAATAAATAAACGATAATTGATTAAATATTAAAAATATCTTATTTAGCAATACGACTTAGTAGTCATTATTAAATAGTAAAGAAGTAATAATCAATTAATGACTAATAATTAATTTTTAATAGTTATGAAGTGGCATTTATTATTAATTTTTAATAATTATAAATACTAGTTATATTTAACAGCTAATATACCCAAAAAATATAATTTTTTAAAATTTTACAAAATAAATGTATATATGTCATAAAATATATAATTAAAGTTTGAAACTTAATTTTGATAGAACCCATAAATGAAAAGTAAAAACTAAAATTTTATAAAATGTTTAATATTTCATAAGATTCGAAAATCTTGAAATAATTTCAAAATAATAAAATATAAATATTATGTCTTACATATTCATCCAAATAATATATCCATGACATCATCGTTGACATAATGATTTTATTTTGGTACTAAATATACAAGCCGCCTCCCTTAAAATTTGGCTCCAACGTTAGAATTTTGGCTCCAACAGTTTGGCTCCACCTTTGTAAATTCTGCCGCTATCATTTTTCTCCCCTGCCTCTTTTCTAGACTTTTCCCGTTCCCGTTTCTTCTTTCAAACCCTAAAACCCAAATTTGTTCTTTTAGATCCTTTCTGATTTCAACTGCTATCGATGTTAACATTCGGTGATTTCTTGAAGGATTCATAGTTCGGTTCTCCCTAAACAGTTCTCTTGTTCCTCTCGCAGCTCTACCCCATACTTCATCTCAAGCCACGGATCCCAGCACCCCATATTTCATCTCAAGCCACGGATCTTGCAGTCTCTAGTACGTAATTTTCTCAACATGTTGGGTTTTCTGGTTTGGGTTATTTTTGGGCTTGGCGTTGATCTTCGGGAGGAGGCTGTTTGGGATTTGTGTTTTTGTGTGTTTAGTTGGCTTGCGTTTGCCTGAAGTTATGACTAAATGCTGGGTGTTTCTCAATGAGGTGGATGGATAAATTTTAAAATGATTATTCGATTTATCAGTCAATTCATCTGTATGTGCTGTTTTGGTACTACGGCCTATCATGCTAATGCATAAGTTGTTCGCATCTAAACTTTTTTTAGCTCATGATTCAGTATTTGCTTACTGAATTCAAAATATGACATTCAAGTTAGTTTTGTCTAGTTATTTGTGCCTGTAGACTTGTCCAGCTAACTGACCATGCGAGCTGTTGTTTGGTAGGGTGAATGGAGCATACATTGTCAGAGATTTATGCAGGCGATTCAGATCAATGAGAACATAACAAGTAGAAGGCGTAATAGCAAATGTGGGTGAATTGGATACTTATATGTCTGGCGTAGAGTGCGGGATAACAGACGTTGCATGAGTAGGTGAAAATTCTTCTGACAAAGTCGAATTAGCATACAGCACCTTAAGTGGACTGGGAAGAATGGGTAATGAATTGGCTGCGCTGGGTAGTCAAATTATATGATTGACTAGTATTTATGTTTTACTTGTTTTTACAGCTTTCTTCGGGTAATTTTCTATCAGGCTTAGCAATGAAACTATGACTTTTTCCATCATTAGGTGGCAAGGAGTATGTAAGTTATGTTTACTTCAATCAAATTGTATCTACAGCTTGAAGTTTTAGCTTTTTTTATTGCTCTGATACTATTTTATGCATAGATGCTGCACCAAGTCTTATCTATGTACTCAACTTTGCTTTCCGTGATAAGTTGCCGGGGAAAAATATACATACTGATGGTTTTATTTGCTGGGACAACAACTCCGTTTGTCAACTTAAGATGGTATGTCATGTTTTCATCTATTTGAGTCATCCAACATATTTTTTATGAATTTTGATGCCCTTAACATCAATGTTACATAGGTATTTGGATGTTGATGGTCGAAATAACTCTACCTTGTATATTTACAATGGGTTTGCATTTTTTTTGGTTGGTTGGTAAGTTAATAGATCAATTCTGTTCTACTTCAAAAGCATTCAAGTGAAATATGTCAAACATAACACCAACTGTTTACAAATTAAAGATTAACATTTTTGACTGAGTGGCATTACAGCTTGTCTACAATTCTACCACAGCTTGCTACTAATATGGATTTTATTGTATGTTTATTGTAGATAGCAGGGACCATTCTCCATTAATACTTCTATGTCCACGGTACCTTCACTTTCATCAGGTATGGTTTAAATGTTCCAAATTATATGAATGATGAAATCAGGTTCCTTTATATTTTATATGTTATCGCTGTTTAAAAATAAAGAAGGAAAGTGTAGCAATCGACATCGTTCCAAATTTTATATAATTCTTGTGTAACGCTTGTAGCACCAAAGAAATCTAAACCGTTTTGAAGTTTCTTTTGAATTAGAGCATAAATGGGTATTTATCAGACTGACCTGCATATTTGTAAAATGGGTATTTTACTTTCCCATTGAAATGGTCAGACTTTTAGTGTACCACAAAGCTTCTGATTTGAATTTAGATTCCTGCAATATATAGTAACATGATAAGTGTATTTAGCTTTTACTTTCTCCTATGAAGAACTTAAAATCTATACCCTAGAACTCTAAAGTGTAATGAGGTTAGTATTGGCCAGTATACTTACTTTATATGGATTGGTCCATCACCAATCTCGGGATTGCAAACATGAGGTTGTAAAAACCACTTTGGAATGTTGCATTTACACCTATTTCAGTTTGGGTTTGGACTAGCATTTAGATAATATTGAGATTGTTGCGTCCCGTATGATAATATGGAGAATATCATACAGTGTAAGTGGTGTTCTTCCTTCTTCCTCGAAGTCGAAATATGCATGTACGTAGATAATGGTGAAATAAATATGAAAGCATATGAAAATTATAGATCAATGTTAATAAAGTTATCTAAGGTTTTAAAACACATGATTTTCAATGCTTTCAACATAAAAATTCAGAAAGTAGATTTCATGTAGTAGCAATGTATGATGTCTATATTGCACCTGCAAGTGTTTGTGCGCATACAGAATCGTAGCCTGTTCCATTTAATTCATTTATCGTCATCTTGGTAACTTTACACGTTGATCATCTTGCCATAGATGTATAGAGCTGTCGTTTATTTTTAAACTGCTATTCAAAGTTACTACATTGGGAAAAAAATTGCTTGATCAATTTTGTGGCCTTACACTGATGATTGGTTCATCAAAATTCTCTTGAATTAGAACAGGCTATGATAATACGGTTAGACTGAGAAAATAATAATAAATAAGAATATGTTTTGTTATTTAAAAAAGTGTAGAGTAATATGGGAAGGCTGCAACCTTGTTTATATTTTATTTATATATTTTTTGCCCCCATGCAGCAAGTACATATCTGGACCCTATTTATATGGGACGGCCAATAATACCATTTCATATTCTCACTTGACAGAAACTCCAACATTTGAAGACAGAAACTCCAACATTGAAGTTGGTCTGAACACTTGAATTTCGCTTTTTACTTCTATAGATAAGAAATAAATATCTTATGCATTCTATGCATCTTAGGCACACCAAGGCCTAAAGCTCAAATTGGCGACCTTAGTTTTCCACACATGCTAAAAAATTATACAATGGTCCAAGCATTAACTTCTGCTATTTTTACCAATTTATTTGTACTTTATATTTATTTCTAGATATGCAAGTTTGCTCGAGCTAAATATCAGTTGGTTCATGCATTGAAAAGGCTTTAAAAAAAATCATATCACTACTTGAATGAGGCGCAACAATTAGCGCCAAGATTTTGTTCATCTATCGCTAAAAATATGCCTTTCTTTGCAGGCTGAAATTAAACTTGTTTGCGTTTGGTGATGAGACTACCGAGGAAGTGTTGCTGTTTGAGTGAGTGTTTTTTGGGTGGAAGAGGAAGGTGACTGTTATTCTTGTGTTTTCATATCTTTTTTGATGATAGGTTTATTGTGCTGATGCCAAATAATTGCACAAGTTGCTAGCTAATATCAAAATATCTTTATTCCGCAATATGATCCATTTAAAGTTTGAACGTAGAAAACTGTGTTTCTTGCCTCATATCTTGTACTGTTTGCACTTTGTACTCTATAAAAACATGTCTCCTTATCCATTAGATACCATATTTAATTTAGATATATGCTTAGATTATTTTAAAAATTGTTTTCTTCCTGCAAATGGTGAAAATAAACCTTCTGTCTTTTGTTTTATAAATCTATGGCTTATTCGTTTCAAGAAGAGGTTTTCTCTCTCTCAATATGATTATGTATTCATAAAGTAACAACCAAATTAAAATTTCATTGCAGCTTTGAAAATAAATTTACACTTAAACTGCTGCTGTTCTTTTGAATGCTAAAGACTTGACTTTTTTACATTATAAAAATTTATAACTGTCACTCATTTTACCAGTGCAGAACTGGTCTTACATGAAGAAATAGACTATAATGATCTTGTTCCTTCTGTTGAGCATGAGGATATATCAACTAGGTCTGATAATAAAGATAACCTTGATTGTAAGTGGATTTGTATTCAAATCTTGGTTCTACCCTTCTTCAAATTTACTATATTTTGTTCAAATAGTAGCTGTGCATATTTTCTATTTTTATAAAGTTGTTAACCATACAGTTTCATGTATTATTCTATCTGCTATGTAGGTTGTCTTTGCAGTGAACCCAAACGGGGTATTGGGTGGGATATTGGTAAGGGTATTGGGCATGATAAATTGGTGAATTGGGTACGCATTTGCAGCAATTGAGTGAAATGTTTAATTCGTGATTTTTAACTTAATTGTAAGATGCATTTAATAATTGCAGATAATAAAGTCATAAATTTTTAGATTTTCCATTATACACTGCATATCATAGATTTATTAGTAATTGCAGATAATAAAGTCATATTTAACTAGGTTTCTCACCATTTTCCATGAACGGTAAAAATATAATTATCACATTCCTGTGTTCGACGCATCGTCACAAACGCGAACGTGACACAATATGGCTGCGAACGGTACAATAGTTTATTTAGAACTTTCCTGAATTTTTGTTTATTCAATATTGTGCTTTTTATATGAATTTAACTTGTAATGTTTGGGTATAAACTGTATATTGACTCAGTGGAAAAGACAAGCGATAGCGATCGTGGAGATCCTATGATCCCCAAGTGAGATTGAAGCGTGATTGTGTTGGTATACTCGCTGCATTTAAGCTTAACAACCCCTTTCAGCATGTAGTGATTGTGGCAAATACTCACATATACTGGTAGTAACTGTTCCTTGGCTTTTCATGCAAAGCAAAAGATCACCTTTCCTTCCTATACAAATATAAGCAATTCTGATTGATTTTTTCTTTGTTTAGTAATCCTGAATGGATAGATGTGAAATTAGCTCAAGTAAAGTATCTTGTACTGCGATTGACATGATTTGCGGAGCTTGTTGCAGATAAATTTAGTTGCTTGCCTTCCATAATTGTTGCTAGTGATTTTAATTCAACTCCTAGTGACAACGTTCGTTATTTTAGCTTCTTTTGAATGAATTTCATCAGAGTGATCCGTAGGATAGAGTAGAAATACGATTAGAAAATATTCTATTCGAAAAATAATGTGTTGTGTGAGAGAAGAAATTGTTGTACATGAATGATGTATGAAAATTATAGAAATTTTTGTTGTAATTGTTTGTACTGCTAAAACTTTGTAATAATAAAAAAATTTATTTGTTTATTTCATTTTGTGATATACACTAGTACTAAAAGTAATATCTATAAGCTATAACATTTTTTTTAACGATTTATGAATCTATTGCAACGGGCATATGCTGTTGCAAAAGTATCTGTTGCAACAGCAAAAGCCCGTTGTAAAAAAGTATACTGCAACATCTTATTGCAACGGGCAAAAGCTGTTGCGAAAATGGACCGACCTATTGCAACTTCGGTTATATAGACGGGCGCTGGCCTGTTGCAATAGGTCTACTGCAACAGATATGGCCTGTTGCGAAAAGTGTTTTTTGTTGTAGTGTTAGAGGATGAGTTAATAGAAACTCTTAATGTGATATATACTCTATTTGGAGTAGAGTACCTAGCTTCAGGAGTGCTCTTGATAGACTCACCTTTGTGAAGTGGAAATGTGGCCGTTTCCTATGGAGTTTTGGGCAAAACTTCTAGAGCATTCACTAAACTAGGATAGACGTGCATGACCATAAATGCACGGGCTTATTTGATTGCACTATAGAAAAGGTTGTGTGTGGTTTGATGTCAGGAATAGAGTTCAAGACTACGTGTCACTCTAGTAAAAACTGAATCTTATTCACTATGCAAAGATTCAAGTCGGATGACACCTTTGTTTATGCACAATCTTATGTTTTTAGAAACTGCTCGAAAAATATTTTTAAAAATTCAAGTGAGGGATCTTGTTGGAAATGTTTTTATAAACATTAGGTGAATTATTAAAAATGTTGGAATAAGTGTATGAATGGCTCCTATATGTAATTAGTCCCACATCATGGAACTATATGGAAGAAACAAGTATTTATATTTGTTTCTAAGAAGTCATGTTGGGGCCTTGGGCTCCCAATACATGCTTTGTTGTGAGGAGAGAGACCATGCATCATGACCACACACGCGCGCGACCGACTGACTCGACTCGACCCGACCTGGTCTGGTTCGGTTCAGTTTGGGCTTGGGCTTGGGCCTGGGCCTTAGCTTTGTGGTGTAGACACTTATATTTTTGGACCAGAAAACATTCCATTTTTCGAACTGTTTTTTTATGAAAAAACTTTTTTATGTAACGATACTTTTGTCCCGTAATTTCAACAGATCCGGTTTTTTCTCCCACCACTCAGTGAAACCCTAATTCCCGTTCTATATATAGTCTTTATCTACAGATGAAAAAATATGCCGAATTGTATTTTATCTTCTTGTCTCCGCCATTAAATTTTTTTTCTAGAGATTTTCGAACAGTACTGATTTTCGAACGTGCAAATCTGCACTGATTTGTTGTGCAAGCAAATCGGTTATCATTTCTTGAGGCTATTTTATCCTAGAGGCGGTGGTGGAAGTACGAACTAGTTTGCACCTCTGACCAAATCGCCGAATCATCTTCAAGAAAGCGACCTAGTCCGCGACTCAGCCATTGTTTTCCCAACATCTCATGCCTTGCTAAGTTGAGAAAAAAGAGTCCTTTGCCATGTTGTGAAAGATAAACACGCATGACGCATGTAATATTGCAACTTGGACATATGTTGCTTTGCTTGCGTCCACGAATGCATAAATGTATGCTAACCACGACTTTATGGCATTTGAACATAGATTCGAGATTTTAGTAATGCATGTTTACTATTATGTTTTAGTATTTTATTCAAGTTGACTTATTTGAATAAAGTTAATCCTGACTCGAGTGTTTTATATTTTGCATGGAACGCTCGAATCAGACCCAAGTATTGCAGATTTAAAGACTTCAACTATCGAAGTTAGAGAGTGGTGAAGACGCTCGCTTTGGTTCGTAAATCTGTAAAACTTCTGTGTATTTTATTTTGATTAGAAATCCATGTATGTATTTTAAATCTTCCCCTATATAATAAATCTTGTGTAAACTCTGATATTTCTTTTGTAAAAGATTCCGTTTTGAGATAATGTGTTTATTATGTGATTTTGTGTGATTTATTTTGTTTAAACCTGATAAACAATAACAATATGTTGTTTTGAACATTTCGAGTTGGTTTAATTACCGATCTGAAACGGCCAAAAAGGTAGGTCATTACATCTTGGCTTCTGTTAGTCTTGGTTTAGTGTCCAATAATGATGTCCTTACATTTAATACCCACAATTCGTATATGTTTCTTTCAGTACAAGTGCATTTCCAGAGAGAATAATGTGTCACTTGTTTTGAAAGTGTACAACTAAAGGTGTAAAATTTATATGTTATATTAAAAAAGTATTAATTTTTTTAAAAAAAATATTTTATTTTTGAATACATTAACAACATCACTTTCTCCTCAAATTAAGGATCACATAAATCTACTACGCTACATTACTGTACTTCTCGTTATCACTTAAGTGCATGATCCACGTTTGCACACCAATTGTTCTGTCCCCATTTCCCCTGTTCGCTGTGTCCTACCCAATCATAGTCCTGATTTCCACCTTTTATAGTTAAATCCCTCAATTGTTGGAGACTTAAATGCAATAAGCGAAAATGAGGAGATTTGGGTGGAGGGACACGGGGGAAAATGGAAAATGGGGAAAGAAGAATTGGTCTTCCACATTTGTAGTTTTATTCTTTCTATCTCCTCACTCTTATTTTCTGCTTTCCTTTTAAGCATATCACATTTTATACTATTATTCCTGATATACTATATTCTTCTTATTTCATTCAACCTAACCACAACCGCTCTCCAAAGCCATTGTATACCCTCTTTCTTTATCGCTTGTAACCTCTTCCTTAACTTCCCTCAACCTGCAATGCCCAAACCCACTCGGCCATCCCTCCTCCACCACCGAGATTCAATTGCACCAGCCACACTCCAGCCTTATGTCGTTTTCTAGAAGTGGCAACCTTATATTGTCGATTTCTTGAAGGCATCCTCACACACTCCGTCCCAGACGAAGGACTGATTCTTCTTAGTCAATTGAGTCAACGGTGCTGCTATCTTGGAGAAGTCCTGGATAAACTTACGATAATATCCAGCTAATCCCAAGAAACTTCTCATATCTGTTACATTCTCGGGTGTAGGCCAATCCTGTACCGTAGCCACCTTCGCAGGGTCCACGGCAATACCACTCTCTGAAACAACATGACCCAAGAATCTTACTTCCCTTCTCCAAAAATGACACTTAGAGAATTTCGCTTTCATTTGGTGTTTCCTCAACACCTCCATCACTATCCTCAAGTGTCCCTTGTGTTCCTCCTCTGTCCTTGAGTAAACAAGGATATCATCCACGAACACAAGAACAAACTTATTCAACTGATCTCTGAATACTCGATTCATAAGATCCACAAAGTAGGCTGGTGCATTGGTCAACCCAAATGGCTTGACCAACCACTCATAAAATCCAGACGGCGTCCTAAATGCCGTTTTCGGAACACTCTCATCCGCTACTCGAAGCTGATGAAATCCTGTCGCGAGGTCCAATTGGGAGAACACTCTTGCTCCTTCCAGCTGATCAAACAAATCATCTATCCGCGGTAGAGGATACTTATTCTTCCTCGTCACCTTATTCAACTCGCGATAGTCCACACACAAACGAAGGGAACCATCTGCCTTAGTGGCAAACACAACTGGTGCTCCCCACTCGGAGACACTCCTTCTAATAAATTCCTTCTTCAAAAGATTGCTGACTTGCACCCCGAGCTCTCGCTGCTCCCTTGGTTCCATACGACGAAGTGGCATCACTATAGGTCTGGCATCTTTCACTAAATCAATACGGAACTCAATCTCTCGGTGTGGTGGGAGCCCGGTCACCTACTCGAAGACGTCCGGATACTGGCCAACCACGGGCACATCTGACAACTCATCCTGCGGGATGTCGAGGAAATTTACAAAACTAGCCATAACCCCATCACTAGGTAGACTACCAAACACTACCCTCCGCCCATCATCCGCCCTCACTGTCACCAAAAAGCCCTCACAGTCTACCACCACCCCGTATCTTTGGAGCCAATCGATTCCCAATATAATGCCATACCCAGTAAAGCCCAAAACAAAGCAATCACATACAAACATACATCCATGACTCGATAAGACCAAATTCCTGCAAATCATACTAAGGCTAGTCGAACCACCAATCGGGTTCGTCACAACCAATGGTCTATCGACTATCTCGGGTTCCAGTCCCAACCTATCTACCAGGTCACTAGATATGAAGGAACGGGAAGCCCCAGTATCAAACAAAACTCGAACTGGTACATCATAAATAGAAAGCATACCTTGAATAACAACATTCTTTCCTTTCTCCGCCGCAGTTGGGGCATTCGACGAAGAAGGAACAGCATCAATAGCATATTCTTTCACAATCTGCTTCTCCTTAAGAGGTTGCGGACACTTATCCTTCTGATGTCCCACTTGACCACAGTTGTAGCACTTCCTTTCCGTTGGCTTGGCCCGACATTCTTTAGCATAATGGCCCCTCTTTCCACAGCTGAAGCACTCAACATCCTTCTTACTCTTTTTCTGGCCACCCTTAGATTGGTCCTGCTTCCTCTTATTCTGAGAGTTATTCTTGCCTCCACCGCCTGCTTGCGGCTTTGGCCCTTCTGCAGATGCAGCCTCAGTCTTTGACTTAGGGTAAAGACTCTCTGATCTCAAAGCTTTCCCCACGATCGATTCAAAAGTCTCATCGATGTGGTTGATAAGCCTTTCCCCCAAGTATCCATCCAAACCAGTAATGAACTTCTCATTCTTCTTTTCAAGAGTATCAATGAGAGACAGTCCATACTTCGACAAAGTGTCGAACTCAGCAATATAATCAGAAACTACCCTCCCATTCTGCTTGAGTTCCAAGAACCTCTTAAACAACACTGACTTTTGGGCAGCTGGAATAAACTTCTCGCTAAAGCGAGCCTGGAACTGATTCCATGTAACCTGATCCTCTGGAGTAGCTGTTCTAATGGCATTCCACCAATTCATTGCTCGCCCTTGCAGCTGACGAGACGCTAGCCTTCTCTTCATCGCATCCTCAAGACCCAAGTCATCGAAGATACGGTCACAACTATCCATCCAATCTTGAACATCTGTGGCCGACTCCGTTCAGTGGAACGGCTTTCCACTAAGATTAGTGTAATCCTTGCACAACTTGGCGAAATCGACCCTAGGCGCCTGCACTACTAGGCCAACACCAACCCCGGGATTGGGAACTGCCCCTTGCACTTCTCTAAGCATATCTCTCATGAGGTTAGTAAACATCGCCCTCATGTCAGCGGCATTCCCTTGGTTGGTCCCTCTACCAGCACCCCTCGTATCTCGGCTCATCGTCAATCTGAAAAAGGGAAACGATTAACGACCCCATAGTGGTGCTAGTGCAGTGCGACTTCATCCTTATACTACTAATAATATATATATACATAGCTTTTGAAAACCAAAGTAATCACAAATACGCGCTCTCATATACGTACTAACTCTCCCTAGTGTCTTTCCCTAGGTTAACTACGCAACCTAGAGCTCTGATACCAAATGTGACGGCCCGCCCCGCACCAACCGACATTTACTCCAAAGGTGCGCTGTACACATGTCCAGTTAGCACGGAACGGGTCGTGAGAAGGAAAGGGAAGAAAGAAATGAACATACAAAGAACCTGTAGAATGTCTCACAGCGCATATAACAAAATATAATAATAACATACTTGACATAAAACAGGAGAGACAGTGCATAAGCTGGAAATCAGAACTAAACATCATAGCAGCGGAAATCCAAAATACAGCTTATTACAACTTTCAAACTGTCTCAAAGCAAAAGTAAGATAAAGGAGGTACACTACTAATGCCCAAGTAGCGACCACCAACGACACAGGGAGAATGTGTATATATATATCATACGTGGAAGCCTCCTGCCCGCCTCCGAATCAGCTACTCGCGCATCACCAGCTAACCTGTCTCTAGTCTGCTCGTGTGAGCACCCAGAGTAATAAGAGGAGACATAAAACTCTGGGTCAGACATAAAGCCTGGTATGAGCGATAAGCATCTAAAGTGAACAATAACAGGTAGAGTAGAAACATACCTGAACCTGCAACCAAAGAGTTAGCACTACATACTGTACAACACTCTAAGGTACCATATCAAACGGTGTAAAGATACGGAGGTGGGGGAGGTGTGCATGTCATAGGGATGGCAAACAATCAAACATAGCATCCATCCTCACATCTCTCACTCAGTGCGTAAAGCATACGATATTCACCACTTCGATCACCCAACATACCTTGCTACGATCACTCTGCCCCATGAAGTCATAAATGGCTTCACTGCACTGATAACGTAGCCACTAATCCTTTGCTATGACCACTTTGACCCATGGAGTCACAAGAACCCCACTGCACTGGCTCATAGCCTTACCAATCCTTACTATGTCCAGTTGCCCCATGGAGTTATTCACCCCATCTGCGCTGGCTCATAGTCTTACTACGCATCACCTTGCCCCTCAGGTCATAATGACCCCACTGCACTGATAACGTAGTCTTGCTACCATCACCTTGCCCCTCAGGTCATAATGACCCTACTGCACTGATAAGTAGCCCATCATTCATTCTTAGTGGTGAATCGAAGTTATGAACGTCGACAACTCCTTAGCACACGTCCCGCAACAAAGTCCAACCATGAAGTGAACTCATCGGTTCCCAACTGGATCCTGAGCTCTAACTTCCCATATTGGACTACCTTTGCATCTCGGGTTATTGGTCAATACTGGGTTGGGTCGGGTTCCTTCTCAAGCCATCGGTTCGGGTCAGGTATCCTCCAACTGTTCGGGTCGGGTCTTCTTCTGGTGCGGTTCGGGTCCAGTCTTGTTCTGGTGCGGTTCGGGTCGGGTGCCACTCCATCGGTTCGGGTCGGGCGTTTCTCGGGTCGGGTCGGGTGTTATCTCCCCTCTAGCTCGTGCCTCCGTTCCGATCCGTCTCCTCGTCCTTCACATGCTCCTATCCGATCCATTCTCATGCCTCCGCTCCGATCCGTCCTCCCTAATCCGATCCAATCCTAGTTCAGTTAGTGTGGCCTTCCTTTTTGCCATTTTTCCCAAGTGCTGGGTTCCGATCCGATCGAATTCCATTGCTCAGTTCAACATATCCGATCCGAGCCCCATATCCGATCCGATCTGAATCCTGCACTGTTTTCTGAAACTGTTCCAGCAAGTGTTTACGCCATTCGACGACGTTTTCGACCATTCTAACTATTGAAATCAATCACAAAGCATTTCATACAGTCATAGCAACATGCATAATCAACCACAAACATCCAAACATCAACATGATAGGTTAAAATGGATCAAACATTCCCAAAACCCCATATTTCCCCTAAGCATGTTTAGGTGAAACTAATGATAGGATTAGCAAAACTTAACCAAATTAACCCAAATTCATATCAGAGGTCTAAAACATCATTTAGGAATTTATGAACATTTTTCCCGAATTTTATCATACTTAAATTCGCTAATTAACACTAATCAACCCTAATTAGCCATAATTAGTGCAAAACTATGCAAATCACTCACCTTAGCCACAAATAAACTAAGATCTGAAATAAATCTCTGATTTGATGTGAATCCCAATGCTAAACAGCAGCTCCAACGTTGCTTTGGTGTAGATCTCCCTTGATTAGATGTTGCTAAGCTTAATCCTTGACCAAAAGATGATTTGGAGGTGATTTAGAGGTTAGAGGCCATTTTTAGGGTTCCTTGGTGATAAGTGGAGGCTAGAAAACTGAAATGGAATGATCCTCTATCTCATTTCAGCCTCCCCATAACCCCAATCCCGAAATGGGTTATGGCCCTATCCACTAATCACCCGATTTGGCCCGGTTAAGCAGTTTTTCACCCTCCAAACCTTATTTCAGCTATATCTCCCAAACGGTAAGACCATTTGGCCATTATGACCACTCTACGGAAAGGTAAACCATCAAACGAATCTAATGGAAGTGGTTTCAGGTCAAAATTCCTTTCCAATCAAAAGTTATGGCCAAAACAGTACCAACTAGGGGCAAAATGGTCATTTAAAAATCAACAAAAATCATGAACATGGGGAATGACTCTAATAGATGTTTCCCAAAGTTACATGACCATACGACTTCATATGGGAAAGAAATAAATATTCTACAATCCTATGATGTGTAGAATACGGGTCGTTACAGCCCAAGGGCACAAATAATCTGCTATTTGTTTGTTGGCTGAAACCCCATACGGGTATGGGGATGATATTGGACACACACTAGTCCCAATATTTATTTAATTGTCAATTAGGGGATTGACAGTCTGTGATGAGCGTTATTTATCTATTTAAATGCTCACATAGTTATAAATCTCACTTTGGATGTGAATGTATTGTTTGATGATTGTTATTCATTAGTGTTGAACATATGTCATGTATGAAATCCATATAACTGAAATTATATGGTAATTGATTGAGTCACATCCCGATTCAGAATATTTTTAATAAAATAATATTTTTAAAAATGAAGAACATCTTTATATAAAGAATATTTTGAAGTAAAGAATCTTGTAAAAAAAGAATATTTTAAAATTATGAATATTTTAAAATAATATTCGGTGTGAATAAAACTATGATTTTTATGTCCCTTTTTAGACGAATACAAAAATATAAAATACGAAGATGAATTAAGTAGCAAACGTTATTTTAACCCGAACGGATTTATTGATCGATTTATTCCATTTTAAAATGAATATAAAAAGAAGTGATTTATTAATCTAATAATTTTAAAGTATAAATATTTTAATATAGTAAAAATATATAGTATTCAATTTTTATTTAAAATTGAAAATGAAGATAAAATCATTTTTAAAAAATAATTTATTTTATAAAGTACGTTTTAATAGAAATTAACGATATAATATATATATATATATATATATAATGGCTGGAACAGAACGCTCCGCACAGCGACCGTTCGCGAATTTCGACCATTAACTTCAAATTGACTTAACGGGAGATCTGACCGTCGGATTCTCCTAAAACCGGGACCGTTGGGTTCGTATCGAAAAGAGATTTCCAATGAATACGAGAGTTTTGAAATCTAACGGTTAGATTTGGAGTTATGTCCAAATTAATTTTTGAAAAGGTCGCTATGGATGCAATTCGATGACCGTTTATGGAAATCGAATGTAAAGGCCTTAATAAAATTATTTAAAATATAGGAAAATTATGTAAAATCATAATAAATGATTTAAAAATATTTTAAGATGAAAAAGTCCAATTTTGTAAAGGTAAAATATATTTTTATCAAAATGAACTATTTATTAACTAGAAAGATAATCCAATGTTTTAAAATGAATAAATTGGATTTTGGGTTATCGTGAATGGTGTCTTAAATAACACTATTCTTAAAACCCTGTGTAAAAAGAATAAATATTTTAATTAAGATTAATAGAGTTTTCAAATTATATTTAGTAATTGGAATAAAGTGAAATGTGAATTGGGTTTATCGTGAACTGTGTTTTAAACGACATCTGTTCTTTAACCCAATTAACAATGAAAATAAAATTTGGAATTTATAAATCTATTATCAAGATTTAAATGGGAATTTTTCTAAAATAAAGTTTTTCAATTTAATACGTTAAATTGGAATTCAATGGAATTCGATTCAGTAATAATCGAGATGAGCTCTTGTAAATGAAGGCCATGCTATATATGGAATTTAAAAGGCTTTAACTTTATTTCATTTATATTATTAGTCTAATACGAGATTTTGTATCAATTATATACTGTTATGATTTCCATGTATATTCCATTTTGATGGAAGAAGATTTGGGTTTATCGTGAACAATGTTTATAAAAGACATTAGTTCTTTAACCCAGTTAAAGATAAGATTAATCTCTTAAACTTGAATAATCCTTAAGTAATGATTTTAGAGATTAAAAAAAGAATAACTTTAAAGAATTTTATCTTTGATAAAATTAATGGGGACTCTTCCCTAATATTGTGAATATTTTACTAAAAGAACATTCTGAATTGGAATGAGGCGTTGGATGTGTTTTCATACCACCTGATTATAAATTACGCGAGTTGTTCGAAAAGACCGGGTTTAACCCATTCTGAATAATGAATACGACAACTAACTGTCGAAGGAATTGAAGATGGTGCAAGACCAACGATCTTCACGTCGAATGTATGAGTTGCTACTGATGCCTATGATTGGAGTAGCTACCTTGAAGGGGCTACAGTGGTAGTCGTCCGGACGTACTTGTTGATTGTTCGGATATGCGAGGAATAAGGTTCCTCCGGTTTCGTTCAAACCCAGAACGGACTTGTAAATGGATGATATGTCTGACGTTGTATTCCTTTACATTGTATCCATTGATTTCTGCTAATATATATCTGTTTGGTAGCGGAGAATTCATTCTCTTTCTTAATACCCTTCTCTGAGACATTAGAACTCAGAGGTTATACATTGGTAGAAATCAATGGTAGGGAGTGACAATGTGGCATGCTAAGATGCATAGATCAAGGCTTTTTGTTGAAAAGCAAAGCCTTGTGGATGATGATCAAAGCATAACTTTAATTAGCATAGCTTTGTGTAGCGTTACTTCCCGAGCCTCACACCCCCGTAAGAGTCAAAAACGGAGCAAGGGAATGCAGGGAGTGCACACGTTTCATTCTAGCTGGAAGTAGTGTCAGTGACTTACCAGCCCTGACATTTTTACTTATGTGGTTGATGGATTATGAGGCGCCTCGGATTATTTTTATTGGTCTCCAATGGCCAATTTATAGGTCCAATAGGACCGGGAAGCATGTGTTCAGGCATAACTAATCCACTAAAGTATTTATGGACCGGCCCTGCAGGATCCAAGGGTTCGCCAGCGTCCGAATCCTGAGACATTGCTAGAGTGTCTCGAATCGGTAAGGAGATCGTTCCTAGCCTTTAATCATGATGGAAATCCAACTTCCAATACGACGCCATGCGGTTTTGATTGTATAACTAGTATGGCGACAAAGTATATGGTAGCTATGCCGTCTATGATTGATACATTAGGATTGAAATGTTTATGAAACATATATACACTAATAATACTATCAAATCCGTTTTTATCGTATCAAGTATATTTTGACCATTATAAGATAAAAACTATATCCTCCGGTTTGTGTAGCATTGTGTGATGGGACTTGAGTCTTATAATGGTTTCATTTTTCTTAAAAGCATTGTGTTGTTTAATGATTCACTTTATTTCATGCACTGGTAATCCAATGGAGTAAACCTGTTCCGCGTTAGCAGCGTGGTCCTGTGATTAGCCTTATTATTAGATCATAAGTTAAGTCAGATTTCTCATACCAGTCCCATGACTGACTCGTAGTTTGTTTCACTTGCAAACTCGGGTGCCCTCTTTTCCACACGGGCAATCGAGTAGCTTGTTTTGCAGATATATTGAGCAGGATTCTGGATCGAAGCTTAAAGCTATGTCCAGAGTTTTGACAGACTTCCGCTGTATTAGTTTATTTATTTCCGCTGCATTGTATTAAATCTTTTGTAATTTTATCTTCCACTGTATTATTTTCAATGTACTCTGATATATTCTGTACTCTGATGTTATATTATCATGATGTAATAAAAGTCTTCTATTGTTATTCTAATGTATTGTATTCCCAAAGTCAAAGTATTCGAAGATTTCCAACTTTTGGTTCAGACCTGTATGATTTATGGTCGAATCAAAGGGAAGGAATTTTCGGGTCTTTACAAAGTCATTCTTGGCATAAACAATAATGATAACTTCCATAAAATACCGTAGCATTGGTTGTTAGAAATTTGAAACAGTTGACATTATTTCCATTTGGTTACCATCTGATATACTCAGCAGCCAATATTTGAAATATTATATTGGAATTATTTGTAAGAAATATACATTGCGAAAAAATTTATTGGTATAAAAGACTAGACGTAGTCTTAAGTTAAGAGTTTAATCGTTTTAATTAAGTGTTTAATCTTTAAATTAAGAGTTTCTTGAGTTAGCCTTCCTATTGTTACTGTATATTGGAGGAGGGTAAGTGGAGTTTGGAAATGGGTGTTTAAATGGAGATGAGGGGGTTGACTTTGAGTTGTTGGAACAAAGTCAATTGATTATTTAAGTAATGTTTGAATAGCTGTAATTGGTAGGATGCAAAAAATTAGGGAATGAGGTTGATCATTGCTGCATCTCTGACATTTTAATAGTTGCAATCAATATTTGGATTGGTTGACTTGTGAAGATTTGATCAAGATCCATTAACATGTATTATGTAACCAAATTTTGAGCACCGTGGAAAGATAGTTTTTACATTCCGTAGTTCTTAGTTTAGCAACAAGAACTTTGATTCAAACCACATTGTTTACTGCTAACGACTGAATTTATTCAAAGATTATGAAAAAGAATCCTAATATTGTAACAAAATAATATAAATAAAATATCCATGCAAGATTTTAATATATAGAGTTTCCGCGAAATTCCAAAAATAACACAATTTATGTTGGAAGGCAAAATGAATTGATGCTTATCGGTCTCCCTTGTATCAAGTGGGTTGCCAATTATTATGGACCAAGCCCATTATCTTTTATCACTTATAAAATGCTATATATAGCAGTGTAAACCCTATACATAGATGATTCTAATATTCAATACAAATCACTTATGCAATTTACTCTACCACTTCTATTGTCAATTTCTGCTCAAATACAAATTCATAAAATACAAGATTCATCAAATAACTTCCATCATTACTGCATATTGTTATCCTGTAATATGTGGAGACTGGAGGTCTAATTTCTGTATTAGTAAGTATCATATACTGATATATCATAATTGCATTGTCAGTGTATGCACATAATTTACCCTTGCATGTTAAGGCATAACTACTCAAAACTGCTTCATATTGTATAAAAATAGCTAGTTACTTAATGAAACAATTCCTTATCTTACCAACATGAATTTAATGGCTGACGTGTGCATTATACATTTTAGATTTCTTTGAGAAGAAAATACTTAATTTCTTGTTTATTGTTTTGTTAACCACTACATGCACAAGTGTAGGATTACAACTTTATAGTTTATTGTCTCTAATGAGGTGTCTACAATATTATAGTGACTAAGAATTAGTTTACACATAGTTTTTACAGTATTAAAGTGACCTATCCACTTGTGGCTATTATAATATATGATCTGCTTTGTTTAGGAAGTCTAGTTACTCCAAATTAATGGTTGAAGCTATTCTTTATTACTGGTTACAATCGCAAGAACGAAAGAAAAAATTTGACTCTAATCAAAGTTCAGCTAAGTGGATTCAACTCAAAGAGGAAGACAAGGCTTCAACAACGGAAGTGAACAAATCCTCTAAGCATGGCGACATTTTACTATTTTCCATTTTAGGTTTACTATATTTTTAAAAGCTGTATCGCTTTTATGTTATCTTTATTATGCTTGAAATTTGTGTAAAAATTAACTTGCATCTCTTGTATGGTTTATTGTTTACCATTTGATTTTATAATTTAGAGTGAACGTTAGTTGCTTTGTTTGATGTGTAGGAACAATATGCAAATATTTATGTTGTATTTTGATTTTTTATATATATATTTTATGACTTATACTTTAGCATGTTAATCGATTTTTAAATTTTTTATTAACCATCCTAATATGTACCTTAAATCATTTGAATCGTTTTGCCTTTTGTTTTATCGTTCCAATGTAAAAGCCAAAAAGCTATTTGAAAAATATACATTTATGCATACCGACTTTTTGTGTTTTTGACTTATAAGTCAATATCGCACCAAACTGGCTTTTTGACTTTTTGACTTATTTAAAGTAGAAGTACTTTTTATATTAGCATAAGCACTTTTGCTTTGAATTGCCAAACGAGCCCTTAGTGAGCGATAAAACAATTATCTAGCTTCAACAATAGTAAATGAGAATAGATAGATAAACAAGCTAATCTACCAACACCAGAGAAAGAGTCAGCTCCATCTTCCCTATATCGGGCAGTGATAGCCTTTACAACAAGCGTTTCAACCATACATCCATGGTAGTCCATACAACCATTCATTCATGGCAACCAGAAGTAATTCATAATAAAAATCATAACATCCAGATTATATATCTCACGTAAACCATCTTAATCGAATTCAAAATCCCTCAAGCACAAGCCCCAGAGGCCTAAACCAATATCAGACAAGCACCCAAGAAACATCTCTTTCGACTTTAGACAATCTACATGAGACAGCCCTAGCAAACAACCAATCAAACATGACTGATTCTGGCTATCACCACCAATCCTGCTTTGAAACCATCATTAATCGTATGACCGGCTAAACACTTTTCCATCAACCATCAAGGGCCAATGGTAAACCCTGGATCTAGCATAAACTCCATGCGTCGTACAACAAAACGTAACTAGGTTCTTTCAACTGCCCAGAGTACTCGACCATACGACAAAATCGTGTAACTCCTGCTTTGAGTCCGCTAGAACCTACAGCAACGATAATTCCTCAGCCTTTAACATCTCTAGTCATCAACACTTGCGACTTTTCACAAGCTCAAAACACGCTTGAGCAACCATTATCCACTAACTAAAAACACCCTTGAGTTATCTTTACATTCATTGAACATTCTCCCTTGAACTCGCGTCGAAGCTAGAACCATTTTCGACTCAAAAACAAGCTTTGTTTAGTCGATACTGCATTTCATATCATTTCCAGCTTTCGCTATGAAAAACTGGCCAAAATGTCAAAATAGCCTTTTGCAGCGCTTCTGAAATTCTATCATACCTCCCGGTTCAATTTTGCATCTATCCGATGTGAAAAACTAAGTAAAACAACAAAACCGGCTTTCACAGTGTTAATGAGACACTATCATATCTCAATGTTCAATTATGGATCATTTTTCCTTATCATTGCCTATTCCGATTTTTTCCAATCCAATTTTGCTCGATCTGATTTTGCCCGATCCGATTTTATCCGATCCGATTTTGCCTAAGCCAATTTTGCCCAGTTGGATTTCGCCCAGTCCGTTTTCGCCCAGTCCGTTTTTGACCAGTCCGATTTCGCCCCATCTGATTTTGACTAGTCCGACTTTGCCCAGTCCGATTTCACCCAGTCCGATTTTAACCAGTCCAATTTCGCCCAGTCCGATTTTGACCAGTCCGATTTCGCCTAGCCTGATTTTGACCAGTCCGATTTTGCCCAGACTGATTTCGCCGATCCGAGTACGAAAACCACCAATTCTTCAACAAATCTTCATGCTTGAATACTACTCGATCCAGTACTCGAAAACCAACTCGATTTCAATATTTTCAACAACAATAATTCAACTAAATCAACCCATTATCAACAAATCAACCTTTAATCCAGTAATAATCAATGAACATTAAAATGATGATTCAACAAATGTCAGCAAATAAATGGATCTAAACATATAAAACTATATGGAAATTACTGGCTTTAAGTTTTCATATGAAATAAGACTTACCATGATGTAGATCTAGGAGAAAACACTTGAAAATGTTGAAATTAAGATCAAACAACTCATATACTTGATTGAATCCATGTGGGATATGCATATCACTCTCCAAATCTCTAAAACAACTCAAAAACACTTAGATCTAGATCCAGAGAGCAAAGAATTTACTCTTAACTCTTTGATTCGATGAACTCTCTCTTGGAATGATGTAGATCTAGTTTCAAACGATGTAGATCTTCGATTCTCTAATGTAGATCTAAGCTCTAATGGTGGAAAGATGTAGAAGATTGAGCAATGGAGGACCTTTTGCTCTTCCAATGAGGGAATGGAGAAAATAAACTATTCTCCTTGCCTCTAACCCCCTATTTATAGCCTCCCACCAGCCCACTAATGGGCCTCTACAAATCAACCCATTATGGCTTACAAAACATGAACAACAAACTGTGAAACTTTAAAATAATGATTCCTCCCAAAGCTCTAATCCAAATCTATATTGTGACCACTCTACTGAATGAGAATCATCATTTTCTTTCCAATGGGACATATCTCAGCACCTGATTCGACCCGAGTCAAAAGTTATGCCCTGTATAAGACTGACAAGGGAAAATGGTCACAAACAAAATTGGTAAAAATTATGGACATATCTTACATTCCCATAAACAACATATTAAAATATGAGAATGTTCCAACCCTTAGGGAATAAAATAAAAATATTTTACGATCCTTTGATACGTAAAATGCAGGTTGTTACAACTCGTTACTGATCCATAGGGTAATTCAAGGATGCAGTAGAAGAGTGCCTTCGGTTTGTCCGGTCTCAGGAAAACTTGTATGGATGTCTAACAGAATATTTCTAAAGGAGTCACGTACGTTGTTTTCTTCAAATGTACCATTGTTGGTGGCGGAGAAGACACCTTCTCTTGGCTTAACAACCAAAGTATTTTCGTGGAAATCAATCAGTGGTTTTTTGGAGGATTTAACGATGTGGAATTCAAAGTAAATGGTGGTGTACTATCTTAAAATGGTCGTTTAAACCTCAATCCTCACAACCGGGAAATGAAAAAAATCGAGTAGGCAGCATGACTAAGTTGGTTGCTCCTAATTAGGTTGTATTATCACCTATCTAGAGAAATTTCATTTCCTTCTTTATTCTATTTGATGTTATCCCTTTCGGGATATGATTGTTGATCCCAACCATTGGTGATATACATTCAATACACTCAAGCGAAATGAGTGGTCGGGTTGCAAGATGTTCTTATTGAACCTAATGTATTTCCCTCTAGAGATACACAATCGAAAGGTGGTTCTATACATTGTAATAGTCATAATACAATCTCCAATAAGCGCCCGCGGTTTTGATTGCATACTATGTGAAGTGGTGACAGTGATTTTGAAAAATAGCAATGCAAGAGGAAGTTGACTCTATTATGGAATCGCATATGTCATCTTGTGTTTGATGCACATTTGATGCTCGTGGATATTTCGAAGTTTAAGATGGAGGAATGTGCATTCACAATACTTTAGTTTGCTATGGAGAAAGTGTAATTTCCAAGATTAGAAGTTTGACCACTACTAAAGGCATTTTAGACAACTTAAGAAAATATATATGAAAAGTCAACTTACTAGTCATTTAACCATGTTGCAAAAATATTTCAGACATAAGATGATGGATGAGACTTGACTAATGGTTTATTGAATATATATAATGATTTTTTAATGAAGATGAAAACGATTGACTCGAATATGCCAGAATGTTATGATATTTCTGTGTTTGTTATCGTAGCAGTATGTATGATGTTCCGGTAGCTTGATTAGTAGTTAAGACACATAGACTCTTCACGATGGAATGATGAGCCTTTTTAGTGAATAATTGCGTGATTAAATGAAGGAGTTTAGTGGTGACGACGATGAGATTATTTTTAGTCATGCCTTAGCAGTGGAGATAATAAGAAATGTAAAGATTAAGGATAATTGTGACGATCTTGTGACTCAACCTCATCGCTATAGAATGAAACGCCATGTATTAAACAGTATGCTAAAAGATCTTTTTATTAACTTTCTGGGAGATGTTACAGACTACTACCTTGAAGAGGTCAACGTCCTCATTCGTTCATCATTCCACTTCGTTCACACATTATGCATCTAATTTGCATCAGTACAACACTGACTAACATTCACAGCATTATGAACACTATTCCAATTGGGGGATCTAACACTAATGTGATGACCATAGGACTTAAACACTGCTGGCCCAGAAAATAGCACCATAATCTAACTTCCAGGCTAAAAGATTTTCGTGTTCCCTTACCTAAAAGGATGTTACAGACTTACAATAATAGAGTATGTTCAAATTCTAGATCAAAGCATGATGATCGAGTGTGAGAAAAACTGAAGGATATAAACCTAATATGCTTTAGATTTAGGAAGCCAGTCCATTGAAAGAATGAGTGTCTAAAGAATATACTATGTCAAAAAACGAATCAGACAACAACGATCACATAACATATGATAAATACTATATTATCATATTGTTTCCCATAGTTTCACATAAAATTTGAAAAAAATCATCTTTTGTATAAAGAGACCGTGAAATCTTCCATCAGTTGTGTAAAGCCACTCCACTTTGATATACCAAAGATGGAAAGAAGCATAAGATACCAGATCTTGTCAAGCAGGAAGGTCTTAATTACTGGGATAAATTTCTGATCGGTTTTTTCCTCGATGGTTCGTTATCATTTCATACTGTATCTAATTACTTGCGTACGCATTGGAAACTAATTGGGGAGGTTGACATTAAATCGAATAGGTTTCATTTTTATTTCAAATTCTTCTATGACTCTGATAGGGAAAAAAATACTCAGATCCGATCCATTTTCATATGTGGTAGGATGTTTATCATATCTGTTTGGGATCCAACCATAGGCTGTGCCCAATCTCAAGTAAAGAAGGTCCCTGTTTGGATTCATTTATATAGAATACCCATGGTTTTATGAACTCTAATCGACATCAATTGGCTTGTAATTCATATAGGCAGATTAGTCTGTTATGATATTAGTACTGAAAGGTTAGATAGGTTAAGATATGGGAAGGCATTAGTCGAAATTTCTCCTGAATTTGAGCTTCCAAGTGCTATTGAAATTGATGGTTTGGGAGATTCTTGTCCAATTGTAAAGGTAGGCTATGATTGGAAACCAAGGATTTGTGTCAATTGTAGGGTATTTGGACATGATTCAGCCCACTGTGAATTACATGCTAATAATAATAAGGATGATGAAAATCTGGTTAATGCTAATATGAGGGATTATTCTCCAGATCAGAATGTCCAAGTACAAAAAACACATATAAATATACATGCCAATGGTAATCAGGAGAAATGGACAAATGTATACAACAAGAAAAAGAAGTATTGGAAGAGAAAGGAGGTTGATACTAGTAAGGGTACAATATATAATGCAGATGCTACTGGCAATGGAAATGTTAATTCTTCTACAAGCCTAGCTTCTAAGTATATTGAGCAGAATGTTGAAAATGTTGGTCTTGTTCATGATGAGCCTAATATTATACATTCTGACCTGATTATGCTCAATTAGATCACACAGATAATGTGAGATGCAGGCCAGCGAAATTGTGTATGAGATTGATACCATGTTTGGTAATCTGTTTGATGATACAAGAGAACATCTAGAAACTTCAAGGTAGGTTACAGGAAATTCTTGTAATGATAAATCCACATGCTTCGATACTAGTACATCCTTTTCTGGTTTATTATCTAGTGTCACTTTTGCTGCTTCCTGTCCATCTCTTTTTGGTGCTATGACATGTTCATCATCATTTAGTCAAACCTCTCCTGCTTCTTCCTGTGCCAAGCATTCTACTTCCTCTTGTCTGAATTTTTCTTCGGCCTTGAGTGGCACAACTTCTTCCGGTGCAAAGCAATCTGCTTCCCCATATGCTAATTTGAAGCCTCCTGACCATCTAATTCTTCCTCCTCCAGCTATTGATTCTTCTAAGTTGTCCTCTGCTGTATCTATGAGTGCCTATCCCTCAGCAAAATCCAAAGGCAAGACACTTAAAGGTAAATTTTAGGATGAAGATGACCTTGATGAGGGACATGAGTTCACACTTAAAGACATACTACCTGCTGGAAGCAATGTGTTATCGCAGAAACGACACACTAAGCGCAATCCTGGCCCTTTATTTGATAAATTCATCACGTGAACAATTCTTGTGCCTAGTGTCAGATCTGAAGGAATGTCCTGAGTTTAAGTTGGTTATGTAATGCTTTCTTGAGTTTTGTGAGTGAGTATTAGTGACTTTGAATAGTATATAGAAGGATGGTAATATGGCATAACATGCTTGTATATTCTGATGTGTGTAAGTAATTATTTTGGAGATTAATAAAATTTGGGCTTAACTTTCTAAAAAAATAAGTTATCAATTTTTTTTAAGTTTTCCCACCAATTTTTTCTTTCAATTTGGTCGCATATTCCTTGATTTATTCCCTTTCCACTTTCTATCCATTTCATTTCTCACACTAAAAAACCATTTCTAGACTTATGGTTTCCTTTAGGCAATTGTTCTCCCCTTTTCCGTATCTCAATATATTGCAAATGGTGGTCTCCTTTATTAAAATTAGGGTTTGTGATATTGAATTTGTCTCTTTATCGTCTTTATACAAATCTAATACTCTCTTACTCTTAGATTGGATTCTTTCGCATCTTCTGGAATTAGGGTTCCCAATAGAGTTTGATTGCTACAACTGGTACATGATATTTTTTATGATTTTGGATTGCTAGAAGTTGGTCTATAATTAAATCGATGATGATGTTGTATAACAACCCGAATATTTGGTATATGAATATTTAATTAATCTAAATATTAAAATGATTGAATTTAGAATTTAATGACTTGAATTAAATTTAATAGGAGTATTTGACTATTGAATTAACTTGAAATTTGAATCTTGAGTTAAAAATGAAATCAAATTGATTTGAAGCTTATGTAAAGTTCAATTTGAATACAAATGATATAGTGAACTAGAGTGTTCTGAAATTGATTTGAAATAATTCGATTTTAATTAACAAGTAAAATTAGCCATTTTTGCAAATAATTCGGATTTTGATGAACCAATTTCATTGTTTTTGGAATAACAAATTACTATAAGATTTAAAGTTTCATACAAATCAAAGTTGTTTTGTGATCATGCACAATATAAATATATATCGATAAACAATTTGAAATTTTTAATAATATTAAGTTGATTTAATATTAATAATAATAACCATTGAATATGAATGAACTCTGTCATGAAACTAGTTTCAGTGAGTTCGAAATAGTAGTACATAAATATGAACATCAGCCAGAATGCCTTGGTTTGGAGTTCGGTAAAAATTAGAGTATTCGGTACATGAATATTGATTTATGAATGCTTATAGTTAGAAGCCTTTGTTCATTTTCTAGTCTTAAACCCCAATTTATTTCTCAAGCCGTCATCTCCATTATAGCAAATCCAATGGCTAAAATTAAAAACCCCTGATTTGTGCAAAATAAAAAATCATTCAACATGAATTCTGTAAACCTTGAGCCCAAGAGCAGATCGATGGCCATCAATAGTAGTTTGGTTGTGCAGTTTGGCCGGAATTTCGTTCGAAGGGAGTAGAAGATCTCATGGCTTTTCTAGCACTAGAGTTGACGAAGAAGGGTGGTCGGACCTGTAGGGATCGGTGGCATGTGGCCTCAATGCCTTGTTGAAACACTGTAACCATGCTTTCCATTGGTTAATACTTGAACGTATGATGATAAACTGAACCTACATATTTTCGAATGTATATGTTTATGCATATATACATATATATATATATATGTGTATACTTACGCATTTCAAATACTGATGTTGAGCTATTCGTTAGTACGGTGAAATGCTGGGCTTTCACTTGTTGACGCCTACTGTCTTTATATTTTGTTTTACTGTATGTATTTGACATTTGGCTCTTGCAGTGCTAATGCGCATCTTAATCTTTGCTAAACCTGGCCCTACCTATTGTTCATACCCTTATTTTTTCTTGTTCTTGCTCCTATTTTGGAACTCCATGTTGCTTTGAGTTTACCTGGCAGTTTTGACATGCGCATCCAAAATCTTGAAACTGATATAGTTATATGCAATTGTGATGTGATAATTTTTTATCGTGGTTGCTAATGGCCAGAAGTGAAATAAATTCCCTTCTTCTCATGTGTGGTTTGCTTTGTCATGCATTGACATACTGTTGGACCATTTACTTATACCCCTTTTGTAACACCCCGAAAATTCTATAACTGTGAAATTCATAAATTAAAGTATAATTAATTTGAAATCAAAGAACTAAGGGAAACGGGGTACGCCATTGCGTTCGTCTCGGAAAAATACGCGAAATAGAGTCCGAGTTTTCGAAAAACGGAGTCCGTATGAAGAAGATATGGCCTTCGGAAGTTTGAGAATCAAGTTTAAATTCAAACAGAATAAATCAGGTTTAAATTCGAAAATGGGGCCCAATGGGCCAGGGCGGAAAAACACCCGCCTGACCCACCAAGTCGACTGGGCTGTCGACCTGGTCTAACCAGGTCGACAGGCCTGTCGACAGGGCTGTCGACAGGGCTGTCGACAGGGGTGTCGACCTGGTCCAGACCCAGGTCGAGCCCAGTCTAACCCGGCTGGCCTATTCTCTATGTGGTCGATTTTCTGTGGTCTGCTTTGTCACTAGGGCTAGGTGGCAAGTTTTAATTGGTCTCTCCTTAGGATGAATGGCTACGATCAATCCAAGCAACATCAATGGTCCTAATCAGTTCCTAACCTCTATATAAACAACCCTAGACAAACCCTATTCTATTCATTCAAAATTAAGAACATAGCCGCCATGTTGCTGAGGAACGACTAGAGGCAGCCGCCAACTAGAGAGAGGATTAGGAGGAAAATTCTAAAGCTTAAAGAGACCTAAATCAAATCAATTCAACAAAGGAATCATATCTCTTAATTAGAGAATTCGTCACACCATTGTAAGTAGAGTATTACTTTGGTATGAACAAATAATTGTGTTGGTTTGTATGCTTGAATTGTGGCAATAAAGTAATTCATATTTGTGCGTTCTTATCAATTTATATACGTTTGGATTATGTTATTCAATTATAAAGAACTACATGCGGTAGTTCTATGCAAGTATACGTTTGGAATATTCGCAAATTATGTAATCCATGTTGAAGCTACATGTATGTAGTTGATTGATTTAAATACATGCAAGTTTGGGGCTTTGCTACTATGCCATCATGATGTATATTTTTGTGCATAAATCAATTTGTAAGTAATTAAAACAGGTTTGGTTATTATAATCCATATGAAATTATGTTGAGAATTTGGCATCATGTATTAAGTCATGCTTTTGTACTAGAAAAACCTATTTGCAAACTTATGAATATGGCTAGGCTATGAATGATATTTGGCATAATTGAAATCCATGATTAAGTCTATCTTGTTTACAAGAATTATATGATGACATATGTGGTACATAGTTAGGATTAGATTCAAAATCCCTTTTTGCAAGTTTACATGACTAAAGTAAGAATCATGATTTCATGTTAGAGAAATTTATGCCATGCTTATGTTTGACATTATGCCATGCTTATGTTAGAAATATTTATGCCATGCTTATGTTTGACATTATGCCATGCTTATGTTAGAAAATTTATGCCATGCTTATGTTTGACATTATGCATAAATAAAAGTATAGGTTCATGTTGTAGTTAGGACTATGTGTCAATAATGATACCCAATTTAGACTCTTATCTCAACTACAAGTTTACATGGTTTGATTCATGTCACCTATGCTTTATGACCAAAGTATATGTTATTACTATGCAAGTACACCAGTTTCTATTTTGTATTTCCAACGTCATATTGCAAGTTCATGCGCTCACCTTCCCCTTTTTGTGTATGTAATCACGCTTTAAGCCTCCCCTTTCGCATGGCTAAAGTTGGGCTTAAAAAGGTTAAGCCCAACACATAAACGAACGTGTTAAACGGGGGAAAATAACGTTGGGTTGAAGTTACTAATGAATGAAAACATAAAATAGAAGGGCCCAAATTCAAGTATGGGTTGGGCCCATGATTGGTGTAACCTTTACGCCATTTACTTAATAATGGCCCGCAAATATTTACATATAAATAAAGAAGAAAGACAAAATATGTAAATGTAGAACATACGATGTGTTTAACCCGAGGTTGGATTGAGTTGTGATGTAAACCTGCCCGGAACCGTCCGGCTGTCCAGTAGTCACAACAATACCTATCCAATGTGGGAGGTTAAACATGGAGCCCAATAAGGACCCGAGGTTAGACTGAGTTGTGGCGTAAGACTGCCCGGAACCAACCGGCAACAGGCAGCCACAACAATACCTGTCTAATGTGAGAGGTCAGGGCCTTAATAAGACAATTAAGGCTGAGTCAGGATTGTTAGGATTAAGTGAACTAAAGACTTAATCAAAATGGAACATGCTAAACTAAACGGACTGGTGGGGTTAGGTTAGGAAACACTTAACCAACTTAGCATGTTGGCTAGAGATAGAAAACCTAGTAACGGGGGACCCTTTTCAGCAGTAACCCTAGAAGGCGTATCAGGAAACCCTGAAACTAGGCAGGGTGGGGCACGATTACTGGGCTGATTGTAAGAGGTCAAATCGACGGCGGTGGTGTAGCAGTGTAGGTTCTAACGGGGTACGGGCGTGCACACACTCCGGCGCAGAAAAATAAGGCACTGGGCACCAGTAGCATACCTGTGCACTCTAGGGTTGTGTCGGGCCGCCACCATGGGACTTGATACACCCCACGGTGGGACCAGCATAGGTAACTACAAACATCGGGGGCCGTAAGACACATGTAACCATGCGAGTAGGAGCCGATCATCATAGAATGGATCACATCACCCTGATTGTGGGGTGCCAGTTGGAAACTAGTTTATATGGGTTCAGAGATTAATATGGGGTACGATAGTATATTCGACCCTAGACAACTTAACCAAGTTTATAGTGTTTGCCCACTTCTAGTTTATACTTATTATACCCAGTTCTTTATTCATAGACAAAATAGTACTAGACTTACTCAGGCTTATGTCTGACTCTACCTTTCTTTCGTCTTCTTTTCTTCCGTTTCCCCCCCCCCCCCCAGGTCCACAGGGAGGGAACACTGCAGCTTGACCAGCATTAACATCCAGCTTGAAGAAGAGAAATGTATTGCTTGGAACTTTCCGTTTTTGAACTATGGCTTGGGACAACCACTATGGGGCTTTTGCAGTTTATCTATGTTTTATTTATGCTTCTTTAAATAATGTACTCAAGACAGATTATGAAAGTGTTATGTTATGTTTTTGGAAAGGATGTTGTTGTAACACGTATTTGATTTTATGAAATAAAAGTTTGTTGTTCTTCCGCTGTTTACAAATATGTGTTCTTATATCTGTCTTGTATATCTGTGACTTGTACTTATAAACCTCCACCAAAATTAGGGCATTCCCTTTGAGAGTGACCCTAACGGAGGTGGGGTGTTTCACCTTTGAACTTGAAATACACACACATTTATGTATATTCTCATGTTGGAAATGTTTTTATAAACATTAGGTGAATTATTAAAAATGTTGGAATAAGTGTATGAATGACTCCTATATGTGAATAGTCTCACATCATGGAACTATATTGAAGAAGCAAGTATTTATACTTGTTTCTAAGAAGTCATGTTGGGGCCTTGGGCTCCCAATACATGCTTTGTTGTGAGGAGGGAGACCATGCATCATGACCACCACACACGCGCGCGTGACCGGCCGACTCGACTCGACCCAATCTGGTTCGGTTCGGCTTGGGCTTGGGCCTAGGACTTAGCTTTGTGGTGTAGACACTTATATTTTTGGACCAGAAAACATTCCATTTTTCGAACCATTTTTTTATGAAAAAACGTTTTTATGTAACGGTACTTTTGTCCCGTAATTTCAGCAGATTCGGTTTTTTCTCCCACTACTCCGTGAAACCCTAATTCCCGTTCTATATATAGTCTTTATCTACAGATGAAAAAATACGCCAAATTGTATTTTATCTTCTTGTCTTCGGCATTAAATTTTCTTCCAGCGATTTTCGAACAGTACTGATTTTCGAACGTGCAAATCTGCACCGATTTGTTGTGCAAGCAAATCAGTTATCATTTCTTGAGGCTGTTTTATCCTAGAGGCGGCGACGGAAGTACGAACTGGTTTGCACCTCTGACCAGATCGCCGAATCATCTTCAAGAAAGCGACCTAGTCCGCGACTCAGCCATTGTTTTCCCAACAATTTGAAGACGATTCGAAACAATGGCTACAAACTCAACCGTAGACGATGCTGCTCCACCCTTTTCTTTCCAGATCCCTCTCGTGACTGCTGCTCCGTTAAGATTTGAAGGCTTTCACTTCAAGCGATGGTGTCAGAAGATAGAGTTCTTCCTGACGATGAGAAAGGTGGTGGCTGCGCTGACTACTGACAAACCGCAGCTACCAGACAGACCTGACGAGGCTGATGCAGCAAAGATGACATCATGGACTAAACAGTCAAAGCAACTGCAAACCTAGACTGAACAGGATTACCTATGCAAGAATTTTATTTTGAATGGACTGAGCGATGATCTGTATGACTACTACAACTCAAATGAAAATACAGCAAAAGAGACCGGGAAGCACTGAAAAAGAACTATGACACAGAGGAGGCTGGGGCAAAGAAATATGCTGTAAGCCGCTACCTAAAATACCAAATGACAGATGACAGGTCAGTAGAGATGCAATCTCATGAGCTTCAGAAAATAGCTCATGAGATTATCTCCGAAGGTATGGCATTGGATGAACAATTTCAAATTGCAGTTATCATTGACAAATTACCCCCTGGATGGACATATTTTAAGAATGTCTTACGACATAAGACTAAGGAATTTTCCTTAGAAAGCTTGATCACACGCCTCCATATTGAGGAGGAGGCACGCAAGCAGGACCAGAAAGAAGAAGTGTTGATTGTCAATAACATCAACACTAAAAAGACCAAACCCGCTGTTCTGAACCCGAACCCAAAATCATTTAAGAATCAGAACAGGCGTAATGAACAGAATGAGAATTCGCAAGGAAACCCAAAAGGACAGCAGAAACCAACCCAAATGAATGATTTTGGACAGTTGTTTCTATGTTACAACCGTTGAAAACCAGGTCATATGGCACGAAAGTGTCGGAACAGGCCAAGCTCTGCACTGTAGGCTAACCTGATTGAGGAGCCTCTTACGGCTATGATAACTGAGATTCACCTTATTGGTGGATCAGAGGGTTGGTGGGTAGACACTGGTGCTTCTCGCCATATCTGCTATGATCGTGACTTGTTCTCTACATACACGGCTGCTGAAAATCAGAATGTGTTGTTAGGAGATTCTCACACTACTAAAGTTGCAGGGATTGGCAATGTGGAATCAAGTTTACCTCTGGAAAGACTGTTATTCTAAAAGATGTTATGCATACTCCAGAGATAAGAAAGAATCCGGTTTCTGGCTTTCTCCTTAATTAGGCTGGTTTTACTCAAGTTATTGGGGCTGATTTGTATACCTTAACTTATAAGGGAGCTTTTGTGGGAAAGGGTTATGCTTGTGAGGGTATGTTTAAACTGAATGTTGGAACTAATAAAGTGTCTACTTCTGCTTATATGTTGTGTGGTTTTAATATTTGGCACTCTAGATTATGTCATGTTAATAAATGAATAATTCATAACATGAGCACTCTAGACATGATTCCTAAAATGACAGAATCCAAACCTGATAAATGTGAATTCTGTACACTAACTAAAATCACAAAGAAACCTCATAAATCTGTTGATAGAGTTTCTGAACCCTTAGACTTGATTCATTCTGACATATGTGAACTTGATGGTACTTTGACTAGACATGGACATCGTTATTTTATCACTTTTATTTACGACTGTTTTGATTTCACATATGCATACCTTACGAAAAATAAAAGTGATGCTTTTGACATGTTTAAAACATTCAAAACCGAGATTGACAATCAAGCAAATAGGAAAATTAAGAGACTTTTTAGTGATAGAGGAACAAAATATGAATCTAATTCAATACTGGATTTCTATAAACTACATGGTATAGTACATGAGAGGACTGCACCCTATTCTCCTGAAAGGAACGGTAAAGCTGAAAGAAAAAATAGGACCTTTACTGAATTAGTAGTTGCCATCCTATTAAATTCTGGTGCAGCAAAGCATTGGTGGGGGGATATTTTATTAACTGTACGCTATGTTCTGAATAGAATCCCCAAATCTAAGAATAAAATTTCACCTTATGAAATTTTAAAGAATCATAAACCCAATGTATCATACTTTAGAACTTGGGGTTGTTTAGCATATGTTCGCATTCCAGACCCTAAGAGAATAAAATTGGCAAGTAAAGCATATGAATGTGTATTTATAGGTTATGCTATTAATAGCAATGCATACAAATTTTATGACATAAATGCACATAATATAATTGAATCAAATGATGCCGGTTTTTATGAAACAAAATTTCCTTTTAAACTAAGGAATAGTGGGGGCACTTCAAGTATGCCTATTAGAACAGAACTTAATGAAAATTCCGAAGCTGAACCTAGAAGAAGTAAAAGAGCAAGAACCATAAAAGATTTTGGTTTAGATTTTTGCGCTTTTACTATTGAGGAGGATCCCATGAACCTCCAAGAGGCCTTATCTTCTTTAGATGTCGATTTTTGGCAAGAGGCTATAAATGATGAGATGGATTCTTCGGAATCCAATAAACTTTGCATTTGGTAGATTTACCCCCGAGCTGCAAATCTATAGGCCGTAAATGGGTGCTTAAAAAGAAATTAAAACCTGATGGTACTATTGATAAATATAAAGCACGACTAGTAGCAAAAGGTTTTAAACAAAAAGAAAATATAGATTTCTTCGACACTTTTTGACCTGTTACTAGAATCACATCCATTGGGTATTAATTTCACTTGCCTCTATTCATAATTTATTAATACACCAAATGGATGTGAAAACCGCATTCTTAAACGGTGAATTAGACGAAGAAATTTATATGGACCAGTCTGAAGGATTTGTAGTACATGGTCATGAACATAAAGTATGCAAATTAGATAAATCATTATATGGTTTAAAACAAGCACATAAACAATGACATGAAAATTTTGATAACTTAATCATTTCACATGGTTTAAAAGTTAATGAAAGTGATAAATGCATTTATTACAAGTCTGAGAATGACATTTGCACTATTATATGCCTTTATGTAGAAGACCTACTCATTTTTGGGTCAAATATTCATGCCATAAACTCAGTTAAATCCTTATTAAGTGCCAATTTTGATATGAAAGATCTAGGTGAGGCGAGTGTAATCCTTGGTATTAAAATTACTAGGTCAGAAAAGGGATTTCTTTGGATCAATCTCATTACATTGAGAAGATACTAAAGAAATACAATTACTTTGACTGTAAACCTGCAAATACACCATATGATAACAGTGTAAAGTTATTTAAGAACACTGGTGAAGGTGTAAGACATTCTGATTATGCGAGCATCATTGGCAGCCTTTGGTACGCCACTGATTATACTAGACCCGACATTGCCTATGTCATGGGATTATTGTACAGGTTTACCAGTAGACCTAGTATAGAGCACTGGCATGCTATTGAAAGGGTCATGAGATACCTTAAACGAACTATGAACCTCAGATTACATTATGAAAGGTTTCCAGCTGTACTTGAAGGATATTCCGATGCAGACTGGAATACCTTATCTGATGCTTCTAAAGCGACCAATGGCTATATATTTAGCATCGTTGGAGGAGCTGTTTCTTGGAAATCCAAGAAACAGACTATTTTGGTTTAGTCTGCTATGGAGTCTGAGATGATAGCATTAGCTACAGCTAGTGAAGAGGCAGAGTATCTGAGAAATCTACTAGCTGAGATTCCCTTATGGGAAAACCGATACCATCTGTGTTGATCCATTGCAATAGTACCGCGGCTATTGCAAAAGTTCAGAACCGTTATTATAACAGTAAGAAACGAAAATTACGTCGTAAGCACATCACTGTTAGAGAACTACTTTCTATAGGTACCATTAGAGTGGATTACATACGTAGTGATGAAAATTTGGCAGATCCTTTGACGAAAGGACTGTCCAGAGAGAAAGTGTATAATTCTTCTAAAAGAATGGGACTATTGCCTTTAGATTATTGAGTCACACACAATGGTAACCCGACCTAAATGACTGGAGATCCCAAGAACTAGGTTCAATGGGTAAAAACAAGTTGTGTAGTGATATGAGTTGAACATGTTATTTAATAAACCAAGAAGCATGCATTCCTGAAGTGATTACACTACAAGAAAAATACCCTATTGCAACTAGCTATTTGCAACAGACGACAAATGACAGTTGCAGTAAATGATATTTAGCAACAGACCTATTATAGCAGTTGCAATAGATGAGATTTAGCAACAGACCTTTTTTTCCTGTTGCGAAAAGATTATTTTTAGCAACTGCGCTTCCCTTCCTGTTGCAAAAACATACTTTTAGCAACTGTGCTTCCATAACAGTTGCAACAAACATATTATTTGCAACTGCGCTTCCAAGCCAGTTGCGAATAAATATCTTTAGCAACTATTTTCGCCACTTGCAATAAATGTAATTTTTTACAACTGGTAAAACCAGTTGCGAAAAACATACTATTAAAAATTAATATCAGCTTTTAATGATTAACTTTTACTAATTGATTTTAAATAGTTACTATTAAATGATTAACTACTAGTAATTATATAATAATTAAGATTAATATTTAATAATTATTAATTAATAATAAAATTTAAGTATTATAAAGTGATATTTATAACTGATAAATAAATATTAATAATTACTAATTAGTAAAATAATAATTAATAAATTATTATAATTAACATTTTAAAAATAATAAAATAAATAAATAATTATTAAATAATAATAAATTAATAAAAAAACTAATGGATAATAATTAATAATTAATTTGAAATATGAATATGTTTAAATATTAATTGAATAATTTATAATTAATAAATTCATAATAAATAAACGATAATTGATTAAATATTAAAAATACCTTATTTAGCAATACGACTTAGTAGTCATTATTAAATAGTAAAGAAGTAATAATCAATTAATGACTAATAATTAATTTGTAATAGTTATGAAGTGGCATTTATTATTAATTTTTAATAATTATAAATACTAGTTATATTTAACAGCTAATATACCCAAAAAATATAATTTTTTAAAATTTTACAAAATAAATGTATATATGTCATAAAATATATAATTAAAGTTTGAAACTTAATTTTGATAGAACCCATAAATGAAAAGTAAAAACTAAAATTTTATAAAATGTTTAATATTTCATAAGATTCGAAAATCTTGAAATAATTTCAAAATAATAAAATATAAATATTATGTCTTACATATTCATCCAAATAATATATCCATGACATCATCGTTGACATAATGATTTTATTTTGGTACTAAATATACAAGCCGCCTCCCTTAAAATTTGGCTCCAACGTTAGAATTTTGGCTCCAACAGTTTGGCTCCACCTTTGTAAATTCTGCCGCTATCATTTTTCTCCCCTGCCTCTTTTCTAGACTTTTCCCGTTCCCGTTTCTTCTTTCAAACCCTAAAACCCAAATTTGTTCTTTTAGATCCTTTCTGATTTCAACTGCTATCGATGTTAACATTCGGTGATTTCTTGAAGGATTCATAGTTCGGTTCTCCCTAAACAGTTCTCTTGTTCCTCTCGCAGCTCTACCCCATACTTCATCTCAAGCCACGGATCCCAGCACCCCATATTTCATCTCAAGCCACGGATCTTGCAGTCTCTAGTACGTAATTTTCTCAACATGTTGGGTTTTCTGGTTTGGGTTATTTTTGGGCTTGGCGTTGATCTTCGGGAGGAGGCTGTTTGGGATTTGTGTTTTTGTGTGTTTAGTTGGCTTGCGTTTGCCTGAAGTTATGACTAAATGCTGGGTGTTTCTCAATGAGGTGGATGGATAAATTTTAAAATGATTATTCGATTTATCAGTCAATTCATCTGTATGTGCTGTTTTGGTACTACGGCCTATCATGCTAATGCATAAGTTGTTCGCATCTAAACTTTTTTTAGCTCATGATTCAGTATTTGCTTACTGAATTCAAAATATGACATTCAAGTTAGTTTTGTCTAGTTATTTGTGCCTGTAGACTTGTCCAGCTAACTGACCATGCGAGCTGTTGTTTGGTAGGGTGAATGGAGCATACATTGTCAGAGATTTATGCAGGCGATTCAGATCAATGAGAACATAACAAGTAGAAGGCGTAATAGCAAATGTGGGTGAATTGGATACTTATATGTCTGGCGTAGAGTGCGGGATAACAGACGTTGCATGAGTAGGTGAAAATTCTTCTGACAAAGTCGAATTAGCATACAGCACCTTAAGTGGACTGGGAAGAATGGGTAATGAATTGGCTGCGCTGGGTAGTCAAATTATATGATTGACTAGTATTTATGTTTTACTTGTTTTTACAGCTTTCTTCGGGTAATTTTCTATCAGGCTTAGCAATGAAACTATGACTTTTTCCATCATTAGGTGGCAAGGAGTATGTAAGTTATGTTTACTTCAATCAAATTGTATCTACAGCTTGAAGTTTTAGCTTTTTTTATTGCTCTGATACTATTTTATGCATAGATGCTGCACCAAGTCTTATCTATGTACTCAACTTTGCTTTCCGTGATAAGTTGCCGGGGAAAAATATACATACTGATGGTTTTATTTGCTGGGACAACAACTCCGTTTGTCAACTTAAGATGGTATGTCATGTTTTCATCTATTTGAGTCATCCAACATATTTTTTATGAATTTTGATGCCCTTAACATCAATGTTACATAGGTATTTGGATGTTGATGGTCGAAATAACTCTACCTTGTATATTTACAATGGGTTTGCATTTTTTTTGGTTGGTTGGTAAGTTAATAGATCAATTCTGTTCTACTTCAAAAGCATTCAAGTGAAATATGTCAAACATAACACCAACTGTTTACAAATTAAAGATTAACATTTTTGACTGAGTGGCATTACAGCTTGTCTACAATTCTACCACAGCTTGCTACTAATATGGATTTTATTGTATGTTTATTGTAGATAGCAGGGACCATTCTCCATTAATACTTCTATGTCCACGGTACCTTCACTTTCATCAGGTATGGTTTAAATGTTCCAAATTATATGAATGATGAAATCAGGTTCCTTTATATTTTATATGTTATCGCTGTTTAAAAATAAAGAAGGAAAGTGTAGCAATCGACATCGTTCCAAATTTTATATAATTCTTGTGTAACGCTTGTAGCACCAAAGAAATCTAAACCGTTTTGAAGTTTCTTTTGAATTAGAGCATAAATGGGTATTTATCAGACTGACCTGCATATTTGTAAAATGGGTATTTTACTTTCCCATTGAAATGGTCAGACTTTTAGTGTACCACAAAGCTTCTGATTTGAATTTAGATTCCTGCAATATATAGTAACATGATAAGTGTATTTAGCTTTTACTTTCTCCTATGAAGAACTTAAAATCTATACCCTAGAACTCTAAAGTGTAATGAGGTTAGTATTGGCCAGTATACTTACTTTATATGGATTGGTCCATCACCAATCTCGGGATTGCAAACATGAGGTTGTAAAAACCACTTTGGAATGTTGCATTTACACCTATTTCAGTTTGGGTTTGGACTAGCATTTAGATAATATTGAGATTGTTGCGTCCCGTATGATAATATGGAGAATATCATACAGTGTAAGTGGTGTTCTTCCTTCTTCCTCGAAGTCGAAATATGCATGTACGTAGATAATGGTGAAATAAATATGAAAGCATATGAAAATTATAGATCAATGTTAATAAAGTTATCTAAGGTTTTAAAACACATGATTTTCAATGCTTTCAACATAAAAATTCAGAAAGTAGATTTCATGTAGTAGCAATGTATGATGTCTATATTGCACCTGCAAGTGTTTGTGCGCATACAGAATCGTAGCCTGTTCCATTTAATTCATTTATCGTCATCTTGGTAACTTTACACGTTGATCATCTTGCCATAGATGTATAGAGCTGTCGTTTATTTTTAAACTGCTATTCAAAGTTACTACATTGGGAAAAAAATTGCTTGATCAATTTGTGGCCTTACACTAATGATTGGTTCATCAAAATTCTCTTGAATTAGAACAGGCTATGATAATACGGTTAGACTGAGAAAATAATAATAAATAAGAATATGTTTTGTTATTTAAAAAAGTGTAGAGTAATATGGGAAGGCTGCAACCTTGTTTATATTTTATTTATATTTTTTTTGCCCCCATGCAGCAAGTACATATCTGGACCCTATTTATATGGGACGGCCAATAATACCATTTCATATTCTCACTTGACAGAAACTCCAACATTTGAAGACAGAAACTCCAACATTGAAGTTGGTCTGAACACTTGAATTTCGCTTTTTACTTCTATAGATAAGAAATAAATATCTTATGCATTCTATGCATCTTAGGCACACCAAGGCCTAAAGCTCAAATTGGCGACCTTAGTTTTCCACACATGCTAAAAAATTATACAATGGTCCAAGCATTAACTTCTGCTATTTTTACCAATTTATTTGTACTTTATATTTATTTCTAGATATGCAAGTTTGCTCGAGCTAAATATCAGTTGGTTCATGCATTGAAAAGGCTTTAAAAAAAATCATATCACTACTTGAATGAGGCGCAACAACTAGCGCCAAGATTTTGTTCATCTATCGCTAAAAATATGCCTTTCTTTGCAGGCTGAAATTAAACTTGTTTGCGTTTTGGTGATGAGACTACCGAGGAAGTGTGGCTGTTTGAGTGAGTGTTTTTTGGGTGGAAGAGGAAGGTGACTGTTATTCTTGTGTTTTCATATCTTTTTTGATGATAGGTTTATTGTGCTGATGCCAAATAATTGCACAAGTTGCTAGCTAATATCAAAATATCTTTATTCCGCAATATGATCCATTTAAAGTTTGAACGTAGAAAACTGTGTTTCTTGCCTCATATCTTGTACTGTTTGCACTTTGTACTCTATAAAAACATGTCTCCTTATCCATTAGATACCATATTTAATTTAGATATATGCTTAGATTATTTTAAAAATTGTTTTCTTCCTGCAAATGGTGAAAATAAACCTTCTGTCTTTTGTTTTATAAATCTATGGCTTATTCGTTTCAAGAAGAGGTTTTCTCTCTCTCAATATGATTATGTATTCATAAAGTAACAACCAAATTAAAATTTCATTGCAGCTTTGAAAATAAATTTACACTTAAACTGCTGCTGTTCTTTTGAATGCTAAAGACTTGACTTTTTTACATTATAAAAATTTATAACTATCACTCATTTTACCAGTGCAGAACTGGTCTTACATGAAGAAATAGACTATAATGATCTTGTTCCTTCTGTTGAGCATGAGGATATATCAACTGGGTCTGATAATAAAGATAACCTTGATTGTAAGTGGATTTGTATTCAAATCTTGGTTCTACCCTTCTTCAAATTTACTATATTTTGTTCAAATAGTAGCTGTGCATATTTTCTATTTTTATAAAGTTGTTAACCATACAGTTTCATGTATTATTCTATCTGTTATGTAGGTTGTCTTTGCAGTGAACCCAAACGGGGTATTGGGTGGGATATTGGTAAGGGTATTGGGCATGATAAATTGGTGAATTGGGTACGCATTTGCAGCAATTGAGTGAAATGTTTAATTCGTGATTTTTAACTTAATTGTAAGATGCATTTAATAATTGCAGATAATAAAGTCATAAATTTTTAGATTTTCCATTATACACTGCATATCATAGATTTATTAGTAATTGCAGATAATAAAGTCATATTTAACTAGGTTTCTCACCATTTTCCATGAACGGTAAAAATATAATTATCACATTCCTGTGTTCGACGCATCGTCACAAACGCGAACGTGACACAATATGGCTGCGAACGGTACAATAGTTTATTTAGAACTTTCCTGAATTTTTGTTTATTCAATATTGTGCTTTTTATATGAATTTAACTTGTAATGTTTGGGTATAAACTGTATATTGACTCAGTGGAAAAGACAAGCGATAGCGATCGTGGAGATCCTATGATCCCCAAGTGAGATTGAAGCGTGATTGTGTTGGTATACTCGCTGCATTTAAGCTTAACAACCCCTTTCAGCATGTAGTGATTGTGGCAAATACTCACATATACTGGTAGTAACTGTTCCTTGGCTTTTCATGCAAAGCAAAAGATCACCTTTCCTTCCTATACAAATATAAGCAATTCTGATTGATTTTTTCTTTGTTTAGTAATCCTGAATGGATAGATGTGAAATTAGCTCAAGTAAAGTATCTTGTACTGCGATTGACATGATTTGCGGAGCTTGTTGCAGATAAATTTAGTTGCTTGCCTTCCATAATTGTTGCTAGTGATTTTAATTCAACTCCTAGTGACAACGTTCGTTATTTTAGCTTCTTTTGAATGAATTTCATCAGAGTGATCCGTAGGATAGAGTAGAAATACGATTAGAAAATATTCTATTCGAAAAATAATGTGTTGTGTGAGAGAAGAAATTGTTGTACATGAATGATGTATGAAAATTATAGAAATTTTTGTTGTAATTGTTTGTACTGCTAAAACTTTGTAATAATAAAAAAATTTATTTGTTTATTTCATTTTGTGATATACACTAGTACTAAAAGTAATATCTATAAGCTATAACATTTTTTTTAACGATTTATGAATCTATTGCAACGGGCATATGCTGTTGCAAAAGTATCTGTTGCAACAGCAAAAGCCCGTTGTAAAAAAGTATACTGCAACATCTTATTGCAACGGGCAAAAGCTGTTGCGAAAATGGACCGACCTATTGCAACTTCGGTTATATAGACGGGCGCTGGCCTGTTGCAATAGGTCTACTGCAACAGATATGGCCTGTTGCGAAAAGTGTTTTTTGTTGTAGTGTTAGAGGATGAGTTAATAGAAACTCTTAATGTGATATATACTCTATTTGGAGTAGAGTACCTAGCTTCAGGAGTGCTCTTGATAGACTCACCTTTGTGAAGTGGAAATGTGGCCGTTTCCTATGGAGTTTTGGGCAAAACTTCTAGAGCATTCACTAAACTAGGATAGACGTACATGACCATAAATGCACGGGCTTATTTGATTGCACTATAGAAAAGGTTGTGTGTGGTTTGATGTCAGGAATAGAGTTCAAGACTACGTGTCACTCTAGTAAAAACTGAATCTTATTCACTATGCAAAGATTCAAGTCGGATGACACCTTTGTTTATGCACAATCTTATGTTTTTAGAAACTGCTCGAAAAATATTTTTAAAAATTCAAGTGAGGGATCTTGTTGGAAATGTTTTTATAAACATTAGGTGAATTATTAAAAATGTTGGAATAAGTGTATGAATGGCTCCTATATGTGATTAGTCCCACATCATGGAACTATATGGAAGAAACAAGTATTTATATTTGTTTCTAAGAAGTCATGTTGGGGCCTTGGGCTCCCAATACATGCTTTGTTGTGAGGAGAGAGACCATGCATCATGACCACACACGCGCGCGACCGACTGACTCGACTCGACCCGACCTGGTCTGGTTCGGTTCAGTTTGGGCTTGGGCTTGGGCCTGGGCCTTAGCTTTGTGGTGTAGACACTTATATTTTTGGACCAGAAAACATTCCATTTTTCGAACTGTTTTTTTATGAAAAAACTTTTTTATGTAACAATACTTTTGTCCCGTAATTTCAACAGATCCGGTTTTTTCTCCCACCACTCAGTGAAACCCTAATTCCCGTTCTATATATAGTCTTTATCTACAGATGAAAAAATATGCCGAATTGTATTTTATCTTCTTGTCTCCGCCATTAAATTTTTTTTCTAGAGATTTTCGAACAGTACTGATTTTCGAACGTGCAAATCTGCACTGATTTGTTGTGCAAGCAAATCGGTTATCATTTCTTGAGGCTATTTTATCCTAGAGGCGGTGGTGGAAGTACGAACTAGTTTGCACCTCTGACCAAATCGCCGAATCATCTTCAAGAAAGCGACCTAGTCCGCGACTCAGCCATTGTTTTCCCAACATCTCATGCCTTGCTAAGTTGAGAAAAAAGAGTCCTTTGCCATGTTGTGAAAGATAAACACGCATGACGCATGTAATATTGCAACTTGGACATATGTTGCTTTGCTTGCGTCCACGAATGCATAAATGTATGCTAACCACGACTTTATGGCATTTGAACATAGATTCGAGATTTTAGTAATGCATGTTTACTATTATGTTTTAGTATTTTATTCAAGTTGACTTATTTGAATAAAGTTAATCCTGACTCGAGTGTTTTATATTTTGCATGGAACGCTCGAATCAGACCCAAGTATTGCAGATTTAAAGACTTCAACTATCGAAGTTAGAGAGTGGTGAAGACGCTCGCTTTGGTTCGTAAATCTGTAAAACTTCTGTGTATTTTATTTTGATTAGAAATCCATGTATGTATTTTAAATCTTCCCCTATATAATAAATCTTGTGTAAACTCTGATATTTCTTTTGTAAAAGATTCCGTTTTGAGATAATGTGTTTATTATGTGATTTTGTGTGATTTATTTTGTTTAAACCTGATAAACAATAACAATCTGTTGTTTTGAACATTTCGAGTTGGTTTAATTACCGATCTGAAACGGCCAAAAAGGTAGGTCATTACATCTTGGCTTCTGTTAGTCTTGGTTTAGTGTCCAATAATGATGTCCTTACATTTAATACCCACAATTCGTATATGTTTCTTTCAGTACAAGTGCATTTCCAGAGAGAATAATGTGTCACTTGTTTTGAAAGTGTACAACTAAAGGTGTAAAATTTATATGTTATATTAAAAAAGTATTAATTTTTTTTAAAAAAATATTTTATTTTTGAATACATTAACAACATCACTTTCTCCTCAAATTAAGGATCACATAAATCTACTACGCTACATTACTGTACTTCTCGTTATCACTTAAGTGCATGATCCACGTTTGCACACCAATTGTTCTGTCCCCATTTCCCCTGTTCGCTGTGTCCTACCCAATCATAGTCCTGATTTCCACCTTTTATAGTTAAATCCCTCAATTGTTGGAGACTTAAATGCAATAAGCGAAAATGAGGAGATTTGGGTGGAGGGACACGGGGGAAAATGGAAAATGGGGAAAGAAGAATTGGTCTTCCACATTTGTAGTTTTATTCTTTCTATCTCCTCACTCTTATTCTCTGCTTTCCTTTTAAGCATATCACATTTTATACTATTATTCCTGATATACTATATTCTTCTTATTTCATTCAACCTAACCACAACCGCTCTCCAAAGCCATTGTATACCCTCTTTCTTTATCGCTTGTAACCTCTTCCTTAACTTCCCTCAACCTGCAATGCCCAGACCCACTCGGCCATCCCTCCTCCACCACCGAGATTCAATTGCACCAGCCACACTCCAGCCTTATGTCGTTTTCTAGAAGTGGCAACCTTATATTGTTGATGATCTATTGATGGACTTTGGTTGCTCTATTGATATAAAAAGTTTTTGGTTGCGTGATTATGTTTCTTGAATACAAGGAGATGTCAGTGTAATCATTTTAAGAAAATAGAGATGATCGAATTTGTACATATTTACATTTGCGTCGAGATGATTTTGAGGTTGTTTAAATTTCTAATCTTGAGTTTGATGTCATTAGTGATACGTAAGAGATAATCTTAGAAGATTATGGAAGTAACCTTGCTTTGGTTGTATTTGGCAATGATGTTTTGGTCTGATGGTATTGAATTTGGCTATAAAATGATGATGGGATAAAGAATGTATTTATTTTTTTACTTGTTTTTGATCCATTGCGTCTGAAAAGGAAGATATTGTATAATATTGAAGCTTTATGTGTGGTTGCATGAGAAACAATGGATAAGTATAAATATATTTTGAATGATCAGAAGACAAAAGATAGCAAGAAGAAAAACAGGGGAAATAGATCCAAGTTAGTTAAAAGTTCTTTGTATTTTGATGAATTTAACATGTAACTAATATAGAAATTAATAATGTAATTTATTTATAGTATCTTTTGTAATCTAATGTTTCTAAAAAATACACATGGTTTTATTATATATAGCATCTTTTGTATTTTAGTATTTCTAGTAAGTGGATTTTCTTTTAAAGGACAAACTTTGCAAAAAAATTGGTGAAAAGTATGAAAGTTTCAAAATTAGGGAGAAAGACACATTTACACTAAAAGTGGAATTCAGTGGGCCTACTATCCTCTTCCCATTTACACTAACATTTGTCATTCTCACTAAATTCTAAACTTTTTATACATCTCACCAATTTTTTTGTTAAGTTTGTCATTCTCTCTATTTTCCACTTCTTAGTAATATATATTTTTCCATTATATGAAATATGTTACAGTGCGGTTGTTTATAAATAGATTCAATACACATACGCACGCACACGTATGATCAATGAATTTTCAGTTAAACTATGAATAAATCAAAAATGAAACCTGATTCTGTTTATGTAATTTAAGACAGATTGATAACCGTGCCTCAGTCATTAAAATTCAATCTTTATTAAAATTTGAAGCCAAATATCAGCCTTTTAAAATTTAAGGCTGTAAATTCGGTTTCAAATTATTTGGAAATTGAGAAATAAAGACTGAAACTTTAATCATTAGTCAGTCTTTCTTATATTAGAAAGTCTGAATTGCTTAATTGAATACCAGAATTTCAACTATTTTTAGTATTACTCCTTAATTAGGCCACTCATTTATATTTATATAAGTTAGTGAGAGGATAGAAAAATAATAGGAAACAGATAGAGAAACACAAATGTAGTGGAAGCCAGGGGCAATATGGATTCTGCAATGTTTGGGGTACTTTTGATCTTATATTATATATGTGTATATATACATATTTATGTGTGTATATATATATATATATATATATATATATATATATATATATATCAGTACAAACGCACGTCCGTTGGACGTGTGCGTAGAAAGCCGGTTAAAAAGATGGTGGAAAGCAGAAATGGGTTGAAGTCTTGAAGATTATAATCGGGAAGAAATAATGCAGCAAAAAAAATGTAAAGCAGTCTGTTTTATGCATGAGTGGCAGGCAGCGGTAGTTGTAAACACGTGCAGTAACTTGCTGTAGTAGTAAAAAGAGACTGTACACAAATGCAAACATCCAACATGTAGAACGCAGTAGAAACAGGTCGAATAGTACAATGCAGTTATGAAGGAGTAAAAAAAGGAAGTGCAGATTTATTATGTGAGAAGACCACAAAAGAAGAAAGAGTACAGCAGTATTATTATTTTGGAACACAAAAGCAAATCAAAACAAAAGGAAGAACGGAAATGCATGTAGATTGTGGAAGCTGCATGTCTATTTGTTTGATTGTCTGGTCATGCACTCCCTCTCAATTCGCTCAACGTCTGCAAGCTGGGATAAAAGAAAAATGAAAAAACAAGTAGTCAACGGAGAAATGTTGTGAAAGTGAAGTTGTAGAAGTTGATAACAAACCAATTCGGGGGAACAGTAAAATTCATCATCAGGAATATCTTGATTGCTCTGCGTAGTACTAGTAGTAGATATAGTGGGGATGTCAGTCAAATTGTCAGTGGACGGAGAACTGTATGGGTTAGTTGGTGAAACAGCGGGGTGGTGGACAGGAGACACAATAGCGTTGGTGTGAGAGGCCGAAGGTCTTTGCTGTTTTGTAAGACGTGTGCTCTTCCGTGGAAGTTACTGAGGTGGAGGTGGTGGTGCAGTGTCATCAGCTGGTGTGGAAATTTTGCCCTGAGTAATGAAATGCAGCAGTTAGCAATTGAGGAGTGTAATAAGATAGTAGATTGAGCAGAAGAATATTAAAAAAAAGTTTTATAGTGCTGTTTAACCTTAGTCATTGTTGAAGAACAGAATGACTGTTGAGAGTGTAAGGAAGGAATTGAGTGAAAATGAAATACAGTGCAGGAGTGCATATATATAAAGGGGTTTATTAAAAAAATGTTTAAATGTAAAATATTGGTCGTAAGCTTGGTAAATGAGAATGGAGCAGTATTAGTGGAGAAAAATAAGGAGATTAAAAAGGATGAGATGAGGAATCGGTTGTGCAGGATGAAAAAAAGTAGGAAGAGTGGGTCAAGTATAATTTGGAGGGGGTACTTTCAGGAATAGGTTAAATAACGAAAAAATAATTTAATGACAAACCTCTTGTGAATTGAAGTGGTCAGAGTTTCATGTGTATTACCGTGTGAGATTAAAAAAGTTGAGTTCATATAAGTTTGGGCATAGGATCTCATTATTTGCTGTGCCAACATATCCATCTGCAATTCAGAACACAATACATAAGATTTCAGGTTGTGCAATTTAAAAGTGGGTATATGAAAAATCATAAGGTAGTAAAGTAGTTTAACTTAGTCATGTGAAGAAGATCAGTCTGAAAAACTGTATAGGAGAATCGAAAATTTATGTAAACCTTGAATGAACAGTAGAAAGTAGCGCCACTATAGCTCGGCTCCTTGCACGTCATTCTGATCATTTGCTCCCCCGTCCCAATTCTGCATCGTACTGCTCCATGAACCCCTTGCAGTGTGTGCTGAGTCATATACAATCTGCAGCCGTTATATATTCTTCATAGCAGATGCTTTTTAGATACTATGTAGGTGACCTGTTGTACTCAACATGACGTTGTACATATTGAACGTAGAAGTTCAGAAGTTGTATCCCTATGCAGCATGCTTGTAATATTGTATTGTCACTCATTATCCAACCTCTTTTATATGCATTGAGGTAGAAGAATCTTTACATGGTTATTCTGCAACATATTTGTGCGGATGCTTCTCCATATTACTTCAATGATCAGCTCTACCCTTGCACTTCCAGTTGTTTTGCATTGTGCAGTGATTACTTGTTTTCAGATTTGTAGCAACAATGACAGTTAGATCCATTTCCCTCGGCTTTACTGCATTGTGAACAAAAAAAGATGAAATATTAACATTTAGCTGACATATAATATATTGTTCGTAATAATTTTTTTTTGAAATACACAATCTAAACTGTTAAGCTATTCATATAACACGTGTTCATATCAAAAGGTACCAATAGCTTAGTTTGAAACTAATACACTTCAATTCAAATCGAAAAGTGAGCTGAATGCTTGTGTATTAGTTATATGAATATTTACTTTCTCTAGTTTTCAAAATACGTTGTTCGGTAGGCACAGCTCGATCAGTTTGGTCAATTTTTATGTAAACATATTGAATAAAACTGAAACTAAAAAAGTTAAATGTCAAGCAAAACCGAATTGATTGTGGTTATTTCAATTTAACCATAGTAGAACGATATGTTATGATTTAAATTACTGACTAAATTGGGAAAAAAACATAAACTTGTGTGTTAAAAAATTTATTTAGTATTTTTTAATTTTGACATTGAAATCTGATTTATTTTTAATAGATTAATATTGAACTATATTAGTAAAGTAATTAATACAGAAGATTGGTTGAATGTGCTTGTGGGAACACATAGAGGTGCATGTAGTTGTACATTGGAAGGGACAAAGAATACTTGGAACCAGAACTTAAATGGGATCTCCAATGGGGCTACATACGCAATAGATGTTCATCGATGAACGACTGAAATCGATCGCCTACTAAATGTGCATCTAAAATCAAATGTCCAGTAAGTTAATGTACGAACATCAAACTAATGTATATCTCAAAAGGGGGTGGCTATTTGGACACAAAATTAGACACAAACATAGAGACACGGAATCTTGACCATTGGATCTTTTTGTCTTTATGTGGAGAGATGGATTTCAGGGGGAGATCCAATGGTATAGATTTTGTGTTCCTTTATTTGTGTTTATTTGTTGTTTTCAAATAGACTTTCCCATCTCAAAAAGGTGCAATTAAATTAAAATAAGGACAAAAACATGAAAATAATTCGTTACAGATATTGATCCATACACATTCTAAAGTTAATGGTTTTCAGTTTCTGTTAACTTTCGGTCGGTATCATCAGGTTAAGATCAAATGTAAATGAATTTGGAATGTGAAAAATGTAGTTTATGGAGTAGGAGGTAAATAGCAATGTAAATAGAGTTAATTAAAAATATAGTACTCAGAAATAGAACCTTAATTGGGTATATCTCTCTCTATACATCTTGTTTAGAACCATCGGAATCATTGTATTACCCGCGAAAATTACGTACATAGTAGTATTTAAAGTATATGCATGCAAAGGGAAAAAAATAGAAATTTCAGGCCAATTAAGAAATCAATATACCGAGTGAAGTTTGCTCTGGTTGGCCATCATCTTTAATGTTGTTGTAATGCAGCTTTTCAATAGTCACATGCAGTTGGAAGCCAAATTGCTGTGTATACTTCTTACCATCTTGGTCTGAAAAATGAATTGAACGAATGTGCTAATGTGCAGAAGAAATCAGATGCAGCAAAAATGTTAATATCGACAGGAAAAAAAGCATATAAATTAGAAGTTTAAATTTATACGCTTAATTTGAATTATTGTAAAAAAAAACCGACAAACTTACCTATCAGAACTTAAACCTCATGTTTGAGAGGTCTTCAATGGTTGTTTAGACATTTCTAGACGTCAGTGTACTGTGATGAACTTTTTGTTCTCAACAGGGGAAAGGAAGTTTATAAGATATATTCTGATATTAAGCATACATCAACACCGATATTTTGGCAGGTTAAGCTATTGGAAACATGTGTGTGCACTGTTGGTTGTAGGAATATGTTAATACTTAAGTTTACATTTTGTATCATAGTATAATTTCATAATTAGTTGAACTAATTACATATTGTGATGATCATGTGTCAGTGGTAATTTAAGGGAATAAGAGAAAGTATGGAGCTGAATCACGTAAATTAATCAGATCGGTGGTTTATGTAATACTTGAAACATACATAGCGTATATACTTCCGAAGTTAAGCATAACATAATAAAATACGATGTTTGTCAGTAAGGAAGTATGAATCGAAGTATTGCAAAAGTAAAAGATGCAAAACAAAGTGAAGACCATTATAATATTTCATAATTAACCAACAGACAGACCCTCTTTGTTGAAGCTAGGAAGCAAACAAGAAGCAGAAAGTTAAAAAAAATTCAAAGTAAATGTTGATGGTTTTACCGGTAATGACGTCCTACAGGCAGAACACGGTTCATCCACTGCCACCTGTTCGTCCAGTGCCAGATATGAAGAGGAGTAGTAGATGTGAGGAAAAGCCGAACTATCAAGTGGGATGGAACATAGTCGCTGTAACGCAGATAAAACCAACTTTAAAAGTACTGCAATGAGTTAAAAATAACCAATAGACAGTCCAGTGGCAGATGTGGAGAGGAGTGGCAGATCTGGAGAGCTTCATTTCTGTATTCGCACCAACATCTGGCAATAGCCATCACTGCCACCAAGGAGGCACCGTATGTTAGATCCATGACTGCATGATGCATTAAGATGTTTGAATTCCAAAGAAGCAACATATTTAGAACCGTAGAAAGTACATGTGCATGAATAAAAAAATTAGACCTGCATGTGTGAGCGCGATGCAGTGTTAGAAGCGGGAATGATGTTCATGAACAGTTAGCTTGTTCGCCAGATTGGTGTGCATTGTGTCATGAAAGTAGATTGTCGAAATGGGTGCTATTGTTAAATCTGGTTGATGGAATAAAGCAGAGAGTGAACAATGAAAAAAATTCAAGTATTAACATGCGGAATTGCACATTTGTACGTGGAGTTTGCGTAGGCATTGTTTCGAGCGAGGGGATCAGTAAATAAACATTTCCTCTTCTCCATTTCCGGACTTGAGACCGACATCAAATGATTTAATATTTGATGGCGGAGTTTTTTTTTTTTTTTGCAGCATGATAAAAAGTAAAAATGCGTAGGAATGAGAGGATTAACAATGGGAAAATATAGCTGTATTTGGGTGGTTTAAAAGAAGGGTGAACAGTGCAGAATTCAGTAGACAAAATATAGAAATGTAAATAAAAAGATGTTGGTAACAGTACTGGGTACTAAATATAAATGGTAGGATAAATTAACGCCTAAGTCATGTTTGAAGTGAATGTTTGTAAAACATCCTTGTAAACCACATTTCTAGTATGAGTTCCATGTTTTTGTTGTATGGTTCCTTTTGGGACTAAAATTTTTGTTGTTCTTCGTGCAATACCTCTGGATAAAGCTACATATAACTGACCGTGAGTGAACACATGTTGTTGTAGATAGATACCTACAGTGGTAATGGTTTGTCCTTGAGATTTGTTGATCGTAAGAGCGAAAGGCAATTTAACAGGAAATTGTTTTCTAATAAGCGTAAAAGGCATGCTAACATTTTCCGAAGGCTTTAATGGTATTCTAGGAATAAAAACTCTTGTTCCATGGAAATGACCAACTGCAATTTCTGCGTCAATAACATGTCGGTGGAAAACAAGACATATTAACCATGTTTTATTACATAATCCTATTTTAGGGTCAATATTATGAAGAAGTGTTATGGGAGAACCAACCTTAAGTACAAGTTTATGTGGTGGTAGTCCACTGGGGGCAAGAGAATTTAGGAATTCATTTTGATACAAATTATGTGTGTCATCTTCAACAGAATCAAATGAATAGTAAGTATGTTCATGTCCGGGAAAAATGGTGACAGCATTATTGTTAATAGCATCAACAGTTTCATTTGTGGGGGCCAAAATGGCTCTATTCAAAATAGAAGCAGCATCATACACCGTTTGTGGAAGTGATGGAAAAACATGGGTAATTAATGAACTAATTGGGTCTGAACTGTCAGAGGAGATAATAATATCATCAGGGAGTCTAATCATGTCATCAAGCACATATGGTTCATCTCCATTTCCTATACGCAAAACAAAGCTAGCATATGAAGGATCATGTAAAGCACGCGTGTTTTCGGTTAAGTGAAAAACTGTTATGTCTGACCATATGTATGATCGTATAATGCATGCATCTACAGTTTGAGCTCTAGTACCATTTTAGACAATGGGAAAAACTTGGCGAAAGTCACCACCTAAAATTACGATTTTACCGCCAAAAATTTTGTCTGTATTACATATGTCTCTAAGTGTTTTGTCTACGGCCTCAAAAGCATGACGATGAGCCATTGTTGCTTCATCCCAGAGAGTGACCGTTGTTTCACGAAGTAGATTTGCATTATCAGATTGTTTCGGAATGTAACAGGTGGAAGAAGAATCAATTTTTATTGGGATTTTAAATCGAGAATAGGCAGTGTGACCACCGGGCTATGCTAAAGCAACAATTCCCGATGTAGCAACTGCAAGTGCAATTAAACCTTTACTTCATGACAGAGCTAAAATAGCATTGTATTAAAATGTTTTCCCTGTACCCTCTGGCCCATCTATGAAAAAAAAGAGTTTGTGTTTTGATAAATACAGATCATGATAACATCGAATGCCCTGCGTTGTTCTAAATTTAAGTCGTTCACCGAGTCGATGTCTTCTTGTGGTATATGGATAGATTTCTCATTGAAAATAGTTGCAGAAATGGTGCTGTCAGTATGGAAATTAAGTGAAGCATGCGGAAAATCATAGTCAAAGACTGGCTTGTTGTATTGGTGGAGCAAGCTGTTAAGGTCTGAAAGACAAAGATGAGTAAAGTAGGTAATGTCCGTAATGGAAGATGTATGTTGGTAATCTTCTATCATGTATTATAAAAAAAAAACTCCCACATGTTACGCACATGATTTGGTTCGCAGTAAATTAAAATTGTGACAAATAATCTTCTAAGTGCAGGTGGCATATGTTTGTTAGAAGCTTCGCGTAAGCAGTCGTAAATAGCGTCATCATTTTCGAGTAAACCTCTGTATTGAGCGGCTTCTTTAAATGTGTGGTATTGTGTTCCGTGAACGGTAAGTAATTCAGTAAAAGATAAGGAGCCTCTAACGTGTGTTAATAGTAATCTCAAAAAATAATGTTCACCTTGTATAAATTCTGCCTAAAACCCGACGATTATTTTGTCTACGAATCCACATCTTATGTTTATTATCCTACAAAATTTCTCTGGGAACTCGTGGTAAAAGTACTATCTTGCCTCTTCATCACTAACATTTGTAGTAAAATATTCAGTAAGCATAGTTTTGGTTCTAGTTTTGTCACTTAAAATATCGTCTATTTTTTCGAATGAAGAAAAATGTAATTGTTATCTGTTAGGGAGATGGATGTGTAGACCAATATTGGAGGGTGTAAGGTCATTAAGCGGGAATTTATAGATTCTCCATAAAGACTCAGGTGGACAAACCCATCGTGCGTTAGCAAATTTGGATATTTCGTCATTGTTATCAGACGATGTTGGCTAGCTTTTTGACCAAGCAACCAAGGTTCACACATAAGAAGATGATATAGAGCTTCATGCCCTTAGCCCGGATCGTGGTCACTTAGTCAATCCAGGTAGCGAAGCCGCGGATCGTTTCACAGAGCATCGTCTCGCCTCGCCGATTCACCCTCTCAAATCGCGACCCGCTCCGTTCCATCACGCATCAATCCGTTTCACCCCTTCAACCGCGCACCGATCCGAGCGAAGAAGGCACAGCATTTGCCACGAACTGGTCTTCAGCGATCCGAGATGCACGGATCCAGCGACACCTGTCCACAACGGCTAACCTGACCAATTCTTCCACTTTGCTCGATCCGATCCGAAATTTCGGGATTGGTGCCACGTGTGACCGCGATCCGCCAGACAGAATCAGCTATAAATAGCCCAGAGATTGGCATTTTTAGGGATCTTTTTGGCAGTTCTGGGTACTGAATCCACCATTACTGTCATACCACTATTTCTTATCAGTTTTACTTCAAGATTACTGAAGGAAATCATAATTGTAAGAGTGAGTTTGAGAGAAATTATTTGTTGTACTGTAACACCCCGTAATTTTATAACATTAAAATTCACAAATTAAAGTATAATTAATTTTTAGAAAAGAATTAAGTGAAATGGGTTGCGCAGAGAAATATATATATATATATTGATATATATATATATAAATTAAAAAATAAATAAATAAATATGCGAAAAAGTTCAAAATAGCGAATTGGGAGGGGAAATAACCGAACCGGCCCATTTTTGAGATCGACCCGATCCTTGCTAGGTCGACTAGGGGTTAATCTAGGGTGTTTGGCTGTCAACCCGTGGGCCGATTCGCTCAAATGCAGATTTTGCATTTGATTGGTTCTCATGGTTCAGGGTTAATCTAATGGTCCTAAATAACTTCCTACACCTATAAATACATCCTAATGCTAACCCTAAACCTAATTAAAATAGAATAGTTACCGTCATACCATCGCCATGGAAATCAACGGAGCCGCCACCAACTAAGAAAGAAGAAAAGCAAATTCAATTCTAATTCTCTCAACCCTAAAGCAAAGCAAAACTCTCTCTTTTCTTCTCTAAATTGTGAGTATGATGATCTTAACAAGATTATTATCATTTTAATTAGGTTGATTTATGAATGGATTATGAGTAGATGATGTGAATTATCATATATGTTGTTGTAAACCCCTTTTCTATCATGTATATTGTAAATCCAATGTTATGTGATGATGATATCTTATATATTGTAAATCATGCTATGATGATGTTATGTATGTTGAAAGTTTCTATGCTAAGTTGTGATGAATCATACATGTTAAAAAGGCCATGATGTTACCATCTATGCTAGTTAGTTCATATTAATTAAATCATCATGTTTGGGTTATGTTGGTCTATATGACAAGTCACATATGCAAGTTAGATTGATTAGAAAAGTTATGAACATATGCCAAGACATCTATTATGACATCTAGAATTATGCTATGACATATGTGATATCCTATGCTAGTTCACACCATCATTATGTTGCCTAAAAACACCATATGCAAGTTTATGTATAGACTTGGGCTATGATCATATCATGTAAATTGAGGCATTTAACAAGTTGACACCTTTTGATCCTTAACATGTGTAGTTTATGCAAGTTTCACCCCTATTATGATTAGATTTATTTTAATTGTCTACATGTTGTGATAATTTATCTTTGTGCTAGGTGTTAGACTATACAAGTCTAGCCTATATTATGCGTTGAATAAGCGAACGTATAAACGTGGGGTAGGGGTAATATTAAGGATTTAATATAAAAAAGTTGGGGTGCAATTGATATGATTTTGCATGCCATAAGTGGATGGCCATAATTGAGTCAATTATGGACATCATTAAAAGTTGACATAATTAATAATTTGAATAGGGAATTATTAGAACTAGGGTTAAAGATTTTAAGTGTTAATCAATGATTAGGACACGAGGTTGGACACATTTGTGACGTAAACCTGCCCGGACCCGCCGGCAAATCCAGTGGTCACAAATGTCAGCCCAATGTGAGAGGTCCTAGGCCTAAACTAAAGCATAACGGTTGTAAAGACACGAGGTTAGACTCTTTTATGGTGTAAGACTGCCCGGACCCGCCCGGCAAATCCAGCTGCCATAAATGCCAGTCTAATGTGAGAGGTCTTTATGAGGTTATGGCCTGAATGAATTAAGAAATACTTAACCAGATAAACATGTAAGGTGGGACATGGGGGTTAAGTAGGTGCCTTGGGTGGCATGAGGAATCTAGGGGGTGCCCTTAGTGGCATGTGAAATACGATTAGTAAGACTTAACCAAACACACATGTAAATGAACATGACTAAGAGGGTTAAGTGGGATATACTAGTGACAAGCTTAGGTGGGTAGCTTGTGGGGGCCCAATTCAACCAGTATCCCAAACGTATCTTTGTGGGCTCGACCCAAGTCGAGGACGGGACACGCATGCTGGGTTTGACTGTAAGAGGCCAAAACGGGGAGCGGTGACAACGCAAGTCCAACGGGTTTCGTATGCGTGTGTGGACCCGGGCTGGTAGGTAAGACGTTGTTGCATCGTGTAGGTATAAGCCGTGCATTCTCAAGTTGTATCGGGTTGCCACTTTAGGGGAGTGATACAACCCACTGTGGGGCCAGCACGGGTATCTACGAGTAGGGAGCCGATCGAAAGTGGGTAGTGGGGTACACCTAGTGGAGATAGGGGCAGACGGCACCTATGTAGTCAGCTAGGAGTACGTAAGGCTATTTATAAAGTTTCTGTGTGAAGCAAGTGGGATCAAACAATATAGTGACTGGTGTGGTGCAGTGTAGTAATGTGCGGTGCAGTGTAATAATCATTCGTTAGTAATTAGGTGTGCCTTTACCGTTATCTTTAACGTTATCTTAAACGCTATCTATATCTTCCTAAGAGTTCATAGACATTTACTTGTCTTCCAGCTTATGCCTTAGTCTAGTTATTTTGATAATAGTATTGTTAGAATTATCATACTCGCCAGACTTTATGTCTGACCCCCTCTATTTCTATCCTTTTTCCCCCTCCAGGTCCTCAGGTTGGGCCCAGCTCTAGTGGAGTTTGATTGAATTGCTTCATCTCTCTTTGGAAAGCTTGGACCGTTGAAGTAAAATCCAGCTTGTTATCTTTTTAAGGGCAATTTATGTAATGGGATTATGTATTTTGTTTTTATGAAGATGGATATTGTACTTGGTTATGATCTATGGTTTTATGATGTAACAAACATGTTTAATTTCCGTTGCAATAAAATGAAGTTTTAGATTTCCAAGTACTATTTACTATCTGTCTTGTTGTAATTTTTCTGTTCTATATTCACTTATAACCTCCATGGAAGTTAATGCATTCCCTTCGTGAGTGACATTAATGGACGTGGGGTGTTACACGTGGTATCAGAGCTTAAGGTTACCAGAACAGATAAAAATACTTTAGAAAAATAGTTATTTTTGGAAGAAGTGCTTTCAAAAACATGTTTTAATGAGAAATTTAAAGAGAAAAGTTTTTAAGAAAAAAAACATAATCCCCAATAGCCCATATCTTTATCTTTCGAATTCTCCATTCTGAATCTTTCCTTTTCCGTTTCAGCATGGCTGAAGATCTTAATCTACCCGACGGTGTAACGATACCAGGATGGTATAGGAGGTTATTAGAGGCTAGGGCCGCTGCAGGTCCAGCCAATGTTCCTCCACCACCAGTTGCACCCGTTCCTCCTCCTCCTCACGTAGATACTTTTGCAAAGGCGTGCAAGGAATTCAAGGCTATGGGTGGAAAACCATTTCATGGGTCAGAAACGTTTGTGGAAGCTAGAGATTGGCTTAAGGAGGTGGAAGAATTGCTAGAAATCTTTGAAGTAGAAGAAGGGAGGAGAGTTCTTTTAGTAGCTTGGTTGATGAAGGGAGAGGCCTCGTTTTGGTGGGAGGTCAGTAATGGGGAGCGTCCTGTTGACTCTTGGGCGGATTTCAGACGTAGGTTCGAGGCGATGTTTCTCTCAAGGGCGGAAGAAAATTTATATATGGAAAGGTTCTTGACATTGAAGCTAGGAAGCTCATCAGTGAAAGAATATGTCAATAAATTTAACCAGTTAGCAAGGTTTGGCTTGGACTTAGTAAACAAGCCGGAGAAGAAGGCTCTAAGGTTCGTGAATGGCTTGAATGAACCATTGCAAGGGTTGGCTATGACCCACATCCCGATCGGGGCCACCTTTGAGAAGTTAGTAGAAATGGCGCTCATGCATGAGGAGAAAAGCGCTAAAGCTGATAAGGCACCCGAGAATAAGGGGGATCAGAAGAAACCACAACAGCAAAACAAGAAGGATGGTAAAGACAATAACGGCAAGGGAAAGAAGAAATGTTTTAACTGTGGGACACCAAGCCATCTCAACAAGGATTGCCGAAAGAAAAAGAAGATAGGCTGTTTTCATTGTGGCGATGCGGGACATTTAGTGAAGGACTGCCCAAAGAAGGGGCAGAGGGCAGGAGCTACCTCGGAAGGACAGGTGCAGGCTCTTATGGCACCAGGGCAGGCTAGGGGACAAGTTCAGGCTCTCGCGGTCCCACCGCTGCAAGAACGAGGTAGAACCATTTCTGTTGAAAGCTTAGTTTTTCTGTTTGATCATCCTGTCCGTACCTTATTCGATTCGGGTGCATCACATTCGTTTATCTCTACATCATTAGTTGAATCACTGCACTTAAACACCAGTTTAGTAGAGGATCCCTTAGTTGTTTCGAATCCAATAGGGGGCTCAGCTTATTTGTCCATGATGTGTTTGGATTTGAAAATTTCCATACTTAGCGTTGAATTTAGATGTGATGCTTATGTGTTGGGCTTCATGGGCTATGGGCTAATTTTAGGAATGGATTGGTTATCCAGAAATGGGGTCGTTCTTGATTGTGAAAGGAGAGTAGTTAGGCTCGTGACTCGCCTTGGCAACACTCTCGAAATCTTCTGTAATCCCATAAATTCGGTTATGCTAAGTTATCTAGAATCGCTTGACGCGTCTGAGGAAAATCTACGATCTGTTAGAGTGGTCCAAGAATATTCGGATGTGTTTGAGGAGGTGAAGGGCTTGCCTCCGAAGCGGGAGATAGATTTTCGAATATATCTTATGGATAATGCGAAACCAGTATCTTTGCCAGTACGCCACATGGCTCCACGTGAAAGGAGGGAACTCGATAAGCAAGTGAAGGATTTGCTTGATTCATAAGACGAAGTATATCGGAGTGGGGTGCTCTAGTAGTATTTGCCACGAAGGCGGATGGGTCCTTAGACTGTGTGTGGACTATAGAGAACTTAATAAACTTACTAAGAAGAACAGACACCCACTGCCGAGGATTGACGATCGCTTCGATCAGTTAGTTGGCGCCTCAGTGTTTTCGCACTTGGACTTAGCCACCGGGTTCCATCAGTTGAGAGTGGCTGAGGATAGCATAGACAAGACTGCCTTTAGGACTCCGGACGGTTTCTATGAATGGCTAGTGATGCACTTCGGTTTGACAAACGCCCCAGCATATTTTGTTGATTTGATGAGTAGGGTGTTTAGGGAGTACCTTAACAAATTCATCGTAGTCTTTGTAGATGACATCTTGATCTTTTCTAAGGATGAAGAAGAGCATGCCCTACATCTTAGGGAAGTGTTGGAGACCCTACGAGCGCATAGCCTTAAGGCTAAATTTTCTGAGTGTCACTTCTGGAGGAAGGAAGTACGGTTCTTGGGGCACGTGGTTTCCAAAGAAGGGATAGCCGTGGATCCCGCGAAGGTGGTGGCCATCCAAGATTGGAAGGTCCCTAAAAATGCTACCGAAGTGAGAAGTTTCTTGGGGTTGGCTGGCTACTATAGGAAGTTTATCAAAGACTTCGCAAAGATGTCAGCTCCATTGACACGCTTGACGAAGAAGAACCTAGTTTTCACATGGGACGTAGATTGTGATGATGCGTTCCAACGTTTGAAGAGAGCTTTGACTTCAGCCCCAGTCTTAGTATTGCCAGACGGGAGTAAGCCGTTTACCATTTATACTGACGCTTGTGGGACAGGACTAGGCGCAGTCTTAATGCAAGAGGGCAGGATAATAGCCTATGGTGGAAGGCAGTATAGAGCGCATGAGAAGAATTACCCCACACATGATCTAGAGTTGGCCGCTATTGTTTTCGCGCTTAAATCTTGGCGTCATTATCTTCTTGGCGAGAAATTCGAACTATTCACTGATCATAAATCTTTAAAATACCTATTCTCTCAAAAGGACTTGAACTTAAGGCAGCAAAGGTGGATGGAGTTCTTAGCGTCCTACGACTTTGACATAGCATATACCCCTGGCAAGGGTAACGTGGTGGCCGATGCCTTAAGTAGAAAAAGATTATCCTTAAGTCCTTTGTTTGTTGAGCGGCAAAGTTTAGAATTCATTTCGATGTTTGACTTTAGACCTTCCGTTGACTTCGTACCCGGTTTGCTAGCATCCTTGGAGGTCAGACCTACGCTTTTGGGACGGATTAGCGAGGCACAGCGAGACGACCCACAGTTAGTTGAGTTAGTAGAAAAGCTCAAAGGAGGGGAGTCATCAAGCTATCTCCGTAGGTATACCCTAGATGATAAGGGTTGGTTACGTAGGGACGGTAGACTTTGTGTACCAAAAGACGATGACCTAAGGAAGACTATTCTTGACGAAGCACATCGTTCGTAGATGACCATTCATCCCGGCGGGGACAAGATGTACAAAGACATGAAGAGAGTTTACTTTTGGGCCAGCTGAAGAAAGACGTGGCCGAGTATGTCGCTAGATGCTTGGTGTGCCAACAAGTAAAAGCGGAGCAAAAGAAACCCGGTGGGTTGCTTCACCCATTGGAGGTTCCACTATGGAAATGGGAAAGCATCTCGATGGATTTTGTGCATGGATTACCATGATCGAGGAAGGGTAATACGGGAATTTGGGTTATAGTAGATAGACTTACTAAGAGCGCCCATTTTATTCCCGTGAAGAGTAAGAGGACTGCTCCATGGTTAGCTTCTGTATACGTTCGAGAGATAGTTCGTTTGCACGGTGTTCCTTCTAGCATAGTGAGCGACCGCGATCCTATTTTCACTAGCGAATTTTGGAGAAGCTTACAAGAGGCGGTAGGGACTCAGTTATGTTTGAGCACCGCATATCATCCTCAGACGGACGGCCAGACTGAGAGGGAGAATCACATTCTAGAGGATCTGTTGAGGCTATGTATCATAGACTTTGGGGGTAAATGGGAAGAGCATCTTCCATTGGTTGAGTTCGCATATAATAATAGCTTTCAGTCTAGCATTGGTATGGCACCATTCGAAGCTCTATATGGACGACCTTGTCGTTCACCTACATGTTGGTGGGAATCTACGGATAAGATCTTACTTGGGCCTGATATGATTAGGGAGACTTCGGAGAAGACCGACTTGATTCGAAGGATGAAAGCAGCACAGGATAGGCAGAAATCTTATGCGGATAAGAGGAGGACAGATCTCGAGTTTGAAGTTGGGGACATGGTCTTTGTCAAAGTGTCTCCATTACGGAACCTTTTTCGCTTTGGGTCCGTTGGGAAATTAGCACCAAGGTTTGTGGGGTCGTTTCCTATTAAGGAGAAAATTGGACAGATGGCGTATAGAGTGGAGTTGCCCGAGAGACTCAGTGGTGTACACGACGTATTCCATGTGTCACATTTGAGGAAGTGCTTGCACGAGACCGTGGAAGTGGTAGAGCTGAGCTTTCTTAGAGAGGTGGAGATAGAGCGTGATGCGACAATTCGACGAGCTCCTACGCGCATTCTTGGGTCGGAGATCAAGAGGTTGAGGAATCGAGAGGTCAGACTAGTCAAAGTGCAATGGGGAGATGATGAGAGCAACGCTACTTGGGAGACGTAAGAGAAGATGCGTTCACGATACCCTTTTCTTTTTGAGGGTATGTCCTTTAATTTCTCCTTTATCGCTTAGCTTGTACTTATCTTATCTTTAGTATATCCTCTCGCTAGTATCTTCGACCTTTAGTTAGGATAATCCTATGGTTGAAACATGTGTTTGAGACATGTTATGTATGGTGGATGCAAAGTGGATGCAAGTGTTTGCTAGTGGTTGCTCGTGGATGCATATACACACACTATTAGGCACCAGATCGGCTCAGTCACTTCATATTGCATATATATGGATGTATTTAGTAAAATGGATGTATAATGGTTGTATTATCATACAGTTGCTGCATTCGGGTGGATGGTTGTGCACGCATATAGAATTAATATGTATCATTAGGAATCTTTTGCATACATATTGGACGCATGGCACTATCATGAATTGCACTAAGGAGGTCGACTGAATCAGTAGACCGCCTAATTTTGCATTAGATATGGACATATACACACACTGTGCATATAAACATTAAAGCATTAGAAGTCTTTTAAGGACAATGGATGCTGGTGTTTGATGGTTGAGTAGATGGACGATTAGATGGTAGGATATAAATTCTTCTTGACTTGGAGATTTCGGGGACGAAATCCTTTAAGGAGGGGAGAATGTAACACCCCGTAATTTTATAACATTAAAATTCACAAATTAAAGTATACTTAATTTTTAGAAAAGAATTAAGTGAAATGGGTCGCGCAGAGAAATATATATATATATATATATATATATATTGATATATATATAAATTAAAAAATAAATAAATAAATATGCGAAAAAGTTCAAAACAGCGAATTGGGAGGGGAAATAACCGAACCGGCCCATTTTTGACGTCGACCCGAGCCTTGCTGGGTCGACTAGGGGTTAATGCAGGGTGTTTGGCTGTCAACCCGTGGGCCGATTCGCTCAAATGCAGATTTTGCATTTGATTGGTTCTCATGGTTCAGGGTTAATCTAATGGTCCTAAATAACTTCCTACACCTATAAATACATCCTAATGCTAACCCTAAACCTAATTAAAATAGAATAGTAACCGTCATACCATCGCCATGGAAATCAATGGAGCCGCCGCCAACTAAGAAAGAAGAAAAGCAAATTCAATTCTAATTCTCTCAACCCTAAAGCAAAGCAAAACTCTCTCTTTTCTTCTCTAAATTGTGAGTATGATGATCTTAACAAGATTATTATCATTTTAATTAGGTTGATTTATGAATGGATTATGAGTAGATGATGTGAATTATCATATATATTATTGTAAACCCCTTTTGCTATCATGTATATTGTAAATCCAATGTTATGTGATGATGATATCTTATATGTTGTAAATCATGCTATGATGATGTTATGTATGTTGAAAGTTTCTATGCTAAGTTGTGATGAATCATACATGTTAAAAAGGCCATGATGTTACCATCTATGCTAGTTAGTTCATATTAATTAAATCATCATATTTGGGTTATGTTGATCTATATGACAAGTCACATATGCAAGTTAGATTGATTAGAAAAGTTATGAACATATGCCAAGACATCTATTATGACATCTAGAATTATGCTATGACATATGTGATATCCTATGCTAGTTCACACCATCATTATGTTGCCTAAAAACACCATATGCAAGTTTATGTATAGATTAGGGCTATGATCATATCATGTAAATTGAGACATTTAACAAGTTGACACCTTTTGATCCTTAACATGTGTAGTTTATGCAAGTTTCGCCCCTATTATGATTAGATTTATTTTAATTGTCTATATGTTGTGATAATTTATCTTTGTGCTAGGTGTTAGACTATACAAGTCTATCTTATATCATGCGTTGAATAAGCGAACGTATAAACGTGGGGTAGGGGTAATATTAAGGATTTAATATTAAAAAGTTGGGGTGCAATTGATAAGATTTTGCATGCCATAAGTGGATGGCCATAATTGAGTCAATTATGGACATCATTAAAAGTTGACTTAATTAATAATTTGAATAGGGAATTATTAAAACTGGGGTAAAAGATTTTAAGTGTTAATCAATGCTTAGGACACGAGGTTGGACTCGTTTGTGACGTAAACCTGCCCGGACCCGCCCGGCAAATCCAGTGGTCACAAATGTCAGCCCAATGTGAGAGGTACTAGGCCTAAACTAAAGCATAACGGTTGTAAAGACACGAGGTTAGACTCTTTTATGGTGTAAGACTGCCCAGACCCGCCCGGCAAATCCAGCTGCCATAAATGTCAGTCTAATGTGAGAGGTCTTTATGAGGTTATGGCCTGAATGAATTAAGAAATACTTAACCAGATAAACATGTAAGGTGGGACATGGGGGTTAAGTAGGTGCCTTGGGTGGCATGAGGAATCTAGGGGGTGCCCTTAGTGGCATGTGAAATACGATTAGTAAGACTTAACCAAACACACATGTAAATGAACATGACTAAGAGGGTTAAGTGGGATATACTAGTGACAAGCTTAGGTGGGTAGCTTGTGGGGGCCCATTTCGACCAGTATCCCAAACGTATCTTTGTGGGCTCGACCCAAGTCGAGGAAGGGACACGCATGCTGGGTTTGACTGTAAGAGGCCAAAACGGGGAGCGGTGGCAACGCAAGTCCAACGGGTTTCGTATGCGTGTGTGGACCCGGGCTGGTAGGTAAGACGTTGTTGCATCGTGTAGGTATAAGCCGTGCATTCTCAAGTTGTATCGGGTTGCCACTTTAGGGGAGTGATACACCCCCACTATGGGGCCAGCACGGGTATCTACGAGTAGGGAGCCGATCGAAAGTGGGTAGTGGGGTACACCTAGTGGAGATAGGGGCAGACGACACTTATGTAGTCAGCTAGGAGTACGTAAGGCTATTTATAAAGTTTCTGTGTGAAGCAAGTGGGATCAAACAATAGGGTGACTGGTGTGGTGCAGTGTAGTAATGTGCGGTGCAGTGTAGTAATCATTCGTTAGTAATTAGGTGTGCCTTTACCGTTATCTTTAACGTTATCTTAAACGCTATCTTTATCTTCCTAAGAGTTCATAGACATTTACTTGTCTTCCAGCTTATGCCTTAGTCTAGTTATTTTGATAATAGTATTGTTAGAATTATCATACTCGCCAGACTTTATGTCTGACCCCCTCTATTTCTATCCTTTTCCCCCTCCAGGTCCTCAGGTTGGGCCCAGCTCTAGTGGAGTTTGATTGAATTGCTTCATCTCTCTTTGGAAAGCTTGGACCGTTGAAGTAAAGTCCATCTTGTTATCTTTTTAATGGCTATTTATGTAATGGGATTATGTATTTTGTTTTTATGAAGATGGATATTGTACTTGGTTATGATCTATGGTTTTATGATGTAACAAACATGTTTAATTTCCGTTGCAATAAAATGAAGTTTTAGATTTCCAAGTACTATTTACCATCTGTCTTGTTGTAATTTTTCTGTTCTATATTCACTTGTAACCTCCATGGAAGTTAATGCATTCCCTTCGTGAGTGACATTAATGGACGTGGGGTGTTACATGTACTAGCATTCAAAGCATAATCAGTAACATATAAAGTGGACGTAGGCTCGTTAACGCCGAACCACTATAAATTGTGTGTGCTTCTTCATTTTTCTCTGTTCTCTACATAGAATTCTCTGAGTATTATAACAATTTGGGTGTTAGGTCCAAATTTTGATCTAACATTTTGGTGCTTTCACTGAGAATTGATTTCTCAACCTACTGGATTGTAGTTCCGTTGTTTGGATATTCAAGTCCGAAGAAGACAGTCCCAAAACTTCACTGTTCAGACTTTTGAAGATTTCAGCGATACCTGATATCATGGCTGGAAAGAACTCTAAGGAAGTACGAGCTTCGCAAGCGAATGAAGTCGCAAATGAAGCAGTTGATGAAAGTGTGCACGAGCAGGTCACTGAAGGGGTCGCGGATCGCGGCAACGTGGGGGCGAACCGATCTGGAGAGCGCGCCGCGAACCGAACAAATGAAGGCGGAGCGCACCGACCAGCTGAAGGGGTCGTCACCCGATCCCATGACAGCGCACCGAACCGTCCTCCACCTACCACGAACCGACCCCAAGGGGGCGCAGTGACCCACCGACACCGATCCACCGCGATCCGAAGTGATCATCAGACTACAACTCGACCTGGAAAGGAGCCTATGGCTCGCTCTTCCCGCCCTGGCCCCTCTGCTCGACCTGGCTCAAGCTCTCTGCGCATAAGAGAAGATGTTGACGATCAGTATGATCCTTCTGCTCCAGTTACTAAAGGAGATCTCTCTCGCTTCGCTGAAATGTGGGATAGGCTGTTTGACGAAATAGCTGCTCAGAGGCAGGAGAGCTCTGTGCTGCGACAAAACTTGACTGCTATGGACAGGCGTCTGGACGACCTAGTAAGGCAGAGAGCTCCTCCGCCGCCTCCGCCAGCTCGTTCGCCTACTCCAGGATATTCCTCTTCATCAGAAGAGTCCCCTAGACCTCCGCGGCGGTCGTATGAAAGGGCTGAGAACATAGAACAGCTCCGATTTGGAACATTGCCCTCGTAGGAAGAAGAGTCACTTGATGCAGGACCTTCGAACCGCAATTTGAATAATCGTGCAGCAACTCCCAGAGCGCGAGTTGTTGATAATCCTGTTGAGAATAGATCGCCTCAGCCCCTTCGCCGTACAAACGCTCATGGTAACAGGGGGCAACGAAGCCCTATTCGAGCTCCAGATTTCGTGCCTGTTCCAAGGAGAATGATTGAAGATCCCCACAGAGTGAGAAGTGCTGATCCCGAACCCATGGTAACAAGGGGAAATCTGGGGACAATGGTAAGACAAATCCTGGCAGATAGCCGAGGACAAAGGAACGAAGATTGGGGGATCGACCGCAGTCACACCCCCTTCACTGATGACATTCTAGATGCAACATTTCCAAGGCGCTTCAATATGCCTCAGATAAACCGTTATGCGGGAAGATCTGATCCTATCCAACACTTAATGAGATATTCGTGGTCGATGACCGCGGCTGCAGCTTCTGACGCTGTAAAATGCAAAGCATTCCCTATATTCCTGGAAGAAGTAGCATTATTATGATTCACCCGTTTACCAGCACGATCAATCTCCAGTTTCAGGGAATTGAGTGAAAGGTTTGTGGATCAGTTCCGCATTTATGCACAGAGGACAAAGAATGTGATTGATCTGTTCCTAGTCAAGCAACGACCAGGTGAGAGCCTGAGGGAGTATTTGGATCGTTTCAACCTAGCCGCTACTGAAGTCAAGGATCCCCATGAGCCGACCGTTGTGGCAGCCCTAATAGACGGCGTGGATAAGGATACTGAATTTGGGAGATACTTGGCCGGCAAGCCACCTCACACTAGAGAGTTGTTCTATGAGAAAGCTAACGTACGATTGCATCAGGAGGAGGTGTATGCTATCCGGAAAGTAAAAATGGCAGATAAGGAAGAGATCCAAAGTAATGTGGCCATTAAGCAGACAGGGGATAGCTCGGGGAAAGTCAAAGTTAACATTGGAAATCAAAACCAGGATGGTGGTCGCCAGTCAGGAAATAATGGTAATAACAGTAATGGCAATAACAATCGAAAAAGGAATCGTGGGAACGACCCCCAAAGAAGGACTCGCCCCAGGTCTTTTGAGAATTATACGCCGATAAACGACACGTTGGAGAATATCTTTATGGACACGTACAATGTTCTCCAATATAAAAGGCCTCCACCCAGGGATTCGATAGAGAAAGAACGTGAGACCGGGAAGTTTTGCGCTTTCCATCAGACTCATGGCCACTCAACAAATGAATGCCGCCACCTAAGAGACGTAATTGAGAAGCTGCTCCGAGAAGGAAAATTGGATGAATACAGGGTGACTCCTAGAGACAGGGGGCAAGCCGTGTAGGCCCCAAATCAAAACCAGAATCAACCCGTTGCCAGGCCGACTGCTCAGCAGAAGGGAAAGGACCTTGTAATCAATACCATAATCGGAGGGCTTTATCTTGCCGGGTACAGTGACAAGGCGATGGATCAATATGTCAACGCAGCTAAGCAGCACCTCGAGGTAGGAGAATGTAGTGATCCTGAGAACATTGTCCCGGTGAAGCAACAAAAATGATGTCATATGACGTCATTTTCCGCGAACGAGAGAGTATTGGAGTCCATGCTCCGACCGAGGATCCATTTGTGATCACCGTTCCAATTGGCCCGGCCACTGTTCAAAAAGTTTTAGTGGATAACGGGAGTTCAGTCAACATTCTATTCAAGAAAACTTTCGACCAGATGAACCTTGAGATGAAAGATTTGAAGCCGTGTGAAGGATGGATTCGTGGTTTCAACGGAGCTTCAACTGCCCCGATGGGATATGTAGAGCTGCCGGTTACGCTTGGGGAAGGAGAATGCCAGAGAGTGAGGATTCTTCCCTTCGTTGTTTTGGGTATAGAATCACCCTACAATGCCTTCTTGGGCCGACCGGCCCTAGCAAAGTTCAGAGCTTGTATAGCCCCCTGGTGCCTGTTATTGAAGTTTCCCACAGAAGCTGGTGTCGGCATAGTCAGAGGGGATCAGGTTGCCGCGCGAGCATGCTACATCGCAGAGCTAAAGCTACTCCGTAAAGGAAAAGACATAGAGACCAAGGACGTTCCCTCCCCCGCAAGGGAGGAGACGTCATAGCAATTAAAGAGAATAACTATGGGTGGGTCGCCCAGAGAACTGCCCGAGGATATAGATCCCAGAGAGGACGAAGAACCTGGGGGCAGAATGGCGACTCCCAACGAAACGACTGTGGATGTACCGATCGATGATAACGACCCAGAGAAGGTCCTTAAGATCGGATCCCAGTTAAATCCGGCTCTAGCTAAAAAACTGACGGATTTCCTGAAAGATAACCTAGATGTATTTGCATGGACCCACACAGAAATGTGTGGGATATCTCCATCGATCATGAGTCACTCATTAAGCATTAACCCGAAGCATCCTCCGGTAAAACAAAAAAGGCAAATGCTAGGCCCAGAGAGGTCCGCTGCCTTGAAAGAAGAAGTTGGAAAGTTAAAGAGCAATGGATTCATCAGAGACTCAGCCTATCCAGATTGGATCGCAAATCCAGTTTTAGTGAAGAAGGCCAACGGGAAGTGGCGTACGTGCATCGATTTCTCGGATTTGAATAAAGCATGCCGGAAAGATAGCTTCCCGTTACCTAGGATTGATCAATTGGTGGATTCGACGGCAGGTCATGAGCTTCTTTCCTTCATGGATGCATATTCAGGATATAACCAGATCCCGATGCATGTTCCGGATCAAGAGCATACTAGCTTCATTACGGATCTGGGTTTATACTGCTATGTGGTGATGCCATTTGGATTGAAGAACGCAGGCGCTACATATCAGTGATTAGTGAACAGAATGCTCTATAAACAGATTGGAAAAACTATGGAGCTTTACGTCGACGACATGCTGGTTAAATCCAGACAGTCATCCAGTCACACTACGGACTTGGCAGAGATGTTCGGTATTCTTCGGAAGTATGGAATGAAACTCAACCCAACGAAGTGCTCATTTGGGGTTGCCTCCGGGAAATTCTTAGGATTTATTGTCAGTTCGCGAGGGATTGAGATAAACCCAGACCAGATCGCAGCAATCAGAGGCATTCAGGAGCCTAGACAAATCAAAGATGTGCAAAGCCTTGCAGGGAAAGTGGCAGCGCTAAGCAGATTCATCTCCAGAGCCACAGATAAGTGCATCCCATTCTTTGAGTTAATAAAGCGAGGAAAGCGCAACTTCAAATGGACTCCTGATTGCATAGAAGCGTTTCAAAACCTGCTAAATCATCTGAAGAGACCTCTGATACTGTCTAAGCCAGTGGATCACGAGGATTTATTCGTGTACTTAGCAGTATCGTCCCACGCGATCAGTTCAGCCTTAGTAAGAGAAGAAGACAAGGTTCAAAGGCCAGTGTACTACGTGAGCAAGAAATTGACGGCAGCTGAGCGGAATTATCCAAGGATAGAAAAGCTGGCGTACAGTTTGTTGATTGCATCTAGAAAATTCCGACATTACTTCCAAGCTCATCCTATCACTGTGAACACTGACCACCCACTCAAACAGGTTTTACAAAGACCAGAAGCATCTGGAAGACTGCTCAAGTGGAACATTGAGTTGAGCCAATCTGATCTGAACTTTCAGCCCCGGCGATCGATTCGGGGGCAGGTGTTGGCAGATTTCATAGCAGAACTTACAGTCCCGGAGGACGATGTAATGAATGAAGAGGAATCTCCTCCGAAGTTACTTCTCGATCCCAGTGCCTGGAAATTGTACACTGATGGCGCAAGGAACGACAGGCGATCCGGTGCCGGAGTGGTGCTCGAAACTCCCGAAAAGCGACTGATATCCTATGCTATCCGATTGGAATTTCATGCCACTAACAACGACACCGAATATGAAGCCCTGATAGCTGGACTAAAGATCGCAAAAGAGTTAGAGATCACGAAGCTGGACATATTTTGTGATTCCAAGTTGGTCGTAAATCAGGTTATTGGGACGTTCCAAGCTAAGAGCCCAAGATTGATTTTGTATTTGGAAAAAGTAAAGGAGTTGTTGAATGGCCTTGATCACTACTGTATCTCTCATGTTCCGCGGTCAGAGAACCAACAGGAGGATAAATTAGCAAAGAAGGCTAGTTCTGACAATCCTGACGAGAGTGGGTTAGCCCCAATCGAAGTAATGCAGTCTCCTAGTGTAGATCAGATGGAAGTTGATTCGATACTGGAGACTGAACCAGAAAAGGAGTCATGGATGACCCCTCTAAAGAATTACTTGATGAATGGAACGCTTCCGATAAAGAAAAGCGAGAGGCGTAAGGCTATTCGTAAGGCTTCCCGATACGTTCTGCAAGGCGGAGTCCTATACAGACAGGGGTTTTCAATGCCCCTTCTCCGGTGTATAGCCCATGGCGACATCAAACGTGTGCTGCAAGAAGTGCACGAGGGTGAATGTGGCGACCACACTAGGGGGCAAACACTGGCAAAGAAGGTGTTACGGTATGGTTATTTCTGGCCTACCATAAACAAAGATGCGGCGAAGTACGCGCGACGTTGTGATGCTTGTCAAAGGTTCTCAAAGATTCCCAGGGCGCCTCCTGGCCAGTTAAAGACAATGACAAGTCCGTGTCCTTTCGCTATGTGGGGAATCGACATCATAGGAACTGTCCCTATAGCAAAAGGCGGAGCAAAGTACGCTATCGTGGCTATAGATTACTTCACCAAATGGGTCGAGGCCGAACCGCTGACCACAATCACAACCAAACGAGTAATCAACTTCGTTGTTCGGAATATTATCTGCCGATTCGGGATCCCGAAGATCGTCGTAACTGACAATGGAACCCAGTTCGACGGCAATGAGTTCAGGGATTTTTGCCGGAAATACCAAATCGAGAAACGGTACACTTCTGTGGCGCACCCTCAGTCGAACGGGCAGGTAGAAGCAGCGAATAAAGTGATTAAGTCAATCCTGAAGAGACGATTGAAGCGGGCCAAAGCCATGTGGGTCAATGAATTACCCTTGGCATTATGGGCCTACAGGACGACGTATAAGTCAGCGACAGGTCACACCCCATTTTCTCTCGCCTTTGGAACAGAAGCAGTCATCCCGGTTAAGCTAAAAGTACCATCTCACCGAGTTACCTACTATGATCCGTGACTAACAATGAGCTGCTCCTTGAATCCCTCGACATGATAGAAGAAAAGAGGGACGAAGCAGACCTGCGTGCCTTGAGACACAAGCAATAGGTCGCACGATATTACAACAAAAAGGTTCGAGCCCGAACCTTTGAACCCGGAGACTTGGTTCTGAAACGCATCTTTCCTCCCCCAGCTCATATGGGCACGAAGTGGGAAGGGCCGTATTCCATTCTACGAAAGCTTGATAATGGAACCTTCAAGCTGGCGACTGTAGATGGAGAAGAAATCCCCAGAGTGTGGAATGCCCAACATTTGCGGCCTTATCTGACGTAGAATTGTCAGATTTATCTTTTGTTTTATAGGATCATGTAAAAGGCACGACTTGCCTAGAATAGTCCAATTTATTGAGCAAAAGATTATAAAGTGGACATAGGTCACGATTTGACCGAACCACTATAAAAATACTGTGTGTCGTTTACCTTTATTGCACTATTATTTATCTGCTTGTCTATCTCTATGAAATTTGCTGTAAACTATGCAGCAATCATAGGAACGTGTGATTCTCGGCGCCTTCCATCAGAATGGAGAGCAATTCGCAGCCAGAATCCTGAAGATGCGATAAAGTAAATCGCGACATGGAAAGAACTCTTACCCCGCTGAAGGATCATGGAGCGACGGAACAGCTGAGTTCGAACTCTAACATCGGCGACTGCTGAGAGAGAGTATAAAAGCGTCTCCGATTGAGCGCTGAGAAAGAACTCTTACCCCGCTGAAGGATCGGGGAGCGACGGAACAGCTGAGTTCAAACTCTAACCTCGGCGACTGCCGAGAGAGAGTATAAATGTGTATGTGATTAAGCGCTGAGAAGGGTGCTGATGAACCAGCATCCCCAGAAACTCTGACCCGCTGACGGATCGGGAGAGTATAAAGGTGCCGGAAACTTAGCACCGTAGGAACTACTGCCCCACTAGAATACTCAGGTCCCCCGTGTTCAGAAACAGAGGGCAATATTGATACGAATCAAATCAATCTCTAATAAGTCCTGATCGGGCATCACATTAACAATTGATTCGAGGCATATACGTGTATACGTGTACTTTGATGCAATACAGAAAAAATTTAAACATTTTTCTGTAACTTGAATGATTTGTAATTAGAAGTCAAATGATTTGTGACTAAGTGTGCAAAGTTTATTGAATGCAGGTACACGATGATGCAAAGGAAATAAACTTTCATTCATAATCAAGAAGCCTACAGAATAAAGGAAAAGCTAAGCAAAAGTGAGGGCCACTCTCACAACTACATTTCTTGGCCAGTGAAAAGCCTGAAAACAAAACACAAGCACTACAAACTATTTACGTTTGGGAGACTTCTTAGACTTTTTCTCCCCCTTCTGTTTCTCCAGCTCTTCCTTATCAGCATCGAGTTGGCCCTTCCTTTTCTTTCTTTTATCAGTTAAGGAAGCTGGAAGATCATCAGGATTCTCGAAATGAAGTTGTGTAGTGATTGATTAGGATTGGGGTTTTATGATCAACCTAGTTTTTGGATCAAGTTCTGAAATGGGAGTCACATTCAGAACCTCCGGGTCTTCTCGCTTCAAGGCCAGCTGCTTTTCTTGCTTAGCCATCCTTTCAGCTAAGGTTTCTTCGTCATCACCTTTGAGTTCTCCGGCGATGATGACGTCTTCTTCATCATCCACGTGGCGTCCGTCCATGTCTTTCAGAGCCTCGATGGGCTCAGCATCTTTGAGAACATCAGTTCCGGACACGGGAATGACTTTCTCCGTTGTCGCACCTTCTGGCGGCTTTGGAGCATCAACAATAGTACTTGGCGGGATAACGATCTTCTCCGCCTCTGTTTCCTCTTCAGCATCCTTATCGGCTGGCCCACCACCTGTATTATGAGAAACAAATGTTATTTCAGGAGAGAATGCAGATTGTCCAGTTGATTGTCCGGCGAGACGACGACATGTGATGACAGCTTTGACAAACTGCGGAGAAAATATAGAGATACCTTCTGCTGATCCAATCAATGGATCGTCAGGGCTGTATTCCTCAATCACGGAGGCTTTAGGTTCTGCAGCTGAGCTCGAGCCTTCTTCAATTATGTTCTTACCCTTGGCCCGAGTCTTCTCCCTGTCAATCTCCTCTTGGATTAGACGCCTACCTTTTTCCAAATCCTCGGGTTCGTTATCCTTGAGGATGGTCTCCATTAGTTCATTTTCATCAATCTCTTCAACCCCTAATCGTCGTTTCTCTCCCTCGACGATGGCATCCCATATGTTGGCTAGCGTGACATGATAGTCCGGGATCCAGGAGATGTTACGGGTCTTGATGACTTGACCAAGGAAGTCGAACAGTAGATCTTCAAATCCTGCTATCTCCTTCTCTCTCTCATCAAGCTTTTCGTTAGAAGCAGTATCCATTTCGATAGCACTCTCAACATTCTTTTCAGCGAGAATCGCACACTGCTCACTATGTTCGAGTCGATCATTCAGACTCACTTTCTCTTTTTCGGCCAAAGCCAAGCTATTTCTTAGGCTCTCCCTCTCCTTCTCCCAAGCAGCTTTTTCAGCTTCAAAGTGATCTTGTGTTGTCTTCAATTCAGTATTCACTGTTCGGAGGTCCTCCATTTCTTTCTTTAGTTTCAGACGCTCTTCGCTATTCGAATCAAGCTCATTGCGAAAGCGTTGCTTGGCCTCCTCCAGTTCAGTCTTATAATTTTTAGCATCCCGTTGGGCCAGGGCAAGCTGGGATTGAGCGTCTTCCAAATCCTTCTCCATTTTTAGCCTGGCCCTATCATTGTTATCTATCTTCACCTTGGACCTGTGCGCTTCCATTTCCAGTGCTCGTATAGTGTTTGAAAGATTAGCAGCATGCTTTTTCATCCCTTTATACTGTTTGGCTACATGGCGAACTTGTCCGATGACCTCAGTGTCCCAACCCTTGGCGACTGGTTCAAGGTTTGAAACATACATCATTCTTTCAAAAAAGATATCAGGGAAGTTCTTTCGTAAGCGCTCCAGCTTAGCCCGATTTTCTGGACTCTGAGCATAATCTCTTGCCCAAGGGGCACTTAAACCTTGTTCGCTGGAGGAAATGATGTCAGTTTTCTCCTTCTCAGAATCCTTACTTGGATCCTTGTCCTTGCTTGAATCTTTGCTCTTAGCCTTGGGTTCGTGGTGCTTCTTGGACAACTTGTCTTGAGACGACGTTCTCTTTGGAGGAGTTAGCTCCTTAGGAAGTTGCTTCCCACCCGTAGGTGGAAGCTTGTGGCTGTGAGGCTTTCCATAGTCGTGTTTTGTCAGAGATTTTGACCGTGTAGGTAACGACCGAGGAGGATCCTGGGGCCGGTAACTATCTCTTCCTCGACTGCTGTCACGATAACATTCGGATTCTTCACGAAGGCTTGGAGTGCCTTCACGAAGAGAACGAAAAGAAAAAGATTGTCGGCGAGACATTCCTCCTACAAATAAAATAAGAGGATGTTAGAACTATGAATTGACGTAGTGTAGAAAGTGTTGTGATGAGTGGTGCATGTAATTTGTGCATCCCATATAACCCCCTAACGGACCAGAGCCCGGAGCTAGGCTCGTCTGCGCTACATCTTTCTCTTGGACTGAAGTGTCCACTTCATCGGTAGCAGAAAAGAATGGCTCTTCATCGAAATCTTTTTGTGAATAAACGTCGTCCGGTATAGGGAGCTTGTCTAGTTCCCTAAGTGTTTGCTCATCGGTTAGCTCTTCGGTAATGACGGGATCCGCAGGTGGTGGAGTCTTTGGTGGAGATTGATTTTTAGGGACTGAAGTTTCCCTTTGCCCGTCATGTTCGGGTATCTCACCAGCCCCAGAGGTTCCTTCTCCTCTAGCCGGGGGCACGTACTTATAGGGCTTGCCATCCTTGCCAAGCCCAAATCTCATATCCAGAAGATGGTGCTTGTGAAGATTCTCGTCAGTGAGACACAGCTTTATCTTTAAGAAGTCTGATTCGCTGTTGAGAAGACGAGACAATCGGTCTTGATACAACGAACCTTTTGTCCTTGAGAAAGTATGATCTGTATGAACAAAAGAAGCATGTTAGCATTTTGGTTACCTATTCAAGTCGCTAATTTGGAGACTTAAAACTCACGTGCTTGAAGCCATTTTCGTGCACATCCCGCCTGTTGCTTTATGTAAAACCAGTCGGATTTGACATTTCCTATATTGCTGTAACCGTGAGTCACCACCTTTCTGTGGACTGCTGATTCAAAGTAGGAAACATTTGGGGTTGCAATGGAACGATGCTTAAAAAGGTAATAGAACCTCAAGTCTTTAAAGGTAATTTCAGTCTATAGAATCTCTGGATATGCGACAGAGAGTGTGTATAAAGCCACATAGGAATTTGGGTGGAGCTGCATTGGAGCAATACGCAATCGCCTTAAAACCTCCACGACGATTGGTGGAAACGGGGGAATAGCTCCTACCATACACATTAATCGGCTGATAGTCATGTATCCAAATGGGGCAGCATTGGGTCTGTCGTCCTTCCCAAGAACTTTAACATCATCCCAACGTATCCCATGCTTCAAGCACAACTTCTCAAGCTTGGTCTTATCTAGCTTAGAAGCCAAGCAATCGGTGAACTTTTCTATGTCCTTAGCTCCCGGAAGCTCGTCCGGAGCTCGACCATCTATCTCTTCGAGGGGTGCATCTTCTGAAGAAGTTGACTCTGCGTCGGAATCGGCTTTGTAATCTGGATCGGACTTCTCATGATCCGAAGTTGAAGGGAGCACATTAGCATCATGAAGTGTCGATGTTTCTGGTTCAGTATCTCTCTCCGGAGTTTCATGTGCCTGTTTATCTGAGATATCTGTGTTGGCATGTATAACAAGTTAGAATAGAGCTACCCTCCCCCCCCCCGTGTGTGCAAGTGCCGGTTTGTGCTTGTGCGTGCATTCAAGAAAAGTGTGAGTTCAACAAAATCATCGAGACATTGGTCGTTGTTCGATTGGTAGATTATGCATTTGTTCAGTCCAGAAAGTCCGACATCGAGGCTCTAACCTAACTGTCCAGATATGTTTTGATCGTGGGTTGGAGACTCGGTTCACTCGAGGGATATGGCCGGGTCGCGATACACGTAGTGAATCAAGGCATTAGGATCGCGGCGCGTGGTCAGTTCGCGGTTAAGGGATCGGTACATGGAAAGGCTATGGATCGCGACATGTTCCAATTCAGTCCATTCGGATCGTGACAGCTTCCAGGCGATCCTTCTCGCCTCCCTTCCACCATGATCCGAAGCTCCTCCCTTCCCGCGACCCGATCCTTTAGCCGAATCTATACTTCGTCCTCATCCCTCCGAACCCTCGCCTTGCCAACGAAACGCACCGACCTGCTCTTTTCTTCCTCTCCCTCTCCCCTCGCCTCGCCATCACCTCAAATTCAGGCCTCGCTCGCGAACCATCCTGACCGAGTCCTTCCCCTTCTTCTTCTTCCTCCTTCTCCTCTCTTTCGAAGAATCGAGACCCATCGGCCATGGCGGCTTCATCACAACCCAAAAACCACGAAGTTCCGCTCCATTATCTCCTCAAAACCGCAAAAACTCAAAAGAAAAAAAGAGATAGGGGTGTAAGAGTACACCACCAACTTGATTACCTTTAAGAAAAGTGGCGAAAACAATTAGGCGGTTGGAAAGTTAGAAAATCTAGGGTTTTGTTTCAGAAAATTCGCAGCGAAGGAAGAAGAAGGGAAGGGAAGGGACGAGTCCGACTTATATAGGCGAAACGGTGACCGTTGCTCTCCCTTCTTTTGTTTTATTCAGACCGAGCGGGCCGCAAGTTGAAGCCCGTTTCGATCCGCAAACTGAAGCCTGTTTCGCAGAGAAGGCCACCACGTCCCGCGGAACAGCCCAAAGTCTCATTGCGTGAAAGGTTTGTGCGATCCAACCTGGTCCAGCAACACACAAAACGAAGATTCGTAAAAAGTGATAAAAATCAAACAATCTTACTTGATAAACTCAACGATGAGGTCTTCAAAAAATTCCAGAAATGTGAATTTTCCGGCAAACATGGAAATGACTGAAGATTTATCCAATATTTACACAAATCGAAGGCATACAACTTTCTGAAGTGATACGACATTTCAAGCAGACACAACCGCTGATTCACACTGTTTGGTGAAAACATGTTTACGTAACTTCGAAGCTTGTTCCATCCTCGATAAAACATACTTCGAGGGGGAAAATTGTTGGCCAGCTTTTTGACCAAGCCACCAAGGTTCACACATAAGAAGATGATATGGAGCTTCATGCCCTTAGCCCGGATCGTGGTCACTTAGTCAATCCAGGTCGCGAAGCCACGGATCGTTTCGCAGAGCATCGTCTTGCCTCGCCGATTCGCCCTCTCAAATCGCGACCTGCTCCGTTCCAGCATGCATCGATCCGTTTCACCCCTTCAACCGCGCACCGATCCGAGCGAAGAAGGCACAACATTTGCCACGAACTGGTCTTCAGCGATCCGAGATGCACGGATCCAGCGACACCTGTCCACAACGGCTAACCTGACCAATTCATCCACTTTGCTCGATCCGATCCGAAATTCTCGGGATTGGTGCCACGTGTGACCGCGATCCGCCAGACAGAATCAGCTATAAATAGCCCAGAGATTGGCATTTTTCGGGATCTTTTTGTCAGTTCTGAGTACTGAATCCACCATTACTGTCATACCACTATTTCTTATCAGTTTTACTTCAAGATTACTGAAGGAAATCATAATTATAAGAGTGAGTTTGAGAGAAATTATTGGTTGTACTAGCATTCAAAGCATAATCAGTAACATATAAAGTGGACGTAGGCTCGTTAACACCGAACCACTATAAATTGTGTGTGCTTCTTCATTTTTCTCTGTTCTCTACATAGAATTCTCTGAGTATTATAACAATTTGGGTGTTAGGTCCAAATTTTGATCTAACAGACGATGAGGTAGAAATACCAACCGAAATGCGGTCAGACCCCTTGTAAACATATTTGTAAAGATATCTTACTGGTTTAGTACTCGAACAGATTTCAACATTCGAATGGCAGTCATATTTTAGAAGTAAATAAGGATTATATGGCACTACCCAACGATTGTCAATTGTGTTTTGCATTGAATCATTTTGTGTCATGTTATCACGTCTCCTACATGTTGGGTATGGGTCGTTTCCTTGTAAAATAACGGGAGCAAATGGTTTTGGGAATCCTTTTTTACACTCACCATTTTTCATGCATGTGGCATTAAGATTAAAGCTTCCGCATGGATGATGAATCATGTTCTAAATCTTTACATGGAATTTCAGCTCTGATAATGGCATCATAGTCATCAGGATTATAAATCTTATCGTTGTCCACTAAAATTAGTAAAAAAATGTGCATGTGGCAATCCCCTTTTTTGAAATTCAAGAAAGTGTACATGTGCAATAGTGCTACCCAAAACGCCTATGTCAAATAAATCATGTTTTAATTGTTCTAATTTAGCACGAAAAATTCTAGTTGTTAAGTCAGGTCTATCATGTGGTTGCTGTCCGGGAAGCATTTCGTTAGTTAGCGTTACCGTTACATGTAATTGTAACAAAAAAATCAGGTTTTCCATACCTTTGAACTACTGCCATTGCGTCTTGGTAGCGTTGATGCATATCTCGTGGACTGCCAATATGGGATGATGGAAAAAATTTCTTTACACCAACATTGGTTGCGATGAAGGCATGTATAAGAATGTAGGAAATAAACGTGTATGACACAAGCGGGAAATAAGAAATTGGACAGGGGTAAAATAGTTAACAAACCGTAGATGTTTCTCCTGCGTTCAACGCATCTCGTAACCCCTACTACAAATCAGCCCTGACTTTGTCTTGATAACCGCGAACATATCTAAGTCGCATTGTTTATATTTTAATAAACATATCTACCACATACTGCTAAAAAATCCGACCACCTAGAAGGAGCAGCAACGTGTCCCCTGCTCGTATCATACAGGAAATAAAGGTATTAGCAACTGGAAAGCATAATTAAAAATTTGAATAGTTTTTTTTATCATGGATATAAAGAAACGAAATGTAAAAAATGAAAATTTTAAGGCATGAAAGAAAGCGCAGTGCTAATGGAGGAAAGAAAATTATAAGAACAACATGCATAAAAAAAACATAAGTGTGAAGCGGGAAATGAAAGTGTATGAAGGTAATATTGTTGTAAATTGAAATGGAAATAAACAAAATTGAAATTTATAATTGAATAGAATAGTTAACTGATGTTGAAAGGAAATTGAAGAAACATGTAGGTAGCAGAAATGTGTGCAGAAATATATATGTAGTTAATGTTGCAAAAATATGCAGTGTCGATTATCCAATAAATTTCAGTCTAGTTTAATTGGTGGTATATGCATCAATACATGCTGCATATTTTATGTGTGCAAGCAAATTTGAATAAAATTCGTTTAAGACAGAAGATAAGTTTGGAACATAAATCTTTGCATGTGTTGCTGAAGCTGTGTACACAAAGACGTATTAGCAAGTTAATTTAAAAAATTGACTGTATTTAACATTCATGAGTGAGCTGTTGTAGTGAAGTGAGTGATAGTACCCTAAAATTCTGCACACTGGTGTGAAAATTGTTAGCAGAAAATAATTTCACCAAAGAGTAAAATGTTTGATTTTTATCTTTACGTCAATGTGCACCTAAAATTGAGTGTTTAGATATATAAGTGAATCCTATTCCAGAATAGTAAATAAAACTGATGGTCCAAAATGAATTTAGCGTTTGAAAGTGTGTAACCAAATGTGGACAGGTTTTTTATCATTGATATAATGAAACGGAGTAAAAAAGTAGGAAAATTGAAGCGATGACAGAGAGACTAATGGAAATGCAGGAAAGAAAAAAAAACAGTAATTAGTAATATGAACATGCATACCAAAAATAAGTATGCAGCATGAAATGATATCGCAGAAAGCTAGCAGTATATAAGTAGGCACGAACATAGTGTACACGTAAGTGTAAGTAAAAGGTGTGCAAAGGTAAAAGTATATGTATACCTCAGCGTGTAATAATAGTTTAAAGAAAAATAGGAGAATGTCGTAGAAAAAGTGTGTGTAACAAAGAAGAAAAATGTGGTGATATGAGAACAAAATGGAATATTAAATATAGGTTAAAAAAATTTGCATTCGAAGTGGTACTCAAACTATTTGTCCCATTTAGCATGACAAAAATATTGATGAATTTGAAATAGTAGTAAAAACAAATAAATAACAGTGTAAACAAATTTAAAACTATTGTAGACATGCATGATATCAGTATTTGTATAATAGCAAAGCTGTTATAAATGAAGAAATATTCATCACAATCATCAGTAAATACGTGAAGCGCAAACCTTTGTAAACTCGCAGACAGTAGAAGGGTTGATCTGCTGGCAGAAGGGAGGAGTTGTAGATCTGAAAAAATAGCAGAAATAGCATGAAGTGTACTATTTCTATATTATTCATTTATGTAGTAAAAAACAAATTATGTAATGGCTGACAGAGAATAGTTATGACAGCTGTCTATATGTGTGTGTATAAATACAAAATTTACGTGCTAACAGAGAATACTGGTGCAATAAAGATCAATGCAAAAAGGTAAAGTTAAAATTCATGCTACCTATTAGTATTCATTCTTCAATAAAGAGCTTACTTTCAATATGCCTTAAATTTGAGTTGAACATGATAACATTACAGAGGAATACAGTCTCAAATTAGTATATAAATGCATTTGATCGGAACATGCCTTCGAACATATATGCATAAGGGGCTTATCTGTTGCATAAGGAGCTGAATTGCATCAGGTAATCTCCGTATGATATCGTTATCTCAAACAGATAAGCTCAATTTGATGTGAACAGAATAACATTACTTTCAATCCAACCCTCTCCATTAATGAAAATTCACTCCTAAGCATAGACGCATTTTATCGGAACATGACTTTCAGTCGTCAACAGTTTATATTTTTTTTGTTGATGAAGAAATAAAATGAATACTGTTTGAGATGATGCAGCAGATAACGTGGACAAAGTTATTGAAATTAACATGCAATCATATGAAAGACATTGAATCCTGCTTTTATCTAAATCAATGTAAGTATATATGAAAGACATTAGCAAATGTGTTTGTGCTAACCTTCGCTTTCCAATGGTACGGTCGTTGTTTTGGGTACCAATGCAATATTTATTCACGGGTGGTTAGGATTGTGGCCTCAATGATTGCAACTTGTGAAAGATGTTTCAATGCGAATGGTAGAGAAATCTTCTTAACTACAAGGGGTAAAATGAATTTGAGAAGCATTGAAATATCAGTAAAATCCATGGTAGAGCAAATGATGGCATAATTTAAAAAAAACTAATAATTAAATTGTTGTGGTAATTTGTAATAAAAAGCAATTCAGATCATGTGCCATTTAGCATGACAAAAATATTGATGAATTTGAAATAGTAGTAAAAACAAATAAATAACAGTGTAAACAAATTTAAAACTATTGTAGACATGCATGATATCAGTATTTGTATAATAGCAAAGCTGTTATAAATGAAGAAATATTCATCACAATCATCAGTAAATACGTGAAGCGCAAACCTTTGTAAACTCGCAGACAGTAGAAGGGTTGATCTGCTGGCAGAAGGGAGGAGTTGTAGATCTGAAAAAATAGCAGAAACAACATAAAGTGTACTATTTCTATATTATTCATTTATGTAGTAAAAAACAAATTATGTAATGGCTGACAGAGAATAGTTATGACAGCTGTCCATATGTGTGTGTATAAACACAAAATTTACGTGCTAACAGAGAATACTGGTGCAATAAAGATCAATGCAAAAAGGTAAAGTTAAAATTCATGCTACCTATTAGTATTCATTCTTCAATAAAGAGCTTACTTTCAATATGCCTTAAATTTGAGTTGAACATGATAACATTACAGAGGAATACAGCCTCCAATTAGTATATAAATGCATTTGATCAGAACATGCCTTCGAGCGTATATGCATAAGGAGCTATTTGTTGCATAAGGAGGTCAATTGCAACAGATAATCTCCATATGATACCATTATCTCAAACAGATAGGCTCAATTTGAGGTGGATAGAATAACATTACTTTCAATCCAGCCCTCTCCACCAATGAAAATTAAGTCTTAAGCATAGATGCATTTTATCGGAACATGACTTTCAGTGGTCAACAGTTTATATGTTTTTTGTTGATCAAGAAATAAAATGAAGACTGTTTGAGATGATGCAACAGATAACATGGACAAAGATATTGAAATTAACATGCAATTGTATGAAAGACATTGAATCCTACTTTTATGTAAATCAGTGTAAGTGTATATGAAAGACATTAGCAAATGTGTTCGTGCTAGCCTTCTCTTTCCAATGCTACCTCGTTGTTTTGGGTACTGATGCAATGTTTATTAACGGGTGGTTAGGATCGTGGCCTCAATGAGTGCAACTTTTGAAAAATGTTTAATTGCGAAGGGTAGAGAAATCTTCTTAACTGCAAGGGTTAAAATGAAATAAAATGAATTTGGAATGCATTAAAATACCAATAAAATTCATGGTAGAGGAAATGATGGCATAAATTAAAAAAAGTAACAATTAAATTGTTGTGGTAAATTGTAGTAAAAAGTAATTCAGATCATGTGCCATTTAGCATGACAAAAATATTGATGAATTTGAAACAGTAGTAAAAACAAATAAATAACAGTATAACCAAATTTAAAACTATTGTAGGCATGCATGATATTAGTATTTGTATAATAGCAAAGATGTTGTAAACGAAGAAATACTCATCACAATCATCAGTAAATACGTGAAGCGCAAACCTTTGTAAACTCGCAGACAGTAGAAGGGTTGATCTGCTGGTAGAAGGGAGGAGTTGTAGATCTGAAAAAATAGCAGAAACAACATGAAGTGTAATATTTCTATATTATTCATTTATGTAGTAAAAAAAATTATGTCATTGCCGATAGAGTATAGTTATGACAGTTGTCTACATGTGTGTGTATAAACACAAAATTTACTTGCTAACAGAGAATACTGGTGCAATAAAGATCAATGTAAAAAGGTTAAGTTAAAATTCATGCTACCTATCAGTATTCATTCTTCAATAAAGAGCTTACTTTCAATATGCCTTAAATTTGAGTTGAACATGATAACATTACAGAGGAATACAACCTCAAATTAGTATATAAATGCATTTGATCGAAACATGTGTTCGAGCATATATGCATAAGGAGCTTATCTGTTGCATAAGGAGCTCAATTGCAATAGATAATCTCCATATGATATCATTATCTTGAACAGATAAGCTCAATTTCAGGCGAACAGGATAACATTACTTTCAATCCAGCCGTCTTCAGTAATGAAAATTCACTCTTAAGCATAGATGCATTTTATCGGAACATGACTTTCAATGGTCAACAGTTTATTTATTTTTTGTTGATCAAGAAATAAAACGAAGACTTTTTGAGATGATGCAACGGATAATGTGGACAAAGTTATTGAAATGAGCATGCAATCGTATGAAAGACATTGAATCCTACTTTTATGTAAATCAGTGTAAGTGTATATGAAAGACAGTAGCAAATGTGTTCATGCTAACCTTCTCTTTCCAATGCTACTGTCGTTGTTTTGGGTTCTGATGCAATGTTTATTCACGGGTGGTTAGGATTATGGCGTCAATGACTGCAACTTTTGAAAAATGTTTCAATGCGAATGGTAGAGAAATCTTCTTAACTGCAACGGATAAAATGAAATAAAATGAATCTGAAAAGCATTGAAATATCAATAAAATCCATGGTAGAGCAAATGATGGCACAATTTAAAAAAAGTAACAATTAAATTGTTGTGGTAATTTGTAATAGAAAGCAATTCAGATCATGTGTAGAATATAGAAAGTTAAAAATCTCTAGCTATTGGAAATAAAGATGTGTAGAACAGTTATACAGCAGCAGAAGTCACCTAATATGCCGTTGTGAAGGGGGAGTAAGGGTTGATCCGGTCGTAGAAGGAAGCAGGAATGGTAGATCTGGAATAAAATGACAAAGAAAATAAAAAATTAAAGCAAACAGTACGATGGAAGCAAGTAATAAAAAATGGTACCTGACATGTCGCCGTTGTTGAAAATGAACGGCAAATCCAGTTGTAGAGGTGAAGAGGCGTTGTCGATCTGGCCGCATGTGAAAAGAAGAAGTTGGCCTTGAGCGTGGATCGGGCGGGTAGACAGCGAGGAAGGAAATTGACATGGCAGGTCTGAGGGAAAGAAGGCAGGAGGAAGGAACAGTTTGAAATAAAGGTGGAAGGATGCAGACGGTGAGTAATACGGGAAAATAGTATAATTTTTAGGGTTTGAGAGGAAATTGACAAAGGAGGAAACGAGGAAGAAAGTGGATATCGGAGAAAAGAAAGGCAGCGATGGGGAAAAAAAAAGTAAATGCGTTGACGACAACGACCTAAGTCATGGGGTAGTAGGAGGTTAAATGACATGGGTGCCACTAAATTTTAATCAGTTGTTAAATTTAGGTTGTTGACGGGTCAAGGGCTGTTGTGGTACAAAAAAAACTTCATCATGGTTCAAGTATTTATATTATTATAAAGATAGAGAGACAAAATCTATTTGAATACAAAAAATAGACACAAATAGGGAGACACTAAATCTCCACTATCAGATTATCCCATGATTTTCACCTCTCACATGAAGACAAAATAATCCAATGGCTCGGATTTTGTATTTAAAGATGCATATATATATATATATATATATATATATGTGTGTGTGTGTGTGTGTGTGTGTGTGTGTGTGTGTGTGTGTGTGGCACACCTGTTTGGGAGCACTGCTTTAGCATCCATACCACACGCACTCATTTATATTTACATAATGAATGATTGGGAGAGGGAGTGAGTAAGGGTCATGTGATGGAAATCAGAAGGCATACAAAGGTGCTGCACCGTTTGGGATGCAACAGATACATGTATATAATTAATTTTTTAAAGAAAATAGATATGGAATTCTACTTATAAATTAAGTAAACATGGAACATTCAAAGGATTCCTTATAAAAGTAAAATTTCGTACTGAACTTTTAAAGGAAAATATCATTCAAATGATTTGGTTTTGTTAGAAAATTAGTTTTGAGTAGATGTATAGTTGTATTTCTTATAACTTCTGGTTCCTATGTTTTTTTACGTAATTTAGTTCATCATCTACCTTGTATCATTTGTTACTTAGCGTATTCATTTTAATATTTGTTTGCCAAAAAAATCAACAGCAACAAAACTAATTTTATGAGGCCCCAATGTAAGTAAAAAATTACAAGCCAAAACAAAGGTGCTAAACAAAAGATTGAAATCTGGATTTCAGTTGAAACAAAACTTGTTTTATGAGGCCCTTGATATAAAACAAAGCATTGAATGCATTGAACAAAGATTTGAAGTTGGCTATATATATAATATGACACACCTTTTTGGGAGCTCTGCTTTTGCATCCGCACCACATCCACTCATTTATATTTACATAACGAATGAATGAGAGAGGGAGTGAGTCAGTTGAGAGAGAAAGAGGGTCGTGTGGTGGAAATCAGAAAGCATTCAAAGATGTTGCACTGTTTGGGATGCAACAGAACACTCGTTATATACATATACACATGTATATAATAATTTTTATTTATAAAATATGGATCTCAAATTCTAGTTATAAATTATGTAAATATGGAACATTCAAAGAGTCCTTGTAAAGGTAAATTTTCGTATTGAACTTTTAAAGAAAAATATATTACTATTGATTTGTTATTGTTAGAAAATAAGCTTTGAGTGAAAGTATAATTGTGATTTCTTATAACTTTGTGTTCCTAATATTTTTTAGGTAACTTGATTCATAATCTAGCTGTATTGTTTAGGGGTGAGAAAATGGTTGGTCAGGTTTGAAAGCAATCAAAAATGTTGAAACCAAAGTACTCATTCAATAAATATAAACCGAACCAAACCAAACTGATATTTTTTAATACCAAAACTATTGAATTGCAAGATGAAACGGAAATATGATTTGTATTATTCAATGATGGTAGAAAAATTGTACAAGGTTCAATACATATAGGTTGAACCGTATGCAATGGTAGGGAAAATTACAATACTACCCTACTAACCCTAGTATAATAGGTAATTTGCAGAAATAAGTGCCCATTCTAATAGCCCCTAACAAATGATACTAGGATTTGCGATGTTTTCCAAATCCACTTCAGTGATTTCAATCTTCATTTTGTCTCTAAACATTTCGAAGTTTCTTCTGGAGAGAGGCTTTGTGACTGCGTCTTCCCTTTGATGAGCAGCTAGAACATGATTTACTACTAGCTTTTTGTTGATGACCCGCTCACGCACAAAGTATAAATCGATTCCAATATCTTTTGAGCGTAAGTGGAGAATAGAATTGGCTGAGAGTGATATTGTACTTAGGTCATCGCACTAGATAATTGGAGATCTTTTAACAATGACTATAGCCATGCTAACTTCTACTATTGCACTTACTAAGCTTCTATATTCCGCTTCTATGTTGAAGCATGAGACTGTATGTTGCTTTTTCGAGCACCATGAGACTGGATTATCGCCAAGGTAAATAATAAAGTTGTTGGTGGATCTTCGGTCGTCACGATCGGAAGCCCAATAGCATCATAGAATCCTATTATTTGTCAGTCCTTACTGGCCTTTAGCTTTAGACTATAATTTAGAATTCCTTTCAGATAGCGAAGTATTCGCTTTACTGCTTTCTAGTGTTCTTCATAAGGTTCATGCATGAATTGTGAGACTTTATTTACACGGTATGTTATGTATGGTCTAGTTGTAGTTGCATGTTGCAGTGCCCTTACAATAATTTTGTAAAGAGTAGGATTTGCATACTTTTCTCCACCATTCTTTGATAAAATTGAACTGTTGATCATAAGGGCTGAAATAGGTTTGGCTTGATCCACTTTCACTCTTGCGAGAATTTCTGTGAAGTAATTTATCTGACACAGAGTTAGAGTGTTGCTGGGTTTTCTGCATACCTCTATTTTGAGGAAGAAATTTAGTACACCTAGATCTTTCATGGAGAAAACCTTGTCTAGGCACTCAGTTATGCTCCTTGTTTCATAATTATCATTGCCAGTTATGATTAAATCATCCACATAAACCAATATGTATATACAACATATCTATTATCTCTTTATGTAAAGTGAACTGTTAGATTTAGCATTAGTATACCAAAGTATAGTTAGAGTGTTCTTTAGATTTCCATACCATACCCTGGGTGCTTGCTTTAGACCATATAGTGCCTTATTTAGTTTACATACCATGTTTTTGTTGCCCTGAATATGTCCTTCTGGATGATACGTATATACATCTTCATGAAGTTCTTCATTTAGGAATGCATTATTGACATCAAGTTGCTTTATCTGTCAGTTGTGATCTACATCAATACTTAATATTATTATAATGGTCGTGGGCTTTACCACTGGTGAAAAGGTTTCACTGAAGTCGAATTTATATTGTTGTGTATATCCTTTTGCAACAAGTCTGGCTTTGTATTTTTGTATGGTTCCACCAGCTTTTCTCTTAATCCTGAATGTCCACTTATTGCCAACTATGTTGTTATTTTCTGGTTTCTCTACAAGACTCTAGGTGTTGTTTTTTGTAAGAACCCATAATTTTCAATAACATTAAAGATGATAAATTAAATAATAATTAATTTAATAATCAGAATTAAGGGAAACGAACTGTGCCATTGCGTCCGTCTCGAAAGTCTAGTCAAGATAGACATTTGGTTTGCGTAAAATGGACAATGTATAAAGAAGTTATGAAGGTTTGAAGTTTGTATACGCGCAAGACAATTATATATATAGGGACCAGGAATTCAAAATTTCAGTTCAAATTTCGAAAAATCCCATAGGCAGAAAAATTCCCACCCCCGGGGTGTCAACCCCATAGTGGGTGTCGATCCCATAAGGGGAGGGGGGTCGACCTCATAAAGGGGGGGGTCGACCCCCCTTAGTGCTGAGGTGACAGTCGATTTCTGGGGGGCTGGCAGCTATAAATAAATGTCCATTTCTCTTGTTTTCTTCACTGAAAATCAATGGAAGCCAAATGTTGTTGGTGCCTAAACTGAATCCTTTACTTTAACAACAATTAACTAGAGATAATCAGTTAGATATTCAAGTATAGATCTGAGATTCAACACCAATAATTCCTCTTCTATCTTCTAAAATCCTAACACTATGAGTTTAGTTACTTTTAGATTTAAATGATTAAAAGTAAAACATGACATGATTGTAATTTGGATTTATTATAAATTGTGAAATTCTTTGATCTAAAACTTTTTCATACTAGATCTACCTCAATAGATCTAATTCACTTGTGGTTAATTTTTCATGTCACATTTGTGGATCTTGAGATAGTCCGTCTTCATGGAGTACCTTCCAACATCATGAGAGATCGTGCTCCCATCTTCACTAGTGAATTTCGGAGGAGCTTGCAAGAAGCATTAGGTACACAGTTGTGTCTGAGCACCGCTTAGAAACCTCAGACCGATGGGCAGACGGAGAGGGTGAACATAATTCTTGAGGACCTTTTAAGGCTGTGTATCCTAGACTTCGGAGGGACTTGGGAAGAGCATCTTCCTTTAATAAAGTTTGCCTACAACAACAGTTATCACGCTAGCATCGGCATGGCACCCTTCAAAGCATTGTACGGACGACCTTGTAGGTCACCAATTTGTTGTTGGGAATCTACAGACAAATTATTACTTGGACCTGATATGTTTAGAGAAACTTCCGAGAAAATTGACCTTATTCGACGGCGAATGAAGACAACTCAAAATAGACAGAAATCCTATGCGGACAAGAGAAGGACTGATATCGAATTTAAAGTGGGAGACTTAGTTTTTATTAAAGTATCACCTCTGAGGAAGGTGGTTCGCTTCGGATCTGTAGGGAAGTTGACACCCAGATTTGTGGGACCATTTCCCATAACCGAAAGGATCGGCCAAATGGCCTATAGAGTAAAGCTACCAAAAAATCTATCTGGCGTTCATGATGTTTTTCACATTTCTCATTCGCGGGAGTGCTTGCATGACACAGCGGAAGTTGTTGAACCAAGTATATTAGAGGAAGTAGAAGTGGAGCGGGAGGCAACAATCAGACGAGTCCCTACTCGTATTCTTGGATCAAAAGTCAATAAGCTACGCAATAAAGAAATCAAGATGATAAAGGTTCAATGGGTTGATGATGCGACTTGGGAGACCGAAGACAAGATTCGTGCTTTATACCCTTTCTTTTTCAAGGGTATGTCATTAACTCCTTTTCCAAAGTTTTATTTATGCTTGTTTCTATCATTTGAATATGTCCTATCAATATTATTTTCGACCTTTAGATAGGAATCCTATGGATGTAAACATGTGTTTGTGACATGTTATTTTTGATGGATGCAAGTGGATGCAAGAGTTTGCTAGTGGTTGCCTGTGGATGCGTATACACACGTTAGGCACTAGATCGGCTCAATCACTCTCATATTGCATATGGATGTGTGTGCATTTTTCTTTTCTTTTAGTGGGTGGAAATGGATGTATTAACATATGGATGTTGCACATATACAACTTACATGTTATAATAGGATTATCTGCATACATATTGGATTCATGACACTAACGTACATTGCATTGAGGAGGTCGACTGAATCAGCAGACCGCGTAATGTTCACGTTAGTATTGGGACATATACAAACACCTTTGCATATGTTCATATAAGCATAAGAAGTCTTTAAGGACAATGGATGCCAGTAATTGTTGGATGAGTAGATGGGTGATGGATGGTAGGATATGCACTCTTCTTAACTTGAAGATTTCGGGGACAAAATCCTTTGAGTAAGGGGAGTGTAACACCCCGTAATTTTCAAAAACATTAAAGAGGATAAATTAAATAATAATTAATTTAATAATCAGAATTAAGGGAAATGGATGTCTCTAAATTCTGGTGAAGATAGACATTTGGTTTGCGTAAAATGGACACTGTATAAAGAAGTTCTGAAGGTTTGAAATTTGTATATGCGCAAGATAATTACATATATATATATATATATATATATATATATATATATATATTTATGGACCAGGAATTCAAAATTCAGTTCAAATTTCGAAAAATCCCGTAGGTAGAAAAATTCCCGCCCCAAGTGTGTCGACCCCATAGTAGGGGGTCGACTCCCCTAGGGTTGATGTGGCAGTCGATTTCTGGGGGGCTAATAGCTATAAATAAAGGTCCATTTCTCTTGTATTCTGCACCGAAAATCAATGGAAACCAAATGCTGCCAGTGCCTGAACTAAATCCTTTTCTTTAACAACAATCAATTACAACTAATCAGTTAGAGATTCAACTATAGATCTGAGATTCAACACCAACAATTCCTCTTATATCTTTTAAAATCCTAACACTATGAGTTTAGTTACCTTTAGATTTAACTGACTTAAGTTAAAACGTGACATGACTATAATTTGGATTTGTTATAAATTGTGAAATTCTTAGATTTTAAACTTTATCGTACTAAATCTACCTTTATAGTTCTAATTCACTTGTGTTTAATTTATCATGTCACATTTGTGAATCTTGACCTTTATCTATGTCTGTGGTTAATTTGGATCTGTCATTTTTTGGACAGTTAAATCCTTGTTTAGATCTAATTCTCTATCTAGATCATGTTGTACCTATCATGTTGTGGTTCACTTAGATCTGTCATTAATTGGACATATGAAGCCTTATTTAGATCTATTCATGCCTAATATGACATCCTTAGTATGTTATATCTAGTTTTATTATCACATGTTCACTAGATCTATTTTTATATGTCCACCTTATCACTATGCCAATTACAAGTCTATGTCAGTATACATTCATGCCGGTTTTGTTAGAATAATCACTATTGTCATCTTCCCATCACCTTTTCCTTTTATTGTTTATGGCCAGGCTACTTTCTAGCCTAGACATGCCGCTAAATATATGCGAATGCATTAGTTAGTGAACATGAGAAAACACTGAAATTGGCATAACTTGAATAATGTTTATGAACATGAATTTGGGCATATAATCCATTATGAATATAATTAGGTAAATGGGCATGAACACCTATAAAGACATAGGTATAATTAATTCATTAATAATCAAAATGCCTAGGATTACAGTGATTAGAAATTGTAACTACACTTATGACACAAGGTTAGATTGCATTTAGGGTGGAGGTCTGCCTGGAACCGACCGGCATATCCAGCAACTGCAAATGTTGAATCTAATGTAAGGGGTCTAAGTGCACAAATACGAGACGGGCTAAGACACTAGGTTTGGCCCAACTTGTGGAAGAAGTATGTCCGGAACCGACCGACATATCCAGCATCGACATGCTATCGGCCTAATGTGGGAGGTCTAGCCCATTATAAACCATAAATGGACATGGTAAGGAATTGAAATACTTAACCTAGTTGAATCCATAAGGATTGGGTGAACATAAACATGAATAGGGGTTAAGTAAACTTGGCTGAGCAATGGGAGGGTTAAGTTAAGTATATCTAAGATGGATGGGTAATATTTAAATATAGGCCCACAAAACTTAACCAATTGGGGGTTATGTATTAAAGACACCTATAGGTAAGCATAACCGGTAGAAAGATTGGGGTTATATAATTAAAGACACCTAGAGGTAAGCATAACCGGTTGAAAGATTGGGGTTATATAATTAAAGACACCTTTTAGGGTAAATATAACCTGTGGAAAACCTAGTGGGGTATACTAGACAAAGCGGAGAGCTTGTATCATATTTTGTGAGACCCATTTCAGTCAGTAACCTGGAGTAGGCATCAAACAAAGTGCTCCGAACTTGGTCGGAGAAAGGGCACGCTTAATGAACTGATTGTAAGAGACCCAAACGTAGAGGACGGTGTGAGCGGCACAAACCGACCGGGTCATGTGCGTGCATAAGCCGGGAAGAGGGGGATAAGATGACCGTGACACCTGTAGATATAGGGCTATGCATATCGGCGAAGGGTTGCCACTTTAGGACGTGATACATCCTACGGTGGGGTCGGCACAGAGTATCTACGCGGATTAGGAAGCCGATCGATTAGGGTAGTAGTTAGAGGACATTTGGACATATGCCTAAGTCTACCACCTTATAGTGGAAGGGATCATCTTATTCTGGTTATACTAGTAATAGTGCGGAGTAATCATTAGGGAAGCGTATACACTCTATCATGTTACCTTGTCATACCTACCTTTTGTGATGTCATCTTTCTAATCCACTTTATATGCATGTCATGCTACTTTTATTTATTTACTTGCTAAAAGTAACCGGACTCGCTAGACTTTATGTCTGACCCTTTTTGTTTCCTCTTCTTACTTCCATTTCCCCCCTCCCCAAGGTTTTCAAGGCGGGAACATTCAGGCTTGACCGTGATTCTGGTTTATCTCGTTAGGAGCTGCTCTTGAAGTATCGCTTAAGTTCTTATCTCTACTATGGTTTTGTCTTCTTTTGGGGAATTATTCTTTTTATGTACTCTGATGGAACAAGATAGAAAGTTTTATATTTTTGTAATGGCTTTTATGTTGTTTCAGACTTGTGATATTTTGGACCACCACGATGTTACGATTTATGTTTGAAATAAAAATTTGAATTCCGCTGTTGCTTTTATATCTATCTTGTAATGTTTCTGTTTTGGTTTACCTATAACGCTTCACGAAACTTAATGCATTCTCTTAATGAGTGACATTAACGGACGTGGGGTGTCACATTTTTCATTAAAGCATTGTATTCTTCATTTCTAGAAAATTGTGATAAATTTGTAGGTTTTCTTGATTTCTGGCACCCTAAGTGGGTTGTTTAAATATAGTTCCTTGTTACCCTTGAGTGTTCCAATGCCAGTGTCTGTTACTTTTATGGTAATGCCATTACCCATAAAAATGGATTGCGTACCTTTGTATTCTTGGTTGCTAAGATTTAGGTTGTCCAAGTTGTTGGCGATGTGATTGGTGGCTCTAGAGTCTGGGAACCAGTCGTCCCTCTATATGTCATCAGTTCTTGGTGAGTCTCCACTACTTTGGCCTTTTGAGCTTTCTATGTTTGATTATACTAGATTTATATTTGGCCTTTAGTTGTTATTCTAATGGTTGATGGAAAAGGTTTAATCGAATTTGAAGTAGCATTTATTGGCAATGTGTCCAAATTTTTCACAAATTTGGCACCTGATTCGGTTGTTGTTGTTAAACCTTCCTTGACCTCTTCCTCTGAGGTCTAGTTTCCTCTCTAAATAACTTTGATTTTCTTTTTTGTTTTAAGGTTTTTATTGATTTTTATTTTTATTTGATTCAGCATAATTGATGGTCATCTCTCCTCGCATAGCTTTCTTGGCATCTATTCTGCCTTCAAGAGCAATCAGGGCAGAGTGTATCGCTGTAAGATTGCAGTGGTGGGTTGAGAGGATAACATGGTGACCAGAGACTCGTAATCATCATCAAGACCACTCAGTATTGTGATTGCTTGATTTGCTTTAGTAACTCTATGTCCAGACACCTCAAGTAAGTCGCAGATTTATTTTACTTTGGTAAGGTATTCTCATATGGCCATAGAATCTTTCTTTATGTTCTGTAATTGTTGTCTGTAGTGCATTATTCTGGCTTGAGATTGAGTATTGAATTTTTTTCAACATTGCCCATATTTCTTGAGTGCTTTTACGGCCAATAATTTAGGGTAAGAGTGTTGGATTTATGGATGAAAACAGCCATGAGCACATGAGTCTGTCTTGGCATTTGTATGTTGTATACTCCTCGTGATCAAATTACCATATCTTTATCATTGACAAGTCTCGCTGAGGTCGAGAGAGTGTCGTTTATGAAATCTTCTAATCCATGACCAGCTAGTGCGGTGGTTACTTAGAATTTCCATAGTAAATAATTTGCTTCATCTAATTGGATTAAGGGAATTTGGATTTTTGGATTAATAACGGGTCTTGTTTCAATTTCAGGAGTTTGTAAGTCTTCAGAAGATGTTGATCGATTCACATTTTCTGAAGCTGATGTCTCCGAGGCACCAAGATCGTTGTTGGCCATTGCGATGAACATGAATCATCAAATGATGAGGATTACCTTTAATGGTCAGTGCTGATACAATCAGTGTTGTTCGGGAAAATCAACTATAGGATGACTCAACAACGAAAGAAGAAGAAGATACAAACATATTTGTTGAATTAAATTCAAGATCACTGCACATGATCGGAGAATGGTATATCTCTTCAACGATGAGATAATGCTGAGAAGAGATAATCCCAAAAGCTTCGCTGTGATGAGGGATGATGAAAAAAATAGACTTTGTCGTTTGGCATACAACTCTGGTACCATATTGAATTTCAAGATTAAACGGAAATATGATTTGTATTATTCAATGATGATAGATGAACCGTACAAGGTTCAATATATATAAGTTGAACCATATGTAGCGATCAAACACAACATATAGGGCAAATTACAATACTGCCCTGCTAACCTTAGTATAATAGTTAATTTGTGGAATAATTTTCCATTCTAATAAAAACCAACCAAACCGATAACATTTGATTTGGTTAGGTTGGTTTATTTGGTTTATCTTAAATAAAGTTGATCTTCTAGTTGTTGATGTAACATAGGATTTAAATAACTAATTGAATTTATATGATGCAAATATTTTAGAAAACAAACTCTTCTTCTAAAAATGTTTATATGAAATCAAAGAAAAATAAGACTACCATGAAAATATTATAAACAATAACATTGCTAGTGGTAATTTTCTAACTTTAAAATAAATAAAACTTTAAATTTGGTTTAATTTGTCGGTTCGGTTTTCAAACATTACAAACCAAATTCGATCAATAAACCGAAGTAATATAAAATTAAAACCCAAAACCACCCAATTAACTTACAAAACCAAACCAAACCGACCATACTTAATTAGTTTTAACCAATAAATGCCCACCCCTAGTATTGTTTATTACTTAATGTGACACCCCACTTCCGTTAATGTCACTCACTAAGGGAATGCATTAAGTTTTGTGAAGCGCTATAGATAAACAGACGCAGAATAATTACAAGACATATATAAATAAGGCAGCAACAGAAAATTTAAACTTTTATTTCAAACATAAGTCATAATACCATGGTCCACAATTTCATAAGCCATAAAAACCTTTAAAATAAAAATGCTTCTGTCTTGCACCATCAGAGTACGTAAGTAAATAAAAAGCATCATTCCCCCAATAAAAGAGTTAAGCCATAGTAGAGATAAGAAATTGAGCCCTACTTCAGAATTAGCTCCTAGAAAGATGTTATCTGATTCCTGATTAAGTCTGAGTGTTTCCTCCCTGAGAACCTGGGGGAGGGTGGAACGGAAGGAAGAAGGAGAAACAACAAGGTTAGACATAAAGTCCTGCGAGTCTAGTTACTTTTAACCAGTATATAATTAAAAGCAACATGATAGGCACATAAAGTGGATAAGAGAGGGATCACTACATAAATGGCAGGTGTGACAAGGTAAGCAAGTTAAGTTGTACGTGCTTCACTAATGATTACTCTGCACTATTACTAGTATAATTGAAATGAGATGATCCCTTCCACTATAAGCTGGTAGGCTTAGGTCATACGTCCAAATATACCCTAACCACGACCCTAATCGATCGGCTCCCTACCTTGTAGATATCTTGTGTTGGCTCCACGGTAGGAGGTATCACTTCCTAAAGTGGCAACCCATGGTGTGCACAACAATATCTATTGGTGTCACGATCGTCTTAGCCCCCTCTGCCTGGCCTATGCACACATATATCCCTGGTCGGTTTGCGCCGCCCACACCATCCGCTTCGTTTGGAACTCTTACAATAAATCAGTAAGTGTGCCCCTTTCTCCGCCTAGTCCAGTGGTCCTTACTTGATACCAACTCTGGTTACTTAGTGAAATGGGTCCCACACAATATGATACAAGCTCTCCCCCTTGTCTTGTATCCCCCACTAGGTTTTCCACTGACTATGTATACCCTTAGGTACTAGTTATGCTTACCCTGAAGGTGTGTCTTTAATTACATAACTTCATTACATTATCTATCGGTTATGTATACCACTAGGTGTCTTTAATTACATAACCCTATTACATTATCTACTGGTTATGTAAACCACTAGGTGTCTTTAATTATATAACCTTATTAGGTTAATTTCGTGGGCCTATATATACATATTACCCACCTACTCTAATTTACTTAACCCACCACTACCCATCCAATTTTACTTAACCCTAACTTAAGTCCATAGTCATATTAAATTAGTTTAACTATTCCATTTCATTACCATGTCCAATTATAGTTATAATGGGCAAGACCTCCCACATTAGGCCTACAACGTGTGGATGCTGGATATGCTAGTCGGTTCCGGGCAGTCTTTTTCCACAGTTGGGCCTAACCTCATGTCTTAACCCGATTCGTATTTGCGTACTTAGGCCTCCCACATTAGGTTCAACATTAGTGGCTGCTGGATATGCCGGTCGGTTCCACGTAGACTTCCACCACTAATGTAACCTAACCTCGTGTCATAAGTACAATTTACAATTCCTAATTGTAAATTACTAAATGTTCCAAATTAATCCAAATCTACGTATATCATTATAGGTAACTATTTCTATGTTTCCCCCATTTGAATTACATGTCCCATTTCCTATTAAACATTACATAATTCATGCCAATTATAATCCCTTTTTCCTCATTTCCCCTCTAACGTATTCGTACGTATTTTGACGGCATCTAGTTTATAAAATAGCCTATCTATAATAATAAAAGGGAATATGACAAGGGTGATAGTTTCAACATGTCTTGGCATAAACATGAACATAAACAGGCATAATAACAAAGTGAATGGACATGTGATTAACATCATAATAAAGTGGACATCAAACTAGTAACTTGTGGCAATCACTATGATGTTTATGCAAGCATAATGAGATCTAGATTTAACATTAAGTGTCCAATTACCTAGATCTAACATAGTTAGGGTGACATAGCAACATGTTTAGATCAAAAGGTAGATTCACATGTCAAGTTTACAATATATATCTATGTATCACAATATGACAGGTGAAAGGTGATTAACATAAAGGTCTAGATCCAAGTAATGTCACAATTATCCAAACTAATAGATGTACTTCCATCATAACATAGTTACAAATCAAGATCCATATAAACATCATAATCGAATCACCACAATTATCTTAGATCTAGGAAATTAGATCTGTCATGACATAGGATAGAATTTTATATTAACACAGAATCATACTTTATAACATATCCAATTCATTGTCTATCAAAGCATACTTTTATTTATCTAAACCTAAAAGTAATCTAGAAACTCACAGCGTTAGGTTTAGAGAATTTAGGATGAATGGATCTAAAATTTCTGAATTGGATTTGTAGAGTATGTTGTTGTAGAAACGGTTAAGTTTGCACTTTAGCAATATATGGACTCCATGGCTCCCAATGAAGAGAATATGAGAAATATGACACATATAAATAGCTGCCAGACCTCCTGAAACCGAGTTCCACCTCAACCCTAGGGGTGTCGATGCCCCTGTGGGTGGGTCGACCCCTAGGTCGACACCCCTCTAGGGGGTTCAACCCCCTAGAGCGGGAATTTTGCCGCTCAGAGTAATTTTTCGAGTTTGAATCCTTTGGATAGGATTCTGACTCATCTCTGACTCATGTGTGTATTTAAAATATTTCTATGTGTATACAAACTTTAAACTCTCATAACTTCTTTATACGGTGTCCGTTTTACGCAAACCAAGCATCTATCTTGACCAGAATTTCAAGATGGACGCAATGGTGCAGTCCATTTCCTCTAATTACGAACATTAGATTAATTATTATTTAATTTATTCTCTTTAATGTCATTAAAAATTTGGGGTGTTACATTCTCACCTACTCAAAGGATTTCGTCCCTGAAATCTCTAAGTTGTGAAGAGTGCATATCCTACCATCCATCATCCATCTACTCATCCACCAATCACTGAAATCCATTGTCCTTAAAGATTTCTAATGCTTATATGAATATATGCAAAGGTGTGTGTATATGTCCCAATATTAATGCAAAGATCAGGCGGTCTACTGATTCAGTTGACTTCCTTAATGCAATGTATGTTAATGCCATAAGTCCAATATGTATGCAAATAAACTTATTGTATCATTTAATTTCTATATGTGTGCACACCCATTCGTCCAAATGCGACATCCATATGCATGTTCATCCATTTTCATTCATAAAAGAAAAGAAAATGCACACACATCTATATGCAATATGAAAGTGATTGAGCCGATCTTAATGCCTAATATGTGTGTGTATGCGTCCACAGGCAACCACTAACAAACACTTGGATCCATCAAACATAACATGTTTCAAAAACATGTTTATATCCATAGGATTCCTATCTAAAGGTCGAAAATACGATGGATAATGTATATTCTATTGACAGAAACAAGTACTAATAAAACTTAGGAAAGGAGTTAAGAACATACCCTCGAAAATAAAAGGGTATGAAGCATGAATCTTGTCTTCGGTCTCCCAAGTTGCATCTTCTGGGTAATCTCCCCATTGGACCTTTAGCAACTCGATTTCCTTATTGCTTAGCTTCTTAACCTCTGACCCAAAAATATGGGTGGGGACTCATCGGCTTATTGCCTCCCGTTCCACTTCGACTTCTTCCAACATGCTCGGCTCAACAACTTCCATGGTGTCATGCAGGCACTTCCATAGATGAGAGATATGGAAAACGTCATGAACACCGAATTTTTTTTCTTGGAGCTTTACTCTGTAGGCCATCTGGCCAATCCTCTCGGTTATGGGAAATAGTCCCACAAACCTAGGTGCCAACTTCCCTACTGATCCGAAGCAAACCACATTCCTCAAAGGTGATACTTTTACAAAAACTAAGTCTCTCACTTCGAATTCGATATCAGTTCTTCTCTTTTCTGCATAGAACTTCTACCAATCTTGAGCTATCTTCATCCGTCGTCGAATAAGGTCAATCTTTTCGGATGTTTCCCTAACCATATCTAGTCCAAGTAATAATCTTTCTGTAGATTCCCACCAACAAGTTGGAAATCTACAGGGTCGTTCGTACAATGCTTCGAAGGGTGCCATACCGATGTTGGCCTGATAGCTGTTATTATAGGCAAACTCTACTAAAGGAAGATGCTCTTCCCAAGACCCTTCGAAGTCAAGGATACACAGCCTTAAAAGATTTTATAGAATTCTGTTCACCCTCTCCGTCTTCCCATCGGTCTGAGGATGACAAGCGGTGCTCAAACACAATTGTGTACCCAATGCTTCTAGCAAGCTCCCCCAAAATTCGCTAGTAAAGATGAGGTCACGATCGCTCACGATGCTGGAAGGGACACCATGGAGACGAACTATATCACGAACATAAATTGCTGCCAACGATGGTGCCATCCTTTTACTTATAACTGGAATAAAGTGAGCGCTTTTAATGAGTCTGTCCACTATCACCCAAATATTTGGTATTACCTTTCTTTGATCTAGGCAAACCATCTATGAAATCCATAGAGACGCTCTCTCATTTCCACTACGGAACCTCCAACGGATGAAGTACTCCACCAGGCTTCTTTTGCTCAGCTTTGACCTACTGGCAAACTAAACATTGAGAAAAAAATTCGGCCACGTCCTTCTTCATCCCAGCCCAAAAAAAACCCTCTTCATGTTTCTGTACATTTTGTCACCGCCTGGATGAATGGTCATCTTAGTATGGTGGGCTTCTTCTAGGACTGCCTTTATCAAGCTTCCAGTTTGAGGAACACAAAGCCTTCCATCTCGTCGCAACCACCCCTTTTCATCTACGGCATATCTGCTGAGGTGACTAGAAGTCTCCCCTCTTCTGAGCTTATCCATGATGTCTAGAATCTGTGGGTCACCTTGTTGCGAAGTTCCTATCTGATCCATAAGAGTCGGTCGTATCTCTAAGAATGCAAATAAATCAGGCAAAACCTCGATGGAGGGTCTAAATTCAAAAGATGATATGAACTCCATGTTCTTTCTTTCCACAAACAGAGGACTCAGAGCCACGCTCTGCCTACTTAGTGCGTCTGCCACCACATTTCCCTTGCCAGGGGTATAAGTAATCTCGAAATCATACGAAGCTAAGAAGTCCATCCATCATTGTTGCCTTAGGTTTAGATCCCTCTGTGAGAATAGATACTTGAGAGATTTATGATCGGTGTATAACTCAAACTTTTCTCCAAGTAAATAATGACGCCACGTCTTTAACTTGAATACTATGGCAGCTAGCTCCAAATCATGGGTGGGGTAGTTTTTCTCATGAACACTCAACGGTCTACCCCCATAACATAATACTTTCCCTTCTTGCATCAGAACCGCACCAAGCCCTGTACCACACGCATCCGTGTAAACAGTAAATACTTTACTCCCATCGGGCAAAGTCAAGACTGGGGCTGTTGTCAGATCCCTTTTTAATCATTGGAAAACCACGTCACAGTCTATATCCCATGAAAATGTCAAATTCTTCTTTGTCAGCCTGGTGAGAGGGGCTGATATCTTCACGAAGTCCTTAATGAACTTCCTATAATAACCTGCCAACCCAAGAAAGCTTCGCACCTCAGTTGCATTTTTAGGAATCTGACAATCTTGTACTGCAACCACCTTCACGGGATCTACAACTATCCCTTTTTTGGAGACTACATGCCCCAAGAATCTCACCTCCTTTCTCCAAAAATGGCATTTGGAGAATTTTACTTTTAGCTGATGGTCACGGAGAGTTTTCAAAACTTCTCCAAACGCTGGGCATGCTCCTCTTCACTCTTGGAGAAGATCAAGATATCATCAACAAAGACTACGACGAATTTGTTTAGGAACTCCCGAAACACCGTACTCATCAAATCAAAGAAATAGGCGGATGCATTTGTCAACCCAAAAGGCATAACTAGCCATTCAAAGAAACCGTCTGGAGTTTTGAAAGTAGTCTTATCTATGCTGTCCTCAGCCGCCCTCAGCTGATGGAACCCCGTAGCCAAGTCCAACTGAGAAAATACCGAGGCACCAACAAGCTGATCAAATAAATCATCAATCCTCATAAGTGGGTGCCTATTCTTCTTGGTGAGCTTATTTAACTCTCTATAGTCAACACACAAACGAAGCGAACCATCAGCTTTAGTTGCGAATACTACTGGAGCACCCCACTCAGATATGCTTCGTCTGATAAACCCTTTTCCAAGTAGCTCCCCTACTTGCTTACTCAGCTCCCTCCTTTCTCTTGGAGCCATGTGGCGTACTGGTAATGCAATTGGCTTTGCATTGTCCACTAGATATATGAGAAAGTCAATTTCGCGCCTCGGAGGTAAACCCCGTACCTCATCAAAAACATCTGAATAATCTCGAACCACTGGAACAGATTGGAAATCATCTATGGATGCATCTAGAGACTCTAGGAAGCTAAGCATAACAGACCCTTAGGGGTCGCAAGAAACTTAGAGGGTCTTCTTATGATAAGTCGAGAGTCTAACAACCCTCTTCTCACAATCCAGAATGGCCCCATACGTGGCAAGCCAATCCATTCCTAGAATCAACCCATAGCCCATAAACGCGAGCACATCTGCATCACATTCAAACTCGACGCCTAACACAAATATTTTCAAACCCCAACAAATCATCAATAAATGAGCCGAACCACCAATGGGTTTTGAAACAACTACGGGATCTACTACCATACTAGTAATTACATGCAGATTCAACTACAGAACTAGATATAAGCGAGTGTGAAGCACCAGAATCAAAAAGTGTCTAACAAGATAGTTTGAAAGAGAAACTAAACTATATACGGAAAATTTTCTACCTCTTTCTGGAGCACTGATCGCGAGAGCATACACCTGCCCTCCAGAAGTCCCTGCTCTTTGCCCTTGTCCCTGTAATCCCCGTTTCTTTGGGCACTCTTTAGAGAAGTGTCCGACCTCTCCGCAATTAAAGCAACTGGCCTTCCTTCTCTTACAATCTTTGATCAGGTGGCCCTCCTTCCCACAATTGTGACATTTTCTCTTATCCTTGCCTTTATCCTCTTACCCTCCTTTCTTCTGTTGTTGCTGCCCTTTCTTGGGCCACACCTTCTTATTCTGCGATGTACCCTCAGTTTTGTTTCCTTCTTTTCTTCCTTGTCCTCATCATGCATTAAGGCCGTATCAACAAGATTTTCAAAGGTGGCCCCCATTTGAAGATGGGATATAGATAAACCATGTAGAGGCTCATTCATCCCCTTAGTAAACCGTAAAGCCCTTTTGTGTGGTGTGTCGACCAACTCTAGCTCGAACCTTGCCAGGTGGTTGAACTTGTTCACATACTCCTTCACTGTCAAATTTCTTTGTTTGAGTGTTAAGAACCTCTCCATATGTATGCTTCTCTCCGCTTGGAAAATAAATTTCATTTCGAACCTCTGTCTAAAGTCTTCCCAAGTTTCTACCGGATGGCCAGCTTGGGTGGCTTCCCACCAAAATGAGGCTTTGCCCTTTAACAGCCAAGCAGCTAGTTGAATTTTCCTTCGGTCCTCCACTTCAAAGATTACGAATAAGTCCTCTGTCTCCTTAAGCCAATTCCTAGCTTCTACGAATGTCTCGTTCCGATGGAATGGCCTTCCTCCCATAGCCCGGAAGTCTTTGCAGATCTTGGCAAAGTTGCCAGCTTTTGGAGGGGGAGGGAGAGGAGGAATGACTGGTGCAACTGGGGGAGGAACATCTCTTTGGCCTTCGGCCGGCGCCGTGGCCTCCAAATACCTACGTAACCATCCGGGTATTGTGACGCCCTCCGGGAGATTAGGGATGTTTTGTTCCCCAGACATGCTGAAAAAGGGAAAAGGAAGAAATTTAGATAAAGGACCGAAGGATACTACATATGGCATTTTGGGGAATGTTTTTCAAAATAGACTTTTCTTTTTGAAAATGCTTTCCTTTTAAAACCTTTTTGAAAATAATTTTCAAAAACATTTATCTAATCTGGTAACCTTTAGCTCTGATACCAAATGTGACACCCCACGTCCATTAATGTCACTCACTAAGGGAATGCATTAAGTTTTGTGAAGCGCTATAGGTAAACAGACACAAAATAATTACAAGACAGATATAAATAAGGCAGCAGCGGAAAATTTGAACTTTTATTTCAAACATAAGTCATAATACCGTAGTCTACAATTTCATAAGTCACAAAAACCATTACAATAAAAATACTACTGTCTTACACCATAAGAGTACATGAGTAAATAAAAAGCATCATTCCCCCAATAAAAGAGTTAAGCCATAGAAGATACAAGAACTTGATCCATACATCAGAAGTAGCTCCTAGCAAGATGTTATCTGATTCCTGATTAAATCTGAGTGCCTCCTCCCTGAGAACCTGGGGGAGGGGGGGAGACGGAAGAAAAAAGGAGAAACAACATGGTTAGACATAAAGTCTGGCGAATCTAGTTACTTTTATCCAGTAGGTAATTAAAAGCAACAAGATAGGCATATAAAGTGGATAAGAGAGAGATCACTACATAAATGGCAGGTGTGACAAGGTAAGCAAGTTAAGGTGTATGTGCTTCACTAATGATTACTCTGCACTATTACTAGTATAACTGAAATGAGATGATCCCTTCCACTATAAGCTGGTAGGCATAGGTCATACGTCCAAGTATACCCTAACCACTACTCTAATCGATCGGCTTCCTACCTTGTAGATATCCTGTGCTGGCCCCATAGTAGGAGGTATCACTTCCTAAAGTGGCAACCTTTGGTGTGCACAACCATATCTACCGGTTTCACGATCGTCTTAGCCCCCTCTTCCTGGCCCATGCATGCACATGTCCCCGGTCGGTTTGCGCCGCCCACACCATCCGCCTCATTTGGATCTCTTACAATCAATCAGTAAGCGTGCCACTTTCTCCGCCTAGTATGGAGGTCCTTACTTGATACCAACTCCGGGTTACTTAGTGAAATGGGTCCCACACAATATGATATAAGCTCTCCCCTTGTCTTGTATCCCCCACTAGGTTTTCCACTGACTATGTATACCTTTAGGTACTAGTTATGCTTACCCTAAAGGGTGTCTTTAATTACATAACTTTATTACATTATCTACTGATTATGCATACCACTATGTGTCTTCAATTACATAACCCTATTACATTATCTACTGGTTATGTAAACCACTAGGTGTCTTTAATTACATAAACTTATTGGGTTAAGTTCGTGGGCCTATATATACATATTACCCACCCCCTCTAATTTACTTAACCCACCACTACCCATCCAATTTTACTTAACCCTAACTTAAGACCATAGTCATATTAAATTAGGTTAAGTAGTCCATTTCATTACCATGTCTAATTATGGTTATAATGGGCAAGACCTCCCACATTAGGCCTACAACGTGTGGATGCTAGATATGCCGGTCGGTTCCAGGCATTCTTATTCCACAGTCGGGCCTAACTTCGTATCTTAGCCCGAGTCGTATTTTCGTACTTAGACCTCCCACATTAGGTTCAACATTAGTGGCTACTGGATATGCCGGTCGGTTCCGCGCAGACTTCCACCACTAATGTAACCTAACCTCATGTCATAAGTACAATTTACAATTCCTAATTGTAAATTACTAAATGTTCCAAATTAATCCAAATCTACCTATGTCATTATAGTAACTACTTCTATGTTTTCCCCATTTAAATTACATGTCCCATTTCCTAATAAACATTACATAATTCATGCCAATTATAATCCCTTTTTCCGCGTTTCCTCTCTAACATATTAGTACGTATTTTGATGGCATCTAGGCTATAAAGTAGCCTAGCTATAATAATAAAAGGGAATATGATAAGGGTGATAGTTTCAACATGTCTTGGCATAAACATGAACATAAACTGGCATAATAACAAAGTGAATGGACATGTGATTAACATCATGATAATGTGGACATCAAACTAGTAAATTGTGGCAATCATTATGATGTTTAAGCAAGCATAATGAGATCTAGATTTAACATTAGGTGTCCAAATACCTAGATCTAACATAGTTAGGGTGATGTAGCAACATGTTTAGATCAAAATTTAGATTCACATGTCAAGTTTACAACATACATCATTGTATCAAAATATGATAGGTGAAAGGTGATTAACATAAAGGTCTAGATCCAAGTAATGTCACAATTATCCAAATTAATAGATGTACTTCCATCATAACATGGTTACAAATCAAGATCCATATAAACATCATAATCGAATCACCACAATTATATTAGATCTAGGAAATTAGATCTGTCATGACATAGGATAGAATTTTATATTAACATAGAATCATACTTTACAACATATCCAATTCATTGTCTATCAAAGCATATTTTTATTTATCTAAACCTAAAAGTAATATAGAAACTCACAGCGTTAGGTTTAGAGAATTTAGGAAGAATGAATCTAGAATTTCTGAATTGGATTTGTAGAGTATGTTTTTGTAGAAACGGTTCAGTTTGCACTCCAGCAGCATATGGACTCCATGGCTCCCAATGAAGAGAATATGAGAAATATGACACATATTAGCTGCCAGACCTCCTGAAACCGAGTGCCACCTCAGCCCTAGGGTTGTCGACACCCCTGTGGGTGGGTCGACCCCTAGGTCGACACCCCTCTCGGGGGGTCGACCCCCTAGAGTGGGAATTTTATCGCTCAGAGGAATTTTTCGAATTTGAGTCCTCTGGATAGGATTCTGACTCATCTCTGACTCACCTCTAACTCATGCGTATATATAAAATATTTATTTGCGTATACAAACTTAAAACTCTCATAACTTCTTCACACGGTGTCCGTTTTATGCAAACTAAACATTTATCTTGACCAGAATTTCGAGACGGACGCAATGGTGTAGTCCATTTCCTCTAATTCTAAACATTAAATTAATTATTATTTAATTTATTCTATTTAATGTCATTAAAAATTTAGGGTGTTACACTTAACGTATTCATTTTAATGCTTGTTTTATTGTTATATATATTGATAATTGGTATGTTTTTATTAATATATGAAATAACGATACATACATAGAACCAGAATACATAAACACAGAATACAAACACAGGCAAAATACAAGCAGAAAACAAGTAGTAACCGAACTAAAGCTAGAACTAGGCCCACCTATAATGCATGCGATCCAACCTTGCACATGTTTCTCCATAACTCCACATTCTCCTATCCATGTTCTCCAAATGGCCAAATTAGAAGGAGATTAACATATTAGCAAAACTCTAACTACCACATTCTTCCATATTTTATGGATCCATGTTGTTTACACTTTCTCCAGTTACTAAATTACCAAAAACATAAAACACTATCTCATGCAACACCACTTAGCAGCATGATAGAGGAACTTTGGCACTGAGTAAAATACAGTATGGATGAAGATTAGTACACGAGCCAAATCAACCATCCGAATCCTACTTTCTACTATTACTTCCCAAACCCACAAAAGGGTACACATGGATTCTAAAAGCAAACTTTGAAGTCCCCATTCAAGGGTTTGTCCGGGTTTCTCGTGCAACAACCAAGGAAAATGATGTATTTTTTGGTAGCAAGTAGTAAAGACAACCATTGATAATCTATTTTAACTGCAAACCTTGAAATTCGAGCATGTAAACCATTGTAATTTTCCTAAGTGAACTTCTTAGCCAGTGGCTTCAGTTTACACCCAATGATCCGCAGTTGTAAATTAGGTTAAAATAGAAAAAGCACAAAAATATTGTGCATCAAACTACCGTTTGGTTCATTTTACATCCAAGATGCATAAATAGTTATCAACAAACTCATTTTTCTAATAACCAGCAAAAATTTGGATAAATGTAATCTCCAATGACAATATGAGCAGTCGAAATTTTCTAAAATCACTCCAGAGTGTAGAACTCGGTTTTACCTTTTCACAGATCGGATCGAAGTCGACAAATGTTCCAATTAAAAAAGACCGGTTTGAGTACAAAGGCGATGTGGTTTTGAATCTCGCAGTTAAATCGTTTTCATCAAATCTCGCTTGTCCACTAATGGCTTGATCTTCAGTGATACAACTTCCAATTCGATTTGAAGGTAAACGATTGTCTTGCGATCGGGAAATGGCTAAATTGAGGCAAGCTACTCAGATTGTTGAGTCGATTAGATAAACCTTGATATGCTATGGAGTTCGTCTGGATTTAACATCAGAAAAGTGAATTAGTAAAGCAGTTAGAAGTGATAACGAGAATCTCCATTCCTCTCTCCATGGGAGAGGAAAAGCATTTTCAAATTATATATATACGTATGTATGTATGTATAATTGTCAGTCATTCAATCTAAAGTGAATTTTTGGATTCAAAATTTTCAAATTCCTAAAGCCTCGACAGACATAATTGAAAGTGTTTGTGCTGATTTCATTTGGAGAGGAAAATTACATAAAATCAAGTATGATATATTGTACAAACCAAAAGCAAAAGGAGGTGTTTGTTTAAGAAGAATAAGAGACATGAGAGATGCTTTTATTATCAAACAAGCCTGGAAATTATTGCTGATAATGGTTTATGGGCGGATGGATGGGAAGAAGTTATATAAAAGATAATTTCTGGACAATGGCAACTGATAACAATGCATCGTCTACTTGGAAAGCAATTCTGAAAATGAGACATAAATTGCAATGTGCTGTGAAAGAGAGTTCTCTAATGGAAACGACACTAATCTATGGAAGGGCCCATGGCTAAAAGCTAAATCTTTAATTCATTGTATGGAATGTGATACTTTTTCAGCTTTTGGTTGCCCTAATCAAAAGGTTAGTCATATTATTCAAAATGGTGCATAGAGGTGTGACAGATTACCATGTAGTGATGAACAGGAAAAAGAGATTGAATACATGCCATTATTCATTAATAGGGAATTTGATAAATGGAAGTGGACACCAAGCAATGATTTTTCTATTAAATCTACATGGGATATGTGTAGATTGAAGGATCTGAATGTTGATTGGCATAAATTGGTTTGGAACAAAATCTTCATCCCAAATTATCTATGACAGTGTACAAAGCATTACTCAACAGGCTACCCATAAAAGATAAACTTTTCATTTGGGGTATCATTAACTCTAATGGTTGTAATTTCTATGACAACCAAGCTGCAGAGTCTCATGAACACATATATTTTCAGTGTAATTACACAAATGAGGTAATTAACAGGAGTTGTAACAAATACATCACGCATGCAAATACACGACAAAATGATTTGAGAAATCGCATCAATTAGGACAGTGGTTGGACGAGTGCAGACATAAAAATTAACCACTATGGCATAGCTTCATATCTGCAATTTGGTGGTTATGGAAAGAGAGAAATCGAAGGGTTTTTCACAACAAACATAGATCAGTTGAGGAATTAACTAAACACATTGAATTAGAAGTTGATTTGATTATCAAATTGTAAGGCAAAAAACTTATGTTGCTACTGGAAGGACGATCTGCTGCTTGAAGAGGAAAGGACTCAAGGGATGAGCGGGCACCATGTACTGAAGTTGAAAACCTAATGCCACCATAAAGAGTTCATTGAGTTCGAAGAAACCACCGCCTTCCATTAATGGGTATTCCAGAGTTTATCTTGTGTTTTGGGAAGGAAAGAGTGAGTTGTAATTATTTATTATAATGTTAATGTGCATGTTTCTGGGTATTGTAACCATTAAGATTAGCCGAATATGCCCTAATCAAAGGGAATACCCATTTTCAAATATATATATATATATATATATATATATATATATATATATATATGTATGTGTGTGTGTGTGTGTATATATATATATATATATATATATATATATATATATATATATATATATTAGAAGATGGGTAAGATTTTTATTAAGGCTTCATAGCCCAGAAAGGAAAAAGGCCAAAGCTGCCCTTACAAATACACAATGCAACCATTATGAAGAGAGATGAAGAACTTCCTCAGTGATTATATATATATATATATATATATATATAATTGTAACGCAAATTTGAACACAACAAACCTCAGTCGTTATATCTCCCTCTGAATTTAATTTCTCACATAAAGAAAAACAAATCCAATGGTCTACAATTTATGTCTCAATAGCTGCCCCATATATGTATGGGAAACTCTATATGGACACAAAATTAAATACATCAAATCTCAACCATTAGATCCTGTCCTGAATTCCACTTTCCACAAAAGACAAATAAATCCAATGGTTCACAATTTGTGTCTCCCATTTTGTGTCTTTATAGTCGCTCGCTATATGTATGGGAAACTCTATATGGACACAAAATTGAACACAACAAATCTTAGCCATTAGACTCGTCCTGAATTCCACTTCTACATAAAGACAAACAAATTCAATGATCCACAATTTATGTCTCCCATTTTGTGTTCAATTTTGTGTCTCAACAGCCGCCCTTGTGTGTGTGTGTGTGTAAGGAGCGACTATTGAGACACAAAATTAAACGCAAGATTAGAAACACAAATTGTGAACCATTGAATTTATTTGTCATTTTTGTGGTGAGTGGAATTCAGGGAGGTATTTATTGATTCAGATTGCTTATATCTAATTTTATGTCAATGTTTTGTGTCTAAATAGACCTTTATAACACACACATATAGGATCAAGAGCACCACAAATTGTGCATCACCCCTTTATCCCCTCTAATTTTCACCACACAATCAATTTTCTCTTTCCTCCCGCTAACTCTCTCTCAATCACATATTACTTAAATATAAATGAGTGGCTGAGAATGAGGTGCAAAAATTGTGCTATCAAATAATAATATTATTAACAAGCCACAACCGTTGTGCGGGAAGACTGCACGAATGTGGAAGCACAATAAAACAAGATCTAGATTTGCAAATTGAACATCAATCTAATCTGACAGCAATTATTCTGTTACATCAAACAAATAGTAAATAACTATTACAGAGAAATAAAAAGACACACAATATTTATTCTGGTTCCACTATCATCGAGATAGCGTACGTCCAATCCAAAAGAGAGAGATTTCATTCCACATGAGAGAATTATAAGAGATTACAAAATAAGAGTTTACATTTCCAAACTTTCAAATAGGCTTAAAAAGATGAGACATCATTGGGGATCACTGGCTCCATGCAAGGATGGGTTTACAATGAAGTATACCCCTCAATATATAGCCAGTGCACATCTATGTGTGTCATCAATTAAATTACCAACATATGGTAACAAAATAATGGAGACAAATTACAATAGCAACAAATGTGTATACATAGAAAGTAAATCAATCTCTTTCCTTAACATAGATGGAAGAAATTAATGTCTGCATTTTTTTTTTTTCATCTCATTCAAATGCAATCAATTAATTTATGCATTTTCATATTAGACAGATATTTACTTTCCAACTATTTGTGATTTTGTATCACCTAAATTTAACAACAACTAAGGTATTAAACAAAAGACTGAAAGCTGGATTTCAGTTGAAACAAAACTTACTTTATGAGGCCCACAAAATAATTAAAAAAAACAGCAGTCAATGCAATGAACGAAGATTGGAAGCTGGCGCTCGATCTTGGGATGCTTATAAACCAGGCTAAAAACAAGCCAATGTTGTTCATTTTTTTTTTTTTTTTTTTTTTTTTCTTCTCTTTCGAAACTTCTCATAGAGGACTTATATGACATACGGAATGTGGAATTTACAGGAAAGTCAAGTGCGATAATATAAGAAAATGTGAATCTAACATGTTAAATAGCATATTTTATGTCAGATTACAACTATGTATGCTCGAGTGAGAAGTGTAAAGACATTTGTCATAATGCACGTGTATTACTAGCTATCACACATATCATTTTCGCAAGTGTACTACTGTTTCTTTATGTAACAAGTACGTGGCGCATTGTTCTTGATGGAATAATCCTGTTAAAAGAATGCGTGCACCATACAACTATAGCATTTGTGCTTAAATTCTGACAACGTCAACATCGTTTGCAGAAATTATTCAATTTACTCTGTGCTAGCTAGCATTTTGCAGTGCCAATTAATCTTTTAATTTCTGATCTTGAAAAACCCTAAATTAGTTGATATGATGATTTACTGCTACTAGGTAGATTATTAATGTCTAATCGAATATGTAAATCAGTAGCTCGTTTGCTTGGTAGATCCCCATCAGAAGGAGAGGTTGATCGTGAGGCCTTGAGAGCCAGTATTCAACCTATGTATCTAGCTAAAAATATGTGCTTAAATGTGCATTACCAGCTGACCGGATACAAATTAGCACTTAGCAGTAGTAATATTATTACAAAATAGATACAATTGAATATCATTGCCTCTCATTCCAGAGTGTGTGTACCAGAACATTATTGCTAAAACTTACAAACTCTCTTTTAGGAATTCAGTTGGGAAGAAAAGGATCATCATAAGGCAAAAGTAAAGTAGGTTTAATCGCCGAAAATAGAAGGAGAACCAGGGTGATGAGCACGGAGATCACAGAGAGTGCCAGCATTAAGACATTAGACACACTGCATTTCACTTTGTGCGTGTACTCATCTGCTGCTAGAGCAAGTAGGGTCAAGGGGAATGAATAAGCCCACCATGCAGTATTGAACTTTCTCATTGATTTCTTGAACAAAGCCGGTCGAGACACCTGCAGTTCCAAAGCAAGTAAAGCATGTAAGTAGTCTTTCGTGCAATATACATCATCCTTCATTTCACCTATATATTTCTATAATTAAATGTGACTTTAGACAGTAAGGGCCAATTAATTAATTTAATACCAAGGATGCAAAAAGGAAGATGGCCAAGAAGAACAACATCTTGGATAATGCATCAAAGGACCCAATAATTGAACTCCAGGCTAGGCTAGCGATGCTTGGAGTGGCAAAAAAAAGGAAGAAAACTGGTCTTTGAATTGATGGTACCGAGCCACCTCCACCAAATTCAAGCCTTTGATACAATGTCACAAAAAGCACAAAATAATGCGCCATGCCAAGCGCAAACATAAACATTGCACACTCATGCCATCCCATTTTAGCCATAGCCCTTGCCCCAACTAAGTTCCCAATTACTGACAGTTGACTTGTCGGGTTAGCAACAGTGTATAGAAACCTCTTTCCTTTTGTAGTGAACCATTGACCATAAATTTTGACGTCAAAAATTAGTAAAGGGACAATGAATGGAAAGCAAAAGTATGGGTAGAGAGATGAAGTGGAGCCAAGGTAGGGAGAAGACTCAAGGAGTAAAAGGGATGAGATAAAGGGTGCGTAGAGGTAATTAGCAGTGATATAATGAGAGAACTCTAATTTGACTGCGGAGAAACGAAAAATGCATCGAGCAACATAAAAGGCCGATAGAATAGTGGTCGAGAAGAAGGAAAGGAACCAAATGAACATAAATGCATAATAGGGGAGAGTGTGGTGATGTGTTTGGGTATTGTTAGTTAAGGTTTTCCATAGTAAGGATTGTGAAGATAGAGCTAAGCATATTCGAAAATATTCAGCATGAAAACTTATTGCATTTGATAGCTTAAGAAAGCTTGTTTTTTCAGCTGTCGCGCCAAGGCCTTTACTATTGCAACTGGATGGTGTATCCATGGCTAAATGAGGTATTTCACACTAGGATTTTGTTGCTTGGCTCCCCTACTTATAAGGGCTCATTTGGGTGCAAGTTGCTTTAGGAAACGTATGTTGCATGCCAGTTCTTTTGTACACAATTTTTGGGTTGTGAATGTTTGTGAACACTCTGACTGGAGCACTAACTGGATAACCTTCTCCATATTTAGTAATTTGTTGCAAATGGACTAGTTGTTTGCAAATTAGCCTTTTTTACGTTATTATTTACTCATCTTTGACAACTTGGAAGTCTTCCATGTAATAAAATGTTTCTGGATGGCCCGTAATTTCTTACATTAAACAACTTAAACTTCAGCCTCACTATGCTTTACTGACTCGGTTATGCATTTATGAACAAAGACCTAACTGAATTCGTCAGCTGTTGCTTTATTATTATTAATCTGACCTCATAATCTTATCTCTAAACGAACTTATCTTTTTTTGGGCTTGACCTAAATAATCCTTTTATTTTGGTCTTATCATCTTGATAAGTTGTAACTCGGACCTTATAACTTCATATACAGGCTTATATTTAAAAAAAAAAAAAAAAATCCATATTTTTAAATGAAAAGATAAATTTTATAAATAAAAATTGGCAACAAATAGTAATGCATCACAAGTTAAACAACTTAATGATATTTTCTAGTGGTGGCACTTCTTAATAAATGTAAACGGGAATGATTTGTTTGGACAAGTGGAATACATATACAGTGAATCAATGACATGGTGGTATTTTACAGTAAATGAACAGTTGTGATTTGCTCTTGATGAGTGTAACACACAATAACAATGGTAGTTTTCTTTTGGTTAAAGTATTTGACTTACTCAAGTTATCACCTTTTTCCATCATTTTTTATTCCATTATAATTTAAAGCTCAAACAATTAAATCCCATTAATACCATATGCTTTTGCTAGTAAAGTGGAAGCAAGAATGTCCCATTACTTTCTTTTGTTGCTAGATTTTTTGCTCCACTTTAGAGTTCTTATATTGGTTGCTTGGACATGATAAATTAAATTGAAGATAGCTCAAACAATAATATTAAATTAATTATTGAAATCAACAGTGTATTATCTCAGCATCAGGGTAAGCTTTTAAAAAAAATTAAAAAAATTAAAGAGGTATTTTAAAACTATTCAATGATGGCCTTCCATGGATTCCCTTCTATGAGTTGTGGTTAAAGCTGCAAAAGGGAGCTTGATAATCAAATAAATATGACACTGATAGAATTACGGGGTTACATAACCGTACTTGTCTTTTATGCTATGTTCTCATCCCTATTTTTTGTTTATGTCCTGGTGATATAGTAGAATCTAAATTCAGATGTGAATCCAAAATGTTCAGCGTGTGGTTGTGATATTCGAATCAAACACCAATACAACTCAAACTCACGCACACACCTAGCGGAAGACGAGATGGCTGATAGATTCGCAAAAACAACCAAATCTCAACTAACTCAAATCATCAAAACAACGATCAATCAATCCAAACAACCCAATCTCAATTACAAGCAATCAATAACAACTAAAGCAACGAAAATATATCACACACCGATACTACTAGAAAATTTGTTATTCCGACCGGGTGGAGCGACGGCTATTTTCCGATGGTTTTTGGTGAGCTATCGGCGATTTGACTCTAAAACCTTAGCCTGTTCTTCCTCATTCTTCCAGCACCAATTTCTCAATTTCTAAACCCATTTTCTCCAATTCAAACATTCAAATCCCATTTTTAGCATTTTGGAATCTCCCCAACTTCAAAATCAACGTCTGGCTGTCTGCAACAATCTGTTTTAGGTATAATATCTTATTTTGATTCAAAATAAAAAATGTACCCTAAACCTACATTTGCATAAATTGATAAATTAGGACAAGTTAGTGATTGCGATTGTTTTCCAATAGCATTGTAATACATAATAACAATGGTACCAAAAAGTATCTGACTTACTCAATTTATCACCTTTTTCCATCATTTGTTATTCCATGATAATTTAATGTTCAAACAACTGAATCCCTTGAACACCATATGCTTTTGCCAGTAAAGTGTAAGCAAGAATGTCCCATTACTTTATCTTGTTGCTAGATTTTTTTTACTGCAATACTTTAGAGTACTTATATTGGTTGCTTGGATGGTAAATTAAATTGAAGATTACTCGAACAAGAATATTAAATTAATTGTTGAAATCAACCGTGTACTGTCTGTCTTAGCCTGGGTAAGCTTTTAAAAGTAAAAAAAAATAAAGAGATATTTTAAAACTATTCAATGATGGCCTTTCATGGATTACCTTCTATATGAGTCGTGGTTAAAGTCGCAAAAATGAGAGCTTGATAATCCAATAAATATGACATTGATAGAATTACTGGATTGTATAACAGTACTTTTGTATATGTCCAGGTGATATAGTAGAATCTAAATTCAGATGTGAATCCAAAATGTTCTGTAAAGACTTCCTTTTCAAGCATGCTTAACTAGATTTCCTAATGGGATCAGTCCAGCTCTTAGTTTTGGTTTCAGATGCGCATGATATTCTCGTTCATATGTGCTCATGAAGAAGAAGCAAGGTACCATCTTGCAGTGAATTATCAGTATTATTATGTGATAACTAGTAATCTATTCATTTTCTATCCTGTTAACAAAGAAGAAGCAATGGATGTTAAAGTTGTTATGTTAGGATTGTCTCGCATGTTGTTAAGGCAGGAATGACAGTTTGAATAAATAGTTACACATCGCGGAATAAATTGAAGGAGTGAAGTACAAATATAAGTTGGTAGACATGTAATAATATGGGTTCTTTTTGTTAGAAGGATGAAGAATGAATGTGTCAACTCATATGCGTGCCCTCTATGTAGAAGAACAAGTGCTTTGTTTCGACTGTCGTTACATAACAATTGATTTCTTTGATGTTTGTACATCTTAAGGAGGAAAGACTCGAGGACAAAGTGCATTAACTTTGTACTCTAGACATTGTTCTAATTACCTATAGCCATCTACATGCATTAGTAGTTAGTTCAAATCACAATTCGTGAACAGCAAGAGTGCAACGCATGCTCATTTGTATAGAGCGTATATTTAGAAAGAAGAAGCAAGGTACCAACATCCAATGAATTTTTAGTATGAATACATGACAACAGTTAATCTTGTTCATTTTCTAACTTCTTTATAAACTGTAGCAATGGATGCTAAAAGTTGCGGGTTTTCTTGTACATGACAAGAAGATTAAATATTGGTAAAACAAATATGATACTTTTTTTTTTTAAACAGCAAGATAGAATGCATTAACATTGTGCGTTAGATATTGTTCTGTATGTCTGTAGCCACTTATATTCATTATTTAGTTCAAATAACAACTCATATACAGCAGGAGTGCACTATATTCTCATTCGTTGACTATGACTTAATTTTGAGTCATGTCTTGTTCAATTTTCTTTTGAAATGCACATATCCCTGTGCTTCTACATTATACCATACATTTACGTACCTTGTTGATGTTGTTTTTACTTCCTTGCTGGAAAATGGATACATTTGTCTCTTTAGGATGGATCCTCTGTACTCCATGCTCCTTCCAGTATCGAAGCCACAATGAGGCCATAGTATCAACTTACTGCTCTCATTTTTATACTAGCAGTGTAACAGAAGTCAGAGTACTATCACAATCACCTAATTTTGTTTGTATTTTTGGCACCGAAGCCATGTCTGGAATATCACTTGCTATTGCCATTGCCACTCAAAATGCACTTTATAAGCCAAAAAACTAGCATTTATCTCGTGCTTGGTGCAATAGCATTAACTAGGTAAACCAAATTGTTATTCAGACATGATAATATGTATGTGTCTGCTGGGTGAGGTACATAACTGGGCTTTTGCTATTAACAATATGAACTATGACTATATAACCATTTAGCTAAAACTCATGCTTATGATAAGGAATTTCTCTCATGTATTAAAGGTCAGAGTAGTTGGATTGTGCTTGTTAGTTGCACGTTGAAAACCAAGTTTGAGCCTGTGGTTTCTTGATACTGTTGCAAATTTTATTCATATATTTTAGCTTGATAATGTTGCAAATTGTGATGGCAAACATTGGTCAAAGTCTAGTGGTCCAGTGGTTTACGAACACCATGAGTTGCTGCATGTAGTTGCAGTGGCACAGGTTCGATCCTCAGCGGCCACAATACCGAGACATAGTGCACGACCACTATAAAACCGGCTTAACCAAAGAGCATGGTAGACATAGTCTTCGTGTTCCCAAAGTTTAACCATAATAAAAATCCTAACTAATAAAAAAATGCGTTCTCTCATGGCGGTTGCCTCAAATTTCCCTTCGAGCCTCACCTTCAACCCTCTTCCAGCCTTCTCCTCTCAAATTCAGCCTCCCCCGCTTGGATCGCCACCACATCTTCCACCTCCTGACCCGCCAGACCTTGCCTTTCCTCCTCTCAACCCTAATGAGCCCTCTAACGCCAGATCTGAGAGATGGTCATCGCTCTTTTTTGCGAAGCCGAAGAACGCAGATACCTTCGCTCCTCCTACAATTGAGCTCAAATTCAAAGCCAAAGCCATAGTGTCGTCTGAAGAAATTCTCCAAGCAGCAAAAGATCAATGGCATAACTATCTAGTTGGTTTTTTTCTGGACAAGCCGCTGAATTTCTACGCAGTTGCAAATCATCTATAGAGACTCTGGAAGCCGCAAGGATGTTTTAAGGTAAAATCGAATGGCTCTATGTTTTTCTTCTTACTTTCTAGCCAAGAGGACAGAAACATAATTGTTAGAGCTGATCCAGTAGTATAGAATAAGCTGTTTACTGTAAAACCATGGGATGAAAAAATTGGCAGTGATGTCAGTCCAATCAAGAGTGTACCTGTCTGGATTAAGCTAAGGAATATCCCGTTGTATGCTTGGTCTAATATTGGAATAAGCTGGTTAGCGTCGCGTGTTGGGAAGTTTTTGTGTATGGACACTTCAACGGAGAGTATGGAAAGGCTGGAGTATGCAAAATGTATGATTGAGGTCACCCTTGAAGGGCCACTTATAACTGTGTTCCAGGCAGCGCTACCTAATGGTGACGAGTAGACAATTTTTGTAGATTATGTGTGGCAACTGGAGACATGTGATATGTGTAAGTGCTTTGGGCACACGATAGAGAATTGCAAGAAAAAGAAGGAACTCGAAGTAGTAGATGGTGACATAATGAATGTGAAGATGTGCAATGCAGAGAGGAGAACTGAAACCACTGTATTAAAGAGGGATGGTAAGGGAAATAATAGGTTATATGTGCGAGCAGGGAAGAGTCAACGAAACGATGAGTGGAGAAAAGTAGTAAGCAAGAGAAAATGACTCTTCAGTGCTGCGATCAGCAGGAGCAGTAAAAGCAAAGAAACTGCTAACAAGGGTGTGAATGCTAGTCATAGTGGGACGGTTAATAGATATGAAATTCTTGAAACAATAGGTAAAGACAGTGTAGTAGAAAGGGACAATGTAATAAAGAAGATGGTCTAGAAGAAGGCAAACTCAGATCTGTTGAAGAAATAGCAACAGTAGAGAATACTAGTGATGATGTTGTTATGAATGATGAAAGTTTTAGATCCCCTGGTGTTGAAGATGTTGCAGCTGTAGGGGAACAAAATGATGGAACTGGTAACGTTGTGGAAAGTGAAAATGGTGGAAAAAGTAATGGTAAAACCATTCGACTAATATGTGAAGTTATAGTGGACCGCATGGTAACAATTAATAGTTCAGCTAACAATACCACATGGCATGAATTACATAGTCCAGAAACAGGGAATAATGCAAATGTTGTTGAGTCTGAAATAGTGAAACTAATGAGGACAATTTCTGAAAACATGCAGTACATATCTATAACTTCACATATGAGGTGAACTCAAAGCAGTATCATAATTCGAAGAAGACAATGAAAGAGTTTGAAGATTTCAAATTCAGAAACAAGCTTGACTTAATGGACAAGGCTAGGTTAGAGGGTGTTGCTGACCTAGTTAAACAGATGAATATGAGTGTAAATAACAGAAGTCAATCAACTCCAACTGCAAAGAACCCGTACGCTCATATTGCCGCTCCTCCTGCTTATAAGGAACGACCACCAGACCCTGCTCCTGAACATGTTGCAACAAGCTCTATTGAAAAGGTAGGATCTAATATTCCTATTACTCAAAGTAGGAAAAGTGAGCTGCTCAGGAATCTACAAGAAAACGGTTAATTGTCAAATGACAGTGTAACTTTTAAGGTGATGAGTTATGTAAAATTAAATTGTAAATGACATTGCGAAATTGGTAAAGTAGCTAGTGAAAATGTAATGTTGAATTTATCTTCCAAGTGTGGAAGCTTGTAGTTGATATGCCGACAGTATATCACCTGGTCTCTTGTATCTTTTTTTCTTTTAGTAAAAAGTGTTACGGAACACTATAAAAACCGGTCAGCCTTGCCAAAAAAAAAAAAAAAAAAAACTACATACTTGTAAGTTGTAGTACTATGTCATATCAACTTTGTGTCCTGAATGATGAAGCTAGTGCACTTTGTCTACCTATTCTTCAGGTATGATAGTTGAGCTAGGCCGTACTTTAGGGTCCGTTCTTTGAGATGGCGAGCGGATGAAATGAACGGGTTGGCGGAACAGAGAATTGAATGGTAAAAGTTGAATGAAGGGATGATGTGTTTGTGTGATTTTGAATGGAGAATCAAACGGTGTATTGAATGTTAATAGTGAGTGGAGTACTGAACGGTTAAAATGTCTGTATTTTTTGTATATTAAAAATTTTGTAATACAATACATGTTGTGCAGAAAACGTTAAATATTAATAACTAACAGAAATACATGTATAAAATAAATGCAAATACATGGATAAAAGAAATGTAAAAACATCAATAACTAAATAAAATATGTATACATGGCTATTATATCATCCCTAGTAGGGGTGTCAATGGGTCGGGTCGGGTCGGGTTCGGGTCGGGTCAAGTCGGGTTCGGGTTGATTTTAAACGGGTCGGGTCAAACCGTTTATTAAACGGGTCGACCCAACCCGACCTGTGTAATCCGTTTAATTTGATTGGGTCGTAAATGGGTCATGGCGAGTCAGGTCATAAATGGGTTATAAACGGGTCGGGTCAACCCGTATAAGATATAAATGGGTCAAATTCGGTTTCACAGGTCATAAATAGGTCATAAACGGGTCACATTCGGGTTCATGGATCAAACGGGTTGTAAATGGGCTGGGTCAACCCATATAAATATAAACGGGTCAAATTCGGGTTAGGGGGTCAACCGGAAACCCACCCATTTGTAAACGGGTCAAATTCGGGTTTATAGGAAATTGACAGCCCTAATTCCTAATGCAATTAATTCATCTCTTAATGAATCTCTATGTAATATCACTTCATTAACTCCTCTTTCCACTCGTAGTGTATTGTCCTATGTTTTATTTACCTTATTTTGGTATTCTTCATAATATTCATTCGGTACAAGATTAGGATTATCATGAAATGTGTAACACCCCACCTCCGCTAGGGTCACTCAGAAAAGGGAATGCCCTAGTTTTGGAGAGGTATTATCGAGATAACATCACAGAATTATCACAAGACAGAACGTAAATAAATAATTAATAAACAACGGAAGAATTTCCGAGCAAAACAGAACTTCATTTCATTCCAAAATAAACCATGTCTTTTACAAACATTTCAAGTAACTTCATTACAACTGTCTTGTAATAATATCCAAAGAAGCAGTAATTTAAAAACAGTAAAACAGCTTATTCCCCAAGTGCAGTCAAAAGAAGCAGCCATAGCAAACCGTACATGCTGAGCCAAAGCAAGTGATATCCAAGCTAAGAGCTAGTTATTCCTCCCTGAGAACCTGGGGGGGGGGGGGAACGAAAGAAAAAGAGGCGAAAGGAAAAGGGTCAGTCATAAAGACTGACCCTTTCTAGTGACTTTCAGTGTAAAAACGGTTAAAATAACCTGTCATGTATGAACTGGAACTAAACTTAAGAATGGTGGTGATCAGGATAAGTCAAGACAAGTCAAGTAAAGCATCACATGTTCGAGATTCGTTGCATCGACTGTACTAGTATACTAGGCCCATATCACGAAATAAATCCCACGGCCCAATGTCATGAAATGACCCTGAAACGGGGTCTGACGCAAGTACGGGGTCCTACGGAGCGATTATCTAGTCGATCGGCTCCCTACAAGTTCTAGTTCGTCAAGTGTCCGTGTCATACGGCTAATCACGAATGTAGTCACCTGTGCTGGGTCCACCTTCGGGTGTATCAGCCCTAGGGTGTCAACCCCTGACACGATTCAAGATGCACAGATAAATCTACGGATACCCAGTGTCTGCCCCGGATACGTGCACGATCGTAGTCCGCCGAACCTACACTGGCGTACCCCACTGCCGTCGTTCACCTCTTACAATCAGCCCAGTAATCGTGCCTCCACCCGGCCTAGCCCCAGGGTACCTTGATACATCTAGAGGGTTACTGCTAAAAGGGGTCGTGTCTAGGGTTTCGCCTAATAGATTAGGTCATGTAATTCGTGACCTAACCCGCCTAACAGATCAAGTCATGTAATTCGTGACTTAACCCTTTTCCAGTCTAGTCATGTCAAGATGGTTAAGTATGTCATTTCAGTTCGCGACTTAACCCGCCTACGTGTCATGTCAAGTTGGCTAAGTGTTGTCGTTTTCAAGTTTATGACTTAGCCCTACAAATCATGTTCAAGTTGGTTAAGTTGTCTTTTCATGTTCATGACTTAACCCTAATTGGCATTAATTGATTCGTTAATGCACCGAACCACTCACATTGGATCCTGTTGTTCGTAGCCACTGGATTTGCCGGGCCGTTCCGGGCAGGTTTACGCTACGAACTCAACCCAACCTCGGGTTTCAAGTGCGATGTGACCAACTACCCACATTGGATCCTATTGTTTGTAGCAACTGGATTTGCCGGGCGGTTCCGGGCAGATTTACACTACAAACTCAACCCAACCTCGAGTTGGCCACTTTCTTGTTTTCTAAAGTCATGCCCATGTTCTTATCAGAATTTGCGCTATTTCCATAGCATGTTCATATGTCAATTTCGTGCCCAATTAAGGCATGTTTTAAGGTCAAGTTATGGCATGTTCAAGTTAAATTTTCGTGCCATAATTCATGTTCTACTTATGCCAAATTTCACAGTTTATTCCTATAATTAATTCAAGTTTTGCCTATTCTACCCAATCGTATCCCCAACGTATATAAACGTACTTCGTTCATAAGCATAAACAATTCAAGAGATAAAGGGGAATAACACCAAACATGTGATAGGCATATGTGACAATTCCAACATTATTTGCATAATAAATAGGCTATAACATATCACATGGTTTCAATGATGATAACTTGGCATAGTAATGGTTCCAACTTAATTTAACGTGATGATTTTACATCATAGGCATAATAATCATTGCGGGCATAATAATAATTTTATTATAAACATGAAACATTAAAGGCATAGTAATCCTAATAGGCATAGTGGATTCCAATTTTAACATTTTTAACATAATAATTCTCATAGACATAATAATTCCAATTTATCATAATGGTTCTCAATTAACATGATAGACATAATGATCCCAATTTAGCGTTTTTAACATAATTAACATGATAGACATAATGATTCCAATTTAGCATTTTTAACATAATTAACATGATAGACATAATGATTCCAATTTAGCATTTTTAACATAATTAACATTATGAACATAATAATTCCAACTTTTCATCATAACCTAGCAATACCCAATTTTTCATTAATCATGATGGGTATATTAACATCACAGGCATAATTCCATCAATAGTCATAGCCATGGTTTAATTAGCACCATAGGCATGGTTTAATCAACATAAAGATTTCATAGCGATTCCATGTACATGAATTAGTCCAACTTGCCAAACAATTAAGCTCAAATGATTCATAACAATATAAAAATCATGACAAGTTTCACTTGCAACGTTGCCATAGCAATATCCCCAAATTATAATTCAACGATAAATAATATAAACAATGGATTAGCAATAGTTCATAAATTCGGTTTCAATTCATCGCATGTCATATTGTTTTAGCGTTTTTGCCTAAAAAGTAACATAGAACTTACAATTATGAAGCAAATAATCCAAATAAAAATCCCAAATCAATTAGTCCCAAATTCGTTGTCTAAAGCGTCGTAGTTGTTGTAGCTTCTAGTTGTAGCCTTCAAGAATCATCCTCCATCTTCTATAATCTTATTCTTTCTATTTTTAATTTAGAGCTCTAGGTTTAATGGCGGCGGCCTGAGGCTAAAATGAAATAGTACGATGTTAGGCTAGGTCTTAGGTCCTTTTTATAATGTTTGCAAGTTATTTCAGACCGTCGATGGAGCTTGATTCAGTAATAGCCATTCGTTTGAAGGAGAGGCCAATACGGAGCTGCCACCTAGCCCTAGTGACAAGGCAGGGCTCAGAAAATCGACTAAGCATAGACCAGGCCAGCCAGGGTGGGCTGGGTTCGACCTGGCTCTGGACCAGGTCGACAGCCCAGTCGACAGCCCTGTCGACCTGGCTAGCCAGGTCGACAGCCCAGTCGACCTGGGTGCCTTAGGCGGGAATTCTCCCGCCCTGGCCAATTGGGCCCGATTTTGAATTATAAACTTGTTTTTCTGAGCTGTTTTCTTCTGTTTGAATTTTAAACTGAATTCTGAAACTCCCGGAGGCCATATCTTCTTCATACGGACTCCGTTTTTCGAAAACTCGGACTCTATTTCGCGTATTTTTCAGAGACGAACACAATGGCGTATCCCGTTTCCCTTAATTCTTCGAAATTAATTATACTTTAATTTGTGAATTTCACTGTTATAGAATTCACGGGGTGTTACAAAATGCCTTAAAATATGGATCGTCGTTACTGTATTTCCTTATAAAATTATGTATAGCCATTATAGCAACAACTTTAACTTGAGTTTCAAAATTGTACATATGCATGCTCTTTAACATAACAAATTTTTTCTTCCAGATGCCAAAGATTATTTCAATACTCATACATAAACTTGAATGTTAGAAATTAAAAACTTCATTATTCGATCTCGATTGATTCATTATATCTCAAAATTAAGGAATATGGTACCTTACATTTGGACAAGGTGGTAAATAACCATTAATAAGATAATAACCTGAATCAACTAAATAATATTGCCCCCGTATCAAATGAGAAAAGTTCGAGTTTCTATCGTTTATAACTGTGTTAAAAATTCTGACATCGTGTGCAGTCCCTTCTCATCCAACCATCACATAAATGAATTGTAAATCAAATGAGAAAACTACTAAGACATTTTGAGTAGTATATCATTCTCGTCTAATGTAAGGCGCAACTTTGTCTGAAGATAAGTACATCATTACATGAGTACCATATATAACACCTATACAATTCTTAAAATAAGGATAATATCGGTTTGGACTTGTAATTTGTTCTGATATTGTGCTGAATACAAAATCAACAGGTTTCATTATATCTTTAGCAAATAACAATGCACTTTCTAAAATAGTATGAAAATTTACTAAAACTGTGTTACCTGACCTTTGAAACCTTTCGCTTAATTATCTATCTGATAGCGATGCGATTTGTTTATAAAAATATGACAACTACTTCTTTAATATGAATATGTGATATTGTAGCCAAATTGTAGTTCTGCAGCATATCATACAACGATCGAAATAAAAGTTTTTTCATATGAAAATTTCTTTGGTATCGTTTGGCATGCCCATTGAGTATTTCTTCTATCAACTCTATACTAGTAAAAGTTGACGCATATATTTATTGGATTCGGGTTCTTCTTCTGTGGTTATACTATCTCAAAACGATTAAATCTTCCAAGTCTTCATAATCAGAATCAGATTCGGAGTCGGACATCATGCGTTTGTAGGTTTATGTGTGTGGAGTGGTGTTTGGCGTTTGTATGAAGTAGGTATGGGGTGAGAAGTTGAGTTGGTTGTGGTTTTTATAGGGAAGGTTGAAAAGGTCCATAAATAATTAAATCTATCTTCAAACATGAATAAAACATCATAACAAATGGAAGTCCTAAATGGATATATCGATATGAACGATGCAAAAAAATCAGTCAAAAAACCTTCCCAATCAATATAATAACCCATCAAAGTAATAGAAAGAGAATGTGAGAAAATACCATGAAGTTTTGTATTACTGAATTGATGTGCAAACTGTTAGAGCATCTCGTTGGTTGTTGATGTATATTTTACATAATATGCGGCCGTAGAATGTAATTGGAGGTTTCCTTCCATGATCTCAAAAGCAGATGCATATTCAACAGGCATTTGAGACTCATGCATTTGTTGAACAAACACCTAATTAATTAGAAAATAAGTTCACATTACGTTACAAAGGAAGATGGTTACGACGTCTATTACAAAGACACCTTAGTTCTATTACAGAAACATAGCTAAAATCGAATGAAATGTAACCAATTATAAAATATGTACTTTGTTGAATATTCAAATGGGTGTTATAATATGTAACCTACTATTGGAGATGCTTATACACTTTTTGTACATGTTGAGTTTTGTATTTACAATGTACAAAATGAAATAAAACTAGCTTGCGCTTAAAAGCGGTCCATATACATATACCCGAACCAAATATTCTTAATATTTACTCTATGTAACCGATACAATTCATTTTTTGTTTCCACTCAATTTTTGCTAGGGTTGTGATTTATCCTAATTTGTCAAATTCTTCAAACTTCAAATTTTGCTTTAATCCGACGAAATTCTTCATTGATGGTGCTTTGGTTAAAAGATCTGCTCTTTCCTAATTAAGGTGATAGTCTATGATTTATACTCAATCATTCTTCCATGACTTGTTCTCTTACGAAATATAGATCGAGCCACATGTGCTTCATTCTAGAATGAAGTATCGAGTTTATTGTAGGAGAAATCATGGAGGGACTATCACACAATGGTATTTATTGTTGTTCTTTTTTATTTGAATTTCACTTAATAATGATTTGATCCACACTATTTCGGTTGTTTCACTAGCAACACATTTATAATCTATCTCTGTACTAGATCTGAATATGGTTGATTGTTTTTCGAAGGCCATGGAATATGGTTTTTGTCTAAATAAATGTATTAATTAGTTGTAGATCTTCTGTCATTTGGGTCTGATATCTAATGTGACGACCACCTCATACAAACTGTACTAAATAACATAAAAGAGCACCACAAACGGGTCTGACCGATATGAGGCGATCACCGGAGAGGAAAGAAAAGCAAAACAACATGTTGTATATCTTAAAGCACATGGATAACATATAATATAGAATATATGCAACAAAATAGTGAGTCATTACCTATGAAATATCAAATCTATAAAATCACCAATTTATGTACAATGTTATATCAGTAGCATATAACATCGCGTCAGCACAATGTCTACTAAAATATAAAGCAAAATACAGAGTAAGTAGAGGTCTGATGTCCACATTATTGGCAGTAGGAACGTCTTCTTGTTGAGTATAATACTCTATAGATCCTCTAAGCTAGTCTCTTAATCAGCTACAACATTAACTTATTATCAGCCATGGATAATTATAAAACCTATCCTTATAAAAACTGAAGGCTAAAAACAACCACATCGAAAGATAAGGAAGATACAAAAGTATGTCCTGGGTCGTTAGTTGATCTTCTAAGCTCCAAAAAACTAAAGCTAACCAGAAAAGACTACTTGTTCTGACTCGAACATTACATAAAATAACGCTTGGGTCAGTCTGCAATAAAAAGGTGAGAAAACTAAAAACACAAGAAATTTGATTTGTTATTTCTTATAAAACCATTTGAATAAAAGTTCCTTGTAATAAAATCATGTATATAGATACAAACGAATCATTATCTTATGATAACCAAACCCTTTTGTAGAAGATTTAGTGGAATTATAATAATGGCTATGATACAAATACTTAAGAATATACCCAAAATTGTTATATTGATTAAATTATAACATAAAAGGTATACAACTAAGTTCGTAAAGAACTTACTGTAGTTCAGAATCTACATAATGACCATAGATACAAACGAATCATTATCTTATGATAACCAAACCCTTTTATAGAAGATTTAGTGGAATTATAATAATGGCTATGATACAAATACTTAAGAATATACCCAAAATTGTTATATTGATTAAATTATAACATAAAAGGTATACAACTAAGTTCATAAAGAACTTATTGTAGTTTAGAATCTACCTAATGACCAGGTACATTGCCAATATGGAATGCTAAATCTCTAGAAAACATACCTAAAGGCCTTACGCGACCCCTTGCAAATCATGATCGTCCTACCCCTTCATTGATATTATCAAATATTATATCACCGCAGTTGTGATCAGTAACCTTTCAATATCGAATCAGGATAGTAATGACAATACCCTACTTGGGTGTTACCCACTTAGCCTTGATTCTTATACCTGATTTAGTTATTCTATGGTTTCATGGCTAAAGGCTATGGTTATCTTTTTTTGTCTTATTTACTTAGAATTTTCACTACTTTCCGGTGACTGTGTGCTGATAATATTCATTCATATAAATCGTTCTGGGTGTGACGACCGCCACGTAACTACTGCACCGAACTAGGAATTGGTGCGTTGTATGACGTGACAGGCTGATACGGGATGATCATCAAGTTAGACTAATTCGAAAATAGAATATGTCATATAACTCACAATGCATGGATAATATATAATAATAAAGTATACAATAGGGTATAGTGATGAAGCAGAACTGAACAGAAAATCAAATTTCTATAAAACCATTGAATCTTGGGTACAATGCTTCTCGATACAAGAATCTCTGAATACAATATGCCTCACTACATCTCATAGAGTCTCAATAACATCAACATACAGTGGAAATAGAAGATAAATAGCTAAATAGTAGGTAGTAATAATACGCTAGCCTCCCACTCATCACCGCAAAACAACATCGGCACCAAACCTGCTACCTACTACCTGTTACTCGGTCTTCCCACCATCAAATTGGTGAACAACCCAAGGTAATAATAGGGAAACATAAAACCTTGAATCAGATAATAATCTTTGGGAGTGGTAAAATAGATAACATTTACATAGGATAATATGAGTATAGGCGGATCAACTTCCCGACAACCAACAAGTTAACACGTGAAAATCATCCATCACATGCCATTACAGAATAGGAAAGGACAACCCCGATCCCACTTCTATTCGACAACCTACAGTGATAGCTTACCCAGAGAAAAGAGAGAAGAGAACACATGATCAACCATAACATCAAGTATCCTAGCTGTCACCGTCTACAGCCGTGAATCCATTGATTACGCATTTGATTTTTCAACTATCAAAAGGGCTAATGGAAAATTCCGGTTCTAGCCAAACTATCATATGCCATTATGACTCGTACATTTGTATTTTCCATTCTCGACAACTAGGCCCATCATAACTGCCTAGGGTACATGACTTATCGAATCTGATCCTAATGGGAGTCTCCAAAATACCCCTGCTTTAAGTCCACTAGAACACTTCAATAACCAATGATTCCTTGGCACATCGAATCTGTCAAGCCTTTCACTTTGGCGAATCAATCCATTTCTCGAACCACTCCATTATCATTCATGATTGACTCACATTTTGTCAATCCATCATCATAGTGGGCCGTATATCGAGTCACAACCAGTTTCATATCAATCCGGCTCCCACCACTCCATCGTGAGTTCACTACCGAAGCATCATTTATCTTTGAGTTGTACAACATACATATGAAGTCATTTCAATCCAAGCTTCACCATCAACCTCAGGAATCCAAGAGAATCATTCCAACAAAGCCACGACTTCCCACATGCCACCCTAATGGGTCGGTGTCGACCCATCTACTTAGCTTATATTGGGTAAGTAGCCTACCCCAATCCATCCACGCTTCGAGAGCTTCCTTCCAGTCCATTATCTCATCGATTCGACGCCTCTACAGAAACTTATAACGGTCCAGTCATCTCTCGAGCAATCAGTCTTCAACCCATCCAAAACACATACGATCGACTTGGAAATTCACCAGTAGGTTCGACTCACCACCACTATGCCACACACCAAGATTAACGACCACACGACCCTCCTTCATGGTCAGTGTCGACCCATGCACTTAGTGCATATGGGAACTAAAATTTGTATGTCCCATTCTTTTGTCTTCCAGAGTTCCTCCGCCAAGTTTCGTCTGAATCCGATTAGCTGAACCGCTGATTTGCACTATTCTTCAATCCTATGATTCTACGGCAAACAATCCAACATACAACTCAAGCAACGCAATCAATTCGATAAAAACAAATATCAATCCATACAACAATGATCATACAAACATGAAAAATCCATAAACATAGCATAACCATATCGTAAACATGCGATCTAGCATGATTTGGATCCAAACATATGTATAAGGATGATTAATCCAACAAGTATTTGGTTAATATAATCAAATTAGGTATCCTAGAGTTTCTAGGTCTGAGTTAAACATATATGATCAGATCAAAGGTGATTGTAACATGAAACATATGAATATGATCCTAGTTTACCCATACAATCCGTATTTTCCATGTGAGAGATATCTATCACTCACCAATTTCTGGATTTGATGTAGATTTAATGAGATCAGATCTGGACAACACAGAAACCCCTTGAATTCAATGTGATATAATTCTCTTTGATGATGATCCACTCTTCATTGATGATGATCTATCTTCTAGATGCAATCTATGATGAATTTGTATGAAAAGAATGGAGAAATAGGGTTTCAGGTTGAACTGGAGAATCACAGGCGCCCATCCTGAAGTTCAGAATGAAAAGAGTAACCCTAATTCTCTTCCAAAGTCCCCCTATTTATATCTGTTGGTCATAGGTTTGATGGTTTTGGCTGTTCAGCCCATTAGCTGCATACCAGTCTGCCTAACACAAGCTGAAACTTAAAACAACGATTCCTTCCAAACCGTAGAACCAAATCCTTCATGCGGCCACTCTATGGAATCGTAAACAACTATTCTGATCCAATTGAATCGACCTAAGCACCTAATTCGATTCCTATCAAAAGCTATGGCCCAAAAAGTAAACTCAAGGGCAAAAATGGTCATACTTGAATTCGATAAAAATGTTGGACATGTCTCACACCCCCATGAACGACATATTAAAATCTAATAATGTTCCGACTACTTAGGGAATGAAATATAATTATTTAATGGTCGGTCAATTCGTAAAATAAGGGTTGTTACATTCTCCAACCCCCTTAGGAATTTCTCCCCCGAAATCCCAAGCAAACACAAGAAAACACAACATCCCGCAAGCCTACCATCCACGAGTAACCAATCTGTCATCCAATCTAGCTCCAACCATTGATGCAATCAAAACCTACCCTAGCTTGCAGAATTCTAATAGCACAAGACACAATGGCATAAGTAAGATACGATCTATGGGACATACCACTCGAAGAGTTTTGGATGGGTCGACCTCATACTCTCTTCTGTTTCCCAAGTGCACTCGACATCATTCTCGCTTCATTGTACCTTGACTTGCTTAAAAACCTTACTCCTAAGTTTTTTCGTGTCATTCCCTACGATGCGAAGCAGTTTAGAAACTTTAGGTTCAACATCAAAATCTTCAAGCTGGTCTGGAGATATCATAACATTCGAGTCAAACACAAACCTCCATAGAAACGATACATGAAATACATTATGCACGCTTGCCATCTTCTTAGGTAAATCCAATCTATAAGTGAGCTTTCCAATACGCTCTGTAATCGGAAACGACCCAACAAACCTTGGTGCTAACTTTCCTTTATTTCCAATGCAAGTGGTATTTTTTAGAGGTGAAATCTTAACAAATACCATATCTCCAACTGAGAATTCCAAATCTTTTTGTCGCTTATCAGCATAAATTTTTTGACGGTCTTGGGCTGCTTTCATTCTTTGCCGAATGACTTCAATGTTATTCGTATTTTCCCTTATCATCTCTGGCCCAAGTACCAACTTCTCGTTAGTTTCTAACCAACAAGATGGAGAAATACATGGCCTGCCGTACAACGCCTCAGATGGTGCCATCTCAATACTTGATTGGTAACTATTATTCTAGGTAGACTCAACTAAATGCGGATGGTCTTCCCAAGATCCTCCAAAATCCAATACACAAGCCCTTTTGAAGATCTTTTAATACTCGATTAACCCTTTCAGTCTGACCTCTATTCTGGGATGATAAGCCGTACTCAAACATAGCTCAGTTCCCAACGTCTCTTGCAAACTTTTCCAGAATCCACTGGTGAATAACGGGTCTCGATCATTAACTATACTCTTCAGAATTCCATGGAATCGAACTATCTACATAAGACATAACTCAGCCAACTTCGATGTCGTCCTAGTTGATCTGACAGAGATAAACCTTGTGCTTTTAGTCAGGCGATCCACGACAACCCAAAACTATAATTTCCTGCCATTGTCCTAAGTAATCCATTGGTAAAACCCATCGATACTTGCTCCCACTTCTAAATAGGAACTTTCAATGGCTGTAATAATACACTTTTCTTTTTCTGCTTGGCCTTAACTGGCTGACAATTCATACACTTCGAGATAAATTTCCTGCCATCCCATTTCATACCTTCACAGTAGCTAAATCGTTTCATATCTCGATACATCTTATTACCACTAGGATGAATCGTTAACTTAGAGTGATGACATTCCCTTAAAACTTCATCCCTCAATCCATCTACATCGCCCATTCCTTCGAAGCCAACCATCTCGATCGACTTCGAAATCGTTAATCTCCTCTAGTTCTACTCTCATCTCTAACCTTCGAAAGATTTCCACAAGCTTATCATCTCGCTTTTGGCTTTCGCCAATTCTTTCGATAAGAGTTTGTCTAATCGATAAGCTAGCTGACATCTTGGGTTCTAACTCACAATATGGTCTAAAATCGAATCCGGCCAAATACCCGAGATGCTTCCACTCTGAAAACATAGCTCCCAAACTAGCATGTCTTCTACTTAATGCATAAGCCAATGTGTTGCCTTTTCCTTGAGTATAGGCTATTCCAAAATTGTACGACGCCAAAAACTCTAACCATCGTTGCTGCCGAAGATTCAAATCCTTCTGGTAGAAAAGATACTTCAATGACTTATGATCCATAAACAACTCGAACCTAACTCCCAACAAATAATGCCACCAAATCTTCAGAGAAAACACTACCGCCGCTAACTCCTAGTCATAAGTTGTAACGGCCCGAATTTCCGTACCCTTTGAGTTGACTAATAACACCACACGTCCAACCCAAATGACATAGAAATACGAATCATTAGTAGAAAGAAGTTAGAGGATGAGGGATAGAAAGAAAGAAAAGTTAGAATAGGAGAAAAAACGAAGAAACAAATCTCACAGCGGAACGAATAAAATATTAAATAACATAATTTTTGAAATACAAATCATTAACTGTATATACATACCATCATCAGAGCATAACAGTTATTCCTGGAACAGTTATAAACACCTGTTTCCAGATACAACATAGTACACAACGGAAAATATGATAGTCTATAGCTAACTGATGAAGCCTCCTACTTCAAGCTCCTCCAGGTGAATCTGTAAAATCCCGACTACTAGGTTGCCCGTACAAATTTGGGCACCCAAGGGTTTAGGGAAAACAAAATAAACTCTGGGTCAGTCATGGGACTGGTGTGAGTAAACTCCAACCATTTGTTTAACTTTCAAAATCCTTTCGAAAGAAATGATAATCGTAAGACCAATCCACACATAAACACGGATGGTTTTTACCTTACGATAACCAAGAATATATTTTTGATATCAAATCCATTGATATTATAATAGTGTCTACAACAAATAAATAGCAATCTAGCGGAACACTTGCATCTCACGCTCCATATATAATATAAAATCAAAATCCGCAGGGCGCTTATTGGAGATTGGATTTCCAACATGACAAGGTATGGAACCACCTTCCGATAGTGTATCTCTAGAGGGGAATACACTGGGTTCAACAAGAACATCTTGCAACCCGGCCCACACATGGCTGACCACTCATTTAACTTGAGTGTATCGAGCATATTATCATCAACGGTTGTGATCAGCAACCGTTACCGAAAGCATACAACAATGAATGGAATAAGAAGCAAATGAATTTTCTCTAGATCAGGTGATAATACCCCTAATGGGAATGACCCACATGGTCATGTTGCCTGCCCGATTTCTGTCATTCCCCGGGTGATGAGGCTTGAGGTCATGATTATCTTTTTTGAACGTCTTGTCACCATTTACTTTGAATGTCACTTTGTCAGATCCGTCCATACACGTTGTCCTGGGACTGGACAACCGAAGCCACCATTCTATTAATCCATCTTGGGCAATTTCTACCTAGGGTTAACAGAATAGCCCTTGCGCTTTACTCCATCTTCAATTATCTTCAGCATAAGTTGATTCGTAACGCTTATGCCTATACGGAGGTATAAAATAAACTAAAACTTTGATAGCCGGTGATTTAACTATCAAAGGAACATCCATTCATCCATCGATTCTATTTCCAGATGGAAATTCTACCGATCAACAATCAAATAACATTGGGCCCTTTTTAAACCAATTCATTTTTATATTATCATTTCCAATTCCCATTTCACATCTCTCGTATCCTTTCAAAACTCTATTTTCTCTCTCAATTCTTGAAAAAACATTTCCAATATCCTAATTCCTTTATTCGAGAAAATATATCTTATTCCAGTTGGGAAACATTTCTGAATACCCACAATCCTTATTTTCTATATTCAGAAAATATACTTTATTAATATCGGAAAATATTTCCATCTTGCATTTCTTAATTTCTCGTTGACCAATTCATTTCATTTTTTATGCGTAGAAAATATTTCTCATTTTATTTGGGTAAACATTTCAAAAATCCTTTAAATTAACGCGATGTTATAAAACATCGTTATTCTAACTCAAACCATTAATCATTTATTAACTAACCATATTGCTAACCAATCTTCACCATCGAACCTTAACCATTCCTCCATCAACGATGAAAACAATCAAGTTGGGGTATAATTACCTCTCAGACCTTAATTGAACAACATTCCCAACTTTGAAATAGTCAAAGCTCATAACTTCAAACAAAACATCGCTTACGCTACTCCCTGATTCAATCTAAGAATTCACTTCTTTTACGGAAAAGACATTGATTATAACAGTAGCGTTATAATCGCTGTTTCCAAATATTTGATTTATAAAACATTTATTTCAACGATAGCATTACAATCTCTGTTTAGCTTTATAGAACATTTATTATAATAGAAGCATTAAAATAGTTGTTTAGATTTACAGAACATCTATTATAACAGTAGCGTTACAATCGCTGTTTTGAATAAAATACCGTATGCGACGCACACGCTCCCATTGTTCATTTTTAAAAGGTAGTCAAAATGTCTGGATTTAAACAATACAAACATATACCATTCTGTTTGTCGAAACCCATATGATAAAGGTTATATAAGGATAAAAATCTGCTTTCCACCTTCTTTACAACAAAACCTCTTTCCTTGGATTTTATTTCAAAAATCCATTTATCAATGTTTAACACAAAACTATCTTATGTGTTTTCCTTTGCGTTTAATTTTTTTATTTCAATTAAAGTGCTTTTCTTAATTCAATTAAAGTCCTCACTTTGGTTTTAAAAAAACTCATTAAACCTCGTTTGTATTAATCACTTATACTAATCCGTTTACCATCTTCTCACCACTTAGCTTAGATTTCATTCTAAAACCATTAACACATTTAGTCTATTTTTACCCTATTAACCATCTTCCTTAAAAGTTTCTTTCCATTGAATTTTCTTTTCATAATTTAAAATTTAACAAAAAGCCTTGTTTAAATCTTTGCATTTACCAACAAATCCCATTTACAAATCTCATTTAAAACATGGATTACAAATCCCTTTAAGAAACTCTTACCATCTCCTTGATCAAAGTATAATGCCACAAAATCATTTCTTAATTGAATCTTTAATTAAAATCATTGTTTTAATTATTATTAATTAAAATAGCAATTAACCTTATTATTAAATATATTAAAAATAGTTGACTTTGCTATTAACTAAAAATAGTATAATTATCGCTTTTAAAAGCTTATTAAATAATAATTAACTTTATTAACACTAACTAATTCGATAATTACTTTAATTATAGTTAATCGAAGATTAACTAGTATTTAACACCCTTCGTTAAATTCAATTTAATTTCAAATATTGGTTTCAAAACCATTTTCCATTTTCCCATATAAATTCAAATTTGATTTTCTATTTCAATTTATTCAATGATAATTAATTCACTTAATTTATACTCTCGTTTATATACAACTTCTTGTTTTCTCCATTTACACGTTTTTAGTTTAAACTCTATTCGAAATTACATTTCTATTTTTTGGAAGTAAATTCCCTTTTTAAAACTCAAATTTCATTTTCTATATTCGAAAATATTTTATGGTATTTAAATACTAAATTCTAGGGCCAGTGATATTTAAACACAACAAGATCAATCACAATTAATATATCAAAGCATAGGTCACAACTAATGCAAACAAAATAATATAAATGTTGAGGAATCCAGTTGGATCCCTCCAACCTATTTCCTTGCATCCACAGATGTTAACACAACGTAAATAACACCAAATTTATTTCAATACGAAATATCATGGTAACTGGAATCAATATTTAATCAACGATTAATTAGTCAACCATTTCAACTAATTTTATCAACCATTCATGCAAACAATCATCACACAGTATAAATTTACTATAAATAAATTTAAAACTTGTTTATATAAAAATATAAACGAGTTATAGTTAGTGAGTTTACTCACAGAGTTTTACAGTTGACGGTTCTGCTTTGTGTCATTTTAAAATCAATATACTTCATTTTTCCACTAAATTCCAGTACTTCGTTCTCAGTGAAATCAGTTCAACAATGCAGACCTCGTTGCTATGAATCCATCATAGCTTGTTTCGTCTGATTCATTAATCATTTGCTACTTCATTTTCAACATTTCGATATTACCACTAGCAAAGCCCAAGATCAAAGTTCCCCTTTAATTACTCACTGACGTTGAATTGGACCATTCCTTGACTAGCCTGACCCATCGCGTAGCTCGTCAGTTACCCGGCTTCCATCTGCCATCTCCTACCCCACTCGTTGGTCTGTATTTTACCCACTAACCTATGCTGTAAATTGCGATTTCATCATTTCCAGTGAACAAAATTCATCACCCCTTCTTAGTAATACCACCCACGCCGTATATTCCTCTCCATTTAAACACTACTGCTAATGAAAAACACTCACCACCATATAATGCTTCTTCCTTTCATCACCGACTTGCAAGCATCACACATGCACCAGAGCCACGTTCCTCTTTCAACATACCCAGTATCAAACTTCCCCATTTTGTAGTCTGTTTTCCAGACTTTCTTAAGTAACTTCAGTAAATATAAATTTTCATTCTCAGAAAAACAATCTTTAATGTTTAAATCATATGACTTAATCCACGTTTACCTTAACCATGCTGTGTAATCCCTCCTAGCAAATTGACACATGTACTTTTGTTTCCTCAAAATATAGCACACTCTAGGAAATCTCGTACCCAACACCGAACTTTGTCCTCCACGTTTTCACCCTCCGATAGACCAATTATTCATCCCGTCCATTAATTCAACTTGCCTCACTCCCTTAAATTCATCAATCCCCTTACTTCAACCTCCATAACGAGGCTTAGATCCGAAACAATGAACCCTAAATCCCAAAAGAAGGCCAACCACCAGGCTTCGCTAGAACCACCTACCATCACCGGAGGCACCCCCGGCCTAGACCGACTCCTCGCTGGCCACCAACCCTGGTTCGAGCGCCTGCAGCGCTCCCTCATAGGAACTCGACTTTGGCTGATACGAATTTGAGCGAACCAAAATTGGGTTCGAACCCTGTAAACTGTAGCCAATTGAAGACGAGCATCATACTTGAGAAAGGAATCGAAAATTGCTTAATTCCAATATGATTTGATTTTATATGTATTATGTGTTTGATTTGTTATTTGAGTTTGGGTTTGTTTACAGATCTGAGAATGATAAAGAGAATACGCAGTATTTAAAGGAGCAACAGCTTGGAGGGCATGGGTTTGAGATTTTTTCTTGGCACACACGTAGTATGGTGGCTTGGCACGCACGCAATATGGTGGCTTGGAAAGCACGGGTCTTGGGAACTGGAGAACACGGTTGAATAGTGTGGATGTGACGCTGTTTTTAGAGCCCCATACCGACTTTACATGTTGAATTACTTTAACAAGCCCTTACCTTGCACTCCTGACATTATTACCCTAATGAATTGCTGTAGTATCTTTTTATATATTATGTTCAGGTCTTGTACCTGTGATTGTTCCATACTAGTGTTATACGATATGTTGGTGCACTTATCATCTACCATTGTAGTGCAAGTCGCGTTGATCCCATTTGCAAAGCAGAAATAGCCTTTGTGCTATGATACAGATTTCAATAAGTTTGCCTATAGTGCATGCATTAATACATTCATTAGTCAAGTTGTATATTCTTTTAGGTTAATTAATTAGTTTAATCATATGTATACATGTTGCTTTTAAACTTGATGTATATAGTAGTATTTTCTATTTTGGATCTTATAAAATTAGCTCTCGTTAAAATCCACATCGTTTGGAAATATAATCAATATAATATATCGATTCCAAAATAAATAAATCTTTTAATAATAAAATATTATTATCAAATATATATATATACAAACAGAGTATACACATAGCTTCAAAATAATCTTATATTAGATCTTAAACTCGATATTTAAATTTTCAAGTTAAATGATATTCAATATATTATAAAATCCATTTGTTTTATTAAATAAATTCCATATAAATTTCCACTTAAATTTCTAATACAACATTAAAAATAATTTAATGGCTAAAAATCTGGGTCGCTACATTTCTTCCCCCTTAAAATAATTTCGTCCTCGAAATTGCTAAGCAATAAAAATGCTATAACTCTAATTCCTTATACCCTACTTAGTTGGAATCTTATATTTCATATCTTTATAACCAAGTTCTTAATTAGCCGACCATCAAATTCTCATTCCAATATCGACCATTCATAAGTCTTTCCAAATGATATGTCCACCATTTTTGGATAATCCATCATCACATTCTTGTCTTCAATCTATATGCTATTATGCATATCCACACCCATTCTAATTGATTTTAAATCCATTTATCAATTTCATTATTCCACTTAAAGTTTTATTAACCAATTCTGGTTTTCTTATTTCAATTACAATTAACAACTCGATTTTAAATTATAAAAAAAATTCTTGAAAATTTTCTAACTCTCTAAATTCCCGAAAAATTTCGCCAACATCTCCTTTGCATGGCTCAATCCGTATAACCACAACTCGCCTTTCTAGGCTTTCTCCAATCCAAAAGAAAATCAAAAACCCAAGCGGCTTGCCCCATAGGCTCATAAAACCAGCAGACCCAAGTAGTATTGTAAACATGTACCTTTTCGTCGGGCATAATTCTATCTCTTGCATGTGCTTCCATTCAATATCTGCTCAGCATACATATATCCATTTCCAGTTGGTTTCAAATCAATCCAACTTCTAGTTTTTAACACTCTAATCAACTTCTGATTATTTCATTTCCATTCTACCAATACAAATCTAATTTCTATTTAAGTCAACACTTATTATACTTAAATCCAAATTTATCACAATTTAATTTCAATTAACAACATCCAATATATATTCAACTTGCTTATTCATAAGTCGAATTCATACTAATAATTCGAATCTCAACATTTCTTTTTAATTACTTTCATTCGGAATTATTTAATTCCTCTGATACATTTTTACCATTTCAATCTATTCAACTTATACAAGATAAATTTTAATTACGTAATTCAAATTCCTGGATTTTATTTCAAATTAGTTTGAAATCATATATATTTATATACATATATTTATAATCCACTCAATTCAAAACATTTGAATTTCTAAAAATATCTTGTCCTTTTCAAACATATTTTCATTCCCAAATTACTATGGTAGCAATCTGTCACTCAGAAACTTGAAAATGAATACTAATAATGTCGCAACCCATTATCAGAATTATTTTCTCGCCACTGAAGTGATTTCAGTGCTTAATCCCTTTAAAAATCCATTTAAACCATTCTTATTCAAAAATACTTTAAAGTAATGTTATATTACTTTATAATATTACAGAAAATATTTTCTAAACACCCGGAATTTAAATTCCAATTCTGGTTTCAATTTAATCTTGGTTTATCTCATTTGTATACATTATCCGTATACAATTAGTTAACCATTTCAATATTTCATAATTCCATTTGATTGTATTAACAATCAACACCTTCTTATATAATAATTCATAAATTATTCCTTTTATACCAAAATAATTTTGGGTAAAATTATTTCATCTACCCATTTTAAAACAATACTGTATTGAACTGCATTGTTCGAGAGTTTAGAAACACCAATCGATACAGTTGTACATCCTGTATCGACCAGAAATCATAAACCACTCAACAAACCAGTCAATACAATATAAAACAATTTTATATCCAACCTAAAAATACGTTCTCATATATATATATACACTCAAACTTAATCTAGGGTATTACTAGCCCCATCTCTATTGAGTTACACCACAAAGGCAAGGTTAATACTCAACCTTCAGCTCTGGTACCAACTGTAACGGCCCGAATTTCCGTACCCTTTGAGTTGACTAACAACACCACATGTCCAACCCAAATGACACAGAAATATGAATCATTAGTAGAAAGAAGTTAGAGGATGAGGGATAGAAAGAAAGAAAAGTTAGAATAGGAGAAAAAACGAAGAAACAAATCTCACAGTAGAACGAATAAAATATTAAATAACATAATTTTTGAAATACAAATCATTAACTGTATATACATACCATCATCAGAGCATAGTAGTTATTCCTAGAACAGTTATAAACACCTGTTTCTAGATACAATATAGTACACAGCGGAAAATATGATAGTCTATAGCTAATTGATGAAGCCTCCTACTTCAAGCTCCTCCAGGTGAATCTGTAAAATCCCAACTACTTGACTGCCCATACAAATTTGGGCACCCAAGGGTTTAGGGAAAACAAAATAAACTCTGGGTCAGTCATGGGATTGGTGTGAGTAAACTCCAACCATTTGTTTAACTTTCAAAATCCTTTTGAAAGAAATGTTAATCGTATGACCAATCCACACATAAACACGGATGGTTTTTACCTTACGATAACCAAGAATATATTTTTGATATCAAATCCATTGATATTATAATAGTGTCTACAACAAATAAATAGCAATCTAGCGGAACGTTTGCATCTCACGCTCCATATATAATATAAAATCAAAAACCGCAGGGCGCTTATTGGAGATTGGATTTCCAACATGACAAGGTATGGAACCACCTTCCGATAGTGTATCTCTAGAGGGGAATATACTGGGTTCAATAAGAACATCTTGCAACCCGGCCCACACATGGCTGACCACTCATTTAACTTGAGTGTATCGAGCATATTATCACCAACGGTTGTGATCAGCAACCGTTACCGAAAGCATGCAGCAGCGAATGGAATAAGAAGCAAATGAGTTTTCTCTATATCAGGTGATAATACCCCTAATGGGAATGACCCACATGGCCATGTTGCTTGCCCGATTTCTGTCATTCCCCGGGTGATGAGGCTTGAGGTCACGATTATCTTTTTTGAACGTCTTGTCACGATTTACTTTGAATGTCACTTTGTCAGATCCGTCCATACACGTTGTCCTGGGACTGGACAACCGAAGGCACCATTCTATTAATCCATCTTGGGCAATTTTTATCTAGGGTTAACAGAACAACCCTTGCACTTTACTCCATCTTCAATTATCTTCAGCATAAGTTGATTCGTAACGCTTATGCCTATACAGAGTGGTTTACAGATAATAAATCTGATACCAGTCTCTCTGTATCGACAACGGAGGCATAAAATAAACTAAAACTTTGATAGCCGATGATTTAACTATCAAAGGAACATCTATTCATCCAACGATCCTATTTCCAGTTGAAATTCTAACGATCAACCATCAACAACACTGGGCCCTTTTTAAATCAATTCATTATTATATTATCATTTCCAATTCTCATTTCACATCTCTCGTATCCTTTCAAAACTCTATTTTCTCTCTCGATTCTTGAAAAAACATTTCCAATATCCTAATTCCTTTATTCGAGAAAATATATCTTATTCCAGTTAGGAAACATTTCTAAATATTCACAATCCTTATTTTCTATATTCGGAAAATATACTTTATTAATATCGGAAAATATGTCCATCTTGCATTTCTTAATTTCTCGTTGACCAATTCATTTCATTTTCTATGCATAGAAAATATATCTTATTTTATTTGGGGAAAACATTTCAAAATCCTTTAAATTAACGAGATGTTATAAAACATCGTTATTCTAACTCAAACCATTAATCATTTATTAACTAACCATATTGCTAACCAATCTTCACCATCGAACCTTAACCATTCCTCCATCAGCCATGAAGACAATCAAGTTGGGGTATAATTACCTCTCAGACCTTAATTGAACAACATTCTCAACTTTGAAAATAGTCAATGCTAATAACTTCAAACAAAACAACGCTTACGATACTCCCTGATTCAATCTAAGAATTCATTTCTTTTACGGAAAAGACATTGATTATAACGATAGCGTTATAATCTCTGTTTCCAAATATTTGATTTATAAAACATTTATTTCAACGATAGCGTTACAATCACTGTTTAGCTTTATAGAACATTTATTATAATAGCAGCGATAAAATCGCTGTTCAGATTTACAAAACATCTATTATAACAGTAGCGTTATAATCGCTGTTTTGAATAAAATTCCTTGTGTGACGCACACGCTTCCGTTGTTCATTTTTAAAAGGTAGTCAAAATGTCTTGATTTAAACAATGCAGACATATACCATTCTGTTTGTCGAAACCCATAAGATAAATGTTATATAAGGATAAAAATCCGCTTTCCACCTTCTTTACAACAAAACCTCTTTCCATGGATTTTATTTCAAAAATCCATTTATCAATGTTTAACACAAAACTATCTTATGTGCTTTCCTTTGCGTTTAATTTTTTTTTATTTCAATTAAAGTGCTTTCCTTAATTCAATTAAAGTCATCACTTTGGTTTTAAAAAACTCATTTAAACCTCGTTTGGATTAATCACTTACACTAATCCGTTTACCATCTTCTCACCACTTAGCTTAGATTTCATTCTAAAACCATTAACACATTTAGTCTATTATTACCCTATTAATCATCTTCCTTAAAAGTTTCTTTCCATTGAAGTTTCTTTTCATAATTTAAAATTTAACAAAAAGCCATGTTTAAATCTTTGCATTTACCGACAAATCCCATTTACAAATCTCATTTAAAACTTGGATTACAAATCCCTTTATGAAACTTTTATCATCTCCTTGATCAAACTATAATGCCACAAAATCATTTCTTAATTGAATCTTCAATTAAAATCATTATTTTAATTGTTATTAATTAAAATAACAATTAACGTTATTATTAAATATATTAAAAATAATTGACTTTGCTATTAACTAAAAATAGTATAATTATCGCTTTTAAAAGCTTATTAAATAATAATTAACTTTATTAACACTAACCAACTCGATAATTACTTTAGTTATAGTTAATCGAAGATTAACTAATATTTAACACCCTTCGTTAAATTCAAATTAATTTCAAATATTGGTTTCAAAACCATTTTCCATTTTCCCATATAAATTCAAATTTGAATTTCTATTTTAATTTATTCAATGATAAATAATTCACTTAATTTATACTCTCATTTATATATAACTTCTTGTTTTCTCCATTTACACGTTTTTAGTTTCAACTCTATTCGAAATTACATTTCTATTTTTTGGAAGTAAATTCCCTTTTTAAAACTCAAATTTCATTTTCTATATTCGAAAATATTTTATGGTATTTAAGTACTAAATTCTAGGGCCAGTGATATTTAAACACAACAAGATCAATCACAATTAATATATCAAAGCATAGGTCACAACTAATGCAAACAAAATAATATAAATGTTGAGGAATCCAGTTGGATCCCTCCAACCTATTTCCCTGCATCCACAGATGTTAACACAACGTAAATAACACCAAATTTATTTCAATATGAAATATCATGGTAACTGGAATCAATATTTAATCAACGATTAATTAGTCAACCATTTCAACTAATTTTATCAACATTCATGCAAACAATCATCACACAGTATAAATTTACTATAAATAAATTTAAAACTTGTTTATATAAAAATATAAACGAGTTATAGTTAGTGAGTTTACTCACAGAGTTTTACAGTTGACGGTTCTGCTTTGTGTCATTTTAAAATCAATATACTTGATTTTTCCACTAAATTCCAGTACTTCGTTCTCAGTGAAATCAGTTCAACAATGCAGACCTCGTTGCTACGAATCCATCATAGCTTGTTTTGTCTGATTCGTTAATCATTTGCTACTTCTTCTTCAACATTTCGATATTACCACCAGCAAAGCCCAAGATCAACGTTCCCCTTTAATTCCTCACTGGCGTTGACATGGACCATTCCTTGACTAGCCTGACCCATCGCGTAGCTTGTCAGTTACCCGACTTCCATCGGACATCTCCTACCCCCACTCGTTGGTCTGTATTTTACCCACTAACATATGCTGTAAATTGCGATTCCATCATTTACAGTGAACAAAATCCATTACCCCTTCTTAGTAATACCACCCACGCCATATACTCCTCTCCATTTAAACACTACTGCTAATGAAAAACACTCACCACCATATAATGCTTCTTCCTTTCATCCCCGACTTGCAAGCATCACGCACGCACCAGAGCCACATTCCTTTATCAACATACCCAATATCAAACTTCCCCATTTTGCAGTCTGTTTTCCAGACTTTCTTAAGTAACTTTAGTAAATGTAAATTTTCATTCTCAGAAAAACAATCTTTAATGTTTAAGTCATATGACTTAATCCACGTTTACCTTAACCATGCTGTGTAACCCCTTCTAGCAAATTGACACACGTACTTTTGTTTCCTCGAAATATAGCACTCTCCGGGAAATCTCATACCCAACACCGAACTTTGTCCTCCACGTTTTCACCCTCTGATACACCAATTATTCATCTCGTCCATTAATTCAACTTGCCTCACTCCCTTAAATTCATCAATCCCCTTACTTCAACCTCCATAACAAGGCTTAGATCCGAAACAATGAAACCTAAATCCCAAAAGAAGGCCAACCACCAGGCTTCGCTAGAACCACTTGCCATCACCGGAGGCACCCCTGGCCTAGACCGACTCCTCGCTAGCCACCAACCCTGGTTCGAGCGCCTGCAGCCCTCCCCCAGAGGAACTCGACTTTGGCTGATACGAATTTGAGCGAACCAAAATTTGGTTCGAACCCTGTAAACTATAGCCAATTGAAGACGAGCATCGTACTTGAGAAAGGAATCGAAAATTGCTTAATTCCAATATGATTTGATTTTATATGTATTACGCGTTTGATTTGTTATTTGAGTTTGGGTTTGTTCACGGATCTGAGAACGATAAAGAGAATACATAGTACTTAAAGGAGCAGCAGCTTGAGGGCACGGGTTTGAGATTTTTTCTTAGCACGCTCGCAGTATGGTGGCTTGGCACGCATGCGGTATGGTGGCTTGGAAAGCACGGGTCTTGGGAACTGGAGAACACGGTTGAATAGTGTGGATGTGACGCTGTTTTTAGAGCCCCATACCGACTTTGCATGTTGAATTACTTTGCTAGGCCCTTACCTTGCACTCCTGACATTATTACCTTGATGAATTGCTGTAGTATCTTTTTATATATTATTTTTAGGTATTGTACCTGTAATTGTTCCATACTGGTGTTATACGGTATGTTGGTGCACTTATCATCTACCGTTGTAGTGCAAGTCGCGTTGATCCCATTTGCAAAGCAGCAATAGCCTTTGTGCTATGATACATATTTCAATAAGTTTTCCTTTAGTGCATGCATTAATCCATTCATTAGTCAAGTTGTATATTCTTTTGGGTTAATTAATTAGTTTAATCATATGTATACATGTTGCTTTTAAACTTGATGTATATAGTAGTATTATCTATTTTGGATCTTATAAAATTAGCTCTCGTTAAAATCCGACATTGTTTGGAAATATAATCAATGTAATATATCGATTCCAAAATAAATAAATCTATTAATAATAAAATATTATTATCCAATATATATATATACAAACGGAATATACACATAGCTTCAAAATAATCTTATATTAGATCTTAAACTCGATATTTAAATTTGTCAAGTTAAACGATATTCAATATATTATAAAATCCGTTTGTTTTATTAAATAAATTCAATATAAATTTCCATTTATATTTCTAATACAACATTAAAAATAATTTAATGGCTAAAAATCTGGGTCGTTACATTTCTTCCCCCTTAAAATAATTTCGTCCTCGAAATTGCTAAGCAATAAGAATGCTATAACTCTAATTCCTTATACCCTACTTAGTTGGAATCTTATATTTCATATTTTTATAACCAAGTTCTTAATTAGCCGACCTTCAAATTCTCATACCAATATCGACCATTCATAAGTCTTTCCAAATGATATGTCCACCATTTTTGGACAATCCATCATCACATTCTTGTCTTCAATCTATATGCTATTATGCATATCCACACCCATTCCAATTGATTTTAAATCCATTTATCAATTTCATTATTCCACTTAAAGTTTTATTAACCAATTCTGGTTTTCTTATTTCAATTACAATTAACAACTCAATTTTAAATTATCAAAAAAAATTCTTGAAAAGTTTCTAACTCTCTAAATTCCCGAAAATTTTCGCCAGCATCTCCTTTGCATGGCTCAATCGGTATAACCACAACTCGCCTTTCTAGGCTTTCTCCAATCCAAAAGAAAATCAAAAAGCCAAGCGGCTTGCCCCATAGGCTCATAAAACCATCAGACCCAAGTAGTATTGTAAACATGTACCTTTTTGTCGGGCATAATTCTATCTCTTGCATGTGCTTCCATTCAATATCTGCTCGGCATACATATATCCATTTCCAGTTGGTTTCAAATCAATCCAACTTCCAGTTTCTAACACTCTAATCAACTTCTGATTATTTCATTTCCATTCTACCAATACAAATCTAATTTCTATTTAAGTTAATCCACTTATTATACTTAAATCCAAATTTATCACAATTTAATTTTAATTAACAACATCCAATATATATTCAACTTTCTTGTTCATAAGTCGAATTCATACTAATAACTCGAATCTTAACATTTCTTTTTATTTACTTTCATTCGAAATTATTTCATTCCTTTGATACATTTTTACCATTTCAATCTATTCAACTTATACAAGTTAAATTTTAATTTCGGAATTCAAATTCCCGGATTTTTTTTCAAACTAGTCTGAAATCATATATATTTATATACATATATTTATAATCAACTCAATTCAAAACATTTGAATTTCTAAAAACACCTTGTCCTTTTCAAACAAATTTTCATTCCTAAATTACTATGGTAGCAATTCGTCACTCAGAAACTTGTAAATGAATGCTGATAATGTCGCGACCCATTATCAGAATTATTTTCTCGCCATTGAAGTGATTTCAGTGCTTAATCCCTTTAAAAATCCATTTAAACCATTCTTATTCAAAAATACTTTAATGTAATGTTATATTACTTTATAATATTGCAGAAAATATTTTCTAAACACCCGGAATTTAAATTCCAATTCTGGTTTGAATTTAATCTTGGTTTATCTCATTTGTATACATTATCCGTATACAATTATTTAACCATTTCAATATTTCGTAATTCCATTTGATTATTAACAATCAACACCTTCTTAATAATAATTCATAAATTATTCCTTTTATACCAAAATAATTTTGGGTAAAATTATTTCATATACCCATTTTAAAACAATACTGTATCGAATTGCATTGTTCGAGAGTTTAGAAACTCCTATCGATACAGTTATACATCCTGTATCAACCAGAATTCATAAACCACTCAACAAACCAGTCAATACAATATAAAACAATTTTATAACCAACCTACAAATACGTTCTCATATATACACACACTCAAACTCAATCTAGGGTATTACTAGCCCTATCTCTATTGAGTTACGCCATAGAGGCAAGGTTAATACTCAACCTTCAGCTCTGATACCAACTGTAACGGCCCGAATTTCCGTACCCTTTGAGTTGACTAATAACTCCACACGTCCAACCCAAATGACACAGAAATATGAATCATTAGTAGAAAGAAGTTAGAGGATGAGGGATAGAAAGAAAAGTTAGAATAGGAGAAAAAACGAAGAAACAAATCTCACAGCGGAACGAATAAAATATTAAATAACATAATTTTTGAAATACAAATCCTTAACTGTATATACATACCATCATCAGAGCATAACAGTTATTCCTGGAACAGTTATAAACACCTGTTTCCAGATACAGCATAGTACATAGCGGAAAATATGATAGTCTATAGCTAACTGATGAAGCCTCCTGCTTCAAGCTCCTCCAGGTGAATCTGTAAAATCCTAACTACTTGACTGCCCGTACAAATTTGGGCACCCAAGGGTTTAGGGAAAACAAAATAAACTCTGGGTCAGTCATGGGATTGGTGTGAGTAAACTCCAACCATTTGTTTAACTTTCAAAATCCTTTCGAAAGAAAAGATAATCGTAAGACCAATCCACACATAAACACGGATGGTTTTTACCTTACGATAACCGAGAATATATTTTTGATATCAAATCCATTGATATTATAATAGTGTATACAACAAATAAATAGCAATCTAGCGGAACGCTTGCATCTCACGCTCAATATATAATATAAAATCAAAATCCGCAGGGCGCTTATTGGAGATTGGATTTCCAACATGACAAGGTATGGAACCACCTTCTGATAGTGTATCTCTAGAGGGGAATATACTGGGTTCAACAAGAACATCTTGCAACCCGGCCCATACATGGCTGACCACTCATTTAACTTGAGTGTACCGAGCATATTATCACCAACGGTTGTGATCAGCAACCGTTACCGAAAGCATATAGCAGCGAATGGAATAAGAAACAAATGAATTTTCTCTAGATCAAGTGATAATACCCCTAATGGGAATGACCCACATGGCCATGTTGCCTGCCCGATTTCCATCATTCCTCGGGTGATGAGGCTTGAGGTCACGATTATCTTTTTTGAACGTCTTGTCACGATTTACTTTGAATGTCACTTTGTCAGATCCGTCCATACACGTTGTCCTGGGACTGGACAACCAAAGGCACCATTCTATTAATCAATCTTGGGCAATTTCTACCTAGGGTTAACTGAATAACCCTTGCGCTTTACTCCATCTTCAATTATCTTCAGCATAAGTTGATTCGTAACGCATATGCTTATACGGAGTGGTTTTCAGATAATAAATCTGTTACCGGTCTCCCCGTATCGACAACGGAGGTATAAAATAAACTAAAACTTTGATTGCCGGTGATTTAACTATCAAAGGAACATCCATTCATCCATCGATCCTATTTCCAGTAGAAATTCTACCGATCAACCATCAACAACATTGGGCCCTTTTTAAATCAATTCATTATTATATTATCATTTCCAATTCTCATTTCACATCTCTCGTATCCTTTCAAAACTCAATTTTCTCTCTCGATTCTTGAATAAACATTTCCAGTATCCTAATTCCTTTATTCGAGAAAATATATCTTATTCCAGTTAGGAAACATTTCTAAATATTTACAATCCTTATTTTCTATATTCGGAAAATATACTTTATTAATATCGGAAAATATTTCCATCTTGCATTTCTTAATTTCTCGTTGACCAATTCATTTCATTTTCTATGCGTAGAAAATATTTCTCATTTTATTTGGGGAAAACATTTCAAAAATCCTTTAAATTAACGCGATGTTATAAAACATCGTTATTCTAGCTCAAACCATTAATCATTTATTAACTAACCATATTGCTAACCAATCTTCACCATCGAACCTTTACCATTCCTCCATCAACCGTGAAGATAATCAAGTTGGGGTATAATTACCTCTCAGACCTTTATTGAACAACATTCTCAACTTTGAAATAGTCAAAGCTCATAACTTCAAACAAAACATCGCTTACGCTACTCCCTGATTCAATCTAAGAATTCATTTCTTTGACGGAAAAGACATTGATTATAACAGTAGCGTTATAATCGCTGTTTCCAAATATTTGATTTATAAAACATTTATTTCAACGATAGCATTACAATCGCTGTTTAGCTTTATAGAACAATTATTATAATAGCAGCGTTAAAATCGCTGTTTAGACTTACAAAACATCTATTATAACAGTAGCGTTATAATCGCTGTTTTGAATAAAATATCGTATGCGACGCACAGCTCCCGTTGTTCATTTTTAAAAGGTAGTCAAAATGTCTGGATTTAAACAATGCAGACATATACCATTCTGTTTGTCGAAATCCATAAAATAAAGGTTATATAAGGATAAAAATCCGCTTTCCACCTTCTTTACAACAAAATCTCTTTCCTTGGATTTTATTTCAAAAATCCATTTATCAATGTTTAACACAAAACTATCTTATGTGTTTTCCTTTGCATTTAATTTTTTTTTATTTCAATTAAAGTGCTTTGCTTAATTCAATTGAAGTCATCACTTTGGTTTTAAAATACTCATTTAATACTCGTTTGGATTAATCACTTATACTAATCCGTTTACCATCTTCTCACCACTTAGCTTAGATTTCATTCTAAAACCATTAACAAATTTAGTCTATTATTACCCTATTAACCATCTTCCTTAAAAGTTTCTTTCCATTGAATTTTCTTTTCATAATTTAAAATTTAACAAAAAGCCATGTTTAAATCTTTGCATTTACCGACAAATCCCATTTACAAATCTCATTTAAAACTTGGATTACAAATCCTTTTCTGAAACTCTTATCATCTCCTTGATCAAACTATAATGCCACAAAATCATTTCTTAATTGAATCTTCAATTAAAATCATTGTTTTAATTATTAGTAATTAAAATAACAATTAACATTATTATTAAATATATTAAAAATAGTTGACTTTGCTATTAACTAAATATAGTATAATTATCGCTTTTAAAAGCTTATAAATAATAATTAACTTTATTACTAACCAATTCGATAGTTACTTTAATTATAGTTAATCGAAGATTAACTAATATTTAACACCCTTCGTTAAATTCACATTGATTTCAAATATTTGTTTCAAAACCATTTTCCATTTTCCCATATAAATTTGAATTTCAATTTCTATTTCAATTAATTCAATGATAAATAATTCACTTAATTTATACTCTCGTTTATATACAACTTCTTGTTTTCTCCATTTACACGTTTTTAGTTTCAACTCTATTCGAAATTACATTTCTATTTTTTTGAAATAAATCCCCTTTTTAAAACTCAAATTTCATTTTCTATATTTGAAAATATTTTATGGTATTTAAATACCAAATTCTAGGGCCAGTGATATTTAAACACAACAAGATCAATCAAAATTAATATATCAAAGCATAGGTCACAACTAATGCAAACATAATAATATAAATGTTGAGGAATCCAGTTGGATCCCTCCAACCTATTTCCCTGCATCCAAAGATGTTAACACAACGTAAATAACATCAAATTTATTTCAATATGAAATATCATGGTAACTGGAATCAATATTTAATCAACGATTAATTAGTCAACCATTTCAACCAATTTTATCAACCATTCATGCAAACAATCATCACACAGTATAAATTTACCATAAATAAATTTAAAACTTGTTTATATAAAAATATAAACGAGATATAGTTAGTGAGTTCACTCACAGAGTTTTGCAGTTGACGATTCTGCTTTGTGTCATTTTAAAATCAATATACTTGATTTTTCCACTAAATTCAAGTACTTCGTTCTTAGCGAAATCAGTTCAACAATGCAGACCTCGTTGCTAGAATCCATCTTAGCTTGTTTCGTCTGATTCATTAATCATTTGCTACTTCATCTGCAACATTTCAATGTTACCACCAGCAAAGCCCAAAGATCAACGTCCCCCTTTAGTTCCGCTCTAGCGTTGACATGGATCACTCCTTAACTAGCCCGACCCATCGCGTAGCTCGTCAGTTACCCGACTTCCATCTGCCATCTCCTACCCCCACTCGTTGGTCTGTATCTTACCCACTAACCTATGCTGTAAATTGCGATTTCATCATTTCCAGTGAACAAAATCCATCACCCCTTCTTAGTAATACCACCCACGCCGTATACTCCTCTCCATTTAAACACTACTGCTAATGAAAAACACTCACCACCATATAATGCTTCTTCCTTTCATCACCGACTTGCAAGCATCACGCACGCACCAGTGCCACATTCCTCATTCAACATACCCAGTATCAAACTTCCCCTTTTTACAGTCTGTTTTCCAGACTTTCTTAAGTAACTTCAGTAAATGTAAATTTTCATTCTCAGAAAAACAATCTTTAATGTTTAAATCATATGTCTTAATCCACGTTTACCTTAACCATGCTGTGTAACTCCTCTTAGCAAATTGACACACGTACTTTTGTTTCCTCGAAATATAGCACGCTCCAGGAAATCTCATACCCAACACCGAACTTTGTCCTCCACGTTTTCTCCCTCCGATACACCAATTATTCATCCCGTCCATCAATTCAACTTGCCTCACTCCCTTAAATTCACCCATCCCCTTACTTCAACCTCCAGAACGAGGCTCAAATCCGAAACAATGAACCCTAAATCCCAAAAGAAGGCCAACCACCAGGCTTCGCTGGAACCACCTGCCATCACCGGAGGCACCCCCGGCCTCGACCGACTCGTCGCTGGCCACCAACCCTGGTTCGAGCACCTACAGCCCTCCCTCAGAGGAACTCGACTTTGGCTGATACCAATTTGAGCGAACCAAAATTGGGTTCGAACCCTGTAAATTGTGGCCAATTGAAGATGAGCATCATACTCGAGAAAGGAATCGAAAATTGCTTAGATCTGATATGATTTGATTTTATATGTATTATGTGTTTGATTTGTAATTTGCATTTGGGTTTGTTCACGGATATGAGAACGATAAAGAGAATACGCAGTATTTAAAGGAGCAGCAGCTTGGAGGGCATGGGTTTGAGATTTATTTCTTGGCACGCACGCAGTATGGTGGCTTGGCACACACGTAGTATGGTGGCTTGGAAAGCACGGGTCTTGGGAACTAGAGAACACGGTTGAATAATGTGGATGTGACGCTGTTTTTAGACTCCCATACCGACTTTACATGTTGAATTACTTTGCTAGTCCCTTACCTTGCATTCCTGACATTATTATCCTAATGAATTGCTGTAGTATCTTTTTATATATTATGTTCAGGTCTTGTACCTATAATTGTTCCATACTGGTGTTATACGATGTGTTGGTGCACTTATCATCTACCATTGTAGTGCAAGTCGCGTTGATCCCATTTGCAAAGTAGCAATAGCCTTTGTGCTGTGATACAGATTTCAATAAGTTAGTCTTTAGTGCATGTATTAATCCATTCATTAGTCAAGTTGTATATTCTTTTGGGTTAATTAATTAGTTTAATCATATGTATACATGTTGCTTTTAAACTTGATGTATATAGTAGTATTTTATATTTTAGATCTTATAAAATTAGCTCTCGTTAAAACCCGACATCGTTTGGAAATATAATCAATATAATATATTGATTCCAAAATAAATAAATCTATTAATAATAAAATATTATTATCAAATATATATACAAACAGAATATACACATAGCTTCAAAATTATCTTATATTAGATCTTAAACTCGATATATAAATTTTCAAGTTAAACGATATTCAATATATTACAATATCCATTTGTTTTATTAAATAAATTCCATATAAATTTCCATTTATATTTCTAATACAACATTAAAAATAATTTAATGGCTAAAAATCTGGGTCGTTACATAAGTCGAGTAATTCCTTTCGTGCGGCTTCAGTTGTCGACTCGCATAAGCCACAACTCTATCCTTTTGCATTAGCTCCGCTCCAAGTCCAATGCCACGTGCATCAGTATATATCTTCATTCCCTTTTGGAATAGTCAACATAGGAGAACTCGTCAACCTTTCTTTCAAAATTCCAAAGGCTTTCTTCACTTTGCATCCCACGCAAAGACCTGATTCCTCTTCATCAATCCTGTTAATGGTGCAACTATTTTAGAGAAATCCTTAATAAATCGTCGATAATATCCAGCTAAACCAAGGAAACTTCTAACATTCGTCGCATTCTTGGGTCGATCCCAATCTTGGATTGCTGCTACCTTAGTGGGATCCATCGCTATTCCTTTCCCCGATTCGACATGACCCAAAAATCTCACTTCTTCCCTCCATAAATGGCACTTCGAAAACTTAGCTCTCAACTGATGTTTTCGCAATACTTGTAAAACAATTCTCAAGTACGTCTTAAGTTCTTCATACCATGAGTAAACCAATATATCGTCCACAAACTTATTCAACTGACTCCTGAGAACTCGATTCATAAGATCCACAAAATATGATGGCACATTAGTCAATCCAAACGACATTACCAACAACTCATGAAATCTGAATGGCGTCCTAAAAGTAGTCTTTGACACATTATCCCTAGCCACTCTCAACTGGTGAAATCTATTTGCCAAATCCATTTGAGAAAATACCTTGGCTTCGTGGAGCTGATCAAACAAGTCATCTATTCTCAGCAAAGAGTACTTGTTCTTCCTGGTCATCTTATTATGCTCATGATAATCCACACATAACCGTAACAATCCATCAGCCTTGGTCGCAAATTCAAATGGTGCACCCCATTTGGATATGCCTCTTCGATTGAATCTTTTACTCAGAAGATCGTTCACTTGCACCTCTAACTCTGGCTGTTTCTTAGGTGCCATCCACCTAAGAGGCATGACAATTGGTCTGGCTCCATCCACTAAATCAATTCTAAATCGATCTTTCGATGGGGCGTGTGACACCCCACGTCCATTAATGTCACTCAAAAAGGGATTGCATTAACTTCTATGGAGCGTTTTAAGTGTGTATAGAATAGAAACTTAACAACAAGACAGATATAAAACAGTACTTAAAAATTTAAAACTTCATTCATTGCAGCGGTAACAGATAAGTTTGATTACATCATCAAAAACCAAAGACTAGAGTCAAATACATAATATCCATCTTGACTAAACCAGATTACATAAAATGAAAGACATAACCCCAACATAAAATAGTCATAAATAAGAGAGGCTGAACTTTTACTTTAGCGATCCAAGCAACTTCCAAAGAAAGAGATAAAGATGTCCAAATCAAGCTCCACTAGTACTAGTCCCACCCTGAGCACTTGGGGAGGGGAGGAAGAAAAGAGGTGGAAACAAAGGGGGTCAGACATAAAGTCTAGCGAGTGCAATAACTTTAACAATATAATCATTAAGTAACTAGGATAAGACATAAGCTGGAAAATAAGGAGATGACTGTGAACAAATGGGTATGACAGAGCAAACAAAGGAAATAAGATGAACAAAGATAACGTTAAAGGCGCACCTAATCACTATAAGATAATTACTACACTGCACCACACCAAACACCCCAAAAGTTGATCCCGCCTACAGAACTTAATAATGATAATGGTAGTTTCGTGTACCCCTAGCTGCCTTCATAGGTGCCGCCTGCCCCTATCTCCACTAGGTGTACCCACTACCCCCTTTCGATCAGATCCCTAACTCGTAGATACCCGTGCTGGCCCCACAGTGGGGTGTATCACTCCCCAAAGTGGCAACCCGAGACCACCAAGATGCACGGCTTATATCGACATGATGCAACAACGTCTTACCTACCAGCCCGGGCCCACACACGCATATGACCCTGTTGGACTTGCGTTGCCACCGCTAACCCGTTCTGACCTCTTACAATCAAACCCAGTACGCGTGTCCCGTCCTCGACTTGGGTCGAGCCCACAAAGATACTTAATGGGTTACTGGTTTGAAAAGGGCCTCCATGCATGACACAAGCTTTCCACCTTTGCTTGGTCCCCTCTAAGGTTTTTCCCCACTTAACCCCATTCTTATTCATGTCTTCTTACATGTTTCAATCTTGGTTAAGTGCATCTAATCGTATTTCACATGCCACCCAAGGCACCCTCTTAATTTCACATGTGTAACAACCCGAAAAATGCGAGCCAATTTAAAATTTTTATTTTGGCAATTTCGATGAATTTTGAATATTTAAAATGGATTATTTTAAATAATAACGATGAGAAATTTATTTTGAATAAAATTAGAACGTAAATATTTATATAAATCGACGTTAGAATATAAATATTTATTTATAAATATAAAAGGAATTGAAAATGGCGCGGTAGTTCGATAATTTGATTTCAAACTTCAACTGAATGTACCGGGTGCAAAATAAACTGGATTTTGGCGAAACCAAAAATATTGGGATCTAATTGAGAATATCATTCCAACGAATCCGAAAAATTGAAATTTCATAGTGGGAATCAAAAGATATGCCCAGTTGAAAATTCAGAATAGTCGCTATGGAATTTTAGCCCTTAAAAATAGCCATTTTGCAAACGATCTCAGATTTCGACGAAACCATTTTTGTTGGATCCGGGATGTCAAATTATTGCTAGATTCCAATTTTCATAATTTTTCGAATCAATATGTGAGTGTGGCAAAGGAATACGCGTTTGACCAGTTTTAGTTGATTTTAATCGACTGGAAAATGGCCATTTTTCAAACGGTCTCAGAATTCGACGAAATTAGTTTTTTAGGACCGTGTCGTCAATACGAAACTAGAAAATATTTTTCTGAGATTTTTCGAGTTAGTATGTGCGCCGGTAAATTGAAATGCGCGTTCAAATTCAATATATAGAGTCATATTTTGATTTTGACGAAAACTGATCGAAACGATCGAATCAGCTTACAATACATATCCCATTGTGTTCGGAATGAGGGTAATTAGCTATGGACGACAGGCGATAGGTCTCGTTTCGAAGTCAAAATAAAAAGTACCTTTTTGAAATTAAATAATTAAAATAAAAAATCTCTCTCTCTTCCCTTTATCTCAGACCCCCCCGTTACTTTATCAAATCAAAAAAAACCTACAGCTAAAACCGCGTCGCCCCCCATCCGCTGCCACCGCTGCCGCCTCTCCTTCCTCCATCACCCATCCTCCTCCTCTCTCACACCCTCGCCCTCCCCGAGCCTCTCTCAGCCGACGTGAAGAACCCCAAACCCCCCTATCGCGATGCTTGAAACCGCGAGTTCCCCCGAGGCCAAACCCCCCTTGCGCCACCCCTGCCGCATCCACCCACCATCGCCTCGACAACTACGACCACCTCTCCTTCTAAAAAAAAACACTGTAAGTTTCTTCCTTTTGTTTATTTTATTTTAGTAATTTTCTTATGTAAGAATGGGTTTTTAAAACGGAAGAGAAATGATTTTTAGTCTATGAAAATTTGATTTTTAAGTGCAAAAAGAATTGATCTTTATATGTATGACATCACGATAAAGATTGGATTTTTATATGAGGTTTAAAAATCGAATTTTCTATATGAAGTAAAGAATAAAAATTCGAGTTTTAATTTATAAAAGAGATAAAGAAATGATTTTTATATATTCATTAGCGAAGTAAAAATTCAATTTTTATATATTCATTAGCAAAGTAAAAATTCGATTTTTATATATTCATTAGCGAAGTAAAAATTCGATTTTTATACATTCTTATAGCGAAGGAAAGTAGAATTTTTATATATAAAAGAGCCGAATAAAAATGTGATTTTTATTCGAATAGCGTTGAAATAAAGAAAGGTGATTTTTAGTTAAATAGCTTCGAAATAAAAATGGAATTTTTATTATGAAGTTAAATTTATAAAAATAGAATTTTTATCTATATAGTAGCGAATTAAAAATGTGATTTTTATATGTGTAGTGGCTACGGACAATGAATTTGACAAAAGGAGAGCACGATGAAGATTTCTACAAAGAAGAGTCGTGGTATTGGATTAACTAGTCGGTGAGAACTTGTCACTTTAAATTTTCTTTTCTAGTTAAAATATATACTAGGATGAAGACGGTGATTAGCAGCACCCGACACCCGTCGTCCACAGACCATGGATGGATTGTATGTTTGATTATTGGTTGTGAAAATTGATTGTGTGATGTGAAATGAAATAAAATATTTATATAGTTAAAAATATTTTAGCGTTAAAAATATAATTTTTAATGTATGTGTGAATAAAAGTATGTGTTTGTTGATTTGAAACCCCACACGGGTGTTGGGATGATATTTGACATACACTAATCCCAATTGTTTAGTTGTATGTCGATTGATTGGTCGACAGACGGTGTAAGCGTTAATTATTTATATTTAATGCTTATGCAGTTGTGTGGTGCACTTTTGATGATGGTTGATTATTTATCATTTCTATTATATACATGTGGTGTATGGAATCCATATAATTAATATTATATGGTAATTGATTGGGCCTCATACCAATTGGGAAAATAAAGAATATTTATGTGTTGAGTAAAATATTTTAACAATAAAATTTACATCTTTATCATATTTAAGATTAGAAACTGACTGGAAACTAGATAAGATGAGTGGTTTCCTGGGTATTGATCGGATGTTGGTTTCGGCCTTCGGGGTTAATACTTAGGGAATCATTCTCTTACTACTTTACGGTTGGAGTCTGATTAAAAATCGAACGATAAATACCACAATTTTATAAAATATATTAAATAACAAAAATAGTCATGTGTTGACAGTGCTCATGTGTTGAGTGCATTCATGTGTTGAAAGAAATATAGATTCATGTGTTGAATAGAATAAATATTCATTTGTTGAATAGAATAACGAATTTATTGAAATATATAAAGCCGTGTTGATTAGAGATGCGCCATTTTGACGTGAGCAATATTTATATCGATTATATTCGTTTTTAAAATGAATATAAAAAAGGAAGTGATTTCAAAATATAACGTTTTGGAAATATTATCATTTGTATATCGATGATGTGGAATATTCAATTTTGATTCGAAATTGAATATGAAGTTGAAATCATTTCGAAAACGATTTATAAAATAAGTTTTGAATTGAAATCGATGAAATATATATATATATATATAATATATTATATATATTAAATGGCCTGAATAGAACGCGCCGCGTCGCGGCAGTTCGTGAATTTCGACCATCAACTTCGAATGGACATTACGGGAGATCCGACCGTCGGATTCTCCTAAAACCGGAACAGTTGGGTTCGTATCGAAAAGAGCTTTCCAATGAATATTAGAAATTTGAGATCTAATAGTTGGATTTGGAATTATGTCCAAATCAAATTTGGAAAAGGTCGTTGTAAGTGCAGTTTGATGGCCGTTGATGGAAATCGACTGTACGGGCTTTGATAAAATTATTAAAAATAGTAATAATTTGTGTAAAATCATAAGAAATGATTTGGGAAAAATTGGGCTGAAAATCTCCATATTTGAAAAGAAAAAAAATAGATTTTTATCAAAATGAACTAGTTTTGAACTAGAATTAAAATCAATTTATATTTGAAATAAATAAATTGAATTTGAAAGTGGTTTTAAAAATAATCAGAATTTCCAATATGTGAATTAGAATGGATTTGAATCGAAATTATCTTCGGAATATTTCGATGTTGGATTTCGTGATTATACAGATATGGTTGTGGAAATTTGAAAGATATATTTTATATCGTTATTTCCAATACGATATTTGTTGGTTTCGGAATTTGATATTGAATATAAGCCGGTATATCTTCTATTCAGAGCCTTGTATTTGATATCAAATGTGATTTGGGTTTGTCGTGAATGGTGTCTTCATTAACACTGTTCTTAAACCCAGTTGAGAAAAAGATTAAATCTTTCTATTTAGATTTAATGAAGTGTACCAATTAAATAATATTAATTGGAATTGAATTTAAATTGGTTTTTGGGTTTATCGTGAGCGGTGTTTTGAATAACACCTGTTCTTTAACCCAATTAACAATAGAATGTGATTTTGGGTTTCTTGTGAACCGTGTTTTACATGACATTGGTTCTTTAACCCAGTTAAATACCAGGATATTGATTTTTGGGAAGATTAAAACTAAGTGGAGTTTTAATGAATCTTTAATTAGATTGAAATGTGAATTGATAATTTAAATTATCAAATCTGAAAAGTGATCGAGAATGGAGTACCACAAGTTTTGCTCCAAAGCGATGGTTAAATCTTTAATTAGATTTGAATGTGAAATGGTAATTAATATTTACCAATAGCACCGTGGTGTTAGATATGGAGTATTACCAGTTTTGCTCCATGGGATGAATAGGTTGGGATTGGGAAATAAAATAATTACTTCGGTGTGGTTCGCTAATCCCGATTAGTTTGGAAAACCATAATATGGTTTGAAATGATATCCAAAGGAAGATTAAAGAATAAATTTAGAAGAATTTATCTTTGATAAAATTAATGGGAACTTTTCCCTAAGAATGTGATTTTCTAAGTAAAAGAATATTCTGAATTGGAATGAGGCGTATTTTGTGTTTGTGTAACATTTGTTTATTATATACGCGGGTTATTCGGAAAGGCCGGGTTTATACCCATTCCGAATAACCGATTCGACGATATGTCGAAGATGAAGGCGGTGGTTGAAGACCGGAAGTCTTCACATCGTTTGGGTGATTACTGATGATCTTGATTGGGCTGTACACCCAAGATGAGGGAATCAGTTGGTGATCATCCAGACGTACTTGGAGATCGAGGGATATGCGAGGAAAGTGCCTCCGGTTTCGTTCAGACCCAGAACGAACTTGTAAATGGACTGTGTGCCTGACATTGGATTTTATTCTGTGTTGATTGATCTCTATTAAATATACATCTGTTTGGCGGTGGAGAATTTATTCTCTTGCTTAACGCCCTTCTCTGAGACATACGAACTCAGAGGTTGTATATCGATGGACATCAGTCGCATGGAGTGAATTGCCTGTGTGGCACGCCTAAGTGGGAGATGATCAGGGCTTCTGTTGAAAAGCATGTGGTTGATGATCAAAGCACTGCCTGTGTGGCATAGCTTTGTGTATAACGTGAATTCGCGAGCCTCACACCTCGGTATGAGTCAAAAACATGATACGGACCATTGGGAGAACACGACGTTTCTTTCTAGCTAGTGGTGGTGTTAGTGCTTAAACTGACTGACATTTATATACTTTTCACCTGTGTGGTTGTTGGAATGCGAGGCACCTCGGTTATAGGTCCTATAGGACCGGGAAACGTGTGTTTAGGAATAACTAATCCTCCAAAGTTAGGTGAGGACCGGCCTAACCGATTCCAAGGATCATAGTGGGGTCCTAGGACATTTGCTGGAGTGTCTCGAACGGAGAGGAGCTTGCCCCTTTCCTTGACTCATGACGAAAATTCAATTTCCAATACGTGATATTGCGGTTTTATTTGTAGAACCTAGTATGGCGACATAGTGGTATGGGTCATTCATGCCGCCTATGATTGATATTTATGATTGAAATTGTTTTGACACTATACACTTACAGTAATATCAAAATAATGTGTTTTAAACATATCAAGCATGCTTTGGCTATTATAAGGTAAAAACCCTATCCTCCGGCTTGCGTTGCATTATGTGATGGGACCTGGGTCTTATAATAGCTTCATTTTTCTTTATTTAGCATTGCGCTGTTTGTTTTATGCACTTGTATTCTTGGGAGGGAACCCATTCCGTGTTATACGGCGTGGTCCCTTGATTTACCTAACTTTAAAATAAATATTTATAACTGTTTTAGTTCTCACACCATTCACATGACTAACCTAGAGTTTATTGTTTTAACCTAAACTCTAGGTGCCCCTATTTTCGACACAGGCAGCTAGTAGTTTTGGTTTTGTAGATTTATTTTCACAGGATCCTGATTTACAGCTAGAACGATACTCGGAAAGCTCTGTATCTGTGTATTACTTCTAGTTGTGTTTTGTATTATTTTCCGCTGCTATGTAATTTAAATCTCTGATATTTGTCAATTGTGTAATATTTATTCATACTCTGTATATTCTTGTATTCTGATGGAGTTGTTGTAATAAGCAATGAAATGTTCTTCTGTTTGCATTCTGATTGGTCGTGTTCTCAAAGTAATTCGTTCTTTCCTTACCGAGGAAGTTACAGGTACTACAACATGCCACCCAAAGCACCCACTTAACCCCCTCATGTCCCACCACATGTTTATCTAGTTAAGTGTTCTTTAATTCATTAACACCGTAACCTTGTAAAGACCTCCCACATTAGACTAGCATTTGTGGCAGCTGGATTTGCCGGGCGGGTCCGGGCAGTCTTACACCACAAACGAGCCTAACCTCGTGTCTTTACAACTGTTACGCATTTAATTCATGCCTTTGACCTCTCACATTAGACTGCCATTTGTGGCTGCTGGATTTGCCGAGCGGGTCCGGGCAGTCATACACCACAAACGAGTCTAACCTCGTGTCTTAGGCGGTTTATTATTACACATCTTCATTTAACCCCAAATTGGATTAATATCCCTATTCAAATTTGTCAGTAAATTCCAAATATACTTATGTCCATAATTGTCTCTTAAAATTATGTCCATAAATACCAATTTTTCCAATTAATGTCTTAAATTAATTATATGCCTTTTTCAGGCCATTTATGCCAATTATCAATAGGAGTATATTGAATATTACCCCCATCGTCCTCACATTGTTTGTTCGTTTATGATGACATATATATATATATATATATATATATATATATATATATATATATATATATATTAGACTAGCAATTAGTCTAACACATAAAAAGAAGAAACGCCACAAATTTGCATAACACACAAATTGGATCTAATCTTACAAATAAGGATTACCACATATCTAGCATAAACTTGTTATTGTCATGAATCTAAACATAGGCCTAAAGGTGTGAACTTGCATATATATAATATAGTTTTTCACCTAAAACTTGCATAGGCCATAGTCACAAACTTACATAAAACTATGTATGTCATAGATTTAAATCTAATGGTGTAAACTTGCATATATGTGAATCCAATTTCTACCTAAACTTGCATATAGTCACTTGATTTGACTCACATGTAAACTTGTGTACAGTTCATATAGAAACTAGCATATAATCTACACCCAAACTTGCATAAAAAATGATGTCAAACGTGAATCAAGTTGAACATAGGTGATTTGGCATATAACAGGGATCCACAACAAAACTATCATTATGAACAACTAGCATATATTCACAAAATATCACATTTTTCCAAAGTTTCACAAACATAGCCATATAACCCAATTTATATCTCAACCCAATTAACTTATTAATTATCTTATTAAAGAAATTTAACTCACAACTCAAAGAAGGTCTTGAATTCTGGAATCTGAGTTCTGAAATTGATTTAACTCGCCTTTGAAGTAGACAAATTCGTTGTTGTTGTTGTTATAAATTTGAGTTGAACTGAGTTGATTAGCTTCACTTTCTCTCTAGTTGGTGGCGGCTACTCTAGGTTGCAAGGTGATAGCATGATTGCTATGGTTCTAATTTTGATTTGGTTTTAGGGTTTGAGTCTACATGCGTTTATATAGAATTTAGGATTAATTTAGGCCATCCGATCAACCTAGAATCAATCAAGACCATCCAGTCAAGATAGAGTGACACCTCAGCCCTAATGACTCAGCACTGAGTCACAAAATCGTCATCTCTCGGATCTGCCTCGGGGGGGGGGGTGGCAGGTCGACCCCTAGGTCGACCCCCAGGTCGACCTGTAGGGGGGAAGTCGACCTGGGTCCTGGGCGGGAATTTTCCCGCCCAGCCCACTTCTGACTTTTGATTTGAATTTTGAATCTGTTTTGAGCTGTTTGAATTTATTTGAATTTTCTGGAAACTTCCGACAGCCATAACTTCTTCATACGAAGTCCAATTTACGCAAACTCGGACTCTATATCAACCAGAATTCCGAAACGAACACAATGGCGTATCCCGTTTCCCTTGATTCTTACAGTTAAAATTAAATATTCTTTAATTTGTTAACATTAATATTAAAATTACGGGGTGTTACATTCTCCCCTCCTTAAAGGATTTATCCCCCGAAGTCTCCAAGTTAAGGAGAATGCATATCCTAACATCCAATCATCCATCTACTCAACCATCAAGCACAGGCATCCATTGTCCTTACAAAATTTCTAATGCTGTATGAACATATGCAAGAAGTGTGTGTATATGTTCCTTATCTAATGCAAAATCAGGCGGTCTGCTGATTCAGTTGACCTCCTTAATGCAAATCATGATAGTGCTATGCGTCCATTATGTATGCGAAAGAATCCTATAAATACATATTATTTCTACATGTGTGCACAACCGTTCATCAAAATGCAGCATCCATATGATAACACAACCGTTATACATCCATTAAACTAAATATGCACACACATTTATATGCAACATGAAGGTGATTGAGCCAATCTAGTGCCTGAGGTGTGTGTATATGCATTCACGAGCCACCACTAGCAACCACTTGCATCCATTTGCATCCATCAGACATAACATGTCTTAAACACATGTTTCAATCATAGGGTTCTTCCTAACTAAAGATCGAAGATGTCATCGCAAAGATAATACTAAAAGATAGGACAAGTATCAACAAAGCGGTAGAAAAAGGAGAAATTAAAACATACCCTCAAAAAGGAAAGGGTACAAAGTACGCATCTTATCTTCCGTCTCCCAAGTCGCGTCTCTTTGATCATCTCCCCATTGCACTTTGACCAACTTGACCTCTTTGTTGCGAAGCTTTTTGACTTCCGATCCGAGAATGCGTATAGGAGCTCGTCTGATCGTGGCATTGCGCTATACTTCCACTTCTTCGAGCGTGCTCGGCTCTACCACTTCCGCCGTATCGTGTAAACACTTATGCAAATGTGAAACGTGAAACACGTCATGAACTCCGCTGAGCTTCTCTGGTAACTTTACTCTGTACGCCATCTGTCCAATCCTCTCTGTAATTGGAAAGGGTCCTATGAACCTTGGTGCCAACTTCCCTACCGATCCAAAGCGGACTACGTTTCTCAATGGTGACATCTTAATAAAAACCATGTCCCCAACATTGAACTCAAGATCAGTTCGTCGCTTATCAGCATATGGCTTCTGTCGGTTCTGTGCCGTCTTCATTCGCCGTCGAATCAGGTCTATCTTCTCCGAAGTCTCCCTAATCATGTCGGGTCCAAGCAAAACCTTATCCGTGGATTCCCACCAACATGTAGGTGATCGACATGGTCGTCCATAAAGAGCCTCAAAAGGTGCCATGCCAATGCTAGCCTAAAAACTATTATTATAAGCGAACTCTACTAGTGGAAGGTTTTCTTCCCATGTTCCTCCAAAGTATAGAATGCATAGCCTCAGAAGGTCTTCTAGAATCCAATTCACCCTCTCGGTCTAGCCGTCCATCTGAGGATGATAAGCGGTACTTAAGCATAATTGCGTTCCAACCGCCTCTTGTAAGCTCTTCCAAAATTCGCTTGTGAAAATAGGATCCCTACCGCTTACAATGCTGGAGGGTATGCCGTGCAAACGAACTATCTCTCGAAGGTAAACAGATGCTAACCATGCGGCGGTCCTTCTTCTTTTAACGGGAATAAAATGGTCACTTTTAGTAAGTCGGTCTACAATTACCCAAATCCCCGTATTACCCTTCCTCGATCTTGGTAACCCATCTACAAAATCCATGGAAACGCTTTCCCATTTCCAAAGAGGAATCTCTGAGGGATGGAGCAAACCTCCGGGCTTCTTTTGGTCCGCCTTGATTTGCTGGCACACTAAGCATCTAGCAACGAACTCGGCCACGTCCTTCTTCATTCCGGCCCAAAAGAAAACTCGCTTCGTATCCCTATACATCTTATCACCACCGGGATGTATGGTCATCTTAGAGCGATGTGAGTCTTCAAGAATTGCCTTCTTCAAACTTTTGTCTTGTGGTACGCAAAGTCTTCCATCTCTACGTAGCCAACCTCTTTCATCTATAGCATATCTATCAAGATGTCTTGAAGACTCCCCTCCGATAAGCTTACCTACTATCTCAACCAATTGTGGGTCATTCCGCTGTGCCTCTCCAACTCGACCCAAAAGTGTAGGTTGCACCTCTAATGATGCCAACAATCCGGTTACATAATCGACAGAGGGTATGAAGTCAAAGGAAGATATATACTCCAAACTCTGCCGCTCTACAAACAAAGGACTTAAAGTTAACTTCTTTCTACTTAAGGCGTCAGCTACAACGTTACCCTTGCCAGGGGTATATGCGATCACAAAATCGTAGGATGCCAAAAACTCCATCCATCTCTGTTGCCTCAAGTTTAGGTCCTTCTGAGAGAATAAGTACTTTAGCGACTTATGATCTGTATACAACTCAAACCTTTTGCCAAGCAAATAATGACGCCACGACTTAAGCACAAAAACTATGGCCGCCAACTCCAAGTCGTGGGTAGGGTAATTTTTCTCGTGGGTTTTCAACTGTCTTCCACCATAGCATATCACCCTTCCCTCTTGCATTAAAACTGTGCCAAGCTCTGTCCCGCAAGCATCGGTATATACAGTGAATGCCTTACTCCCGTCTGGCAAAACTAAAACTGGAGCTGTCGTCAAAGCTCTCTTCAAACGTTGGAAAGCATCGTCACAGTCAATGTCCTAAGTAAAAGTCAAATTCTTCTTTGTTAATCGAGTGAGAGGGGCTGATATCTTCGCAAAGTCCTTAATGAACTTCCTATAATAGCCAGCCAGCCCTAAAAAGCTTCTTACTTCGGTTGCGTTCTTAGGCGTTTTCCAATCTTGGATTGCCACTATCTTAGCGGGATCCACAACTATCCCTTTCTTAGAGACCACGTGTCCTAAGAACCTCACTTCTTTTCTCCAAAAATGGCACTTGGAGAACTTAGCTTTTAGCTGATGTGCTCGTAGAGTCTCTAAGACTTCCCTAAGATGTAGAGCATGCTCTTCTTCATTTTTAGAGAAAACTAGAATATCGTCTTCTAAGACTACCACAAACTTGTTCAGAAACTCCCTAAACACCCTACTCATTAAGTCAACAAAGTATGCAGGTGCATTCGTCAAACCAAAAGGCATGACGAGCCACTCGAAGAAACCGTCAGGTGTTCTAAATGCAGTCTTATCGATGCTATCTTCAGCCACCCTTAGCTGATGAAACCATGTAGCCAAATCCAGTTACGAGAAAACCGAAGCACCCACCAACTGATCGAATAAACCGTCTATCCTCGGTAACGGGTGTCTGTTCTTCTTTGTTAGCTTATTCAGCTCTCTATGATCCACGCACAATCTAAGTGAACCATCAACTTTTGTAGCAAAAACGATTGGAGCACCCCACTCCAAAATACTTCTTCTTATGAACCCCTTCTCAAGCAATTCTTTCACTTGCTTACTGAGTTCTCTTCTCTCTCTCGGAGCCATGTGGTGCACTGGTAATGCAACTGGCTTTGCATTATCTACTAAGTATATTCGAAAGTCTATCTCACTCTTCGGGGGTAAACCTCGATGAAGCACCCCACCTCCATTAAGGTCACTCACAAAGGGAATGCCTTAACTTTGGTGGAGGTTTATAAGTAAAAGCCACAGATGAACTCAAGACAGATATAAATACATATATTTTAAACAGTGGAAACCAAACAAACCTTTATTTCATCAATACGTGTATCAAACAAAGATTTCCGTAATTGACTCAAAATACTTTCAACATTACAACCTCATAACTGCCTTGATTATTAAAGAAGCATGAAAACATAAATAAAGTGACAAAAATCCCCATAGTGATATCCAAAGCCATTATTCGAGCAAGAAAGATCCAAATCATACATCTACGTTCTTGGTGCTTGTAAAGAGCCTGACTGAGTTGAGCTGTTTCCTCCCTGTGGACCTAGGGGGGGGGGGGAACGAAAGGAAAGAAGAAAAAAAGAAAATAGGGTCAGACATAAAGCCTGAGTAAATCTAGTAACTCTTCAATATGTGAATAAGAAAAGGGTATGATGGATGTAAACTAAAAATAGGAAAGCGTCACAAGCTAAGGAAGTGTCGAATGTACTATCACACCCATACTATATCTCTGCACCTACTCGAGTTTATTCTAACTGGCACCCCATGGTGAGGGTGAAGTGATCCCCATTCTTATTAAAGATCGGCTCCTACTCGCGTTAACATGTGTCATACAGCCCCAAGAATTGTAGATACCTATGTTGGTCCCACCATGGGGTGTATCAAGACCCATGGTGGCGGCCCCGACACAAAACTAGAAAACATAGGTTATACAACTGGTGTCCCAAGTGCCCTGGTTGTCTGCTACGGAGTGTGTGCACGCCCGCACCCCGTTAGACCTGCACTGTGCACCCACCGCCGTCGTTTGACCGCTTACAATCAGCCCAGTAATCGTGCCCCACCCTGCCTAGTTTCAGGGTACTGTTGATACCTAACTTTGGGTTACTGCTGAAACGGGTCCCTCGTTACCAGGATTTTCTAGTCAAACATGTTAAGTGGTTAAGTGTCTGTATTTACCTAACCCACCCATCAATTCTTGTTATCATGTTGAATTTGGTTAAGTGTTATAGTTGTCTTAACCATACCATCTGTCCTTAGCCACTTAGGTGCACCAGACCACTCACATTAGACAGGTATTGCTACGGTTACTGGATGTGCCAGTCGGTTCCGAGCAGGTTTACACCGTAGCTCAGTCTAACCTCGGGTCCTTATTGGGCTCAATGCTTAACCACCCACATTGGATAGGTATTGTTGTGACTACTGGACAGCCGGGCGGGTCCGGGCAGGTTTACATCACAACTCAATCCAACCTCGGGTTAAGCATATCGTGTTTTCTAAATTTACATATTTGTCTTTATTACTGAATATATGTAAATTTGTCAACAATTAAATATTATGGCCCACATTCCAAGTTTAACATTTTTGGTATAAGAATTTATACCGTTTAAATGCCACCAATTTTGGCATGTGACAAACATGCCAATTTCATATATTTTTATGTCAAGTTTTCAAATATTCCCAACGTTACCTCGTTTAAACATTAGGCAAACAATCTTAGCCTAATCTTCGTTCGCATAGTTTTTAACATATAATATTAGGCTAAAAACTTAGCCTAATTTAGCGCACACAAATAGGCATAAGGGAATTCATAAACGTAAACGTGACATAGGTGTAAACTTGGCATTTTTTGCACAATCAATATGAACATCATAGGTATGAACTTGCAGTTTGGCGATTCAATTAACATATAACATGGGTCATGTGAACTTGCATTCAAATCAAAGTATGACTAAGTAGGTGACATATTAACTGGCATAGTTTAGGAAAATACAAACTTGTGTTTAAACATGTTAACTTGGCATAATATCGACCACAAAACTAGCATGTTATATATTCATCAAAATGTACAATTTTTACATCTAATCATATAGCCTATTTCAACTTGAACTTGCATAGTTTATGAAGACCAAACGATGTTTGACATAGAACCAGTTATATTTTGCAAATAAACATGAACTTACATAGTTTATGAAACATAGATCCAATTATACTTGCAAACATAGATCTAATTATACTTGCCAATAAACATAAGGATGATATCATAGGTTTTGGGTCATGTAGGCATAAAAGGTCTATAACATGTTTACACAAATTCTAATTTAGACTAAGGGAATATACATAGTCCATGCCATCGACATATACAAAAAGGGATAAATTTCTAGTTTTTGACACAATCTTGCAAGTGCCATTGTTTTTCATATACAATTGTTCAATAGGCTTGCATCAATTAATTTATGCCACAAACATCAATACACAAGTCATGATAGAGCCATCACAATACAAAGATTATAACAACACGATTCTATTTTCATTTACATCGAATCACATCACAGTATTTATTCATATTTTGAAAGGTCACTATACTTACAACATGTGATGAATTCTTGTTTTCTGATTTCTGTTATTCTGATTTGGAGATGCTCTCCTTTGGGTAGCAAAGTTGCGTTGAATGATTTGATTAAGCTTTGATCTTCTTTTAATTTGTTTCGTCTCTTAGGCTTGTCTCTAGGCTTTCTAATTGACGACCATTCCTAGTTCCTCTCCAGCAGCATGACGGCTTTTGTATTCTATTATTTGTGTGAATTTAAGGTTAGACTTGAGTTGTATTTGTAGAATTTTAAATTATTTTGAGCCGTCGGATGAAGATAGGAGGAATCTAGACCATACAAAGTTCAAAGAGCCACTCAAAAGGTGACACGTAAGCCCTAGTGACTCAGCCAAGCATCAGAATTCGACCAGACCCTGACCAGGCCAGCCAGGACCTGACCAGCAGGTCATTCTGACCTAGGCGCACTTGGCAGGTGCGCCAGGCCAAAAATGTACTGGCGCACTTCCCAAGTGCGTCAGTTCATTTCTGTTCTGGCGCACTTCCCAAGTGCGCCAGTGCATTCTGACCCGTTTTCTGGTTTTTCGCCCAACTTCGTTCGTCCATATCTTCTTCATATGATATCCGTTTTACGCAAACTTGGACTCTATCTCAAGTAGAATTTCGAGACGAACGCAATAGAATAACCCATTTCCCTTGATTTCATCATTTATAATTAATTATACTTTAATTCGTGAAGCTTAACGTTATAGAATTCACGGGGTGTTACACTCGAACTTCATCGAAGACATCCGAGTATTCACAGACCACTCTAACAGACTGCAAATTCTCAACAGACGCGTCAAGCGATTCTAGATAACTTAGCATAACAGAATTCATGGGATTACAAGAGATTTCGAGAGTGTTGCCCAAACGAGTCATAAGCCTAACCTCTCTCTTTTCACAATCTAGGACGGCTCCATTACTGGATAGCCAATCCATGCCCAAAATTAACCCATAGCCCGTGAAGCCCAAAACATAAGAATCACATCTAAACCCAACGCTAAGTATAGAAATTTTCGAATCCAAACAAATAATCGACAAATAGGTTGAGCCCCCATTTGGATTTGAAACAACTAAGGGATCCTCTACTATACTGGTGTTTATGTGTAGTGTCTCAACTAAAGCAGTGGATATAAAAGAGTGCGATGCGCCAGAATCAAAGAGTGTGCGAACAGGATGATCGAAAAGATAAACTAAACTTTCAACGGAAATCGCTCTACCTCGTTCTTGCAATGGTGGGACCACGAGAGCCTGGACCTGTCCCCTTGCCTGCCTTGGTGCCATGAGAGCCTGAATCTGCCCTCCAGAGGTAGGCCCAACCCTTTGCCCTTTCTTTGGGCAGTCTTTAATCAGATGTCCTACCTCGCCACAGTGGAAACAACCAGTCTTCTTCTTCTTCCTATAGTCTTTGCTTAGATGACCTGGTGTCCCACAGTTAAAACATCTTTTCTTTCCCTTACCATTGTTGTCTTTACTACCCTTCTTATTCTACTGTTGTAGTTGTGGTTTCTTTTGATCCCCTTTCTTCTCAGGTGCCTTATTAGCATTGGCGCCTTTCTCCTCTTCATGCATAAGTACCATGTCAACTAGTCTCTCAAAGGTGGCCCCCATAGGGATGTGGGTCATAACTAACCCATGTAGCGGCTCGTTCAAACCCTTAACAAATCTCAGGGCCTTCTTTTCGGGTGTATTCACCAAGTCCAAGCCAAATCTCGCCAACTGATTGAACTTATTGACATAATCTTTCACCAATAGATTCCCCTGCCTCAATGCCAAAAACATTTCCATGTATAGATTCTCTTCAGCCCGTTAGAAAACTTTGCCTCAAACCTACGCCTGAAATCCGGCCATGTATCAACTGGACGCTCTCCATTAGTGACCTCCCACCAAAACGAGGCCTCGTCCTTCATTAACCAGGCAGCTAACTGGACCTTTCTTCCATCTTCTACCTCAAAGATTCCAAATAATTCTTCCACCTCCTTTAGCCAATTTCGAGCTTCAACAAACGTCTCCGACCCGTGAAAAGGTTTCCCGCCCATTGCCCGGAAGTCCTTGCATATCTTTGCGAAAGTGTCAACACGGGGAGGAGGAGGAGGAGCATTTGCTGGGCCTGCGACATGGGCCCTAGCTTCCAGATACCTTCTAAACCATCCTGGTATCGGTATCCCCTCGGTTATCTCGGGAATTCCTGACATACTGAAAAGGAAATGAAGAGATTCAAACGAAGAATTCGAAAGAAAGATATATGGCTCTTAGGGGTTATGTTTTTAAAATAAACTTTTCTCTTGAAGATATTCTCCTTAAAATGTATTTTTGAAAGTATTTCTTTATAAAAGTGATTTTGAAAAATAGATTTTCAAAATTCATATTTGTTCTGGTAACCTTCAGCTCTGATACCACGTGTGACACCCTACGTCCATTAATGTCACTCACAAAGGGAATGCATTAACTTCTATGGAGCGTTTTAATTGTGTATAGAGCAGAAACTTAACAACAAGATAGATATAAAACATTACTTAAAAATTTAAAACTTCATTCATTACAGCGGTAATAGATAAGTTTGATTACATCATAAAAAACCAAAGACTAGAGTCAAGTACATAATATCCATCTTGACTAAATCCGAGTACATAAAATGAAAGACATAACCCCAATATAAAATAGCCATAAATAAGATAGGCTGAACTTTTACTTCAGCGATCCAAGCAACTTCCAAAGAAAGAGATAAAGCTGTCCAAATCAAGCTCCACTAGTACTAGTCCCACCCTGAGCACTTGAGGGGGGGGAGGAAGAAAAGAGGTGGAAACAAAGGGGGTCATACATAAAGTCTAGCGAGTGCAATAACTTTAACAATATAATCATTAAGTAACTAGGATAAGGCATAAGCTGGAAAATAAGGAGATGATTGTGAACAAATGGGTATGACAGAGCAAACAAAGGAAATAAGATGAACAAAGATAACGTTAAAGGCGCACCTAATCACTATAAGATAATTACTACACTGCACCACACCAAACACCCCAAAAGTTGATCCCGCCTACAGAACTTAATAATGATAATGGTAGTTTCATGTACCCCTAGCTGCCTTCATAGGTGTCGCCTGCCCCTATCTCCACTAGGTGTACCCACTACCCCCTTTTGATAGGATCCCTAACTCGTAGATACCCATGCTGGCCCCACAGTGGGGTGTATCACTCCCCAAAGTGGCAACCCAGTACCACCAAAATGCATGGCATATATATACACGATGCAACAACGTCTTACCTACCAGCCCGGGTCCACACACGTATATGACCCCGTTGGACTTGCGTTGCCACCGCTAACCCGTTTTGACCTCTTACAATCAAACCCAGTATGCGTGTCCTGTCCTCGACTTGGGTCGAGCCCACAAAGATACTTAATGGGTTACTGGTTTGAAAAGGGCCCCCATGCATTGACACAAGTTTTCCACCTATGCTTGGTCCCCTCTATGGTTTTTCCCCACTTAACCCCATTCTTATTCATGTCTTCTTACATGTTTCAATCTTGGTTAAGTGCATCTAATCGTATTTCACATGCCACCCAAGGCACCCTCTTAGTTTCACATGCCACCCAAAGCACCCACTTAACCCCCTCATGTCCCACCACATGTTTATCTGGTTAAGTGTTTCTTAATTCATTAACACCGTAACCTTATAAAGACCTCCCACATTAGACTGGCATTTGTGGCAGTTGGATTTGTCGGGCGGGTCCGGGCAGTTTTACACCACAAACGAGCCTAACCTCATGTCTTTACAACTGTTACACATTTAATTCATGCCTTTGACCTCTCACACTAGACTGGCATTTGTGGCTGCTGGATTTACCGGGTGGGTCCGGGCAGTCTTACACCACAAACGAGTCTAACCTCGTGTCTTAGGCGGTTTATTATTACACATCTTCATTTAACCCCAAATTGGATTAATATCCCTATTCAAATTTGTCAATAAATTCCAAATATACTTATGTCCATAATTGTATCTTAAAATTATGTCCATAAATACCAATTTTTCCAGTTAATGTCTTAAATTAATTATATGCCTTTTTCAGGCCATTTATGCCAATTCTCAATAGGTGTATATTCAATATTACCCCCATCGTCCCCATGTTGTTCGTTCGTTTATCATGACATATATATATATATATATATATATATATATATATTAGACCAGCAGTTAGTCTAACACATTAAAAGAAGAAACGCCGCAAATTTCCATAACATACAAATTGGATCTAATCTTACAAATAAGGATTACCACATATCTAGCATAAACTTGTTATTGTCATGTATCTAAACATAGGCCTAAAGGTGTGAACTTGCATATATATAATATAGTTTTTCACCTAAAACTTGCATAGGCCATAATCACAAACTTACATAAAACTATGTATGTCATAGATCTAAATATAAAGGTGTAAACTTGCATATATGTGAATCCAATTTCTACCTAAACTTGCATATAGTCACTTTATTTGATTCACATGTAAACTTGTGTATAAATCATATAGAAACTAGCATATAATCTACACCCAAACTTGCATATAAAATGATGTCAAACGTGAATTAAGTTGAACATAGGTGATTTGGCATATGAAAAGGGATCCACAACAAAACTATCATTATGAACGACTAGCATATATTCACAAAATATCACATTTTTCTAATGTTTCACAAACATAGCCATATAACCCAATTTATAACTCAACCCAATTAATTTTTTAATTATCTTATTAAAGAAATTGAACTCACAACTCAAAGAAGGTCTTGAGTTCTGGAATCTGAGTTATGAAATTGATTAACTCGCCTTTGAAGTAGACAAATTCGTTGTTTTTTTATAAATTTGAGTTGAATTGAGTTGATTAGCTTCACTTTCTCTCTAGTTGGTGGCGGCTACTATAGGTTGCAAGGTGATAGCATGACGACCATGGTTCTAATTTTGATTTGGTTTTAGGGTTTGAGTCTACATGTGTTTATATAAAATTTAGGATTAATTTAGGCCATCCGATCAACCTAGAATCAATCAAGACCATCCAATCAAGATAGAGTGACACCTCAGCCCTAATGACTCAGCACTGAGTCACAAAATTGTCATCTCTCAGATCTACCCCGGGGGGGGGGGGTAAGGTCGACCCCTAGGTCGACCCCCAGGTCGACCTGTAGGGGGGAGGTCGACACTAGGGTCGACCTGGGTCCTGGGCGGGAATTTTCCCGCCCAGCCTGCTTCTGACTTCTGATTTGAGTTTTGAATCTGTTTCGAGCTGTTTGAATTTATTTTAATTTTCTAGAAACTTCCGACAGCCATAACTTCTTCATACGAAGTCCAATTTACGCAAACTCGGACTCTATCTCAACAAGAATTCCGAGATGAACACAATGTCATATACTGTTTCCCTTGGTTCTTACATTTAAAATTAAGTATTCTTTAATTTGTTAACATTAATATTAAATTTACGGGGTGTTACATGGCGGCAACCCTCTGACTTTGTCAAACACATCAGAAAAATCTCATACGATTGACACTGATGACAATCCATTCCGTTGAATAACAAGTGAATATAAAAAGCTAACCAGAACTCCATCCTCTAGTAAACAACGTATCACTATCGTTCGTCCTTTCACATTCTTGATTGTCACCTCAAACCTCTCATAATCCACAATGGCCGCATACTTCTTAAGCCAGTCTTTACCTAAAATAATCCCAAACCCAGCAAAATTCAAAACAGAACGATCACACATAAAAGAGCAACCATGTCTCGATAAAATTAAACCACGAAAATGCATACATAGACTAGACGAACCCCCTACTGTATTATTCACGGCCAATGGTCTATCAATGATTTCAGGTTCTAAACCTAACTTGCAAACAAGCTTATTACAAATAAACGAATGTGATGCTCCAATGTCAAACAAAACTCGAACTGAAACACCTCGAACAGAAAGTGTACCTTGCACAATAACACTCTTCCCTTTTTCCTCCATAGTCGGACCCCTCAAGGAAGACGACACAGCATCCAAAACATACGCCCTCATAATCTGCTTATCCTTCGGTTGTTCCCGACAATTCTTCTTCATATGCCCCGACTTATCACAATTAAAGCATTTTTTCCACCTTAGCGTTCTTACAATCCTTGGAAAGACAACCTTTTTGCTGACAATTATAACAAGTAATCTTGCCCTTTGGCTTCTTCTGGCCATTCTTCCCTTGTCGTTGTTTTCGTTTACCATTCCACTTTTTCTTATCACCACCTTGTTGTGGTTACGAATCCTCCTTAACAATAGCCTCAACCTTTTGTGGAAACAAGTTTTCCTTTCTTAAAGCCTTTTCAACCAACTTCTCAAAAGTGTCATCAATATTGTCGATAAGTTGTTTTCCATATTCTCATCTAATCCCAAAATAAATTTTTCATTCTTTTGATAAGGAGTCTCAATATACAAACGAGCATATTTAGATAAAGCCTCAAACTCAGCCACATACTCAAACACTGGTCGACCACCTTGGTTAAGCTTAACAAACTTCTTAAACAACATCAAATTCTGGACCGTAGAAATGAACTTTTTCTCAAACTTAGTTCTAAAATGATCCCAAGTGATCTGATTCTCCGGAGTCTCCAAAATAATAGAGTTCCACCAATCCATTGCTCGTCCTTGTAGCTGCATCGATGCAAGCTTCCTCTTAGTTTCATCGTCGATTCCCAAGTCTTTGAAAATCCAAACGCAAGTATCCAACCAATTTTGAACTTCAACCGCTGGTTCTGTCCTAACAAACGGCTTGCTACCCAGAGGTGTGTAGTCCTTGCCCAACATAGCGAAATTTACTGCAATATGTTCCTGCATAAGAACACCACCATCTACTGCCACTGCTGGAGTTGGAATCTTCCTCATGGTCACTGCCATTGTAACACCCCGCCTCCGCTAGGGTCACTCGCAAAGGAATGCACTAGCTTTAGAGGGGCATTATTGGTAAACATGCACAGAAATATCACAAGACAGAACATATAAAATAGCGGAAGTAAAATCAAACTTTCTTAACATGAATAAATAAGGTCTAAAGCCTTTTACATCAGAGTACATCAAAACCTGTCTTGCAATAGTAAAGAAGCATAAAGACATTTTCATAAATTATTCCCCAAGTAAAAACAGTAAGTAGCCATAGCCAAGAAAAGTCCAAGCCATCCATGATGACCTTCAAGCAGAAGAAGTCCGAAATTAACAGCAGTATTTCCTCCCTGTAACCTGGGGGGGAAACGGAAGAAAAGAGGCGAAACAAAACGGGTCAGTCAAAAAGACTGAGTAAGCCCTATCTACTATTAGTATAAAAACTAGTAAAGTTAACTGTCATGAGAAGCTGAGATGAACATAAGCATGACAACAAGATAGATAAGCAAAATCAAAATAACAGGATGAACTATTGAACTTAGATAAACTAAGGTATCGCGATAAACTACGGTATCATGATAAATCAAAGTATCCCATCATCAGATTTCTATCAAGTATACTATCCCAAGGTATCTACCCCGTCTAACATCCCACGGTATCTGTTTCGTATATTCTTCCTGGTTCTAACATGTATATTTGCTCTGCACCTCTCGTACTAGTATCCCAACCCGCGTCATGTGTTAACCATGAATGTCCCTTGCCCAATGTCATGTAATGGTCCATGTCAACCTAATATATCGCATATATAGGTTACTCAAATAATATGTTTCTTTCCATGTATATAAGTTCAGTCCTTTGCCGTACCTCGTATGGGCTTCCTCATGTCGCATTATCCTTGAAATCGTTTGGACTGTCACCCTTGTTCTAGCTAGGCTCTTCCATATGAATCATCGTTTGAACTACTAGGACTTACGCCACCTAGCACCACTAGGGATTACGCTTACCTATTGCACGCTTTCGTATTTCGGTTTGGGTTAAACCACCTAGGCCACTAGGGATTACGCTAACCCTCAACCGCGCCCTTTTTCCCACGCATTCATCGTGAATCGTTTTTCTATAACTATATGCACATGTATCACATCGTGCCATCCGAGTCCTGTCACAGGGCAAAACAAGAAATACAGGACTCGGTCGGGAGCTTTAGATTTATCTGGCGATGCAGATACTAAGGTCTGCTTTTCTACACGTGGCTATGGTCCCACGAGACCCCTCCCTCAACTAGTGAAAGGCAACACAAGAGAAAATCTTGCATGAGAACTACACTCCGGCCAGCCCACATCCTACGGCCTACCTCACCCATAATTAGATAGCAATTATGGTCTGTTGGGTGTTCCCTGCCTTTCCGTACGTACACGCTTGACTCAAGATGGTAGATGATCGACGAACTTGCTATCTCGGGCACCTTATGTATTCGTCGACTCACTGCTATCCACCCCAGTCTTTAGGTCGCTCGCATAGCAACCAAGGCATATTCTTGGTTCTTCTACCGCAGACCTCAACCTCTCGTGAGCCTAGTATATTGACCTGGCAGCTCACAGAGGGATCCCAAGAATATCCTCACGTTCCCCGAAGCCGCTGCTTCGTTACCCAGTTCGTTGGAGCCTTTATATAAATCAGATAGCCTGCTCCTACACGCATACTTAAACGTTGACCTAACGTATCGGGTTACTAATCTATCTAAGAAATGGTCCAAATTTCCTTGACTAAGAATTATTACTTAGTTTCCCTTAACTAAGGTTTACCACTTAGCCTTATTTCCATAATCCTTGTTAACTATGGTTATTTACCTAATCCTCCGAATTAGGGTTTATCTAATGGGTTAAGTGTCACTTAAGTTCATAACTTAGCCCGTCTACAAACCATGTCAAAATTGGCTAAGTATCCAAGTCCAAGACTTAACCCTACAAACCATGTGTCAAGTTGGCTAAGTATATTAAGCAATCCATAACTTAACCTCGTCTAATTATCATTTTAGATTGGTTAATTATATAAATTAACTTGACCTTGTCAAATTACCGAGTCAAATCGGTCAAGCGTATTCAAGTGATTCGTGACTTAGCCTTATCATGTTTTCACGTTAGATTGGTTAAGTATAGGTCACTTAACCACATCAAACTAACAAGTTGGATTAGTTAAGTGTAAATTAACTTAACCCCGTCCAATTACCATGTTTAGATTAGTTAGGTCTGAGTTGACTTAACCCCATCCGTTAACTGTATTAAACGGTTAAGTGTTACTAAGAAAATTTACTTAACCTTATCAAGTTATCGTGTTGGATTGATTAAGTGTTGGTTAACTTAATCCCGTCCCCTCGTCGTATAAAAATGGTCAAGTGTCGTTAGGCAAATCAAGTTACTTAACCTACCCAACCCTGTCATGTTATGTTAAGTATCATTAGCCTAATCAAATTACTTAGCCCATTTGTCCATGTCATATTTGGTTAAGCCTCATTAATCAAATTAACTTAACCCTATTATGTGGCATTAATTATTTAATGCACCCCAACCTCTCACATTAGACTTTGTTGTGGTTACTAGTTAAGCCGGGCGGGTCCGGGTAGATTTACACCACAACTTGGTCTAACCTCGGGTTCAAGCACAACATGACCAACTTCTCACATTGAGTCCTATTGTTTGCAACTACTAGTTAGGCCGGTCGGTTCCGGGTAGTTTTACGTTGCAAACTCAACCCAACCTCGAGTTGGCCACTTTCATGTTTAGTCTAGTGTCATGTTCATAGTCAAGTTTTCAAGCAATTGGGTAGACCTAACTTAATAGGTAAATTCCCAATGGGTAGACCTAACTTAATAGGTAAATTCCCAAGCTTATGTTTTTATGCATACTTACATGTCAACTTCCATGTTACATTTCAAGTTATGTTTTCAAGTATAAACACATGTCATATTTAACGTTACATGTTGTCATGTTTATACCCATTTACCCAAACCATATTCATGTCATTATGTTTCCCTATAATGTGACCCCAACGTTTTTTAAACTCGCATATACGTTTGCAACAACGTGATGGATTAAAAGAAGAGACTTGGCAAAGGCATGACAAAAATGGATATTAAGCCACAAGTTAATCATGGTGGCAAATGAGGCACACATGTGTTCATTAACTTGCATGTTACATTCCTACACCTCAAAAACATGCATAAACCCAAACTTGGCACATAAACGAATCATGGTGACAAAAGACAAGGAATGATGACTAGTAACTCGCATATATCATCATATAAGGGTTATGACTTCATATGCAAGTTGACATAATGATTATGAAGGTTTTCATGTTGCATAATGCAACATTTCAACATAAAGGTTGTGGCTTTTAGCTCATAAGATCAAGATAATGACTTCATAAACTTGCATAACATGATAGCATGCATCATTCTCAATGATCAAACCCAAACTTTCAACATGAACTTTTAACTTCATAGTTAATACCTAAGAGTAGGGAAGGGCTTACCTTGCTATGAAGGCCTAAATCGATTAAACCAAAGCTTATGATGAAGCCTATGCATGCCATCACCCAAAAACCCAAAGATGGATGCACCAAATCACTAAAAACACCATCTTTATGAACAAAGATCATAGCTTTTGCCTTGAAATCAACTTGAGAAGCTCTCATACTAACATAGGGACTCTGTAACACTCTCATGATCATGAAACCTCTCATAGAAATGAAGTGGAGGCTAGGATAGTTGAGTGGAGGCCATGAGAGTAGAAATTTTGCCATAGTTTAGTTGCATGAATGAATAATGAGGATTTAGGATAGGTTAGGGTCTTATTTATAGATTAGGCAAGTGTTTTAGGCCATAGGATTAAACCTAGATTCAATCCAAGCCATCAAAGCATGTCTTGGGGAAGAAGTCAAGTGTAGGAACCATCTAGGGCCTTTAGATTAAAGATGATCCATGAGAACCATCCAAATGAAAAATCTGCATTTGAGCGAATCGGCCCACGGGTTGACAGCCAAACACCCTGGATTAACCCCTAGTCGACCCAGCGAGCTCGGGTCGACCTCAAAAATCGGCCGGTTCGGTTATTCCCCTCTCCTAATTCGCTGTTTTGAACATTTTTGCATATTTATTTATTAAATTTTCAATTATATATATATATATATATATATCAATATATATATATATATTTCTCTGCGCAACCCATTTCACTTAATTAAGTATACTATAATTTGGGATTTTTTCGTGAAACTTCGCGAGGCGATATCTTGGTCATACGGACTCCGATTTTCGAAAACTCGGACTCTGTTTCGCGTATTTTTCCGAGACGAACGCAATGGCATAGCCCGTTTCCCTTGATTCAGATTTTACAGTTTAATTCTGCCTCCATTTATGTTATAACAGGTTGTTGAAAATAGGGGTTGTTACATTCTCCCCACCTTTTAGGATTTCGTCCCCGAAATCTCCAAGTTAGGAAGAACATGTCCTACCATCCATCATCCATCTACTCAAAACATCATCCACAAGCAACCATTGTCCTTAGATGATTTCTAATGCTGTATGAATATATGCAAAACGTGTGTGTACATGTTCCTTAGCTAATGCTAATGATCAGGCCTGAATAATCTTTCTAATGCAAAATATGTATAGTGCCATGAATCCAACATGTATGCAAATAGTCCTAGTCATATAGATACTATATGCGTGCACAATCATTCATTCATATGCAACAACCGCATGATAATACATTCGATTTCATCCATAAACAAGTATAAATACTCGTGCATATGCAATATGAAATGTGACCGAGTCGAGCTAGTATCTAATGTGTATTCGCGCATCCACGAGAAACCACTTGCAACCGCTTGCAACCATATCAATCATAACATGTTTCAAATACATGTTTACATCCATAGGGTTCTACCTAGGATTCCCTGAAACAGGGTCGAGAAGATAAACAAGACAAACTCCTTACAGGGTTTGTAACGGAGAATAGGACCGAGAGGATGTCCACAAAAGATAGCCTACAAGTAAGCTCTACAGAAAACAGGGATCAAGGATATACTCCCAAAAAGAGATATCATGCGCGTATCTAGTCTTTGACCATCAAAGTCGTCTTTTAACTTCGCGAATTTGTAGCTTCTTACTCCTGTTTCCATAACATGAGCTGGAACTCATTTCTTTGTCGCCTCTCGTTCCACTTGCACTTATCCTTTTCCTAGAATACTTGACGCAAACATGACTGCGTACTCATGATCTCATGCAAGCTTTCCAAAATTCACTAGTGAATCTTGGATCTCGTTTATATACTATAAGGCATTCCATGTAGAAGAACTTTCTCTTGAAAGTAAACAGATGTCAATCCGGTTATCATGCGCACTTACTAGGGTGATCTCTATAACCCATGCATAAATGAAGTAAACCATCCGTCTTATCAGCGAACACCACTCGATCGGGCTTCAAACTTCCAATGAAGGCATCAAGGGATTCTAAGTAACTAGTCATGACAGAACCTCAAAAAGGTTACCCGATACTTCGAGGGCATTACCAAGGCTAGTCAAAAGGTCTAACTACCCTCCTATCAAAACCGAGAGTGGCACCCCCTACTGGATAACCACTTCATCCCTAGAATCTATCCATAGCTTATAAACATAAGCATTATTTCCAAACTCAACACTTGGGCATAGACATTCCCAAATTCAAACAAGTCATGTATAAATGGACTGATTCTCCAATAGGACTTGGAGACAAAAATGGGATTCTCTATTACGCTAGTACTTAAGGTGCAGAGACTCAACTATCGAAACAGACTTAAATGATACGATGATCAAAACAAAGTCCTAACGGGATGATAGAGAAGAAGAGCTAAACCTTTAACAAGATCGTTACCCTCCTTCCGAGGTACCCTAGAAATGAGAGTATACTATTGCCCTCCCGATGATCTTGTCCTTGTCCCATGATACTTAACTATCCGCCCCGTTTTACCATGCCAAAGGTACTCTCTCGTCATGGGTTTCATTGTTCTTCTTTCTCCCTCCTTTGAGGACTAAGCCATACCAACAAGTTGCTCATCCTTAAGCTCGTATCCTTTATCCTTCTTTCTCACGATCCTTTCTTATAACGCGACCACTGGTCTCTCGAGAACCACCTCCATCGTATGGAAAGCACTTCCGTAGATAGAAAAGACTAGTCGCAGTTAAAACTACTGTGACTACAGATGGAGGAAAGAAAGGAAAAGAGACTCAATTAAGGAAACAAGAATAGTGCTAATGGCCTTTGGGGAATAGCCTTTTTCTTTTAAAAGAAAATTTTCTTGAAAAATGCTTCTTTGTAAATGGTTTTCAAATAGTTTTCAGAAGGTCTTTAAAAACTTTTGCCCAGTCTGGTAACCTTCTGCTCTGATACCACGTGTAACACCCCGCCTCCGCTAGGGTCACTCGCAAAGGAATGCACTAGCTTTAGAGGGGCATTATTGGTAAACATGCACAGAAATATCACAAGACAGAACATATAAAATAGCGGAAGTAAAATCAAACTTTCTTAACATGAATAAATAAGGTCTAAAGCCTTTTACATCAGAGTACATCAAAACCTGTCTTGCAATAGTAAAGAAGCATAAAGACATTTTCATAAATTATTCCCCAAGTAAAAACAGTAAGTAGCCATAGCCAAGAAAAGTCCAAGCCATCCATGATGACCTTCAAGCAGAAGAAGTCCGAAATTAACAGCAGTATTTCCTCCCTGTAACCTGGGGGGGGAAACGGAAGAAAAGAGGCGAAACAAAACGGGTCAGTCAAAAAGACTGAGTAAGCCCTATCTACTATTAGTATAAAAACTAGTAAAGTTAACTGTCATGAGAAGCTGAGATGAACATAAGCATGACAACAAGATAGATAAGCTAAATCAAAATAACAGGATGAACTATTGAACTTAGATAAACTAAGGTATCGCGATAAACTACGGTATCATGATAAATCAAAGTATCCCATCGTCAGATTTCTATCAAGTATACTATCCCAAGGTATCTACCCCGTCTAACATCCCACGGTATCTGTTTCGTATATTCTTCCTGGTTCTAACATGTATATTTGCTCTGCACCTCTCGTACTAGTATCCCAACCCGCGTCATGTGTTAACCATGAATGTCCCTTGCCCAATGTCATGTAATGGTCCATGTCAACCTAATATATCGCATATATAGGTTACTCAAATAATATGTTTCTTTCCATGCATATAAGTTCAGTCCTTTGCCGTACCTCGTACGGGCTTCCTCATGTCGCATTATCCTTGAAATCGTTTGGACTGTCACCCTTGTTCTAGCTAGGCTCTTCCATATGAATCATCGTTTGAACTACTAGGACTTACGCCACCTAGCACCACTAGGGATTACGCTTACCTATTGCACGCTTTCGTATTTCGGTTTGGGTTAAACCACCTAGGCCACTAGGGATTACGCTAACCCTCAACCGCGCCTTTTTCCCACGCATTCATCGTGAATCGTTTTTCTATAACTGTATGCACATGTATCACATCGTGCCATCCGAGTCCTATCACAGGGCAAAACAAGAAATACAGGACTCGGTCGGGAGCTTTAGATTTATCTGGCGATGCAGATACTAAGGTCTGCTTTTCTACACGTGGCTATGGTCCCACGAGACCCCTCCCTCAACTAGTGAAAGGCAACACAAGAGAAAATCTTGCATGAGAACTACACTCCGGCCAGCCCACATCCTACGGCCTACCTCACCCATAATTAGATAGCAATTATGGTCTGTTGGGTGTTCCCTGCCTTTCCGTACGTACACGCTTGACTCAAGATGGTAGATGATCGACGAACTTGCTATCTCGGGCACCTTATGTATTCGTCGACTCACTGCTATCCACCCTAGTCTTTAGGTCGCTCGCATAGCAACCAAGGCATATTCTTGGTTCTTCTACCGCAGACCTCAACCTCTCGTGAGCCTAGTATATTGACCTGGCAGCTCACAGAGGGATCCGAAGAATATCCTCACGTTCCCCGAAGCCGCTGCTTCGTTACCCAGTTCGTTGGAGCCTTTATATAAATCAGATAGCCTGCTCCTACACGCATACTTAAACGTTGACCTAACGTATCGGGTTACTAATCTATCTAAGAAATGGTCCAAATTTCCTTGACTAAGAATTATTACTTAGTTTCCCTTAACTAAGGTTTACCACTTAGCCTTATTTCCATAATCCTTGTTAACTATGGTTATTTACCTAATCCTCCGAATTAGGGTTTATCTAATGGGTTAAGTGTCACTTAAGTTCATAACTTAGCCCGTCTACAAACCATGTCAAAATTGGCTAAGTATCCAAGTCCAAGACTTAACCCTACAAACCATGTGTCAAGTTGGCTAAGTATATTAAGCAATCCATAACTTAACCTCGTCTAATTATCATTTTAGATTGGTTAATTATATAAATTAACTTGACCTTGTCAAATTACCGAGTCAAATCGGTCAAGCGTATTCAAGTGATTCGTGACTTAGCCTTATCATGTTTTCACGTTAGATTGGTTAAGTATAGGTCACTTAACCACATCAAACTAACAAGTTGGATTAGTTAAGTGTAAATTAACTTAACCCCGTCCAATTACCATGTTTAGATTAGTTAGGTCTGAGTTGACTTAACCCCATCCGTTAACTGTATTAAACGGTTAAGTGTTACTAAGAAAATTTACTTAACCTTATCAAGTTATCGTGTTGGATTGATTAAGTGTTGGTTAACTTAATCCCGTCCCCTCGTCGTATAAAAATGGTCAAGTGTCGTTAGGCAAATCAAGTTACTTAACCTACCCAACCCTGTCATGTTATGTTAAGTATCATTAGCCTAATCAAATTACTTAGCCCATTTGTCCATGTCATATTTGGTTAAGCCTCATTAATCAAATTAACTTAACCCTATTATGTGGCATTAATTATTTAATGCACCCCAACCTCTCACATTAGACTTTGTTGTGGTTACTAGTTAAGCCGGGCGGGTCCGGGTAGATTTACACCACAACTTGGTCTAACCTCGGGTTCAAGCACAACATGACCAACTTCTCACATTGAGTCCTATTGTTTGCAACTACTAGTTAGGCCGGTCGGTTCCGGGTAGTTTTACGTTGCAAACTCAACCCAACCTCGAGTTGGCCACTTTCATGTTTAGTCTAGTGTCATGTTCATAGTCAAGTTTTCAAGCAATTGGGTAGACCTAACTTAATAGGTAAATTCCCAATGGGTAGACCTAACTTAATAGGTAAATTCCCAAGCTTATGTTTTTATGCATACTTACATGTCAACTTCCATGTTACATTTCAAGTTATGTTTTCAAGTATAAACACATGTCATATTTAACGTTACATGTTGTCATGTTTATACCCATTTACCCAAACCATATTCATGTCATTATGTTTCCCCATAATGTGACCCCAACGTTTTTTAAACTCGCATATACGTTTGCAACAACGTGATGGATTAAAAGAAGAGACTTGGCAAAGGCATGACAAAAATGGATATTAAGCCACAAGTTAATCATGGTGGCAAATGAGGCACACATGTGTTCATTAACTTGCATGTTACATTCCTACACCTCAAAAACATGCATAAACCCAAACTTGGCACATAAACGAATCATGGTGACAAAAGGCAAGGAATGATGACTAGTAACTCGCATATATCATCATATAAGGGTTATGACTTCATATGCAAGTTGACATAATGATTATGAAGGTTTTCATGTTGCATAATGCAACATTTCAACATAAAGGTTGTGGCTTTTAGCTCATAAGATCAAGATAATGACTTCATAAACTTGCATAACATGATAGCATGCATCATTCTCAATGATCAAACCCAAACTTTCAACATGAACTTTTAACTTCATAGTTAATACCTAAGAGTAGGGAAGGGCTTACCTTGCTATGAAGGCCTAAATCGATTAAACCAAAGCTTATGATGAAGCCTATGCATGCCATCACCCAAAAACCCAAAGATGGATGCACCAAATCACTAAAAACACCATCTTTATGAACAAAGATCATAGCTTTTGCCTTGAAATCAACTTGAGAAGCTCTCATACTAACATAGGGACTCTCTAACACTCTCATGATCATGAAACCTCTCATAGAAATGAAGTGGAGGCTAGGATAGTTGAGTGGAGGCCATGAGAGTAGAAATTTTGCCATAGTTTAGTTGCATGAATGAATAATGAGGATTTAGGATAGGTTAGTGTCTTATTTATAGATTAGGCAAGTGTTTTAGGCCATAGGATTAAACCTAGATTCAATCCAAGCCATCAAAGCATGTCTTGGGGAAGAAGTCAAGTGTAGGAACCATCTAGGGCCTTTAGATTAAAGATGATCCATGAGAACCATCCAAATGCAAAATCTGCATTTGAGCGAATCGGCCCACGGGTTGACAGCCAAACACCCTGGATTAACCCCTAGTCGACCCAGCGAGCTCGGGTCGACCTCAAAAATCGGCCGGTTCGGTTATTCCCCTCTCCTAATTCGCTGTTTTGAACATTTTTGCATATTTATTTATTAAATTTTCAATTATATATATATATATATATATCAATATATATATATATATATTTCTCTGCGCAACCCATTTCACTTAATTAAGTATACTTTAATTTGGGAATTTTTCGTGAAACTTCGCGAGGCCATATCTTGGTCATACGGACTCCGATTTTCGAAAACTCGGACTCTATTTCGCGTATTTTTCCGAGACGAACGCAATGGCATAGCCCGTTTCCCTTGATTCAGATTTTACAGTTTAATTCTGCCTCCATTTATGTTATAACAGGTTGTTGAAAATAGGGGTTGTTACAGCCATTATGGCCTCGAACATAACAGAGTAATCAGGCATAACACCTGCAGCTCCCGAGTGGCTACCCTCGCTTACTCCTCCAGTTGCAGGCCCATTCCTATCATGATTACTCGAAGTTCGTCGACTCATCATTACTCTGAAACGAGAGTCAATAATTCACAATAGAGAAAGTCACATTAGTGTTCAAGTGCTTACTAGCCTAATATACTATACTATATACGTATATATAACATAGTAATCACTCATATAAAATCACAAATATGTCTCTTATACATTTATACATTCGCGAACTTTAGGTAAAATCAATTAACCAAAGCTCGGATACCAAATGTTACGACCGCCTCGCACCTTATGCATCGAACTAGGAAATGGTGCATTGTATGATGTGTCAGGCTAATAAGGGATGATCATCAGGGTAGAATAATTCAAAATAGATGTTGTCGTATAACTCACAACGCATGGATAATATATAATAATAAAGTATACGACATGATATGGTAATGAAGCAGAACTGAACGGAGAATCAAATTTCCATAAAATCATAGAATCTTGGGTATAATGCTTCTCGATACAAGAATCTCTGAATATAACATGCCTCACTACATCCCTCAGAGTCTCAAGAACATCAATATACAGTGCAAATAGAAGAAAAATATCTTTAGTATATAGTAATAATACGCCAGCCTCCTTCTCGTCACCGCACAGCAACACCGGCACCAAACTGCTACCTGCCACTCAGTCTGCCCACCATCAAATTGGTGAATAGCCCAAGGTAATAAGAGGAAACATAAAAACCTTGAGTCAAACAACAGTCTTAGTGAGCGATAAAATAGATAACAAAAGTTACATCGGATAAGATGAGTACAGGCGGATCAACCATCTGATCTGCCCGACATCCAACAAGTTAACACATGAAAACCATCCATCACATGCAATTACCGAATAGGAAAGGACAACCCGGAAATACCCCTGCTTTGAGTTTGCTAGAACACTTCGATAACCAACGATTCCTTGGCACATCAAATTTGTCAAGCCTTTCACTTTGGTGACTCAATCCATTTCTCAAACCATTCCATTATCATCCATGATTGACTCACATTATGTCAATCTATCATCATACTAGACCGTATATCGAATCACGACTAGTTTCATATCAGTCCTGCTCTAACCACTCCATCGTGAGTTCACAATCGAAGCACCATTCATCTTTGAGTTGCACACCATCCATATGAAGTCCATTTCAATCCAAGATTCACCACCAACCTTAGGAAGCCAAGACAATCATTCCCACAGAGCCACAATTTCCCGCATGCCACCCTTGTAGGTTGGTGCCGACCTATCTACTTAGCCTATATTGGCTAAGTAGTTCACCCGAACCATCCATGCTTCGAAAGCTTCCTACCGATCCATTATCTCGTCGATTCGATGCCGCTACAGAAACTTATGCCAATTTCATCTCTTGAGCAATTAGTCTTCAACCCATCCAAAACACATCCAATCGGCTTGGAAATTCACTAGTAGCTTCGACTCATCACCACGATGCCACACACCAAGATCCATGACCACACGACCCACATTCATGGGTCGGTGCCGACTCATGCACTTAGTACATACGGTTATTAAATTTTGTATGCCCTATTTCTTCGTATTCCAGAGCGCCTTCATCAAGTTTCATCTGAGTCAGATTATATAAACCACTGAATTGACCTATTCTTCAATCTTACGATTCTACGACAAACAATCTAACATACAACTCAAGCAACGCAACCAATTTGATCAAAACATACATCAGTCCATACAGCAATGGTCATACAAACATGAACAATCCATAAACCTCGCATAAGCATATCATAAACATAAGATCTAGCATGATTTAGATCTAAATATATGTATAAGCTTGATTATTCTAACAAGTATCTGGTTAATATAATCAAATTATGATTCCTTGGGTTTAAAGGTTCGAGTTAAACATATTTTATCAGATCTAAGGTGATTTTAACATGAAACATATGAATATGATCCTAGTTTACCAATACAATCATAATTTCTGTGTAAGGGATATCTATCACTCACCAATTTCCAAATTTGACGTAGATTCAATGAGATAAGATCTGGACAGCGCGGAAACCCCTTGAATTCGATGCAATTTGATGTGATCTAATCCACTTTGATGATATATATTCTTCCTTGATGATGGTTTATCTTCTAGATGCAATCTACGATGAATTTGTATGAAAAGAATGCAGAAATAGGGTTTCAGGTTGAACCGAAGAACCGTAGATGCCCAAACTAAAGTTTAGAATGAACAGAGAAGCTCTAATTCTCTCCCCAAATCCCCATATTTATATTTTTTGGTCGTAGTTCTAATAGGCTTGGTTGTTCAACCCATTAGCTGCTGATTAGTCTGCCGAACATAAGGTGAAACTTAAAACAACGATTCCTCCCAAATCGCTGAAATAAATCCTTCATGCGACCACTCTACGAAATCGTAAACAACCATTCCAATCCAACGGAATCAACCTCAGCACCTGATTTGATCGCTAACAAAAGATATGGCCCAAACAGTAAACCTAAGGGAAAAAATGGTCATACTTGAATTCGGTAAAAATCAAGGACATGTCTTACGCTCCCTTGAAAAACATATTAAAATCTGAGAATGATTCGACCACTTAGGGAATAAAATATAATTATTTTACAATCGGACGATTCATAAAATACGGGTCGTTACACTGGGTAAGAACAAATCAAAGGCACTACTCTTATTTTACGTGTTTTGGAATTACCCTTAGGATTACTAGATAGTTATTGCACTTCAAAAAGCTACTTCTTCAATTTCAGCGTTATCAAGATAAATTTCCACATTTGAGCGCTTAAATTGATTCAAAGTTGTTTTGGATAATAGATATGATGCTAGATTCTTTGAAAACTAACTGCGTTATTTTGTAATCTCAACCCAAGTTTGAAAAAACAGAACTCTTCTCAAAGAGGTTTGAAATATATATATATATATATTACACATTTACCGAAAGGTAATGTATATAAATTTTTGGAAATAAACTAGTTTATCATCTCAAGTTATTTAACAAGTAAATGTTCTTCGCAAATCTATATTTGGTTCATTTAAAATAGGTTACATAAACTATCCTCTTAAATTTTGAAGATCATTTGAAATATATAATCCATTACACAAAAATCCAATTTGTTCATAAAACTACTTTATAAGTATCCAAGTATACGTGTAAGTTTTGTTATACATGTTTGGAGTCGTTTATAATTCTTCTATAGTTTACCTTCTATGACACTGTACCTTTCTCATCCAGTCTTATTTACCTGTCTCGGCATTTCTATTTTATGCATATTTGTAACTCACTGGAACTCACTAGACTTTATGTCTGACCCTTTTTCTTTCGCCTCTTTCTTTCTTCCCCCAAGTCTCTGAGTGGTTGCACTCAACAGTGACTAGGATTTCTTTTACAGCTTGGACTTGGATTTCTTGATATGTATCGTTTTGACTGGTTCTCTACTCTAATATGGCTTATGGTGAGGGATATGATTTTATGTACCCTGATATTTTATTTCATGAGTTGTTTTGCGAGATAAATTTGGGACATTTGAGTAGTTGTAACTTGTTTTGATGTACTTGTGAAACTATGCCTTATTTCTTTTATAACAAAGTTTAAAATTTTCCACTGCTTATTTTTGTCTATCTTGTATATTCTCTGTAATGATTACCTATTGCGCTTCACGAAACTTAATGCATTCTCTTATGAGTGATATTAAAGGACATGGGGTTGCACATTTGGTATCAGCGCTAAAGGTTACATGATCAGAGAAAAAGTTTTTAAAACTGCTTTCAAAAGCAAGTGTTTCCAATAAAAATTTGTTTTTGAAGAACATATCCCCTCAAGCCATAGTCAATATTCTCTCAATCCCTTGTTGAATCCGTTTTCTTTTCTTTTCAGCATATTTGGGGCACCCAATCTTCTCGAGGGCATTTCATTACCGACATAGTTCCGTAGGTACCTTGAGGCTACGACACCTTCCGGAGGTCAAGGGGATGCTCCTCCCCCAGTTGTAGCCGCTGTTCCTCCACCTCCACAAGTAGATAAATTCTCTAAGTTATGCAAAGATTTCTACATTATGGAAGGCAAACCATTTCGTGGTATCGAAAGCTTTGTTGAAGTGTGGAATTGGCTACAAGATACAGAGTACTTGTTTGGACTTTTTGAGATCGACGACCGAAGCTAGATACAACTGGCTGCATGGCAACTTAAGGATAAGGCTTCCTACTGGTGGGAAGTAACCAAGGCGGAACAACTATTAGCGACACGGGATGACTTCAGGCAAAGATTTGAGATGAAATTCTTATCTCAGGTAGAGGAGGGACTGCAAACGGAAAAGTTCTTTGCTTTAAAACAAGAGGACATATCGGTTAAGGAACATGTGAATAAGTTTAATCAACTAGCGAGGTCTGGACTAGAATTGGTGAATACTTCCCATAAGAAGGCGCTTAGATTTGCGAGATGGTTGAATCAACATCTCCAAAGGCATGCTTTGTCTCACATACCAGTGGGTGCAACTTTTGAAAGGCTGGTTGACATGGCGCTTATGCATGATTATGACAAGGAAGAAAAGAAAGAGACTAAGACTGAGGAGACTCAAGCTAAGATGAAAAACAGAAATGGTGGCCCAAGAAAGTAAAGCAACAAAAGAAAGGTGGGAAGCCTGGTAAGGCTCAAATCATGAAGGATATCAAGTGTCATGGTTGCGGAGCTATGGATCATTTTGTGAAAGACTGTAGAAAGACAAAGGAGCCTGCTTTAATTGTGGGTAGATGAGACACTTCACTAAGAAATGCCCTAACAAGCAAGGACAAGGGGCAGGAACTTCTGGACAAGTGCATGCTTTGGAAGCAAGTGAACCTGATCGAGGTAGGAAAGTCATGGTTGAAGGTTTGATTTCTCTTTTTGACTATTTTGTTCGAACCCTGTTTGATTCTAGCGCTTCACACTCATTTATACCCATTTCTTTAGTAGATAGTCTGCACCTTAATACTAGTATAGTCTCTGAACTTGTAGTGGTCTCAAAACCCATAGGAGGATTGGCTCATTTATCCATGATGTGTAGGGATTTGAGAATTTCTATCTTGGGCGTCGAGTTTGAATGCGACGCATATGTGCTGTGCTTTATGGGCTATGGTTTGATTCTAGGCATGGATTTGCTAACCATATATGGTGCCGTCCTTGATTGCGAAAAGAGAGTGGTTACACTTCTTTCTCGTCATGGTAGGACTCTCGAGATTTCTTGTGACCTACGGGGGTCAGTGATACTCAGTTTTCTAGAATCACTTAATACTTCTGTTGACGACTTGCAATCTGTGCCTATAGTTAGAGACTACCCGGATGTGTTTGAGGAGGTTAAGGGACTACCTCCAAAGAGTGAGATAGAATTTCAAATTTACATGGTAGACAATGCGAAGCCAGCTGCTCAACAAGTGCGCCACATGGCTCATAGGGAATGGAGGGAGCTCAGCAAGCAAGTAGGGGAGATATTCGAGAAAGATCTTATTAGGCGAAGCATTTCAGAGTGGGGATCACTAATCGTCTTTGCAACTAAGGAAGATGGCTCACTTTTTCTATGTGTGGATTGTAGGGAGCTGAATAATCTCATTAAGAAGAATAGGAACCCACTACCGAGAATTGACGATCTGTTTGATCAACTAGTAGGCACATCATTTTTCTCGCACATGGATCTGGCCATGGGTTTTCATCAGTTGAGAGTGGTAGATGACAGTAGTGATAAGACTACATTGAGAACTCCAGATGTTTTATTTGAATGGTTGGTTATGGCTTTTGGGCTAACCAAGGCACTTGCCTATTTTGTGGACTTGATGAGTAGGGTGTTAGGGAGTTTCTGAACAAGTTTGCGGTGGTCTTTTTGGATGACATTATGATCTTCTCAAAGAATAGGGAAGAGCATGGAAAACACTTAGGAGAGATTCTACGCACCCTCAGGTCACATCAACTCAATGCAAAGTTTTCTAAGTGTCACATTTGGAGAAAGGAAGTAAGGTTCTTAGGGCATGTGGTCTCCAAAGACGAGATACCAGTGGACCCCGCAAAAGTCGTTGCAGTTCAAGATTGGAGGGCTCCAAAGAATGCAACGGAGATGAGATATTTCCTAGGGTTGTGGGCTACTATAGAAAGTTTACCAAAGCTTTTGCAAGGGTATCGGCCCAGCTTACCCGATTAATGAAAAAGAACTTGACTTTTTCATGGAGCATTGATTGTGAAGATGCTTTTCAGAGACTGAAGAGGGCTCTAAAAATATCCCCAGTTCTGACTCTCCTATATGGAAGCAGAATTTTTATAGTTTACACCGATGCATGGGGCATGGAGCTTGGTTCTGTTCTAATGCAAAAGGGAAGGGTAGCGTGCTATGGAAGCAAACAGTTGAGGGTTCACGAGAAGAACTACCCAACCCATGATCGAGAGCTGGCTACTATAGTGTTCACATTGAAGTCCTGGCGACACTATCTACTTGGAGAAATATTTGAGCTATATACAAATGATAAGTCGCTCAAATACTTGTTCTCATAGAAGGACCTCAAACTTAGAGAGCAGCGATGGATGGAGTTCCTAGCGTCCTACGACTTCGAGATAGCTTATACCCCAGGCAAGGTCAATGTAGTGGAGGATGCACTGAGTAGGCAGAGGATGACTTTGAGTCCTCTATTCGTAGAAAGGAAAAGCTTGGAGTACATCTCGACCTTTAATTTCAAGCCATCTACGAATTTCACTTCGGGATTGTTAGCATCGTTGAAGGTGCAACCTACTCTATTGGATCGAGTTGGATCTATGCAGCGGGAGGACCCATATATATCAGACATCTTGGACAACCTCAATAGAGGAGAGACTTCTAGTCACCTTACTAGATATACCATGGATGATAAGGGGTGGCAAAGAAGAGATGGAAGGCTATGTGTACCTAATATTAGAGAATTTCTTAAGGCAGTACTAGAGGAAGCTCATCATTCTCGAATGACTATTCATTCGAGCAGCGAAAAAAATGTATCGGGACATGAAGGGGGTTTTCTTTTAGACTGGCATGAAGAAAGAAATGGCGGAATTTGTAGCTCCATGCATAACTTTCTAATGAGTAAAAGATGAACAAATGAAACCTGGCGGATTGCTTCAGCCCCTCGATGTCCCACAGTGGAAGTGGGATAGCATCTCCATGGATTTCATCGATGGATTACCACGATCAAGGAAAGGCAATACGAGAATTTAGGTGATAGTGTATAGACTTACAAAGAGCGCTCACTTTATTCCTATTAAGAGCAAGAGAATGGTGGCATGGTTGGCATCAGTATATCTTCAAGAGAAAGTTAGATTGCATGGGGTACCTTCCAGTATAATTTGTGATCGCGACCCCATCTTTACTAGCGAGTTTTGGAAGAGCTTGCAAGATGCGTTAGGTACACAGATACGTTGGAGAACAACATACCACCCTTAGACAAATGGACAAACTGAGAGGGTGAATAAAGTTCTTGAGGATCTTCTAGGACTGTGTGTCCTAGAGTTTGGAGGGACTTGGGAAGTGCACCTTCCTTTGGTGGAGTTCGCCTACAACAACAGTTACCAGTCTAGCATAGGCATGGCGCCCTTTGAAGCATTATATGGACGACCTTGTAGATCACCGATTTGTTGGTGGGAGTCTACGGACAGACATCTACTTAGACTGGAAATGATTCAAGGCACTTCCAAGAAGATTGGTCTTATCCGTCGAAGAATGATAGCCACTCAAGACAGACAGAAATCCTATGCCGATAAAAGGAGGACCGATTTGTAATTTGAAGTAGGAGATATGGTCTTCATTATAGTGTCACTGCTAAGGAATGTAGTTTTCTTTGGCTCACTAGGGAAGTTGGCACTGATATTTATAGGGCCATTCCCTGTAGTAGAGAGGATAGAACATATGGCTTATAGGATTAAGCTACCGGATAGACTAACGGACGTACATGATGTATTTCACGTTTCCCATTTGAGGAAATGTCTCCATAATACAAAAGAGATAGTAGAGCCGAGCACACTTAGGGACGTAGAAGTTGAGAAGGATGCATCAGTGAGACAAGTTCCTACTCATATCCTTGGATCAGAAATCAAGAAATTACGGAACAAGAAATCAAATTGGTTAAAGTGCAATGGGGAGAAGGCCACGAAGATGCGATGTGGGAACTCAAAGATAGGATTGGCATTTCTTATCCTTTTCTTTTTGAGAGTACGTTCTTGACTTCTTTTTCAAGCTTTTACACTACATTTGCGTCTATCATTCAAGTTTACTTATCCTATCGTTCGAACCTTTCGATCCTTAGGTAGAATAAAATGGTTGGAAACATGTGTTTGAAAAATGTTATGATTGATGGTTGCAAGTGGATGCAAGTATTCGCTAGTGGTTGCTCGTTGATGCATAACACACACTAGGCACAGATTGGCTCAATCACTTACATGTTGCATATGGATGTGTGTGCATTTTAGTTTTTCTGTGGATGGAAATGGATGTATTGTCATATAGATGTTGTATTTGGATGAATGATTGTGCACACATATAGAGTTTACATGTTATACTAGGACTATTTGCATACATTTTGGATTCATGGCACAAACAAATATTGCATTAAGGAGGTCAACTGAATCAGTCAACCGCTTGATTTTTCGCATTAGTGTAGGGACATACACACAACTCTTTGCATATGTTCATACAAGCATTAGAAATCTCTTAAGGACAATGGAAGCTTGTGGATGATGGATGGGTAGATTGTTGTAGATGGATGTTAGGATAGTAACATTCATCTAGATATGGAGATTTCGGGGATGAAATCCTTTAAATAGGGGAGAATGTAACACCCCAAAATATAATAAACTAACCATGCTTAAAGATTATAAATTTGGAGTACCTTAATTAAATATTCAAAATTAGGTAAAACCGGCATTACCATTACGTTCGTCTTGGAATTTTGGTTCAGATAGGTCCCAAGTTTGCATAAAACAGACAACGTATAAAGAAGTTATAGGCCTTAGAAGTTTGTATACGCACAAGAAGCTTATGTATGAATATAAATTAAAAATAAAAATTCCAGAAAGTCAAAAACGAGGAAAGCGGGAACCAGACCCATTGTGGGACGAGCCACGCTTGGCTTGGGTCGACCCATGGTGGGCTGAGTCGACTCATAGGTTGACCCAAGGGGTAGGTGGGTCGACCCATCCCTGATCCAGGCGAATTCAAAATATGTATTTGGACTGTTTTATGCACTGTATTCATTGTTGACTCAGCATGACTTGTACGGTTTGGATTTAAGACCTAGGATCTAAAGGCTGTGGTTGGCTCTATGCATCTATAAATAAGTAGCTTCTCCCATTCTGATTTAGACCATTTATTCATACCTTCTCCCTCTATAAATATATTCTTAAAATATAAACATATAATGGGGGAATGCTACTAAAGATTGGATCAAACAGAGACAATATCAGGACTTGCATACATACAACTTAACTTGGAATTGGACTCTTCTACGGCATAGTGTTATATATATTTATCTTCACCAAGACTCACTGTGAGTTACCCGTCATTTACAGATCTGATTTCTTAGACCTTGAACATGGCAGTTAAATAAAACTGGTTAGGATCTAAAGTGTTAGTAAAACAAATGTTATATATGTTTTCACTGTTAATCCCCTATGCCATTATGAACAGTTATACATATTCCTGTAATGTTAGAAAATTAACAAGTTATACTTATGCTTGTGATGTTGGAAAATTAACAAGTTATATGTATCTATCTTCCTTTTTCTATTATCTATGTTTATTTCCAATCTTGCCTTTATGCCTATGTGATTTGATTTTATTCCCCTTCCTCTGTTTTCCTTTTTATTTTAGGCTAAGCCTAGTCCCTAGGAAGCCTAAGATATACCCGACTTGAATGCACTACACCATACAAGCTATTTTGCAGCCCTCAGATGCGGCTGATTCGCAACGGCTCAGGTCCGTTGCTAAATAGCATTATCTTTGGTTCATCGCGAATTGTTATAGCACGGTCACCGTCCGTTCCAATTTGGGCAACGACCTAAATTCGTTCTAAACTTAAATACGCACTCCCATACACTCCCTCCCCAACATTGGGTATGCTTTCATTTTTGCACCTCTTTTCCAGATTTACGCACGAAGGAAAAAAAACTCTTGCCCTATAATGGCGAACTCCTTTCTTAAGAGCAATTCATTCTTTCCCGAATCGCCAGAACTGCTTACTAAACCTCAAAACCTTTCAAAATATATGGATCCATGTTCTTATCCAACCGAATCTCAAGATTTCTCCAAAATCGACCCTTCATATTATTAGATCTGGAGATAGTTTCAGACGATCAAATCGGGATCAAGCCACCAGAGAAAGAAGAGTTTCCGGCATAATAGTTTTCATTTCCATAATCTACTATTGAGTAACCATTTTCTCATACCCGATATGTCGAGCGATCTATTTCTAACTGTCAATGTTCCTATCGTTTCTACGTGGGGTAAGTTTGGTTTGAAATTACAAGTTATGGATGAGTAATTTGCAGAATAGCCTATTGCATTTCAAAATATTGATTTTTAGGCTTGCTTCAAGGATTTAAAATGGTTTCCTTGTTTAACTTTCAATTTTCAATTTGTTCTACTGTTTGAAAATCTTGAAGGAATATTTTACCGAATTCTTTTGCTTTAAGTCTTCTACATTGATTATGGAAATCAAGAAACAGTCCCAAATAGTTGGCTGAGACCGCTAAATCCATCAGTTTCCACATCACCTGGTTTAGCTCAGCTGTGTAACCTTGCATTCATCATGGTCCTCAATTTAGAAGATGATTATGATCAAGAAGCACCAGAATTTTTGAGCGAATGCACTCTAAACAGCTCAAAATCCTTCAAGGCTATGATTGAGGACAAAGATAGTTCTAGAGGAAAAGTTAAAGGTCAAGGAACTGGAACTATTCTTTCATTCACTCTTGTTGACCTTGATGCTGAAATTAGTGCCAATTCCACTATGCTTCAGGTTTATTGTTGTTCAACTTTCAACTTCTAAATAGAAAAAGTTGAAATTAGTATCAATACATCACCTTTGATTTCCTTCGTGATAATACAACTTAACGGGAGTATTTTGTGACCATTTTCAGGAGGGTCTTGCTAAGCTAGAGAGAAGAATGAAATGGGACGCTTGTAAGAGGAAGGCATCTCTCGGTAAATTGGAGGAGTTCCAGGAAAAAGCAAAGAAAGTAAGACTGGGAATGTGGTAGTATGGAGATGCTGAATCCGATGAGGAAGAGTTTGCACCTTCTACAAAGAAACCCGGAGGCAGTGGTAAGTAAAGAAGCAAAAAAAGAAAGAACATAAATATCCCTTTTTAGGTTCAGGGTTAGTTATTTACATTATTACACATGTTATGTTATTTGGTGGCGAATTGACAACTTTAAACTTATATGAGTAATTGTTTTTTCCTGTTGAAATAGGACGCACTCCGTGTAAGTTACCACAAATTCCAAATTGATGATTTGGTTAGTTTCAGATTAATGATGTTCAGAATATTGGTAATGTTTACCACAAATTCTAGTTGCTTTTTGGCATGTTTACACGTCGAGATTTGGTACATGTCCTACATGAGTCTTCATTATGACATGCTCCATCTATGACTCTGCTCTTAAGGTATTGCTGCAACCTCTCTACCTTGAAATCAACTATTTTTCACATCTCACTATTTCCCATATATTGCTTGTAGTAGAAAGAAAGCCTGCTAGAATATCTAAGATAATTAGATTTTTTTGGCCAACCTAGATGCTTCAAAGATGGGTTTGTAGCCGACAACCTAGGTACTTAAAATTGGTTGTATTGGAAAGTAAGATCATTGTGCTTGTAATATTTGAAAATAAAAAGGGTTTAAAACATGTAAGCTTCTTAAATTTTTTTAAGGATAATTTTTTTGAAATAAGACGACTCGAACAACTATTTGCATATATAGGCCGATTCTCAAATTATTAGTAGAATTAGGCTGGTTTCTACCACATCAATCAATGGTTGGTCTTTTAAAAAATTGCGTATGGACTCTACTGGGACCTGTGCCTAGAAAAAATTATTTTGGCACAACACACGATTGTGTCAATATGAGGCGCAATCTTGAGTTACGACAACGGAATATTGTTCCCAATTGCACAATAATCAATTTCTTTAAAAAAGAAATGCCAATTCGGCATCAAGGCATTGAAAGAAGTTCAGTCTTCTTGTGCAAATAGTTAGAAATTCAGTTTAATTTTTTCCAAATTTAGCTTAAACTGAAAAATTGTTCCTTTCAGTTTTTTCAAGGACACGAACATATAAGAATTGAAATGAAAAAAACCCAAACATTAACCTTAAACATATAAGAACCTTACTTCCGCTATTACTTTCAAAGATCCTCACTTTCGAATACTGGTTTCATAACAAACCAAAAGTTTGTTCATGAACATTTTTTGGCAGAGACTGGAGGTTCAAAGTTGCATTGTTCAAGGACTAGTCCTGATCATTGTGGAGGCTTTGGCTTATTGCTTAGCTGAAGGGATTGTTCAGTCTTTGAACTCTATGTGATGGTATTTATCTATTTATATTCCAAATTGCACTTCTTATATATTGATATTTGATTCATCAGAGGTAGATGAAATTTCTTCATTTTGCGTCTGTTTGCTATATATTTTTATTATAGAAGGGGAGAAGTAAGTGTAAGAATTAGGATGTGGGATTACATCAAAGAAGTTTTCATATGAACCATCACTAAATTTGTAGCAACCACTAAAACATCGTTGCATTAAAGAAAGGTTTGCCTAGAACATTCTAAGGAAAGGAAATGTTTCACAACAAACTTGAAAAAGGAAAATCATTTATTGAAGAATTCATGCAAAAAGTGCTGACAACTACATACTTGGCAAAACAAGGCACACCTGCATGCGCACTTAATAAGATATTAGTTTATGTAACATGATTCTATTATTTTTACATGTTTAGTTCCTATTCTTGATAATGCCTTCGTGTCATGTATAGTTGGTTGTGGCTACTTTTTATACTTTCATTTAATGAAAGATTCCAATCTTAACCACCTCTCACATTATGACATGGTCCAGACATTAAATCATTTTGATGTGACATAGAACGTGAAGTTTGTTTGGATGGAAGATGCATGAGAGCCAATACTCATGCATGTGCTGATTATTAATGATGCTTGGACCTTTATACTAATTGAAAACATAAATTAGTTTATATGGATTCTCAGTTGCAAAATAATCGTGTTTTGCAGTGATTTCACTGATTTGTATACATCGATTTACTCTATGGACAAATAGCGGTTAGAATAATGGTTACCTGAAACTAGGTAGCAGTTAGAATAATGGTTTTTTATCTGATTCATGTAATGGGAGCTGCAAGAACTGGTTTTTGGAAAAACACTTGCTTATTTGATTCGTGTATAAAAATCTAATGGTAAGTTCTCATCTTTTATAAATAAATTGATAGCATCATGGCATTTAGAAGACTAAAGCGAATAACAGTTATGTAACATATTTACTATAACAACCTGAATTCCGATAGACTATTTTTTTTTAAATTTCTAATCAATCGAAACTCGTGTCGGTTTGTCTGATATCCTGTAGAAAAGACAGAGATATAAAATATATTAGAGCTCAGAAAACATCTCACAACATAATTGATAAAATATAATGTAATCAAAATATAGCCTTACCTAGATAATAATACTGCCTAACCAGTATCCAAAGCTATCATATCCCTGCCACAAGTCAAACCTGCGAGTATGTTATGAGGAGGGGGTCAAAACACAAGTTTGGTGACTGGATTTTAACTACACCTTTGGGATAATCCTACATATACCGTTCAGTAACATTTTCTTGTTTATTAGGTTACTTGGGTTAACAACACTCAAGGCTTACACATACGTCGTACCTATCTACTTCCCAGTGGATTAACCTAATACAACATATATATATATATAAATATATATATAGCTAACCCCAATATTAAGGTACACCCTATGGCACCCCACTTGCCCGGACTCCACCGTAACGTCATAGAAATATACGCAGTCCCTCATCCTACGCCGGAGTGATATACGGATCTCTATATAACAACGCTACATTCCGCATAGATCTACTATCACCATACGTATGGACTACCACCTTCGATCAAATCAGATTCCATCACAGAGTAGTGCCCTATAGTCTACGATACAACACCCAGAGTGGATATACATGTATCTAGACCTCCTCACGTAAGTATCATTAATCATACTTGATGCTATATCCTTTATGATACACCATTTGGAAGTGGTATGCATGTATTTGCACCTATCTACTGTGCATCAAGTCCCGTAACAGGGCTGTATCAGAAATACGAAACTCGGTCGGGAGCTTTTCAGATATCTGTATACACAAATGCTAAGGTCTGCATTTTCTGTATGGCCCCACCCGACCCCTCCCTCAACTAGTGAAAGACAAATAGAATTGAGAGCTGATGACCTAACCCCAGAGAAAATAACAAACAACAAAATCCTAATTGGAATGTCCGTCACCCATAGCCTTGATAGAAAAGGGTCTATGGTCTTTTGGTTAAGCTCTCCGTTTTTCAGCATCACGTATCACGTATCACGTACCACACTGACTGTCGTTGGTTGGTATCCGATGTCTTGCTATCAATAGATGGTTATACCCGTCAGTAACTCGATAAAATGGTCGTAACCCAGGCTAGTCACAAGGCAACTGGATCATCGAATCACCTATGCCACCCTACAGCCTTCTGATTGCCCACTATCATGGCAATCAAGGTATACTCAACGGTAGAAACGCGAATACTTAACATCTGCAAGCACAATCGAATGCTTTCACAGCACAGAGGACTACGAGGAGTACCCTCCACGTCCCAGGAAGCTGATTGCTTCCCCTTCCAATCCTTCTGAGCCAATAGAATATCAACAGAACAACAAGAAGAATAGGCAGAATAATTAGATGGACGTACGCTCCGCTCATGTCCCTTGACACCGCGATGATCTATCTCGTTTAGTTATTCACCTTGAGACGTACGGACTGGCCCAAGTGCTTCAGGTTGATGTGTAATTAGACCTTATGTCTAAACATTTAATTACGTGCTTGCTCTGTCTCGTCAGATTTCCAGTTAATTTGGTTATTCCCATTCACATTAACTTCTTATTCAAGTTACCATGTTCCTCTTGCTTATTAATTTCAGTTATAACTTAATCCATTTAAGTTTGTTAATAAGCCCATAACATGTTATTCTCTAGAATGTAATCCAAGATCTGTGATCTACAATCTCTTTATATTATTCGTTACCTGATTCATTGTCTCAATTAATCGGTTTTCTGTTTAACATGTCACTTATTATTTATGATTAAATATAACTTATTTCATCCCATATACTCACCTCGTTCTTACACTGTCACTACAACTTGTCGTTGTTTACTTATTAACTTAGTTCTCTTAACTAAGGTTTACTAATAAGTTTCCTTTCCATTTATTATAACTTATGTTATAATTTCCACTTGTCCCTAGGACAAGCCTACCTATTATATAACATTATCACAAATATAATTAATTATAATAGGTTATTATCATTCCCCGTTCATTCCAGTCCTTTTACTGTTGTAACTTCCATTCATTTCCATTAATCACAATTAGTGCCTTTTATTTCAATCCTTTAATATACATACATACATACATATATATATATATATATATATACATAAATATGTTTATGCACCAGACCTCTCACATTAAGTTGACCACTTGTAGATGTTGGATTTACCGGGCGGTTCCGGACAGACTTCTACCACAAATTGGACTTAACCCATCACATTAAATTAAAAACTTGTGGATGTTGGATTTCCCGGGCGGTTACGGGTAGAATTCTACCACAAGTTGAATTTAACCCCATGTCTAAGTGCGGTTACAATTTTCTATTTACCGTAAGTTTAGGCATATTCATTCTTTCAAATTTTCCTATAATCTATTTTTAAATGTCACACTTAATAACATATTAAGTCCATTTTAACTTATTATCATGTCGCATGTTCTTCCTAACATGTAATTAACTTCATTTTAAAATAACATGTAATCATAGAATCATGTAATTATTCCACGCTAACAAATTAACATGTAATTATTCCAATTATTACAGTTAAGGGTTCAAGTACATAATATGCCATAGATTAACATGTAATTAGAACATGTACGTATACAACAGTAATCGTTTCCACATGTTTTAACAGGTTTATACATTTTAGCAGGTTTACATTTCAACATATTAACATTTCAACCTATTAACATTTTAACATATTAACATTTCAACATATTAACATTTCAACATATTAATCATTCTAGTAGATTTACATTGCATATTAACGGGGAATGTCAAACGATAAATATACCATTATCAAAAAGGTATAACTTAAATCCACTCACCTAATTGCTTTCCAATTCATGAATCTGGTCTAGATCTTGCATTCCATGGTTCTCCTAACTGAATTTAGAACCTAAATAACCATGGATCTACAATTCTCAATTAAAAGAAAAAGAGAAGAAATAGGAGAAAATTAATTTGACCAGATCCAAGAATTTAACTTACTTCGAGTAGAATTCTGAACACCTTCTTTATTAATATACGTTCTTTTCCTCCAGATCTTGAATCAGAATTTTCCTAAACTAATTATTCTACTTTCCTGAAGAGATTTGAGAAGAAAGAAGAATGGCAGAGCTTAGGCAGCCTCTCAGAAAATGTGAGATTTAGGCTAGGCTCTACTAGCCTATTTATAGGTGTTCAGAATCTTATCGTACACGCAGCGCTGAGTCGGCAACGAATATGGTAAAGAAAATAGTCCAGATTCATCGATGAATTTGCTCGGATCAGGGGTGGGTCAACCTCCTATGGGTGGGTCGACCGTAGGGTAGACACACCCATGCCTGGGTTGACCCTTAGGTCAACCCAACCCTTTTTTGCGTATGGTCTTCAGTTTTAATTGATTTGAATTATGTTCATATATAAGGTCCTTATATGTATACAAAACTTCTAAAAAACATTTTACACGTATATATATATATATATGCACAACTTTTATTTCGTTTTCAAAATTCAAACGATGTTACGCCGTTATTTAATTCTTACCATATTTTTCTCTGATTGCAGCCTTATTTTGAATTTCTCCTTTATATATTTATATATATTTTTGCATATATATACACGTATATTTTCATATACATACATATTTTACTTCCTTATATGTATAATTTTCCTTGTATGTGCGTCTGCACATATTTTCTCTTTAAAACATGTGTTATTTTAGCCGTTCCTTTAAAATAAAAATTACGGCGCCTGCGGGGATCGAACCTGCGCCACTCTCATGAAAGTCACATGCTCTAACCAACTGGACTACTTAGGTTTTTGTTAACAAGGCTTAGAACAATGGTGGTCGTTGTTCTTTTCTTATTCCCCTTTCATGTTTGTTACAATATTTCGTTTAAACCATTGCATGTAACCTTATCAATTTGCATGCATCTTTTTCTTTCATTTTTATTTTATTATTAATGCATAATAATTGTAAATCATTGCATGCAACATAAGTTCACTGCATGCAACTGATTTCTTCTTTCTTTTAACGCATGCGTTGCATTTTTATTTGCATTAATCTTTTCTTCCTTTCAATGCATGTATTTATTACATGCAATCATACATTACCATTATTTTATTCTTCTCTTAAAAATTTATGTCTTTGCATATATATACACATGTGCACTATTTCAATATTTAACTGTCATAAAATGCGGGGTGTTATATTCTCCTACCATTAGGAAATTTCATCCCCGAAATTTGATAAGGGTAAAAATAGATAACTCCTCGCATAATATCCATTCATCATGTGTGCATCCAATTTTTGCAAACATTGTGCACTTGCAAAGTGTAATAGAACATAGTAATACATATATGCCTAAGCAGTACCTCCTATATGTATGCAAAAAAATTCAAAAATCCTTCAAAGATGTGATGTGCACATCCTAAATATACTGGCAATTTTTATGTGAATGCAATATTTGAAAATCGAAGTACTTTTTCATCCTAATTTTCCTACATTCTTGCTAAGTAAGAGCGCAGTTCATCTAATTTTTGCATCCAAAACCCTACCAAGCAACTTTATTTTTCGATTTTTAGAAAAACTAATTTTCTAAATTTTATTTCTTATGTTACAAAATGGTAGAAAACTTCGCATCCTCCTTTTTTTAATTACCTTTTCTATTTGTACTTGGATTTTATTGAAACTATTTTATAAAGATTCCCTATTTTCCTATCCAAGCACAGCCCCCATAAGAAAACTTTCTTTGTTACGGATTTTCTTTTTCAGCTTATCCAAGAAAAATTTATTCTTATTCGCCTTTTCTCAGAATTTTCCATCTTTCTTTAACTGTCGTGTTTGTTGCTTTACTGAATTTGTTGTTTCCTTTTTAGTTATGCCATTACTCTTTTCTTAGCTTGTTTAACTTATTCCTCTTATCTAAGTTTAGTTTCAAATAAGCCTTCTAGTCCTTCAACTAAAATAGGAAAACAAACGCTCTACACAGCTACTACTAAGGGACAATAATCTCAGGACTATGTCCCACTCAGACAGAAAAGTTCAAACCACGAGATCCATGACAGGTTTAGGTGTTACCCTAACTACCCAACAAGAACAAAATAACAGGATGATCCCAACAGAAATTTAATAACGGGTTTTACCACTAATAGGAAAATTAGCCACATGATCTAAACACTAACTTGCCTTTCACTATTTATGTAACGACCCAGAAAATCTGAACCAATTTAAAAATTTTAAATTGGCTAAAATAATGGATTTTAAATATTTAAAATAAATATTTTAAATAATAGCGATGAAAACTGAGTTTGAATCGACAATTGAAAGCGAATATAATTAATTCTAATTATAAACAAGGCCTGAAACGCTGTAGTTTTAAAAATTGAATTCAAACCTTGTCGGACTGTACCGGGTGCAAAACTAAACGGAATTGAGTGAAACCAAAAGTATTTAAATATGTTAGTAAATACCTTTCTAACAAATCTGAAAAATCGAATTTTCATAATGGAAAGCAAAAGTTATGGCCAAATGAATTTTCAGAAAGGTCGCTATGGAATTTATATAGCCCGTGAAATTGGCCATTTTGCATACGACCTCGGAATTCGACGAAACCACTTTTGTTAGATCCGGGATGTGAAGTTATTGCTAGGTTTCAAATTTCATAATTTTTGAAGCTAGTATGTGAGCTTGGCAAAGGAAAAGGTGTTTTGGTCAATTACATTTAAATTGGATCGACCAGAAATGGGCCTTTTTGCAAACGTTCTCAGAATACGACGAAACTAGTTTTGTTGGGACCGTATCGTCAAAACATAGCTAGATTTATTTTTCTGGATTTTTTCGAATTAATTTGTGGCCCTGGCAAATTGAAATGTACGTTCAAATCGAATATTGAATGTTATATATTTTAAATTGAATGGAAACTGACTGAAACAGGCGAATGGGCCTACGAAACATATCCCATTGTGTTCGGAATGGGGGTAAAACGCTAGGGACGATAGTCGTTGGGTTTAGATTGGTGGTCGTGTCAGAAAACCCCTTTTAAAGCTTCCCCGACCATCATAATTTTTATAAAAAAAATCCTCTTTCTCCCCCCCGATAAATGATGGAGAACCTTCACCGCTTCCTGGCCATTTTTCGGCCACACCACGTCGAACTACCCCCAGCCCCAATTGAACTTTTTGAAGCCCTCCTCACCACCTTCGAATCCATACCCTCCTCGCCCAAAACCGTTGAACCTCTCTCGAGTTTCGTGCCCTCAAAGGTTGGAACTTCCAACCGCTGTCGCCGTGTCAGTTCGCCACCGAACTGAGCATGACCACAGCGCGCCGAAAGCCCTCACGTTCCCCTTCGACGTCGTGAAGCCTGATTTTCCACTCGCTACACAGATTTGGCAAAAATCGCAAACCCTAGTTCGAACTAAAACTGAAAGGTACGGTGATTTTATTTTAAATGGGTTTCAACAGTTTAAAACTGTCGCGAATTAAGGTTAACTTATAAAAATCATATCTTTTTGCTATGTGGTCGAAATTCAGTGAAACAAGAGATAGTGGACTCGTGTGGACGTCTTCTGCATTTTAGAAGAGACCGCATATTTTTCTGAGCCTTCTGCTATTTTTGGTGGAGTGGAACCCAATGTGAGATTTCTAATTTATAAACGATATGGAAAACGATGATGTATAAATTATATAGTCGATGTATGAGTTATATAAGCGTGGTACACCTCTTGTATTAGCATTGTATAAGTTGTACATTCGATGTATAAGTTGTATATGCGTTGTAAAAAATTATATATGTGTTGAAATAGAAGTGAATTGCTATATATATATATATATATATATATATATATATATATATATATATATATATATATATACGCCCCTCGTCCACAAACCATGGACGATATTTATTGGTTGTGATTGGTGTGAAAATTGATTGATAGCGAATGGTTAATTGTGATTGTTTGTGGTTGATATTGGTTGAAAAATACCCATTTGTGGTTGAGAAATATTTGGTTGAAACCACGTAGGATTAGTTTGTGGAAATGAAATAAATATATACATGCCGCCTGCGTGCGAATTAGATGCATGATCCCCATTGTAAAAAACCGCGAGGTTTTAAGGTAGAGCGAGGAGCGGTACTAGGGACGGTCCCGGTTTTAACTACCCTGCCGTTATGCTGCAGAAATTTTGAATAATATTCATGTGTTTGAATTATTTTCATTTGCTGAAACTACATTTATTCGTTGAATAGAAAACCTCCATGTGTTGAATCGATATTCATTCGTTGAATTGAAATTCATGTGTTGAATGGTATTCATATTCTGAAAGAAATTGTTTTATAATAAAAATCCCAATTTTAACATCAATATGAAATATATAAAATAATCCTGTTTTGAAATAAATTATTTTACAATAAAAATCCTATTTTTATCACCTATATAAACTATATAAAATAATAGTGTTTTGAAATAAATTGTTTTACAATAAAAATCACATATTTATTATATACATGAATTGTTGAAATGTGAAGTGTTAAAAAAAGCAACTCGTTCAAATAAATATGCATGAGTTGAAATATTCATTAATTAGCTAATGATATGATTTTTGCCTATGCACGCAACATTAGAATGAATGGTGTTTTTAAACCAAATGGAACCGAATATGAAGTTGAATGGAAAATGATAAGTGATAGGAACTGTATATATGTACATGCATATTTATTGAATAGGTTATAGCAAAGGGGCTAGAGAAGAGGAATAAAATTTTTGTGCCCGACAAATAGGTACACATTTACTGTTTTGTTTGGGCGATGATTTTATGAGCCTGTTGGCTAGTCGCTTGGCTTTTTCTTTTTCTTTTTGACATGAGACGCCCGTGTGGCTATTTGGGAATTTTCCCAGCCCCTCCCGTACAAAGGAGGTTATGGCGAAATTTTCCAAAATTTAAAGGCATTAGTGAAATATTTGAAGTGAAAACGATATTGAAATTGTTGAATGAACTATATTTATATAAATATATAAATATGAATAAAATTAAAACGAAACGTGGCCCTGCAGTTCGTGTTTTGAAACCGTGATTTCAAACAACTAGTGCGGGAAATCCGACCATTAGATTTTCCCAAAACCGCAACCGTTGGGTTCACTTTGGAAAAATCTTTCCAACGGCACCAACTTTGTAAAAATCCAATGGTTGGATTGTCTGGAATGTTTAATTCAAATCTGAAGGAAAATAGCGCCAAAATCGATTATATTTATATATATATATATATAAAAATATAATTATATTTAATAGAATAACGACGCTGCAGTTCGTGTTTTGAAATCGAAACTTCAAACGATTGTACCGGGAGATCCGAACGTCGGATTTTCCCGAAACTAGAACCGTTGGATTCGTTTTGAAAAGACCTTTCTAATGATGTAAATTTTGTGAAGATCCAACGCTTAGATTTTCAGATATGTGTAAATCAAATCTAAATAAAAACCGCGCCACAGCCGCATTATGGCCCGAAGCGTCATTTTGACTAAATTGGCTATTTTAAAATAAATAAAAATAGCGATAAAATTGTTATAAAATATCATAAACGATATGGAATGGAAATAAACTGAATTTGCTCGATTTATGTGGTATTTGATGGTTGTATGTGTTTGGAGTGAAAATTGCATTAAAGAACAAAATAGGTGTTGTCGAATGATTTAACCATTGAAATAAATTGATTTGAAATTCTAAATATACGTGAATTATTTGAAAAGGCCGAGTTGATTCTCATTTCAAATAATTGACCGACGATTGAAAGTCGAAGATAAAGACGGTGGTCGAAGACTGGAGATCTTCACCTCGTTTGGGTGGTAACCGAAGTCCTGATTGGGAGGCATCCTGAAATATGGATAATTAGTGGTGATCGTCCAGGCGTACGTGGTGATCGATGGGTTTGCGAGGTATTTAGTGTCTCCGGTTTCGTTCAGACCTAGAACGGACTTGTAAATGGACTGTGTGTCTGACATTGGATTTTATTCTGTATTGATTGATCTCTATTAAATATACATCTGTTTGGCGGCGGAGAATCTATTCTTTTGCTTAACGCCCTTCTCTGAAACGTACGAGCTCAGAGGTTGTATATCGATGGACATTAGTCGCATGGCATGAATTGCTAGTGTGGCATGCCTAAGTGGCAAATGATCAGGGCTTCTATTGAAAAGCAAAGTCTTGTGGTGATGATCAAAGCACCGCCTGTGTGGCGTAGCTTTGTGTATAATGTGAATTCGCGAGCCTCACCCCCCGGTATGAACCAGAAACGGGAGAAGGACCTCAGGGAGGGCATGCGTTTCTTTCTAGCTAGGGTGGTGCCAGTGACCTACCAGCCCTGACATTTATATACTTTTCACCTATGTGGTTGTTGTTGTGGTTGCGAGGTGCCTCGGTTAGATCGGACGATCCGGGTCCGATGGAGCCATTCGTTGGCTCATTTACACCCTAAAGGGTGGGAAACACATTGTTCAGGAATTTTAATCCACATCGGTGGACCGGCCCTGACGATCCAAAGGCTTGACTGAGTACTTGCCTGAGGGGCGGGTTAGAGCGTCTCGAATTCGGTACTATCTTTTGCCTTGGTTCATGACGGAAATCCAATTTCCAAATACGTGACTGTGCGGCTTTGATTGTATACCTATATATGACGACATAGTGGTATAGGGAATCAATGCCGTCTATGATTGATAGTTATGATTTAAAATTGTTTTCAAAAACATATAAACACTAGCAATAATATCAAATGCCTTTGTTTTGTTCGTGTCAAGCATATTTTGGCCGTTATGAGGTAAAAACTCTATCATCCGGTTTGCGTTGCATTGTGTGATGGGAACTGAGTCTTATAATGGTTTCATTTTTATAAAAAGCATTGTGATGATTAAAAGATTGATTTGTTTTAAAGCACTAGCAATCCAATGGAGTAAACCCGTTCCACAAAAGTGGCGTGGTCCTGTGATTAGCCATATTTGAAAAGTGTTGAGTAGATTTCTCATACCAGTCCCATGACTGACTCGTAGTTTGTTTCACTTTCAAACTCGGGTGCCCCTTTTTCTACATGGGCAGCCTTGTATTCAGGTTTAGCTGGCTTTCTCTGGATAGCTGGAGTTGAAGATGGATTTTATCATTTATCTCTTTTTATGTTGTTCAGCTCCTATTGTACATATTTTGTTTGTTTTTTCGCTGTAGACATTTATGTATAGCTGAACTGTATTTGTACTAAGTAAGATCCTGTATACTATGTAACTCTGATGATTACTTTTACCCAGTGTATTCTATTGTGCATTATCTGGTGTATTTATTTAATTTTGTTCTGCTATTTTTTGTTTATGCGTTATATTCCAAGGATTACCCTTGCCACTGTCAGTACGGGGTTTGGGGTCGTCTCAATTTACTAGTCACCACTAGTCCTAGCAGTGTACCAACAGTCACTTTCAAGCAACACCCTAGGCTTCTCAATGCTTACGCATTCTACGGGAACTTACTATTATCCCAAGATAATTCTCGCTATTTACTCCATATCCTCAAAAACTTTTCCCGTCTTCCCTAGGCACTAATCCTTACCTACTCCATACTTTTTAAAACATGGTTTGGCCCTTTTCATTTCATTTTTCTTCCAAAAGCTAAAAATATCAAAATTTTATTTTCCTCGCCGAAATTTACTTTTGCCAAACCATAAAACATGTCATTTAAAAAAAATGTAAACCATCTTTTTTTTTAAATCACAAAAATTAGCGTAGACAAGGACAACTATTTCTCAATTATGTTTACAACTGCTCTTACTTACAGTGCCAATTCAGTTACTTACTACAAGGTGCTAATGTTTACTGTATTCTTAATTTCAACAACTTATTTTGTCCACCCAACAAAATTTTCTCTTTTAAAACAGTTTATCAAAAATGATTATCAAAAGAATAGAGATTTCAAACTTTGTTTACTGAAAATTCCAGCTTGCAACATTTTGTAAGTTTTTCTTTTTAATCCTTTCATTCAATATAACAAAAAAATTAGCGAGCTATACATACTTTATAATGTGCACTTTTTTCTGAGAGAATTTTATTTTAGACAAAATTTTCATAAGAAATCATTGTTTCCAAAATATACCCCATTTTACATCAAAATTAAATATGTACTTTTTCACATATTCTCTTTACATATTTTTAAAACTGTAACTTTTAAGATCAAAACTTGAAAATACCATAAACCATCTTCCCAAAAGCTTTTACAATTTTAAGTTCTTAAAAGTTAACAATGGGGTTAAACTCAAAGCTGGTTTCCAATCTTCTTAGGCTTTCCTAGACACTCCCACAAAGTCAATTTTCTCAACTATTTATATATTCCTAATCTATTCTTCTCTTTTTAACCTTTTCCAATTTATAAGGTTTTATCGCCAAACCCACTAACCCGAAATACTAACATATGGGATTCACCTTCCTTCCATACAAAGTATATTGTACACTTTCCACCCAAATTCCTTAAGGGTCTCAGATTTCCATATTCATTCCTTTATTGTACAAAACAGATATCCCAATTCTTACCATGTTACACTGTTTCTATCTAGTGGGTTCCTCTATGGATCTAGGTATATATATATAATATAATTATATTTTAAAAATACAAATATGTTCACTCATTATCTACACAGGAATCATAAACCTAAGCTCTAATACCAGATGTAACAACACGAATTTCGACAAACCATTTTTTTTTTCAAAATTCTAATCTATGCAAACTCGTGTTGGTTTGTCTGGTATCCTGCAGAAAAGACAGAGATATAAAATATACCAGAGCTCAGAAAACATCTCACAGCGGAATGGATAAAATATAATGTAATCAAAATATAGCCTTACGTAGATAATAATACTGCCTAGCCAGTATCCAAAGCTATCATATCTCTGCCACAAGTCTAACCTGCGAGTATGTTATGAGGGGGCCAGAACCAGTTCTGGTGACTGGATTTAAAGTACACATTTTGGATAATCCTACATATACCGTTCAGTTACATTTTCTTATTTATTAGGTTACTTGGGTTAACAACACTCAAAGCTTACACACATGTCGTACCCATCTACTTCCCAGCAGATTAACCTAATATAGTATATATGTAGCTAACATAATATTAAGGTACACTCTATGGTACCCCACTCGCCTGGTCTCCACCGTAACATCACAGAAATATATGCAGTCCCTCATCCTACGCCGGAGTTGTAACAGCCGGCATTTTACATATCAGAAGATCGTAAAATATTTTTATTTTATTCCCTGAGAGTTGTATCATTCTCATCTTTCGATATGTTGCTTATGGGGATGTGAGACATGTCCATAATTTTTATCAATTTTGTTTGTGACCTTTTTGCCCCTGTTAGTCTTGTACAAGGCATAACTTTTGACTCAGGTCGAATCAGAGGGTGAGACCAGTGCCATTGGAAAGGAATTGATGATATCCTTTCTGTAGAGTGGTTACATTAAAGATTTGGCTAAGCGGTTTGGGAGAAATCGCTGTTTTAAGGTTTTTCAGTTGGCTGTCGAGGTTTTGTAAGCCAAAATGGGCTGAATTGGGACGACCCATTAGGGGGTTGGTGGAAACTATAAATAGGGGGTAAGGGATATGGGAAAGGGTTTGAATTTTCCATTCTCTCATTGGGAGGTTGTAACACCCCGTAATTTTAAAATGAGACATAAGAGATTAAAGAATAATTAATCTTTAAACGAAGAATTGGGTGAAACGGGTTACGCCATTGTTTTCATCTCGGAATTCTCCTTGAGATAGAGTCCGAGTTTGCATAAAACGGATACCGTATGAAGGAGATACGGATGAACGAAGTTAGGCAGAAAAACCGGAAATAGACCAGAATACACTGGCGCACTTGTGAAGTGTGCCTGTACAAAGGTGCACCGGTGCACCTGCCAAGTGCGCCCATACCGAGGGCAGTCCAACACAACATTTTGGATTGTTCTTTAATGATTTGTTTCTTTGTGTGACGATTTTCTGAGTCATTAGGGCTTGTGTGGCAAATTCTGGTTGGTTCTCTTAGGTTTGAATGGCTTTGATTGGTCCTAGGTTAATCTAACGGCTCTTATTAAATCAAACTTCTATATAAGCAACCTAAATCTAAACCCTAAGCCACATAAAAATATTCCTAGAGCCGTCATGCTGTCAATACTCAACCTGGAGTAGCCGCCATTCTCCTTCAACTAGAAAGCAAGTTAGAAACTACGAATCATATCTTATTCAACTAAGAGAATTTAACGTCTACAACAAAGGAGAGCTATTCAGTTTCAGAATACAGATCCCCGAACACAAGACTAGTTTCCTTTTTGTAATTCCAGTTATCATTTAGACCTAAATGATATTAGAATCGTGACTAAAATAACTGGATGTAGAACAACGCCTAATGTAAATTTATGCCTATCCTTTTTGTTAAAACTGAATTGATTAAGACTATGACTCTTATCATTTTAAGTTTGTGATCATGTTGTATGTAATTTGATGATAAAACTACCATGTTAAATGCTTGGCAATGAACCTATATGTTGTATGTTAATTTGGCGATGACATATCATGTTGTATAATTTGGCGATGACATATCATGTTGTATAATTTGGCGATGACATATCATGTTGTATAATTTGGTGATGACACCTATATGTTGTATGTCAATTTGGGAATTTTGCTATGTTTATGCAAGTTCAACCATGTTCACATATATGACTAGAACTACATGCTAACATGTTTAGGTTTATGTTAATTTGATCCAACTCAATTTGCAAGTTCACAACTACATGCCTAATTTAAGTTTATGTAGTTCTATGTAAAACCCCTATTTTATGATTCATGTTGAGTAGATCTAAATTTGCAAGTTCATAATTAAATGTATATTTTTCTATGCCAAATTGATATGACAAATGTGTAGTTAGATCCATATTTTTATGATCTTGGAATATTACATGTTCCTCTTTTTCCCCTTTTGTGTATGAGTTAGGCTATGTAGCGAGCCTAACATTTTATGTGATTTATGCGAACGTTTAACGGGGGTGACGTTGGGGAGAAAACATGAAACTACATGTAATTGGCATATTTGGCTCATAAACATGTAAATGGTTTATGGCATAAAGTGGTATAATTTTTATACCTAAAATTATGAACTTGATTTAGAGGGAAGGTGGGGCTTGACTTGAATGACAATAATTTACATATAAACATAAAGAGGTAAATATGTAAATTTAGAAAAGACGAATATGCCTTACCCGAGGTTAGATTGAGTTACGGTGTAAGACTGCCCGGAACCGCCCGGCACATCCAGCAACCATAACAATATATATCTAATGTGAGAGGTTAGTGCATTGAGCCCAAAAGAACCCGAGGCTACACCGAGTTGTGGTGTAAAACTGCCCGGACCCGCCCGACACATCCAGTGACCGCAACAATACCTGTATAATGTGAGTGGTTGGTGATTTAATGAATGAATTAAAGCTAAGACAAGAATGGTAGGGTTAAGTTAATTAAGACAACACTTAACCAATACAACATGTTAACTAAACTGATGGGTGGGGTTAGGTTAACTTGGACACTTAACCAATTTAACATGTTGATTAGGAAACCCTAGTAATGGGGACCCATTTCAGCAGTAACCCACATAGATGTATCATGGTACCCTGAACTAGGCAGGGTAGGGCACGATTACTGGGCTGATTATAAGCAGTCAAAACAACGGCGGTTGGTGCGTCAGTGTAGGTTCCGACGGAGCACGGGCGTGCACATACTCCGGAGTGGAAAAAGCAGGCACTGGGCATCAGTAGTTATACACTGTGCATCTTGAATCTTTTCGGGTTGCCACCATAGGATTTGATACACCCTATGGTGGGACCAGCATAGGTATCTACAATCAAGCGGGGGTCGAATGACACACGTGATAAATACATGCGAGTAGGAGCCGATCGATAAAGGGGATCATTTTATCATGAACATGTGGTGCTAGTGGGAACAAGTATAAATAGGTGTAGAGAATATGGATATGAGTGCGATAGTATGATTAGTTTATCTTGCCTTATCCTATGTTACCTTATTTCTTTGTTATTGTCCTGCGTCCAGTTTATTCATGTCATGGTTCTCTTACCAGTTTACATGCTGAATAATCACTGGACTTACCAGACTTAAGTCTGACCTATTTTTCTTTTGCTCTGTTTTCTTCCGTTCCCCCCTCAGGTAGCCAGGGAGGGAATAGCTCAGCTTAGTTTGGACCATTCATCTTTCCAAGCTTGAAGACACTGTGATGTATGGCTTGGAACCTCTTATCTTTGGCTATGGCTTTGGACACACTACCACTTGGGGATTTATGTAGTTTCATTTATGTTTTATGCTTCTTTATGTTATAATCAAGACAAAGATTTTGATGTAATGATTTGGAAGTTGTTTTGAGATAGTTTGCTGTAATGTTTTTGTTATGAACCACGTATGAAATAAATTTATTTTTTCTGCTGCTTATATATGTCTGTCTTGTAAATTATCTATGTCTTTTACCTATAATGCTCCACCAAAGTTAAGGAATTCCCTTTGTATGTGACCTTAACGGAGGTGGGGTGTTTCACTTAGTATCAGAGCAAAGGTTTACCAGATTAGATAAAAATTTTGAAAACTGTTTTTCAAAAAGAAGTTTAAAGAAGCATTTTTCAAGAAAAAAAATATTGTTTTAATGTTAAAAGGCATAATCCCCCAAAGCCATATGCATTATCTTTCTATCCTTTGATTTGAATCTTTCCTTTTTCCTTTCAGCATGTCTAGGGATCCTAACCTTCCAAAGGGCGTGCCGGTACCTAGGTGGTTTAGAAGGTACGTAGAAGCTAGGGCTAATGTCGCAGGCCCAACAGACGTTCCTCCTTCTCCTCTGCGTGCAAATGCTTTCTCAAAAATATATAGGGACTTTCGAGCCATGGGTGGAAAGAACTTCAATGGAAATGAATCCTTCGTGGAAGCAAGAAACTGGCTCAAAGAAACTGACGATTTATTTGTTATCTTCGAAGTAGACGATCGACAGAAGATACAGTTGGTCGTATGGTTGCTTAAACATGAAGCCTCTTATTGGTAGGAAGTTACTAATGCTGAAAGACCAGTTGAAACTTGGATGGATTTCAGAATGAGGTTTGAAATGAAATTCCTCTCACAAGCTAAACGACGCCTACAGATGGAGAAGTTCTTAGCTCTCAAATAGGGAAGTACGTCGGTCAACGAATACATTAACCAATTCAACCAGCTGGCTAAGTTCGGACTGGAGTTAGTAAACACTCCATATAAGAAGGCTCTCCGTTTTGTTAAAGAATTGAATGAGCCACTGCACAGCGTAGCTTTGTCCCATATACCTATGGGTGCGAATTATGAGAGACTGGTGGACATGGCACTTTTATAAGAAGAACATAAGGTTGGCAAGAAAGAGACAAAGGTGGAAGTACCTCAAGATAAGAAAGTGGAGGGATCGTAGAATAAGAAGACGGGTACAAAGAAGGGCGGGAAGAACAACAAACCCTGTGACAAGAGGAAGTTTAATTTTTGTGGTATTCCTGGACATCTAGTTAAGGACTACAGAAAGAAGAAGAGGAAGATGGGTGGTTGTTTTCATTGCGGCAAGACATGACACATGTCTAGGGACTGACCAGGAAAGCAAGGGCAAGGGCAGAGAGCTGGATCTACTTCTGGAGGGCAGGTTCATGCTCTCATAGCACCTCCGCAAGAACGAGGTAGAAATATTTCTGTTGAGAGTTTAGTTTATCTTTTTGATCATCCTGTTCGTACACTCTTTGATTCTGGCGCATCACACTCTTTTATATCTACTGCTTTAGTTGAATCTCTGCACCTGGACAATATTTTAGTAGAGGATCCCTTGGTTGTTTCAAATCCAATTGGGGGCTCTACTTATTTGTCAATGATTTTTTTGGATTTGTAAATTTCTATACTAAGCGTTGGGTTTAGATGTAATGCCTATGTTTTGGGCTTCACAGGCTATGGGTTGATTCTAGGCATGGAATGGCTATTCAATAATGGTGCCATCCTCGATTGTGAAAAGGGAGTGGTTAGATTCATGACTCGCCTCGGTAACACTCTCGAAATTGCTTGTAATCCCATGAACTCTGTTATGCTTAGCTATTTAGAATCTCTTGATGCATCTGTTGAGAATTTGCAGTCTGCTAGAGTAGTCCATGAATACTCGGATGTCTTTGAGAAGGTGAAGGGGTTACCTCCGAAGCGGGAGATAGACTTCCACATATACCTCGTTGATAATGCAAAACCCGTTGCTTTACCTGTTAGACACATGGCTCCTAGGGAGAGGAAAGAACTCAGCAAGCAAGTTAAAGAGTTGCTTGAGAAAGGGTTTATAAGGCAGAGTATTTCTGAATGGGGTTCTCCAGTAGTATTCGCAACCAAAGCAGATGGTTCGCTTCGCCTATGCGTCGATTATAGGGAGTTAAACAAGCTGACCAAGAAGAATAGGCACCCACTTCCAAGAATAGATGACTTGTTCGATCAGCTTGTAGGTGCCTCGGTTTTCTCCCAATTAGATCTAGCTACCCGGTTTCATCAGCTAAGAGTGGCTGAAGACCTCATTGATAAGACTGCATTCAGAGCCCCAGATGGTTTCTTCAAGTGGCTTGTCATGCCTTTCGGCTTGACAAACGCACCAGCTTATTTCGTTGACTTGATGAGCAGGGTGTTCAGAGAGTTCCTTAATAAATTTGTGGTGGTCTTCGTGGACGACATTTTGATTTTCTCGAAGAGTGAGGAAGAGCATGCTCAGCATTTTAAAGACGTCAAGGATACTCTTCGAGCACACCAGTTGAAAGCCAAATTCTTCAAATGCCACTTCTGGAGAGAGGAAGTAAGGTTTCTTGGACATGTGGTGTCCAAAGAAGGACTAGCTGTGGACCCCGCAAAAGTAGTTGCGGTGCAAGATTGGAATGTTCCACGGAATGCAACCAAAGTCCGAAGCTTTATCGGCCTACCAGGCTTTCAACGAAAGTTCATCAAAGACTTTGCGAAAATCTCAGCTCCACTTACAAGGTTGACGAAGAAGAACCTAACTTTCAATTGGGATTTGGATTGCGATATTGCTTTCCAACGTTTGAAGAGGGCTGTAACAACAGCCCCAGTTCTGACATTGCCGGATGGGAGCAAGATGTTTACCGTATACACGGATGCATGTGGTACGGGACTAGGTGCTGTCTTGATGCAAGAAGGGAAAATAGTATCTTATGGAGGCAGACAGTTGAAAGTACATGAGAAAAACTACCCAACCCATGATCTAGAGTTGGTTGCCATCGTCTTTGCGCTTAAGTCTTGGCGCCATTATCTCCTAAGTGAGAAGTTTGAATTGTATACTGACCATAAATCGTTGAAGTACCTTTTCTCCCAGAAAGATCTTAACTTGAGGCAACAAATATGGATGGAGTTCTTAGCATCCTATGATTTTGATATTTCCTATACCTCTGGCAAGCACAATGTAGCAGCAGACGCCTTCAGTAGAAAGAAGCTGACCCTAAGCCCTCTCTTTGTAGAAAGGCAAAGCTTGGAGTACATAGACAACTTTGACTTTAGACCCTCCTCTGAATTTGTACCTGGTTTGTTAGCATCGCTAGAGGTGCGGCCTACTCTTTTGGACTCAATAGGAACCGTGCAACGTGAAGACCCTCAGCTAGTTGATGTGATAGATAAACTAATTAGGGGAGAGACTTCTAGTCACCTCAATAGATACTCCATCAATGATAAGGGTTTGTTGAGGCGGGATGGAAGGCTATGCATCCCACAAGCAAGGGATTTGGTGAAGAAGGTTCTCGAAGAGGCACACCATTCCAAGTTGACCACACACCCAGGTGGAGACAAAATGTATAAAGACATAAAAAGGCTTTTCTTTTGGAATGGCATGAAGAGGGATGTAGCTGAATTCGTCTCTAAGTGCTTAATATGCCAGCAAGTCAAGGCAGAGCAAAAGAAGCCTGGTGGTTTGCTTCATCCTCTAGAGGTCCCACAGTGGAAATGGGATAGCATTTCGATGGACTTTATTGATGGGCTGCCTAGGTCAATAAGGGGCAATACCAGTATTTAGGTAATAGAGGATAGGCTCACAAAAAGCGCTCACTTTATACCCGTTAAAAGTAGAAGGACTGCCTCATCTTTAGCATCCGTTTATCTTAAAGAGATAGTTCGACTCCATGGGATACCCTCTAGCATTGTGAGTGATCAAGATCCTATCTTTACGAGCGAGTTTTGGAGGAGCTTGCAAGAGGCTGTAGGAACACAACTATGCTTAAGCACGGCCTATCACTGTCAAACCGATGGTCAGACGGAAAGGGTGAAAAGAGTATTAGAAGACCTCTTGAGATTATGCATTCTTGACTTTGGAGGGACATGGGAGGATCATCTTCCTTTGGTGGAGTTCTCCTACAACAATAGCTATCAAGCCACCATAGGCATGGCACCCTTCGAAGCTTTATATGGAAGACCATGCCGATCACCAACTTGTTGGTGGGAGTCCACAGACAAGCTCGTACTTGGGCCTGACATGATCAGAGAAACTTTAGAGAAAGTGAACTTGATACGAAGAAGAATGAAGACTGCCCAAGATAGGCAGAAGTCCTACGCAAATAAAAGAAGGATCGACCTTGAGTTTGAGGTTGGAGACAGGGTTTTCCTTAAAGTATCTCCTTTGAGGAACATCGTTCGCTTTGGATCTGTAGGAAAGTTGGCACCAAGATTTGTAGGGCCGTTTCCTATCATTGAAAAGATTGGAAAGATGGCTTACAGAGTAGAGCTGCCCGAAAGATTGGCTGGAGTTCATAATGTCTTTCATGTTTCTCACCTACGAAAGTGCTTACATGAGTCTGCGGAAGTGGTGGAACCAAGCATACTAGAGGAAGTAGAAGTAGAATGAGAGGCGACTGTGAGAAGAGTTCCAACTCGTATCTTGGGTACAGAAGTCAAAAAGATACGCAACCGCGGAGTCAAACTTGTTAAAGTTCAATGGAGTGACACTGAGGAAGACGCGACTTGGGAGACTGAGGCCAAGATACACGCAGCCTACCCTTTTCTTTTTTAGGGTACATCTTTGATCTCTTTTTCCTTAAGTTTATTCATGCTCGTATCTATCCTTTTTAAGTATATTTCCTCAGTGCTATTCTTGATCCTCAGGTAGAAACCAATGGATGTAAACATGTATTTGAAACATGTTATGAATTGATGGTTGCAAGTGCTTGCTAGTAGTTTCTCGTGGATGCATATACACACAAATTAGGTGTTAGGTCGGCTCCGTCACTTCCATATTGCATATGCATGAGTGGATTTTTTTAACATAAATGGACTAAAACTTGATGTGTTATCATATGGATGTTGCATTTGAATGTATGATTGTGCACTCATGATATGTATCAATAGGGTTCTTTTGCATACATAATGGACGCATGGCACTATCATGAATTGCATTAAGGAGGTCAACTGAATCAGTAGACCGCCTGATTTTGCATTTGGGTAAGGACATATACACACACTATGCATATGTTCATGAAAAACATTAGAAACCTTTTTAAGGACAATGGATGCCTGTGATTGAATGGTTGAGTAGATGGATGTTGGATGGTAGGATATACATTCTTCTTAACTTGGAGATTTCGGGACGAAATCCTTTAAGTATGGGGGAATGTAACACCCCGTAATTTTAAAATGGGCCATAAGAGATTAAAGAATAATTAATCTTTAAAGAAGAATTTGGTGAAATTGGTTACGCCATTGTGTTCGTCTCGGAATTCTGCTTGAGATAGAGTCCGAGTTTGCGTAAAACAGATACTGTATGAAGGAGATATGGACGAACGAAGTTAGGCAGAAAAACCAGAAACAGACCAGAATACACTGGCGCATTTGTGAAGTGCGCCTGTACAAAAGTGCACTGGCGCACCTGCCAAGTGCACCCATACCGAGGGCAGTCCAGCACAACATTCTGGAATATGCTTTGATGGCGTGTTTCTTTGTGTGACGATTTTCTGAGTCATTAGGGCTTGTGTGGCAAATTCTGGTTGGTTCTCTTAGGTTTGAATGGCTTTGATTGGTCCTAGGTTGATCTAACGGCTTTTATTAAATCAAACTTCTACATAAGCAACCTAAATCTGAACCCTAAGCCACACAAAAATATTCCTAGAGCCATCATGCTGTCAATACTCAACCTAGAGTAGCCACCATTCTCCATCAACTAGAAAAAAAGTTAGAAACTACGAATCAAATCTAATTCAACTAAGAGAATTCAACGTCTACAACAAAGGAGAGCTATTCAGTTTTAGAATACAGATCCCAGAACACAAGACTAGTCTCCTTTTTGTAAGTCCAGTTATCATTTAGACCTAAATGATATTAGGATCGTGACTAAAATAACTGGATGTAGAATAACGCCTAATGTAAATTTATGCCTATCCTTTTTGTTAAAACTGAACTGATTAAGACTATGACTCTTATCATGTTAAGTTTGTGATCATGTTGTATGTAATTTGACGATAAAACTACCATGTTAAATGCTTGGCAATGAACCTATATGTTGTATGTTAATTTGGCGATGACATATCATGTTGTATAATTTGGCGATGACATATCATGTTGTATAATTTGGCGATGACATATCATGTTGTATAATTTGGTGATGACACCTATATGTTGTATGTCAATTTGGGAATTTTGCTATGTTTATGCAAGTTCAACCATGTTCACATATATGACTAGAACTACATGCTAACATGTTTAGGTTTATGTTAATTTGATCCAACTCAATTTGCAAGTTCACAACCACATGCCTAATTTAAGTTTATGTAGTTCTATGTAAAACCCCTATTTTATGATTCATGTTGAGTAGATCTAAATTTACAAGTTCATAATTAAATGTATATTGTTCTATGCCAAATTCATATGACACATGTGTAGTTAGATCCATATTTTTATGATGTTGGAATATTACATGTTCCTCTTTTTCCCCTTTTGTGTATGAGTTAGGCTATGTAGCGAGCCTAACATTTTATGTGATTTATGCGAACGTTTAACGGAGGTGACGTTGGAGAGAGAACATGAAACTACATGTAATTGGCATATTTGGCTCATAAACATGTAAATGGTTCATGGCATAAAGTGGTATAATATTTATACCTAAAATTATGAACTTGATTTAGAGGGAAGGCGGGGCTTGACTTGAATGACAATAATTTACATATAAACATAAAGAGGTAAATATGAAAATTTAGAAAAGACGAATATGCCTAACCCGAGGTTAGATTGAGTTACGGTGTAAGACTGTCCGGAACCGCCCGGCACATCCAGCAACCATAACAATATATATCTAATATGAGAGGTTAGTTCATTGAGCCCAAAAGAACCCGAGGTTAGACTGAGTTGCGGTGTAAAACTGCCCGGACCCGACCGGTACATCCAGTGACCACAACAATACCTGTCTAATGTGAGTGGTTGGTGCTTTAATGAATGAATTAAAGCTAAGACAAGAATGGTAGGGTTAAGTTAATTAAGGTAGCACTTAACCAATACAACATGTTAACTAAACTAATGGGTGGGGTTAGGTTAACTTGGACACTTAACCAATTTAACATGTTGATTAGGAAACCCTAGTAATGGGGACCCATTTCAGTAGCAACCCACATAGATGTATCATGGTACCCTGAACTAGGTAGGGTGGAGCACGATTACTGGGCTGATTATAAGCGGTCAAAACAACGGCGGTTGGTGCATCAGTGTAGGTTCCGACGGATTACGGGCGTGCACGTACTCTGAAGTGGAAAAAGCAGGCACTGGGCATCATTATTTATACACTGTGCATCTTGAATCGTGTCGGGTTGCCACCATAGGATTTGATACACCCCATGGTGGGACCAGCACAGGTATCTACAATCAAGCGGGGGCTGAATGACACACTTGATAAATACATGCGAGTAGGAGCCGATCGATAAAGGGGATCATTTTATCATGAACATGTGGTGCTAGTGGGAACAAGTATAAATAGGTGCAGAGAATATGGATATGAGTGCGATAGTATGATTAGTTTATCTTGCCTTATCCTATGTTACCTTATTTCTTTGTTATTGTCCTGCGTCCAGTTTATTCATGTCATGGTTCTCTTACCAGTTTACATGCTGAATAATCACTGGACTTACCAGACTTATGTCTGACCCAATTTTCTTTCGCTCTCTTTTCTTCCGTCCCCCCCCCTCAGGTAGCCAGGGAGGAAATAGCTCAGCTGAATTTGGACCGTTCATCTTTCAAGCTTCAAGACTCTCTGATGTATGGCTTGGAACCTCTTATCTTTGGCTATGGCTTTGGACACAGTACCACTTAGGGATTTATGCAGTTTTATTTATGTTTTATGCTTCTTTATATTATAATCAAGACAGAGATTTTGATGTAAAGATTTGGAAGTTGTTTTGAGACAGTTTGCTGTAATGTTTTTGTTATGAACCACATATGAAATAAATTTATTTTTTCCGCTGCTTATATATGTCTGTCTTGTAAATTATCTGTGTCTTTTAACTATAATTCTCCACCAAAGTTAAGGCGTTCCCTTTTTGAGCGACGTTAACGGAGGTGGGGTGTTTCAGAGGTCTTGAGCTCCTCCTTCTTCTAACACCTTTCCACCATTAAAAATCATAATCCAAGGAGGGAAATTGAAGATCTACACCATTGGAGGCTAGATCTATGTCAATTGAAGAAGGGATTCATCAGATCAAGGTGTTTGGTGCGAGGTGCTTGTTGTCTGGATTCTTATTTCATCAATTTTGACTTATTTTGTAGAATCGGTGAGCGCTATGCATCTCTCGCATGGATTCAATAAAACATATGAGTGTTTGTTCATGTTTTTCATCAAGTGCAAGTGTTTTTCCATAAATCTATGCATTGTTAAGTCCATTTTCATATGAATCACCCTATGATCTAAGTTAGCATGTTTAAACAGGTAATTCTTTTGCCATTTTACATGTTTATGCAAGTTAAATTCGCAGTTTAAGTAATATATTCATTTATAATGATTTTTGGTGAATTTGCATAATTTGACGATAATTATCGTTTTCATGATGATTAGTGGTTCTATAACATGTTTATGATTGTATTTGATGATTTGGGTGAGTTGGTTTTATCGAATCTATTGTTTTGTGAAATTTTGGTCGAAATCGGAGTTGAATTGCAATATGCAGGTTTTGGGTTGTTTTAGCAATTTAGGTCGTTACGATGCTTTGGGCCGCTTTAACATTTTAGGTCATTACAATTCTTTGGGTCGTTGTAACACTTTAGGTCGTTACAATGTTTTGGGTCGTTGTAACACCTTAGGTCGTTACAATGTTTTGGGTCGTTGTAACACCTTAGGTCGTTACAATTGTTTGGGTAGTTGTAACGCCTTAGGTCGTTACAATGTTTTGGGTAGTGATAACGCCTTGGGTCGTTATAAAGCCTTGTGTCGTTACAAAACTTTGAGTCGTTGTAACGCTTTGGGTCGTTACAAAGTTTGGGTCGTTATGGGGCTTAGGTCGTGAATGACCTAAGGGGTAAACGACCTAAGTATGTTAATGTTGTATGGCCCGGTGATGGTGTGACTTCGAAGTAAATTCAAGTAGGAAAGTTCAATGTGTTGAAAGGTGTTCGTTGATCGGCGTAGAACAGCGAATGAGGTGACAATTCAAAGGTCGCGAGTTGGTGGATAATGGTTGCTTGAGAGGTATGCTTGGGCTAAGAAAAGTCATCGAGTTGGATGATTACAGATGAGAAGGCTGAGAGGTTATCATTGTCGTAAGATCTAGCGGGCTCAAGCATGGGTACAATAGGGGCACCTTATAGACCGGTTGTAGGTCGAGTACCCTGGGTATCGTTGAAAGGCCTAGTTGTCAAGATTGGATATACATACGTATCGTGGAGAGGCGTATGGAGTTTATGCTAGAACTAGGGTTACCATTAGCCCTTGACATATGACAAGGTTAGTCGTCATACGACTAACGATGGTTTCGAAGCAGGATTGGTGGTGATAGCAACAGTTTGTCATGATTGATTAGTTGCCTTGTTTGAACCATCTCGTGTAGATTGTCCAACATCGAAGGAGATGTTCCTTGGGTGCTTGTCTGATATTGGTTTAGGCCTTTGGGGCTTGTGCTTAAGGGATGTTGAGTTCGATTATGATGGTTTACACAAGATATATAATTTGGATATCATGAGTGCTTTGCCATGATTGAATGAGTGTTCTAGTTTTCATGGATGTATGATTGAAATGTTATCGTAAAGGATATCACTATTGATGTGGGGAAGACAGGAATTGAGTTCATCTCTATTTTGGGTAGATTAGCATGTTATCTATCCATTCTCATATACTTTATTGTTGAAGTTTGTTAGCTTCTTTATCGCTCACTAAGACAGTTGTCTGACTCAAGGTTTTATGTTTCCTCTTATTACCTTGGGCTGTTCATCCGGTTGTGGATGGCAGACTAAGTAGCATGTTACAAGTAATTAATGAGAACGATGTAGTTGTGCGGAGGCGGGCAAGAGGTTGACGTACGAGTTTTATTACTATTTAGTATTTCTATATCCGCTGTTGAGTTCTCTATGAGGGTTGTAGTGAGGCCTTATGTACAAACTTTGGTATCAGTTGGATAACCTTTCAGGATGTTGTGAAAGTTTCAAAAGTTTGCTATGTGATGCTTCATTACTATTACCTGTTGTATAAGTTCTATTATATTTTATCCTTGCGCTATGAGTTCTATGACAAGTTTTTCTTGTGTCTACCTACTCTAATGATCATTCATAGTTGCTTGGCACACCTTTCAGCGCATTATTTCTCTTGTTTAGTGCAGGGGTTATTGGAGGTCATTACATTTGGTATCAAAGCTCTGGTCAACGATTTTGGCCAAAGCTCGAAGACATAATTACGTATGAGAGACGTACTTGTAGATTTCAGTTGGATGCTTACTATATATATTAGCATATATAGTAGTAGCGGTTGTATCTCTTTAGCAGTTTTTCTTGGAAGTGGCTAATTATTCTAAATTGCAGATTTAGAATGTGTAGACGAGAATCTTGACACGCTGCTAGGGGAGCTAATACTGGAGGGGGAAATGGAGGTGAACCAAATTACCCGGCCATGTTTGAAGCCATGATGGAGGCATTCATGCAAGGGTCCCCGCTCCAGTGGCAGCTACGGTAGATGTGGGAGTTCAGTTGCCTAGAGTTGTGGACTTTGCGAAGCTATGCAAAGATTATACATCTCTAGGAGGAAAACCATTCAAAGTGTCTGAGCTAGCTGAAGAGGTTAAGAGGTGGATGGATTCTTGTATTCGTATCTTTGGAGACTTAAGTTTGGATGGTGCAACAAAGAGAAAGCTTGCATCACGGCAACTGCAAGGCAGGGCCATGGAATGGTGGAATTCAGTCACATTTGAGATCCAGAGGAAGAAATTCGATGCGAGAAATTCTAAGTTAAGTTCGAAGCAAAGTTTATCTCCACTGCTCAGAAATCAGCTTTGTTCAAGAAGTTCGTAGAGCTGAAACAGAATGGTCGTTTTGTGCTTGACTATTTTTCGGATTTCGAGACCTTGTCTAGATATGCTCGCTCCAACATTGATACACCCTATTAGAAAAACGAGAAGTTTTTTATGGGTCTGGATACCTATATTGGAAGGCCGTTGGTGGATCATCTTGATGATTCATTCGAGAAGATTGTGGAAAAAGTTGTTCGCCATGAGAGCTTGTTTCCTAAGGAAGCTAATGTTGTTGTTGCAACCAAAGAAGTTCAGAAACCACAGCAAGGTGGTAATAATAAGAAAAGGAAGCAGCAATAGCAGAAAGGAAAGGATGGCCATAAGAAGCCTAAGAGTGAGGTGGTTTGCATTAACTACCAACAGAAGGGTCATTACTCGAATGAGTGCAAGAATCCTAAAGCTGAGAAGAAGTGCTTCAAGTATGGGAAGCCCGGGCATGAGAAGAAAGACTGTCTAGAATTAGCTAAGGGCAAGCAGGCCGTGAAGACATATGCTTAGGAAGTTGTGCCATCTTCTTCAAGAGCTCCTACTGCAGAGGAAAATGGAAAGGGTGTTGTGGTGCAAGGTACCCTTTCTGTTAATGGTGTTTCAGTTCGTGTGATTTTTGATACTGAAGCATCACATTCATTCATTTGCAATGAGCTTGCGTGCCGCTTGGGTTTGGGACCCAAGATTTGTGATAGACCACTGATCGTGACTAATTCAATCGGGGGTTCGGCTAGTTTGTGCATGTTGTGCCATAGTCTAGTGTTGTCGAGTCATGGTTGCTCTTTTATGTGTGATTGCATTGTTCTTAACTTCGCTGGGTTTGGGATCATCTTGGCGTGGATTGGCTCAAGAGGTATGCGGCAAGGGTGAATTTCGTGAAGCTAGAGGTGAGAGTCGGGGATGTGGAAGGGCGAAAGGTGTTGATTAGATGTAAGCGTGAAGAGGGTGTCTTCGTGAGCTATCTATATTCGCTTGGGATTCCATAGGAAGAATTGTCATCTGTGCTGATCGCTAATGAGTATGAAGATGTCTTTGACGAAGTCAAAGGGTTGCCGCCGCATCGTGAGATCGAGTTTAGGATCGATTTGGTCGAGGGTACTAGACCAATCGTTATGCCTCTTCAGCGGATGGCGCCTAAAGAACTATGAAAATTGGAGGTGCAAGTTCGTGACCTTCTAGGAAAGGGATTCATTCAGAGAAGTGTTTCTGAATGGAGTGCACTGATCGTGTTTGCAACCAAGGTAGATGGCTCGTTAAGATTGTGTGTGGACTATCGTGAGCTAAACAAGGTGACTAAGAAGAACAAGTATCCGTTGCCAAGGATTGATGACTTGTTTGATCAGCTTCACGAAGCCAAAGCGTTTTCTCAGTTGGATTTGGCAATAGGATTTCACCAGTTGAGGGTGGCAAAGGATAGCGTGCCAAAGACTGCTTTTAGGACACCATCTGGTTTCTTCGAATGGTTGGTGATGCCATTTGGGTTGACTAATGTGCCGGCATATTTTGTGGATCTTATGAATAAGGTTTTCAGAGATCAGTTGAACAAGTTCATGCTTATGTTCTTGGATGATATTCTGGTTTACTCCCGGAATGAGGAAGAACATAAGATGCACTTGAGGGTGGTGTTAGAAATCTTGCGAAAGCATCAGCTGAGAGCTAAGTTTTCAAAGTGTCACTTCTGGAAGAGTGAAGTGAGGTTCTTAGGCCATGTTGTTTCTGGAAGTGGAATAGTGGTTGACCCAGCTAAAGTGGCAGCAATCCAAAACTGGGATAGACCTAAGAATGCGACGGATGTGAGAAGTTCCTTGGATTGGTTGGTTATTACCGACGGTTTATCAATGATTTTTCCAAGGTAGCTGCACCGTTGAAAGGATTTACGAAGAAGAACCAAGTGTTCATATGGGATGCAAAGTGTGAGCAAGCATTTGGAATGCTGAAAGAAAGACTGACGAGTGCTCCTGTGTTGACCATTCTAGGTAGGAATGAAGAGATGATTGTGTACACCGATGCATGTGGTACTGGACTTGGAGTGGTACTAATGCAAAAGGATAAGGTTGTGGCCTATGCAAGTCGAAAGCTAAAGCCACACGAGAAGAATTACCCAACTCATGATTTGGATTTAGCGGCGATTGTCTTTGCTCTGAAGATGTGGAGACATTACCTATTGGGAGTTCGATTCGAGTTGTTTACGGATCACAAGTCATTGAAGTATCTTTTCTCACAAAAAGATTTGAATCTTCGACAACAACGATGGTCAGAGTTTCTGGCGTCATATGATTTTGGTATAGCCTATACTCCGGGGAAAGGTAACACAGTTGCAAACCATTGAGTCGAAGACACGCAAGTTTGGTAGCAATGTTTTCGGAATGGAATAGCCTTGAGTATTTGTCAATATTCGATTTCAGGCCAAGGTGTGAGCTGGAACCTGAAATGTTGGCAAGCTTATCGATAAGACCTACTCTTGTCGAAAGGATTGGAGAGAGCCAAAAGCGAGATGCAAAGCTTGTCGAGTTTATCCAGAAGACGGAACTAGAGAATAAGGAGTTCGAGGAAAATCAGGAAGGTTGGCTTCGAAAATAAGGACAATTAGTTGTTCCTGATATCGACATATTGAGAGATGAGGTTCTGCGATAATGCCAATGCTCGAAGCTGACGATTCATCCTGGTGGTAATATGATGTATTAGGACATGAAGCGAGTCCACTACTGGGAGGGGATGAAGAGAGATATTGGAAAATTCATTTCCAAATGCATGAGCTGTCAGTTGGTGAAAGCTAAACAGAAGAAGCCGAGTGGTTTGCTTCAGCCATTGGAAGTCCCTATGTGGAAGTGGGAGCAGATATTGATGGACCACCTAGAACCAGGGTAGGGAATGAAGGAATTTGGGTCATTGTAGATCATTCGACCAAAAGTGCAAGGTTCATTCCTATCAAATTGACTAGGACGACGTCGAAATTGGCTGAACTTTATGTAAAATGGATAGCTTGATTTCATGGTGTCCCAAAGAGTATAGTGAATGACCGAGATCCATTGTTTACGAGTGGATTTTAGAAAAGTTTGCAAGAAGCTTTGGGAACTGAGTTGTGCTTGAGTATGACTTATCATCCCCAAACGGATGGTCAAACCGAGAGGGTTAACCGAATTTTGGAAGATCTCCTGAGGGCTTGTATGTTAGACTTCGGAGGATCATGGGAAGACCATCGACATCTAGTTGAGTTTGCATATAATAATAGCTACCAATCCAACACTGGGATGGCACCATACGAGGCGTTGTATGGAAGGCTGTGCAATTCTCTAGCTTATTGGGTAGAAACTGGAGATAAGATGGTACTTGGGCCAGAGATGATTAGAGAGACCTCGGATCGTATCGAGATCATTCGGCAACAAATGAAGGCTGCCCAAGATCATCAAAAGAGTAATGCCAATAAGCGTCGAAATGATTTGGAATTCAACGTTGGTGATATGGTTTTTGTGAAGATTTCTCCATTAAAGCATGTGGTTTGATTCATAAATAAGGAAAAGTTGGCTCCAAGGTTCGTTGGACCATTTCCGGTAGTCGAGCATATTGGAAAGCTCGCATACAGATTGAAGTTACCCGAGAAGATATCGAATGTGTATAATGTGTTCCATGTGTCGTTTCTACGGAAGTTTGTGCATGATTCAAATGTGGTGGTACCTCCAGAGCAGTACGAAGACCTTGAAATAGAGACCGCAGTTACGAGACTCGTAAGCCACTTCGTGTTGTGGGGAATATATGACACGAAACAGCTTAGGAGGAAGACAGTTAAGCTAGTCAAGGTACAATGGAGTGAAGATGGCGATGATTGTACATGGGAGACAGAAGAGAGTATGAAGGCGACTCATCCAGAACTCTTCGTCGATAGGACCCGTTGACCGTATCATCGTTATATCATTGTATCTTGTTGTTGTTTGATAGAATTCCGCGTGCTAGGATAAGGCTATGGATGCATGGCTTGATGGTTGTTAGTTTGGATGATAGAATTGGCTTCTCATGGATGATAGGCATGCAGAATTGTTGTGGTTGCTTCTGTTTGCATGGAATTTCGAGGGCGAAATTCTTAAGGGTTGGGGGGGGGGGAGGAGAATGTAACAGTCCACATTTTACATATCGGAAGATCGTAAAATATTTTTATTTTATTTCCTGAGTGTTGGATCATTCTCATATTTTGATATGTTGCTTATGGGGATGTAAGACATGTCCATAATTTTTACCAATTTTTTTGTGATCATTTTGCCCATGTTAGTCTTGTACATGGCATAACTTTTGACTCAAGTCGAATCAGAGGGTGAGACCTGTGCCATTGGAAAGGATTGATGATAGCCTTTCTGTAGAGTGGTTAAATTAAAGATTTGGCTTAGCAGTTTGGGAGAAATCGATGTTTTAAGGTTTTTCAGTTGGCTGTCCAGGTTTGGTAAGCCAAAATGGGCTGAATTGGGAAGGCCCATTAGGGGGTTGTTAGAAACAATAAATAGGGGGTAAGGGATATGAGAAAGGGTTTGAATTTTCCATTCTCTAATTGGGAGGTCTTGAGCTCCTCCTTCCTCTAACACCTTTCCACCATTAAAAATCATAATCCAAGGAGGGAAATTGAAGATCTACGCCATTGGAGGCTAGATCTACGTCAATTGAAGCAAGGATTCATAGGATCAAGGTGTTTGGTGCAAGGTGTTTGCTGTCTGGATTCTTATTTCATCAATTTTGACTTGTTTTGGAGAATCGGTGAGTGATATGCATCTCTCACATGGATTCAATATAGCATATGAGTGTTTGTTCATGCTTTTCATCAAGTGCAAGCGTTTTTCCATAGATCTATGCATTGTTAAGTCCATTTTCATATGAATCACCCTATGATCTAAGTTAGCATGTTTAAACCGGTAATCTTTATGCCATTTTACATGTTTATGCAAGTTAGATTCGCAATTTAGGTCATATGTTCATTTATGATGATTTTTGGTGAATTTGCATAATTTGATGATAATTTCATTTTCATGATGATTAGTGGTTCCAAAACATGTTTATGATTGTATTTGATGATTTGGGTGGGTTGGTTTCGTCAAATCTATCGTTTGGCGAAATTTTGGTTGAAATTGGAGTTGAATTACAATATGCAGGTTTAGGGTTGTTGTAACACTTTAGGTCGTTACAATGCTTTGGGTCGTTCTAACACTTTAGGTCGTTACATCGCTTTGGGTCATTGTAACACCTTAGGTCGTTACAATGTTTTGGGTCGTTGTAACGCCTTAGGTCGTTACAATGTTTCGGGTCGTTGTAACGCCTTAGGTTGTTACAATGTTTTGGGTTGTTATAAAGCTTTGAGTCGTTGTAATGCTTTGGGTCGTTACAAAGTTTGGGTCATTATGAGGCTTAGGTCGTGAACGACCTAAGGGGGAACGACCTAAGTATGTTAATGCTGTATAGCCCGGTGATGATGTGACTTTGAAGTAAATTCAAGTAGGAAAGTTCGAAGTGTTGAAAGGTGTTCACTGATTGGTGTAGAACAGCGAATAAGGTGACAACTCAAAGGTCGTGAGTTGGTAGATAATGGTTGCTCGAGAGGTTTGCATGGGCTATGAAAAGTCGTCGAGTTGGATGACTAGAGATGAGAAGGCCGAGAGATTATCGTTGTTTTGTAAGATCTAGCAGGCTCAAAGAAGGTGTACAATATGGGCGCCTAAAAGACTGGTTGTAGGTCGAGTACCCTGGGTATTGTTGAAAGGCCTAGTTGTCAAGGTTGGATATACATACGTATCGTGGAGAGGCGTATGGAGTTTATGCTAGAACTGGGGTTACCATTAGCCCTTGACATATGGCAAGGTTGGCCGTTATAAGATTAACGATGGCTTCAAAGCAGGATTGGTGGTGATAGCGAGAGTTTGTCATGATTGATTAGTTGCCTTGTTTGAACAATCTCATGTAGATTGTCCAATATCAAAGAAGATGTTCCTTGGGTGCTTGTCTTATATTGGTTTAGGACTCTGGGGCTTGTGCTTAAGGGATGTTGAGTTCGATTAGGATGGTTTACACGAGATATATGATTTGGATGTCATGAGTGCTTTGCCATGATTGAATGAATGTTCTAGTTTTCATGGATGTATGGTTGAAATGTTATCGTAAAGGCTATCACTGTCAGATGTGGTGAAGACGTGAGTTAAATTCTTCTCTATTTTGCGTAGATTAGTATGTTATCTATCCATTCACATAAACTTTATTATTGATGTTTGTTAGCTGTTTTATCGCACACTAAGACTGTTGTCTGACTCAAGGTTTTATGTTTCCTCTTATTACCTTGGGTTGTCCATCTGGTTGTGGATGGGCAGACTAAGTAGCAAGTTACAGGTAATTAGTGAGGACGATGCTGCTGTGCGGAGGCGAGCGGGAGGCTGACGTACCAGTTTTATTACTATCTAGTATTTCTATTTTCGCTGTTGAGTGCTCTATGAGGGTTGTAGTGAGACCTTATCTACAAACTTTGGTATCAGTTGGTTAACTTTTCAGGACATTGTGAAAGTTTCAAAAGTTTGCTATATAATGCTTCATTACTATTACCTGTTGTATAATATTATATTTTATCCTTGTGCTGTGAGTTCTACGACAGGTTTTGCTTGTGTTTACTTACTCTGATGATCATTCATAGCTGCCTGGCACACCTTTCAATGCATTATTTCTCTTGTTTAGTGCAGAGGATATGGGTGGTCGTCATAGGAGTGACGTACTGATATCTATATAACAACGCTACGTTATGCGTAGATATGCTCTTGCCATGCTACATAAGCATACAGACTGCCACCTTCGATCGAATCAGATTCCATCATAGAGTAGTGCCCTAGAGTCTACGATACACCACTCTGAGTAGATATCATGTATCTAGACCTTCTCACATACGTATCATCAATCGTACTTGATTCCATAACCTTAATGATACACCATTCGGAAGTGGTATGCATGTATCTGCACCTAGCTACTGTGCGCCGAGTCCCGTAACAGTGTTGTATCAGAAACATGGAACTCTATCGGGAGCTTTTCAGATATCTGTATACACAGATGCTAAGGTTTGCATTTTCAATGGCTATGGTCCCACTCGACTCCTCCCTCAACTAGTGAAAGACAAACATAATTGAGAGTTAGTGACCTGGCCCTAGAGAAAACAAAAAACAACAAATCCAAACAACAAATCGTAACTGGCATGTCCCTCACCCATAGCCTTGATAGCAAATGGTCTTTAGGTTAAGCTCTTCATCTTTCCGCATCACGTATCACGAACCATGCTGATTGTCGTGGCTGGTATCTGACGTCTTGCTATCAACAGATGGTTATACCCACCGGTAACTCAATAAAATGGTCGTAACCCAGCCTAGTCACAAGGCAACTAGATCATCGAATCATCTATGCTACCCTACAACTTTCTGATTGCCCACTATCGTTGCAATTAAGGTATACTCACTGATAGAAACGCGCATACCTAGCCTCTACGAGCACAGTCGGATGTTTTCACAGCACAAAGGACTACCAGGAGTACCCTTCACGTCCCAGGAAGCCGCGTACTTCCCCTTCCGGTCCTTCAGAGCCAACAAAATATCAGCAGAACAACAGGCAGAACAGGCAGAATAATCATATGGATATGCGCTCCCTTCGTATCACATGACACCACGATGATCTACCCCATTAGGTTATTCACCTTCAGACGTACAGACTGGCCCAAACGCTTCAGGTGGATGTGTTATTAGACCCTATGTCTAAACATTTAATTACGCGCTTGCTCTAACTCGTCAGATTCCCACTTAACTTGGTTATTCCCATTCACATTAACTTCTTATTCAAGTTACCAAGTTCCTCTTTCTTATTAATTTCAGTTATAACTTAATCCATTTAAGTTTATAAATAATCCCATAACATGTTATTCTCTAGATTGTAATCCAAGATCTATAATCTACAATCTCTTTTTAATATTCATTGTATGGTTCTATTGTTATAATAACATGTTCAACTTAATATGTAATAAATTATACTTCATCTCAGTTCACCTGTTTTCTGTTTAACATGTCACTTATTATTTATGATTAAATATAACTTATTTCATCCTATATATTCACCTCGTTCGTACTTATTTAATCATAATTCCGTCTTACGCTGTCACTACAACTTGTCGTTGTTTACTTATTAACTTAGTTCTCTTAAGTAAGATTTACTAATAAGTTTCCTTTCCATTTATTATAACTTATGTTATAATTTCCACTTGTCCCTAGGACAATCCTACCTATTATATAACATTCTCACAAACATAATTAATTATAATAGGTTATTATCATTCCCCGTTCATTCCAATCCTTTTACTGTTGTAACTTCCATTCATTTCCATTAATCACAATTAGAGCCTTTTATTTCAATCCTTTTACACACACACACACAGAGACATATATATATATATATGTTTATGCACCAGACCTCTCACATTAAGTCGACCACTTGTGAATGTTGGATTTGCCAGGCGGTTCCTGGCAGACTTCTACCACATGTGGGACTTAACCTTGTGTCTTAGCACCGTTACATTTACATTTACGCACTAGACCCCTCACATTAAATTAACAACTTGTGGATGCTGGATTTGCCGGGCGGTTCCGGGCAGATTTCTACCATAAGTTGAATTTAACCTCGTGTGTAAGTGCGGTTACAGTTTTCTATTTATCGTAAGTTCAGGCATATTAATTCTTTCAATTTTTCCTGTAATCTATTTTTACATGTCACACTTAATATCATATTAAGTCCATTTTAACTTATTATCATGTTGCATGTTCTTCCTAACATGTAACTAACTTCATTTTAAAATAATATGTGATCACAGAATCAGGTAATTATTCCATTCTACAAATTAACATGTAATTATCCTAATTCTTACAATTAAGGGTTCAAGTCATAATATGCCACAGATTAACATGTAATTAGAACATGTACGTATATAACAGTAATCGTTTCCACATGTTTTAACAGGTTTATACATTTTAGCAGGTTTATATTTCAACATATTAACATTTTAGCCTACTAACATTTCAACATATTAACATTTTAACGTTTCAACATATCAACATTTAAACATATTAATCATTATAGTAGATTTACATTGCATATTAGTAGGGAATGTTAAACGATAAATATACCATTATCAAAAATGTATAACTTAAATCCTTTCACCTAATTGCTTTTCAATTCATGAATCTGTTCTAGATCTCGAATTCCATGGTTCTCCTAACTGAATTTAGAACCTAAATGACCATGGATCTACAATTCTCAATTAAAAGAAAAAAGGAATAAAGAGGAGAAAATTAAATTGACCAGATCCAAGAATTTGCCTTACTTCGAATAGAATTCTAAGCACCTTCTTTATTAATATATGTTCTTTTCCTCCAGATCCTAAATCAGAATTTTCCTAAACTAATTATTCTATTTTTCTAAAGATATCCGAGGAGGACGAAGAATGGCAAAGCTTAGGCAGCCTCTCAGAAAATGTGAGATTTATGCTAGGCTCAACTAGCATATTTATAGGTGTTCAGGATCTTATCGTACACGCAGTGCTGAGTCAGCAATGAATATGGTTAAGAAAATAGTCCATATTCGTCGATCAATCTGCTCGGATCAGGGGTGGGTCGACCCTGGGGTCGACACACCCTTGCCTGGGTCGACCCCGACCCTTTTTTTCCCATACGGTCTTTAGTTTGAATTGATTTGAATTATGTTCATATATAAGGTCCTTATATGTATACAAAACTTCTAATGACCATTTTACACGTATATATATACGCATAACTTTTATTTCATTTTCAAAATTCAAATGGTGTTATGCTGTTATTTAATTCTTACCATATTTCTTTGATTGCAGCCTTATTTTGAATTTCTCCTTTGTGTGTGTGTGTGTGTGTATATATATATATATTTGCACATATATACGAGTATATTTTCATATACATGTATACATATATATATATATTTGTACTTCCTTATATGTTTAATTTTCCTTGTATGTGCGTTTATACATGTTTTCTCTTTAGAACAATGTTATTTTAGCCATTCCTTTAAAATAAAAATTATGGTGCCTACGAGGATCGAACCTGCGCCACTCTCATGAAAGTCACATGTTCTAACCAACAGGACTACTTAGGATTTTGTTAACAAGACTTAGAACAATTGTGGTCATTGTTCCTTTCTTATTCCTCCTTTCCGTGTTTGTTACAATATTTCATTTAAATTATAGCATGTAACCTTATAAATTTGCATGCATCTTTTTCTTTCATTTTTCTTTTCTTATTAATGCATAATATTTATAAATTATTGCATGCAACATAATTACACTGCATGCAACCGATTTCTTCTTTCTTTTAACGCATGCGTTGCATTTTTATTTGCATTAATCTTTTCTTATTTTCAATGCATGTATTTATTACCTACAATCATACATTACCATTATTTTATTCTTCTCTTGAACATTTATTTCTATGCATATATATACACATATGCACTATTTAATTATTTAATTATCATAAAATGCAGGGTGTTACATTACAGACAGCTGTACGCATTTGTGAATATATGATTCATAGTTGTGTATTATGTAGCACACACATCTAGGCATCTTCCTACTATGAATATAATACAAGTGGTGATTATATCATAGTGGGTGCAGACTTTATATCTAAGCTTGCCATATTTTTGTGATATCTTGTCCTTTTATTATATTGTACAATAATGATTTAGTAAGAATAAATGATATGGTTTTTGTTTTTGGACATTGCCAACTTTGTTCGAAGTATAAATTTAGAATTTACCTAGTCCCTGTTTGGATAGACCAAATGAAGAGATGTTTTGAAGTGGTGGGTTATATATAAATGTCTCACATAGATTCATGCTTCTGCTGAAATTTTGATTTTTTTTAAATCCCCTCCGGTGACCAATGCTTGAATTTAGTGTTATTTTGTAGCACAAGTCGTTGTTGGAAAGTAATGTACTGAAATTAGGCATGATTGCAGTATCGTGTGATTCAGCTACCAAGTATCGTAAAGTCTTTGCAAGTAATGCTTGAAGCAAGAATTGGTTACTTCAAGCGGTCTTTTTCGTAGCTTGCATTTCTTCAAGTTTGATGTATCATGTATGCCGAAAAATTGCAGCAATGTAACAAGTTTCAGTAAAATAAAACATATATAAAATGGTATAAAAAGTTGATTAGACTAACAAAAAAACAAGACTGGACATCTTTAAAAACATGTTATGAATAAAAAGTAAGATATTTAATTATGCGCATTTAGTCCTTTACATAATCATTACTGCCTTGAATATTGGGTACGTTGCTTTAGGTTTTTCCACACATAACTGATGCTATAAAGAACTGGATTGAGTCCGTCTCAGTTGTTCCAGTTGATGGAAATAGTGGCCCAGCTGATGTATGTGTAATAGAGTGGGGTGGAACATCGAATACAGTTTTACATGTGAAAATTTTCGATACATAGGTACGTTCTAGAATAATGTTTTGTTATAATATTCAATATTAATATCAATTTAGTTCAGCATGTGAAATTTTTTTCAGTGTCTGTTTACAAGTGATATCGAATCTATGTCGTTTATTGAAGCTTTATGGCAGCTATCATTTTCTGTTGGTCAGTTTTAAATTCTTGTTTATCATACTATATTACTTAATTGCATGTGTTATGATAGCAAATACAAATATAACTTCTGCCTAATTCATTTAGCCTTGTGCATGTGATTGGGGTAGTTGGTGAGCAGGCAAATATTCCTAGAACTTACTTGAATTGATTCCTTTTGTTCCGAGAAATCATTATATAAATATATACATCTTGCATTTCTGCATCCCAATATTCTTTTTTGTGATAATTATTATACAGAAAACTAAGCCACTCAACATAGCGTGAGAGAACTAAGGGCACGCAAGTTGGGGTAACTTTTTTTAAACCTGGGAGCCTGGACATGCAAAATTATAACCTCTAAGTTGAACTTTAATTCAAATTTAATCTTAAAAGTTGAACAGAAATATAAAGTAACTAATTAATGTTTAGGAATTCAATAAGAAGATCATCAACTTCTCTTTTTTTACGTCTGTATTTTATTTTTGTAAATAAGGCCTATGTAAATTTGCATTGACTTGGATGCAACGTGTGATATTGTTAGAGGACAGAGATAGTGATGGAGTTGAAGATGAAAGCTCCTCATCACACATCAAAAAGCTCAAGAGGAAAAAGGGAAGCAATAGTAATGTATGTTATGGACAATTAATATCGTAATATTATTGTGGTGAAGTTGAAATGTACTGTAATATTATTTTGGCTACTGCTATTGAATTTTAGAATGCGCGATAACATAATTTTTACTATTGTGAACTGTAAGAACTTTAAAGTTTGTAATGGTATGTATTGTTGTATTATAAAAGTTTGATATTTATGTCGAATTTATTGGAAATATCAAGTTTATTGATCTTTTTTTTTGGTATTATGTCAATTTTTCAAAGTTTGTATTGAATAGGTAGTACCAAAAGTGGGAGAAATTTCATTTTTTTTAAATAATGTCAATTAGCAACGGTTAAAAACCGTTGCCAAATAAATATAGCAAAGGCCTGTAGCCATTGCAATGTGAAAATTCACAACAGCTTATGTCATTGCAAATTTTTTGCAACCCCTAATTTCACAACGGCTTTAAGCCGTTGCAAAATTTACTTGCAACGGCTTAAAGCCATTGCGAAACATCATTTCTGGTGTAGTGATGTGCGTATAATTGGGGCAATTATGAATGATATGAGAAGAGGAATTTAGGCATATTATTAATTTGGAACTGATTAGCCATACTTTCAGAAAAAGGATATATATATACACATGTTTAGACTTGTTGCAACTAATAAAAGGGATAATGTGTATATGTTGCTATAACGTGGTAGAAATATGCATAAACCTATGTATGTTGTAATTTAGGGACATAGTTGATATGCATATGAAATGGACATGTTAAATTTGACTTAAAAGGGACATTAAGTAAATGACATGTTAAGAATAGGGTAAGTACCAGATGTAGATTGATAAACTAAAATGTTATGGGAATTGTATACATATGGGAAGATGTTTTGGGAAAGGGTTGTACGCATAATGACATGTAGTAATTATAACCGCGCTTATTAGCAAAACTGAACCTGCTAGGTTAAATATGAGTATTAATAAGCTAAGAGGTCCCTCGTTCATGCTGTTGTATCGGGTTTTGGGGACTCTTAAATCCTAGTTCTTGGGGGGGGCACATGCTTAGAGGTTTGGCTTGTGTTATTCTTCTATTTGGAACCCATATCAGTCAGTATCCCTATTATCTTATTAGAGGTTCGCTTACTTGATATGCTAGACAACACCAGAGATGCTTTGGAAGCTCATAAATGTGATAACGTACTTATGCGGGAAAACATGAAGGTTATGAGTAGGGAGATAAGCGAGCTTCGTAGACAAAGAGTGTCCTCTCCGGCTCATCGTCTTACCACGAATCATTCATCATCTTTAGACGAAGAGCGCCCACGTCAAAGGAGGCCGTATGAAAGGCCCGAGAATCTGGACCAGTTGACATTTTTATCATTGCGATCTCGTGAAGATGCGGCCGACGTTCTAGGACCTGATGATCCAACTTTGAGAGAACCAATGCTGCTACCGATGCAAGGATCACACGTCATTCCCAGAGATCCAAACAACACTGATCCCTCTAAGGGGCTGCTTCTCCAGCCCATTCGTCCCGTGAATGACCGGGATCGTAGGGGGCGAGGAAGTTCAGCCACAAATCGAAAGCAAAGGGCATCGCCTGACGTAGGCACTGGACATGTTAGAAGAGATAGAAGCGTAGATCTTGAACCAGCTTTGACCAACGCCGAAGTGGAAACAATGGTGTGTTAGATCATAGCTGATAGTCGATGCTACACTAATGAGGACTGGGATATTGAGCGAAGTCATACCCCATTCACCCATGAAATATTGGATTTCCAATTTCCTCGATGATTCAATTTTCCACAAATGGACCGATATGCCGGAAGAACGGACCCGAGATAACATTTGATGAGATATGCATGGTATATGAATATCGCAGCTGCACCTAGCGCTGTGAAATCAAAGCCTTCCTGATATATCTATAGGATGTTGCGCTTATGTGGTTCACACGACTTCCTCCCCGATCAGTGTCAAGCTTTAAAGAATTAAGTGAACGTTTTATGAACTAGTTCCGGCTCCATGTCCAGAAAGCTAAAAGCGTCATTGAGTTATCCAGAATCAAGCAGGCCTCGGCGGAACCCCTAAAGTCATATCTAGATCGTTTCAACTTAGAACTTACCAAAATAAGAAATCCCTACAAACCAACCATTTTGATGGCCTTAGTAGATGGGGTTGATCCAGAAACTGAATTTGAGGGATATCTAGCAGGAAAACCGCCATTAAAAAGGGAGGCATTCTATGAAAAGGCAAATATTCACCTACTAACGAGTGTCAGCATTTAAGAGATGTTGTTGAAAAACTAATGCGAGAAGGAAAGTTAAACAAATACATGGTCGCTACAAGAGATAGGGGGAAAACCCGAATCAAAACCAACCTGCTCCTAAACCCACATCTCAACAGAAGGGAATGGGCATTATTATTAACACCATAGTTGGAGGACCACATTCAGCTGGGTCCAGTAACAAGGCGATGGAACAGTACGTTAACGCCACTAAACATCCCGAAACATGGGAATGTAGCAACAATGAAGAAGCCGCACCAATAAAATAGCAAAAGACTACTGCTGATGATATCGTCTTTCGAGACAGAAAGTATTGGGGTTGAAGCGCCGAGCACTAATCCATTAGTAATAACAACTATTATTGGACCTGCAATAGTTAAGAAATTTCTTGTGGATAGCGGGAGTTCTGTTAACATCTTGTTTAAAAAGGCTTTCGATCAAATGAACTTGGAAATGGAGGACTTGAAGCCATGCAAAGGTTGGATTCATGGTTTTAACGGAAGCTCAACCGCTCCGATTGGAGCAATAGACTTGCCTTTAGAGTTAGGTGAGGGAAAGAGCAGAAGAGTGAGAATTCTCTAATTTGTTATCTTGGATATTGGCTCACCTTACAATGCTTTCCTAGGGCGAACAGCCGTCTCGGAGTTCAGGGCTTGCATTGCCCCATGGTGCCTATTTATGAAATTCCCAACGGATGCTGGATTCGGAACGGTTCGAGGTGATCAAGTTACCGGAAGAGCCTGCTACATGGCAGAGTTAAAAATGATGCGTAATGAAAAGAATTTAGAATCTAAGGACACTTCCTCCTCTGCTAAGGAGAGCTCAGCATAGCAGCTAAAGATGATACCGCCTAGGGGATCGCCCAATGAAATTCCTGAAGATATCGATCCCAGGGCGGACGAAGAAACATGAACTAGATAGGCAAACCCAATGAGGCAACTGTTGATATCCCAATCGATAGCGACGACCTAACGAAGGTCTTGAAGATTGGGTCTCATTTGGATTCTTTCCAGACGAAAGAATTAACTGATTTTTTGAAAGCAAACCTTGATGTGTTTGCTTGGACTCATGCAGATATGTGTGGAATTTCTCCCGCAATTATGAGCCACTCATTAAGTTTGAACCCAAAACATCCCCTGGTCAAACAGAAGAGATGTATGTTGGGCCCGAAGAGGTCAGCGACCTTAAAGGAAGAAGTAGAGAAGTTAAAGAATAACGGGTTCATTAGATATTCGACATATCCCGACTGGATATCGAATCATGTCCAAGTCAAGAAATCGAATGGGAAATGGCGAGCGTGCATTGACTTCTCTGAATTGAACAAGACTTATCCAAAAGATAGCTTCCAACTCCCCAGGATTGATCAGCTGGCGGACTCAATAGCAGGACATGAACTTCCCTCCTTCATGGATGCATATTCGGGATACAACCAGATCCCCATGCGTGTACCAGATCAACAGCACACAAGTTTTATCAAAAATTTGGGATTATACTACTATGTGGTGATGCCATTCAGACTAAAGAATGCTGGAGCCACGTATCAGTTCTTGATAAATCGAATGTTCTATAATCTGATCGGGAAAACAATGGAAGTCTATGTAGACAACATGCTTGTAAAGTTCAGGCAGTCTTCCGATCATACGAAAGATTTGGCGAAATTGTTTGACATTCTACGGAGGTACGGGATGAAATTGAACCCCTTAAAATACTCATTTGGGGTTGCATCAGGAAAATTTCTCGGTTTCATTGTAAGTTCTTGAGGGATTGAAATTAATCCTGACCAAATAGCAGCAATCAGGAGCATTGAAGAGCCGCAGAAGATCAGAGATGTTCAAAGCTTGGCTGGGAAAGTCGCGGCATTGACCAGGTTCATTTCCAAAGCCACGGACAAATGTGTGCCCTTCTTTGCCTTAATTAAACGAGGGAAGCGAAACTTTGAGTGGACCCCCGACTGTATAGAGGCCTTCCAAAATCTGTTAAATTTCCTAGAGAAACCCCCGATATTGTCAAAACCGGTGGATCACGAAGATTTGTTCGTATATTTGGCTATGTCATCTCATGGTGTCAGCTCAGCTTTGGTACGTGAGGAAGACATGTTCCAGAGGCCAGTGTACTACGTAAGCAAGAAGTTAGCCGTGGTAGAACGAAATTATACAAAAATATAAAAAATTGCTTATAGTCTCTTGATTGCATCCCGGAAGCTCCATCATTATTTCCAAGCTCACCCGATAGTCGTATACCCTGATCAACCACCAAGACAAGTGCTGCAACGACCCGAAGCATCGAGACGACTACTTAAGTGGAATACCAAGTTGAGACAATTCGACTTAAATTTTTAACCAAGGAGATCGATAAGGGGACAAGCCCTAACTGACTTCATAGCAGAATTCACAATTCCCGAGGAAGAAGCATTGGATGACAAGGCTACCCCTTCGGAGCATAAATTAGAACTTAACCCTTGGAAATTTTGTATAGACGGGGCTAAGAATGATTGAAGGTCCGATGTCGGAGTTATTTTAACTACTCCTGAAGGACGATCCATTTACTACACCTTGCGTTTGGAATTATCTGCCACCAACAATGATTCCGAATACGAGGCCCTGATTTCCGGGCTAAAACTCGCTAAGGAACTAGGGGTAACGACACTAGACATATTTTGTGACTCCAAGATAGTTGTATGCCAAGTTCGAAAGGAATTCAAAACTAGGGGACCTCGACTTGTTACTTATGTTGAAAAAATAGAGGAGTTACTAGGTAACCTGAAACATTGTAGCATAACTCATATCCCGATAATAGAAAACCAGAAGGTAGACCGACCGGCAAAGTTAGCAAGTTCTGATAACCCTGAGGAGACTGAGTTGGTTCCAATAGAGATATTGGAATTGCCAAGCTTTGACCAAATGGAAGTCGACCTAGCCCTGGAAGCTGAACCAGAAAGGGAGTCATGGATGACACCGATTAAGAACTTCCTTAGGAGTGGAACTCTCCCATCAAAAAAGAGAGAGAGACGAGCTGTAATATGTAAAAGCCGCAAGATACGTCTTACAAGACGACGTTTTTATCGCTAGGGATTTTCTACGCCTCTACTCCGGTGTATAGCACATGACGACATCAAGCGTGTACTGAGAGAAATACATGAGGGTGAGTGTGGAGACCACACCAGAGGCCAAACTTTGGCGAAGAAAGTATCACGATATGGCTATTTTTGACCTACCATAAATGAAGATGCAGCTGATTACTCACGATGCTGCGATAAATGCTAGAAATTCGCTAAAGTTCTAAGGGTGCCTCCGAGTCAGCTTAAATCAATGGTGAGCCCATGGTCATTCGCGATGTGGGGAGTAGACATCATTGGGACCCTGCCAATCACCAAAGGAGGAGCTAAATATGCAATCGTGGCCATGGATTATTTCACAAAATGGGCTGAAGCCAAACCCTTAACCACGATCACGACAAAGCGGTTGATAAACTTCGTGGTCAGGAATATCATCTGTCGATTTGGGATACCAAAAACCATCATAACTGACAATGGAACCCAATTCGATAGCACAGAATTAAGAAATTTCTGCCATAAGTATAAGATTGGCAAGAGATATACTGCCGTAGCCCACCCATAGTCAAACAGACAAGTTGAAGAGATAAATAAAGTCATTAAGTCCATTCTTAAAAAGCGATTGGAATGAGCAAAATCCATGTGGGTTGACGAATTACCACTAGCTTTGTGGGCCTATCGGACAACCTTCGAGATGGCGACTGCTCACACCCTTTTCACTCTCCTTTGGGTCAGAAGCAGTAATTTCGGTGGAGCTTAAAGTTCCGTCTCATAGGGTGACGTATTATGACCTGATGACAAACAAAGCGCTCCTCCTTGAGTCCCTGGACATGATTGAAGAGAAGAGAGACGAAGCGGACTTGTGGGCCTCGAGTCACCGACACCAAGTGGTACGCTATTATGACAGAAAGGTTCACCCTCAGACCTTTGAACCTGGAGACTTAGTACTGAAGCGAGTCTTCCCACCTCCAGTTCATCTAGGTCCAAAGTGGGAAGGACCATATACCATCCAACGGAAACTTGATACAAGAGCTTTCAAGTTAACGACAGTAGATGGTGAAGAAATACGCAGAGCTTGGAATGCCTGACATTTGCGGCAATACCTGACTTGAATTTGTACAGTTTTCTTTTGTTTCATAAGCCATGTAAAAAGGCATGACTTTCCTAGAAAAGTCTGGTTAATATAAACAAAAGATTATAAAGTGGATGTAGGTCACGGCTTAACCGAACCACTATAAAAATATCGTGTGTGATTTACTTTTCCCGCTCGAATTTTGTTTCATATATATTCTATGATTGTCATAGTATAAAGGTAAAACATTAGAAATTAGAATCGATACCAAAGCAAATGAAATAACCGTTTGCGTAACGACATAAAAAGGGCGGGAATGCGACATCCCAAACTCTAACTCTCATGATTCGAGAGAGGGTATAAAGGACGGGAAGAGGACGTTCTTAAGGCGTGAAGGTGCACCACGACAAATGAACGCCTCGAATACACTCTAACCTGACCATACGATAGGAGAATATAAAGGTACTATGAATAAGTACCAATGAAAAAGACTCTTAGTCTCACTAAAGAGCTGGGGGTAGTTTAATGTCGAACCTAATCAACTTCGAATGAGCCTTGGCTAGGCATTTTATTCAAGAATGATTGGGGGCATACACATCACACCCTCTGTTATCGATCATATATTTAAACGACAATTTCTGCGAATTATATTTTTATTACCTGTACACTTGCAGGGGAACTCAATCGTGACTTAAATTGTTGCAAACCACTTATGCTTATTTACTTTTTGACATTGTTGAATCAATAGAGACAAATAAAAAACTTGCAAGCGTTTGACATAGTGGGAAACAAACTACTTTATTTATGTGACTGCAGATTTACACAAAATGCGAGGGCCGTACTCGCTACAATAACAGCAGGCTAAGGAAAAATCAAAACAAAGGATAAAGCAGCTTTTCATTTGGGCTTTGGAGTAGATTTCGCTTTCTTGGCAGCCTTAAGTTTTCCTTCTCCTCTTTCTCTGCGTCGGCCATGATACGCTTTGGCTTCTTCTTTCCTAGAACCGGAGTGCTGGGATCATTAGAAGTGTTTTTTAGCAAGCTCTTCAATAATTGAACTGGTTGAAAGTTTGACAACTTACCTTGACCCAGGAGGGATTGTCGCAAGAGGTTTAATAGCCTCAGAATCTTCCTTCTCAACTTTGGCTTTTAAGAGCATATCCTTCTTGGCTTTCATATCATCCAAAGTCATGTCATCAGCATTCCCTGAATCTCCAGTCACGATAACATCATCATCTTCCTCATGCCTATCATTGCCGCCATCGTCTTTTAAGGCGTCTATCACATCCTCATCTTGGGGGTTCTCAGTGCTAGACGGCATGGCAGCTTTCTCAGCAACCTCTTCCTTATCCTTGACCCTCTTTGCAGATTTCGAGCCAGTTGCTTCATCATGTTTCTCCTGGGTCTCTTCAGTTAACTTCGAATCAATTATTTCTTCTTGTCGTTCATCGGCTTTTTCAGCTGGTTTTGCACCTATAGAATGAGAAGCAACAGTTATCAACTCAGGAGAAGACTCGTATCCTTCAATTGTTTGTCTAGCAATATGATGAAAAGTTGAGATGGGTCTAACAAGCTGAGGTGAAAAGGTGGAGATACCTTCAGATGATTTCTCAACATGAGTAATAGGAGTCTCTGAAGTTGCTTCAGCAATAGGAGATAATAAAGATGCCTTGGGAATTCCCGGATTCTCTGGATCATATTCTTCCGTTTCGGTAGTCCCAAGGGTAGAAGAAGAGGAACTGGTTTCGATGATTTCTTTCCCCTTGGCCTACTACCTCTCGTTCTCCATAACACAGCAATAATCTTGCGTCCTTCGGCCAAGCGTGTTGTTTCCTCACCCCACAGATATTTCTCTATTAATTTGTCCTCGTCGATCGAATCCACTTTGAGCTCTTGTGTTTCCCATTCGACCGTCTAATCCCATGAATATACCAGAGGGATAGGATAACCCTTAAGCCATGCAATGTTTCGATGAAGGATCACCTGAGCAAGGAATCCAATCATGGTTTCAACACTCTCATCCAACTCTTTTTGAGCGTCCGCAAGCTGATCATTGATCTTCCCGACCTGTTTTAAAGCTACATTCGCAACCCCCTCGCTAAGAGTTGCCCACGTCTCAGCTTGCATCAATTTGGCTTCTAACTCTGCATTCTTCCTTGCTAACTCCACTTTCTCCTGCTCAAAAAGAGCATAAGCCAGCTTGGCCGCGGTGCTCTGAGACTTATCATCCTAGGCTTGCTTCTTTAAGTCTATGTGCTCAGGGCTATAAGAATCAAGCTCGGCGTGATGATGCTTTTGTAATTCTTCAGATTGCTGCTTATATGTGTTCGCATCACATTGTACAAGAGCAAGTTGGGCTTGAGCTTTCTCAAGATTTTTCTCAGAATTCTCAATAGCTTTGCATCATATTCGGCAACATCCTTCATGGTCTTTACATCGGCCAACAAGTCCTTAATGATCCTGGACAAGGTCTGCGCATACCTCTTCATTTCCCTGTACTGAGTATATGCTTCGTTAATTTTGGCCTTGGCTACGGTTGCCCAATCGGAATCCAAGGGCATGAGATATGGAAGGAAATGCATGTTCCCAAAGTGATGATCAGGAAACTGTTTCTTTAAAAGTTATCGTTTGGCCTTGTTTTCATCATTAAGTCCTTGTAGTAGTAATGTCAATATTACAATGCCTTGATGGCACAATAGACATGCCCTTCTCTATTTTTTCCCTGGCTCCTGTTGTTTCCCTTTTGGATTAGGCCCTTTCTTTGAAGGTTTGTCCTGATGAGTTTTATCTTTAGATGAAGAAGGAAGCTTGGGGACATGCTTATCTCCTTCGATGTGTGTTGGTTGACTCTTATGCTTATATGAATCTCTGCGATGCGGGGATCGAGAACGGGAAGACCAATGAAGTTGGGAAGGCCGATTCCTTCTGTCATCTCTGCTCTGACTTTCATGTTGATCATGCCCTGCTCTAGAATCCATTGGGGGCATGCTCGAACGAAAATCATTCGTTTGGTAACGGGGACGTCCCATTTGTCCTATAAAACGAAATAAGAAAGTGTTAGAATCAACATTAGTATAAAGCACAAGTGCTGTGATGTGCAATGCTAGAGTGTAGTGTATATCCTAAGTGATATCCCCCAAACAGACTAGAGCCTGGGGTGAGGCCGGTATGTGCAGTACCCCCAGTCTTCACAGTAGTAACTTCTTCTTCGGAAGTGAAGGTAAGAGGATATGTTCTGAAATCTTCTGACGTATAAATGGTATTGGGCAAGGGAAGTCTTCCCATACCCTTATATATAGAATCGACTATGCGAGAGCCGTCGCCTTGAGATTTGGTTGATGGTAGTCCTGATGGAGAAATCGGTTTTTCAGGATTGGCTGTGTCCTCGGGAGTGATGTATTTATCTCTATCCTTTTCAGCTATGTTCGCTAATATGTCATCTTGAGTCAAAGTGGGAGAAGGGCTCTTCTGAGGTATCGTTGGATCTCTCGAACTCTCCCCTTCTCAAGTAAAGTCTCAATTGGTCCCTCGACTAGAGGTATATACACATAAGGACACTCTCCGTGACCTATGCTACGAGTTATAGCAACTAAGCGATGCCGATGGAGGTAATCATCCACTAGGCAGTCTCTGATGGTCAAAATATTTTTATCACCATTAAGCAGTCAGTTCATACGATCGAAGTACACTGGATGCTTTTCCTGTTGTGGGTTATGGACTGTAAGTTAAAGTAAATGACAGTTAATACATTTATGGCAATGATTAAAATTAATAATCAAAGTCTGAAATATTTACTTGACTTAAGCCATCTCCTAGCACATCCCGGTTGTTGTTTGATGTAGAACCATTCAAGTCATGGATCACCAACTTTGCTGCTAAATGGAATGGTTATGATTTTTCTCTTTGGCACAGAATCAAAATATACAAGGGAAGGGGTATCTTTAGTTCTATGCTTGAAATTATAGAAGAAATGAACATCCTCGAAAGTGATCTCTGTACCCAGAATCTCCCTATAAGCAATGTACAAGGTGTACATATAAGCATTTGAATTGGGCTGGAGTTGAATTGGAGCAATTCTCATTTGTCCTAGAAAATCGACGATAAAGGGTGAAAATGGAGGTACCACCCCCAACAAGGCACATTAATCTACTGATCACTATATACCCTTCGGGTGGACTACGGGGACGATCCGTTCCACTGGGAAGTTTTGGTATCCTTCCGGAGAATTCCATACTTCAAACATATACGCGCAAGTTTGTCGTTGTCAACCGTTGATGCGACAAAATCACTGGGCTTCTCCAAGATAATAACATTCTCTAACTCATCAAGAGCACGACTATCTCCTATCCCTCCTTCCTCTTCGTCATTTAAAGAAATATTATCCTTGGAAGATGCTTCATTTTCATGTGCCTCCATTTCGTAGTCGGACCCTCACTATCCCATTCAGGATCCGAAGTAAAGGGTATATCATCAATGATAGGAATTTCAGGTATTTTTGTGGCCTCTCTTTTCTCTATTAACCTAGGTGAGCGTCTCTCAGCCATATATGTTGTACTATCGAAGAAATAACAGAGTTAGAGTATAATTACCCGTGCCACCTATGTGTATGTGCACTAAGTGGTGCAAGTGTGTGCAATGTTGGATACAATATCAACAGAGATAAAAAGAAACATGAAAGGGTGCAATGCAAAGACAGGCCGAGCAATTATGTGTTCATAATGGTCCAAAAAATCCAATTGAGAAGGCTCTATCCTAACTATCCATAAAGTCACAAGCCATAGTTAATCTTGGTTAAGTTAGTTATAACATGATCATATTCCACGCTGTACAATTATGGATAGGCTTGGAAATTTTTGTCATCTTCGGATCGGTTCGGACGTTCACTTATAAGGGAGATCGGTTCAGAAATTCATGGTATGAAGTGTAACGATGAAGTGGGAATTCTCAAATGAGCTCTTCGGATCGGTTTGGAAATAGACACAAAACAAAGTCGGATCGAACCTGACGAAGCCAAAGTGGTTTGGACCGATCAACACTTGTACGATCCAAGCATCTCTTTGGGAATCAACCTCCTCCTTTAGAGGCCTTTTGAACCGAACCGATCCCGCGTCATCATCGTATTCTTTTATGTGTGCCTTTGGATAAACTCCAGCTCCTTCTACTTTCAACCGATCCGAACCGATTCCGCCCTTTGCCATTAACTCCTCTTTTTTGCCTCACTAAGCATCCAACTTGAACCCAACCTTTTCTTTACGCTTCTCATAGAATTCTATTGTTAAATCGAAGCTCTCGCTAGTCAAATCGCTATCGCCACCGCCGTGAGGCCACGATGGAGTCGATGATGATAACGGCGGCGAGGCAAAAAGGTCGTAGCATCAAAATGGATGTCGAATCGAGTAAAAACACGAAAATTGATGTCATTTAAAAGTAAAACGCATGGAAAATTGAATTTCATTAAGATCCAAACTCACCTTTGATTCAATTTTGGAGTTTTGAAGGACTTTTTTGAAGATTTGGGAATTAGGGTTTTATAATTGGAAGGGTTTCTGAATAAAACTCGGTAGAAGAAATGAAAGCAAGAAGAAAGAGATGGCTTTATATAGGAGACGTTGAGGGCTATTCGTATTCCCTGAGATGATGGGTTTATCTGAACCGTTACTTACCAAAGCGGCGATGGCCCAAAGAGGAGTCTGTTCGAATACGCAAGCAGGCCCGATGAGTCAATACGACCAGCTGTTTAAGACTTAGTCCAAGGTGACAGAAACAAATTTAAAACCAAATTAAAGACGAAGGAAATTCAAACAAGTTATTCAGGGCTTAATCCAAAATTACCTGGAAGCGATGCTCAAATCCTAGGAAAGTAACACGATATACCATCGATCCAATGACGTATTTATAGGAATTGCAAGTGCCAAAAGGTGCGCCTTCATGAAATGTCACGATCTTATGGACAGACGAATGGAAACAACTGTTCAATGGCTTCAATTCGGAAGCAAGTAGATGGACCATTTCGAAGAATATTTCATCTTCGATAAACGTGTACTTCATGGGGCAAAATGGTAGCCTACTTTATGGAGTAGGCTATAAAAAGTTAAAAGGACAATCGATATAAAATGTTGGTCAGAAGGACTCATAGCAGAAGCCCGGATCGATTCAGAGCCCCCCGCCCGAACAGAACCCGTTCTTGGTGAAGCTAATAGGCCAAGCAATGAAAAGAAGGTTGCAGATCCGTATCGGTCCGGTGCTACCCGATCCGCACCCATTTTTTCCCATTTCGATCCGAACCAAGGAGGGCCAACGCAGCAGATACATTCCATGTTCTCCTACAAAGCTGGAGCGGTTTCTCCCCATAAACCCATGATCTCAATGCGTTGTCATCATCCCGAAGCATGCCTAACACGAACTGAGCGGGATGAATGCCACATGGCTCCGAACTGGAATGATCTTTTGCCTATAAATACAACAACATGCACCATTTGAGGGGATCGTTTGGCAAAATCTTGACTCTAACTCTCACAACCACCGAATTTCATTGCTTCATTTAGACCATCATCAACATTTGGAGTTCATTTTATCCATCATTGAGAGAAATTATCAATTGTATTAGTGAGATTGAGTGATATTCAACATCGTGTTTGTACTCGTATCATCAATCAACAAAGTATAAAGTGGACGTAGGCTCTTTAATGCCGAACCACTATAAATCTTATGTTTGTACTATTTTTCCATCTATTTTATTTAGAATTATCGTTTGTTTGGGTGCTAGAACCAACTTTAGGTCTAACACTTGTCCATCATGCTATTATGTTTAGTTTAGTTTTCTATAACACTGTACCTTTCTCATTCAGTCTTATTTACCTGTCTTAGCATCTCTATTTTATACATATTTGTAAATCACTGAAACTCACCAGGCTTTATGTTTGACCCTTTCTCTTTCGCCTCTTTCTTCCTTTCCCCCCAGGTTCTCATAGTGGCAGCACTGAACGATGACTAGGATTTCTCTTACAGCTTGGACATGGATTTCTTGAGATGTACCGTTTTGACTAGTTATCTATTTTAGTATGGCTTATTGCGAGGGATATGATTTTATGTACTGTGATATTTTATTTCGTGAGATGTTTTGCGAGATAGATTTGTGACATTTGAGTAGTTGTAACTAGTTTTGATGTACATGTGAAACTATACTTTATTTCTTTTATAATGAAGTTTAAAATTTTCCACTGCTTATTTTTGTCTGTCTATATTTTCTGTAATGATTACCTATTGCGCTTCATGAAACTTAATGCATTCTCTTATGAGTGAGATTAACTGATGCGGGTTGTCACAATTGCGCTCCTTCACAGGTCAATCTCAAATACTCAGGTGTAACACCCCGTAATTTTATAACACATTAAAATGATAAACTAAAGAATACTTTATTAAATATTGGGAATTAAGTGAAAAGGACTGCGCCATTGCGTTCGTCTCAAATTTCTGTTAAGATAAACACCAAGTTTGCGTAAAACGGACAACGTATGAAGAAGATAATAAGGTTTGAATTTTTTATACGCATAATATATATATATATATATATATATATATATATATATATATATATACAGACACTTAACCAAGTCAAAACCATTTAAAATAATTCAAAAACAAAAGCAGGAAGTCAGGGACGGAAATCGACCCGTTGTGGGTCGACATACCCTAAGGGTGTCGACTCGTGGGTCGACACCATAAGGGGGGTGTCGACACCCCCTAGATCCGGGCGAAATACATTACTGCGTATGTGGACTTGTTTTCTGACCAGATTCGTGAACCCTAGGTTATAAATAAGAACTCATTCTCATTGTTTTATTCATTATCAAACAATGGAGAACTAGATGCTGCCTCTACCTAGATTAAAATAGCCTATTCTTCTTCAACAACAAGAGTTAGGCAAATTTAGAGATCTGTGCTACAACAACTGCAATCATTCTTATGTTTTTTTAGATTCAATCATAGTGAGTCTATGTTATTTTTAGATAGAAATAATTAAAATGTAATCTTGACATGCCTATAAGTTTGGATCTAAACCTATCCCTATTGAGTAATCTGAATCATAACAAATCTGTCATTTCTTGTATATCTAACTTGCTGTTTAGATCTCATATGCCTATTCATGACATCCCTATTATGTTAATCTTGTCACCTTATTCCTATTATGCTAGTTTGCCTAATCATGTCACTATGCCTAGTCAGTTCTATTATCACATGTTCATCAGATATGTTCTTATATGCCCAATTCTGTCACTATATACTTATTCTGTTGCTATGCCTATTTCTGTCGTCATATGTCTATCTTGTTATTTTGCTTATTTTTTTCTCTTCCCTTCTTCTTTTCCCTTTTTATTTAATAGCCAGGCTACCTTTGAGCCTAGGCATACCACTGAAATATGCGAACACATGAAATCGGGAACGAAGGGAAACGTTAAAATTGGGGCATAACTTAGATTGGGATTTTTGGGCAAAATTTGTATTGGGGTTTTTGGGGGCATAATCTATATATTGATCCAAACCCATAATTCGGGCATAACTCGAATTATGAATCATGATTGAGGTTTTGGGGCGTAACCCATATTGTACAATTTGACTAAAACTTGGGGCAAATGCTATATTGTGAATTATGATCGTAATTTGGGGTATAAAAATCGGTAGGCTTAATTTTAAGATTTAGCAGAACAGGATAATAAAACTGTGAGTAACCTGCTGTAACTGGCAGAGATGTTTAATATGTTAAATGACAAATCTGTCGAAATTTGTCGAAAATGAATACTGTAATTGAAAAATCTACGATGAACATAAATAGTTGTTTGAGAAGGAATATGCCTAGATTTACAGTAATTAAAAATTGTAACCGCACTTAGACACGAGGTTAGATTACACTTGTGGAAGAAGTCTACCCGGAACCAACCAGCATATCCAACATCCACAAGTGGTGAATCTAATGTGGGGGTCTAAATGCATAAACACATAATTGAGACGACCCCAAATCCCGTTCTGACTGAGACAAGGGTAATCCGTGGAATATAACACAGAAACAGATAACAACAGAACAAAATTAAATAAATACACCAGATAATGAACAATAGAATATACTGGATAAAGTAATCATCAGAGTTACACAGTATACAGGATCATACTTAGTACAAATATAGTTCAACTATACATATATGTTTACAGCGGAAACAAACAAAATATGTACAATAGGAGCTGAACAGCATAAAAAGAGATAAATGATAGAATCCATCTTCAGCTCCAGCTATCCAGAAAGAACCAGCTAAACCTGAATACAAGGCTGCCCGTGTAGAAAAAGGGGGACCCGAGTTTGAAAGTGAAACAAACTATGAGTCAGTCATGGGACTGGTATGAGAAATCTACTCAACACATATATAATATGGCTAATCACAGGACCACGCCACTTTCATGGAACGGGTTTACTCCACTGGATTGCTAGTGCTTTAAAACAAATATTTCTTTTAAACATCGCTATGCTTTTTATTAAAATGAAGCCGTTATAAGACTCAGTTCCCATCACACAATGCAACGCAAACCGGAGGATAGAGTTTTTACCTTATAACGGCCAAGATATGCTTGATACGAATAAAACAAAGGCATTTGATATTATTGCTAGTGTTTATATGTTTTGAAGACAATTTAAAATCATAACTATCAATCATAGATGACATGAGCGTCCCATGCCACTATATTGCCGTGTATATATATACAATCAAAATCGCACGATGTCGTATTTGGAAAATGGATTTCCATCATGAACCAAGGCAAAAGATAGTCCTTACCGAATTCGAGACTGCCTAGCCCGAGTCTCAGGATCAGAGCTCGAGTGACCCTAGGAGCGATAGGGCCGGTCCACCGATGTGGATTAAAATTCCTGAACAATACGTTTCCCCGCCCTTTGGGGCGTAAACGAGCCAACGAATGACTCCATCGGACCTGGATCGTCCGATCAAACCGAGGTGCCTCGCAACAGCAACAACCACACAGGTGAAAAGTATATAAATGTCAGGGCTGGTAGGTCATTGACACCACCCTAGCTAGGAAGAAACGCATGCCCTCCCTGAGGTCCTTCCTCCCGTTTCTGGTTCATACCGGTGTGTGAGGCTCGCGAATTCACGTTATACACAAAGCTATGCCACACAGGCGGCGCTTTGATCATCACTACAAGACTTTGCTTTTCAACAGAAGCCTTGTTCATTTGCCACTTAGGCATGCCACACTAGCAATTCATGCCATGCGACTGGTGTCCATCGATATACAACCTCTGAGCTCGCGCGTCTCAGAGAAGGGCGTTTAGCAAAAGAATAAATTCTCCGCCGCCAAACAGATGTATATTTAACAGAGATCAATAAACATAGAATAAACTCCAATGTCAGACACACAGTCCATTTACAAGTCCGTTCTGGGTCTGAACGAAACCGAAGGCACTAAATACCTCGCAAACCCATCGATCACCACGTACGTCTGGACGATCACCACTCATTATCCATATTTCGGGATGCCTCCCAATCAGCACCTCGGTTACCATCCAAACGAGGTGAAGATCTCCGGTCTTCGACCACCATCTTCATCTTCGTCTTTCAATCGTCGGTCAATTATTTGAAATGAGAATTAACTCGGTCTTTTCAAATAATTCACGTATATTTAGAATTTCAAATCAATTTATTTCAATGGTTAAATCATTCGACAACACCAATTTTGTTCTTTAACGTAATTTTCACACCAAACACATTCAATCATCAAATACAACATAAATCGAGCAAATTCAGTTTATTTCCATTCCATATCGTTTATGATATTTTATAACGATTTATCGCTATTTTTATTTATTTTAAAATAGCCAATTTAGTCAAAACGACGCTTCGGGCCATAACGCGGCCGTGGCGCGGTTTTTCTTTAGATTTAATTTACACATATCTGAAAATCTAACCATTGGATATTCACAAAATTTACATCATTAGAAAGGTCTTTTCAAAACGCATCCAACGGTTCCAGTTTCGGGAAAATCCGACGTTCGGATCTCCCGGTACAATCGTTTGAGGTTTCGATTTCAAAACACGAACTGCAGCGTCGTTATTCGATTAAATATAATTATATTTTTATATATTTATAAATATAATCGTTTCTGGCTCTGTTTTTCTTCAGATTTGAATTAAACATTCCAGACAATCCAACCGTTGGATTTTTACAAAGTTGGTGCCGTTGGAAAGATATTTCCAAGGCGAACCCAACGGTTGCGGTTTAGGGAAAATCCAATGGTCGGATTTCCCGCACTAGTTGTTTGAAATCATGGTTTCAAAACACGAACTGCACGGCCACGTTTCATTTTAGTTTTATTTATATTTATATATTTATATAAATATAGTTTATTCAACAATTTCAATTTCATTTTCACTTCAAATATTTCACTAACGCCTTTAAATTTCGGAAAATTTCGCCATAACCTCCTTTGTACGGGAGGGGCTGGGAAAATTCCCAAGTAGCCAAACGGGCGTCTCATGTCAAAAAGAAAAAGAAAAAGCCAAGCGGCTAGCCAACAGGCTCATAAAATCATCACCCAAGCAAAACAGTAAATGTGTACCTATTTGTCGGGCACAAAATTTTATTCCTCTTCTCTAGCCCCTTTTGCTATAACCTGTTCAATAAATATGCATGTACATATATACAGTTCTTATCATTTATCATTTTCCATTCAACTTCATATTTGATTCCATTTGGTTTAAAAACACCATTCATTCTAATGTTGCATGCATAGGCAAAAATCATATCATTAGCTAATTAATGAATATTTCGACTCATGCATATCTATTTGAACGAGTTGCTATTTTTAACACTTCACATTTCAACAAATCATGTATGTAATAAAAATGTGATTTTTATTGTAAAACAATTCATTTCAAAACACTATTATTTTATATAGTTTATATAGGTGATAAAAATAGGATTTTTATTATAAAACAATTTCTTTTTAAAACGAGATTATTTTACATAGTCCATATAGTTGATAAAAGGTGATTTTTATTATGAAACAATTTATTTCAAAATATGAATACCATTCAACACATGAATTTCTAATGAACGAATGAATATTGATTCAACACATAAAGGTTTTCTATAATTTCTATATATAGATAAAAATGTGATTTTTATATTTAAAACACGAATACCATTCAACACATGAATTTCTAATCAACGAATGAATATCGATTCAACACATGAAGGTTTTCTATTCAATGAATAAATATAGTTTCAGCAAATGAAAATAATTCAAACACATGAATATTATTCAAAATTTCGGCAGCATAACGGCAGGGTAGTTAAAACCGGGACCATCCCTAGTACGACTCCTCGCTCTACCTTAAAACCTCGCGGTTTTTGACAATGGGGATCATGCATCTAGTTCGCATGCAGGCGCCATGTATATATTTATTTCATTTCCACAAACTAATCCTATGTGGTTTCAACCAAATATTTCTCAACCACAAATGGGTATTTTTCAACCACAATCAATCAATATCAACCACAAACAATCCCAAACAACTATTCGCTATCAATCAATTTTCACACCAATCACAATCAATAAATATCGTCCATGGTTTGTGGACGAGGGGCGTGTATATATATATATACATATATATATATATATAGCTATTCACTTCTATTTCAACACATATATAATTTTTACAACGCATATATAACTTATACATCGAACGTACAACTTATACAATGCTTATACATGAGGTGTACAACGCTTATATAACTCATACAACGACTATATAATTTATAAATTGTCGTTTTCCATATCGTTTATAAATTAGAAATCTCACATTGGGTTCCACTCCACCAAAAATAGTAGAAGGCTCAGAAAAATATGCGGTCTCTTCTAAAATGTAGAAGACGTCCACACGGTCACGATGTTTCCTGTTTCATCGAATTTCGTTAACACAGCCAAAAGATATGATTTTTCAAAGTTTGCAACGGTTTTAAACTATTAAAATCAGTTTTAAATTAAACAGCCGATTACCTTTCAAAATCTTCAAAACTAGGTTTCGATCTTTCAGGCAATCCGTTGATTTTTGCTTCGATCGGCCAGTGCCACCTTGTCGGGCTAGGAGAGGCGCACGTGCGCCAGGGAGGGGGTCGAGCTCGGTGGTCCCCAGGCGGCGGAATCTGGGTGCGAACGGCCGAACTTCTCGAGGGTGGTTCTCCCCCTACAGGCCACGAAAAAATCCAACACTTATATGGATTTGAAGATCATGAGAAGTACTACAAAAACCTTAACTGTGGCGTTGGATTTCATTGAGCGGATCTGAAGAAAAAGAGGAGAGAATGCGATGGCCGATTTCCGTCGTTCGTTCGAGTTGGGGAGAGAGAAAATTAAAGGATTTTTTTTATAAAAATTTTGATTGGCCGATGGGTTTTAAAGGGGTTTTTTGACGTGACCACCAATCCAAACCCAACGACTGTCGTCCCTAGCGTTTTACCCCCATTCCGAACACAATGGGATATGTTTCGAAAGCCCATTCGACTGTTTCAGTCAGTTTCCCTTCAAATTAAAATATAAAACATTCAATTTTTGATTTGAACGTGCATTTCAATTTCTCAGGGCCACAAACTAATTCGAAAAATTCCAGAAAAATAAATCTGGCTATGTTTTGACGATACAGTCCCAACAAAACTAGTTTGGTCGAATTCTGAGACCGTTTGCAAAAAGGCCCATTTCTGGTCGATCCAATTTAACTGTAATTGACCAAAACGCATTTTCCTTTGCCACGCTCACATACTAGCTTCAAAAATTATGAAATTTGAAACCTAGAGATAACTTCACATCCCGGATCCAACAAAAGTGGTTTCATCGAATTCCGAGGTCGTTTGCAAAATGGCCAATTTCAGAGCAACCTTTCTGAAAATTCATTCGGCCATAACTTTTGCTTTCCGCCATGAAAATTCGATTTTTCAGATTCGTTAGAAAGGTATTCACTAACAGATTTAAATATTTTTGGTTTTACTAAAATCCGTTTTGTTTTGCACCCGGTACAGTCCGACAAAGTTTGAATTCAATTTTTGAAACTACAGCGCCATTTCAGGCCTTGTTTATAATTAAAATTAATTATATTCTTTTTCAATTGTCGATCCGAACTCACTTTTCATTGCCATTATTTAAAATATTTATTTTAAATATTTAAAATCCATTATTTCAGCCAATTTAAAATTTTTAAATTGGTTCAGATTTTCTGGGTCGTTACAATCTCCCCACTTAAAACTTTTCGTCCCCGAAAAGGAACAAAGTCGAAAGTGGTTTTATTACTCAACCCTACGTTCGATCTAGCTTCCATTCTCCAATTTTTCAGTTTCTGAGAATTTTCAAATTCTTCAAAAATTTGGCTAACACCCGAAATTTTCGAAAAATTTCGCCATAACCTCCCTTGTACGGGGAGGGGTTTGGAAATTTATTGGGATGTATCAGGTACCCAATAAATCCTAATAATCATACACATATTTATAGTGATATATTCTGGTGTTTACAGGGGAGCATGTATTGATAATAACTCCAGAGAATAAATTCTCGTCACCCTGCCCCGTGTGGGAAATAAATAGTCCTTGTGCCGTATCTAATAACTAGAGAGACGTGATTATTGTCAACTCCAGACCCATGTGGGGTTTTTATTAATCTGACAATTTAATCGTTACAATTTAGATAGTCCATATCAGTCATCAGTTCAACCTGTAAACTATAGTCATCGCCATACAAGCCTCTCGCTCGTATGGTAAATCTTCCACCTCGTCGCACAAGCTCCAAATGCTTATGTGGTATATGATGAAGTATGCCTATCTTCCAGAAGTATGCCATGCAATGTAGTTCAAAATTAATTGTTACTGTCCTATGGCGACGTTTATTATTTCACACAGAAAAACCAGCACTCCGCATCCAATGGCATTCACAGGAGTTGATGTAATCATATTTCACATCCAACCCATTAAGGTTTACCTATTGGTCGGGCACGCAAATAAAATCTTTACTCAACAGCTAATCCATTTACCTGTTCAAACGTATATAATACACATGTATATATATTTCTATTTATTTTCTAATTAGTTCAATGTGTGATATAATCGAATAAATTCCAACATTATTCTATTATTGATCAAATTAACTATCATTTCAATAATTTTAATTAATCTAATCTACAATCACACAACCCAACCAACAAGCAATTTGTTTTTAACTTTTCAAAACCATTTAAATTAATTCATATTCTCCTTTTAAAACCATTCAGACTATAGAATTAAAAGTGCACATCCATGGAAAGAAAATAACAATAGAGTAGAGAATTAAATGGTAATGCAAAGTATGGTAAATATACCTTGCACCGGAGTCAATCAGAGATATCTACTCGGCATCTAGGATAAGCTTTCCGAATGCTCTCCTCAGTTTCCCAAGTACAATCTCGCGGATCTCCACTCCATTGCACTTTGACTAAGTGAACCTTCTTGTTCCTCAGCTCTTCGGTTTCTTTGCCGATGATCTTTAGCGGCTCTCTTCTCACAGCCAATTCTGGAGTAATTTCAATATCCTGCTGAGCTGCTTCTTCCACGATCAAGTCTGGATCATGAACGTGCTTTCGAATTTGAGAAATGTGAAATACATCATGAACTCCAGGCAACCAATCAGGCAATTTGACCTTATAAGCGAGAGTTACGATCCGTTCCGGAATAGGAAACAGACCAAAGAATTTGGGCGCCAACTTTCCAGTTTTACCGAACCGGATGACTCCTCTCATCGGCGATACTTTCAAATACACGTAGTCGCCAACAGTAAAGGATATATCTCTTCTCCTTCTATCGGCATAACTCTTTTGTCAGCTTTGAGCGGCGAGTAATCGCTTCTTAATAAAATTGACTTTGTCGGAAGCTTCTCGAATCATGTCTGGCCCTAACACAAGTCTATTTCCAGGTTCGACCCAACAAGCAGGGGATCGACATGGTCTACCATACAATGCTTCGAATGACGACATTGTCAGGCTCACCTGGTAGCTGTTATTATAAGAGAATTCAGCCAAATGCAGATGGTCTTCCCATGATCCACCGAAATCTATAACACAAGCCCGCGATAGATCTTCTAAAATACGATTCACCCTCTCAGTCTGACCATTTGTCTGAGGATGATAAGCGGTGCTCGAGTTCAACTTCATTCCCAGCTCGACTTGAAATGCCTCCCAGAATTTACTAGTAAATATCATATCTCTATCACTGACTATACTGAGCGGCACTCCATGAGGTCTAACTATTTCCTTGAAATAAATCTGCGCCAGACTCTGAGCAGTTCTGTTTGATCTGACAGGTATGAAATGGGCGGTCTTCGTGAAGCGATCTACGATCACCCAAATACTGTCGTTCCCTTTTCTGGTTCTTGGCAGACCATCAATGAAATCCATAGAAATATGTTCCCACTTCCAACCAGGAATTTCTAGCGGTTGTAACAATCCAGCTAGTTTCTGTTGGTCGCTTTTGACTAGCTGGCAAGTAGGGCATCGAGTAACATATATCAAGATGTCTCTCTTTAACAACTTCCACCAGAATGTGCGCTTGATATCGTTATACATTTTATTCACACCCGGATGGATACTGAGCTTAGATTTGTGGCATTCATCAAGCACATACCTTCTGAGTTCAGGAATTTCTAGAACACAAATTCGTCCTTCTAACCTCAGAATCCCTTCGCTACTGAGCTGGAAATCCGAAGCATTGCCTTCACGAATTCGCTGACTCATTCCTCTGATAAATTGGTCGTCTTCTTGGAGAGCCGATATCTTGTCAATCAACGAAGTCGCAATGATAAAACTGGCGATCATTTCATTCTTTCGGCTCAACGCATCCGCCACGACATTGGCTTTCCCTGGAGTGTATATGATTTCAAAATCGTATGCTGCAAGAAACTCCAGCCAACGCTGCTGCCTCAGATTCAAGTCCTTCTGGGTGAACAGATACTTTAACGACTGGTGATCTGTAAACAGTTCAAATCTCTCACCCAGGAGATAGTGTCTCCAGATTTTCAAGGCGAATACTATAGCCAATAACTCAAGATCATGAGTTACGTAGTTCTTCTCGTGTGGCTTCAGTTGACGACTAGCATAAGCAATCACTTGGCCCCTTGGCATTAACACTGCCCCAAGGCCTTCTTTAGACGCATCAGTCCAGACTTTTAAATCTTGGTTGCCATCGATAATGGTTAACACTGGAGCAGTCATTAGTCTTAATTTTAGCTCTTCAAAAGCCTCCTCACTTTCTGGAGTCCATCTGAACTTAGAGTGCTTCTTCGTAAGCTTCGTTAAATGACTAGATATCTTCGAAAAGTTTTTAACAAACTTCCGGTAATAGCTAGCCAATCCGAGAAAACTGCGGACTTCAGTGGGGGTGCTAGGCTGTTTCCAATTCTGAATAGCTGTGATTTTGCTTGGATCCACAGCAATTCCTTCTTTCGATACTACATGGCCCAGAAATTTCACTTCATCTTGTCAGAATATACATTTGGAAAACTTTGCTTTCAATACATTCCTCCTGAGGATTTCTAACACTTGTTCTAAATGTTTTTCATGTTCGGCCTTTGATTTAGAGAGGATTAGAATATCGTCAATGAAAACCAGAAAAATTTATTCAAAACCCCTCTAAACACCCTATTCATCAGATCGACGAAGTAAGCAGGAGCGTTACATAAGCCGAACGACATTAATAACCACTCGTAGAATAGGTCGGGACCTCTGAATGCTGTCATTGGAACACACTCTTCGGCAATTCGAAGCTGATGGAAACCTGTAGCTAGGTCCATTCGTGAAAATACTTGTGAGCCATTTAATCTATCCAATAAATCATCTATTCGCGGCAATGGATATTGGTTCTTTATGGTCTGCTTGTTCAGATCACGATTATCCACACATAGACATAGAGTACCGTCACATTTTGGGACAAAAACCACTGCCGCTCCCCAATCGGAGAAACTAGGCCTGATCAGACCCTTCCATACTAGATGTTGTATTTGATTGTCTAATTCCTCCTTCTCTTTCAAGGACATTCTTTGAATAGCGTGAACTACCGGTCTTGCATTGGGAATCAAAGCAATTTTTAAATCTATTTCTCTCTGCGGAGGTAAGCGAACAACTTCTTTGAACACATCCGCATAGTTCTTGACGACAGGAATGTCTTTGATGAGGTCAGAAATATTCTCTGTGACCTCTGGGATATTTTCTATTTGAGCTGGAGAAACATCGAGAGCTGACCAGAAATCTTTTCTATTTGAAGTCGGGCCTTCACATGGTATGGTTATATAATTCCCCGAATGGGCCTTTGCTTTAACCACTCTCTCGGCGCATCTAACCTCAGCTTCATATCTAGTTAGCCAATCCAATCCCAGAATAAGATCAAATTCATTAAAATTCATGATGATAGAGATAATAGGGAATTTATTGCAAGAAAAAGAGACAGGTACTGCACAAATCCAACTGAGATTGATGGAACCTCCAACTGGACTTTGGACAGTCATTGGCTCTTTGAGCTTCTTCAAATTCAAATCCAACTTCTTGACTGCACTCTTTGCAATAAAGCTTCGTGACGCGCCTGTGTCAAACAGTACTTTAACTGGAATTTTTTTGACATTGAGCGTGCCTTCTAAAACATCAGACCTTTCCTGAGCAGACGAGGAGGCAGGTACTTCTACCACTTCATTTACATGTACTGCTTTAGGTTTTCTGAATAGCGGGCAGGTCTTGGAAAGATGACCGGGCTGATGGCACTGACTGCACTTTCTATTCTCTTGGAACTTCTTACCGGATTTAGTTTCATCTTTCCTTTGCTCCTTCGAGGGTTTACAATTCCTAGTCAAATGCCCTTGTTTATGGCAGTTACTGCATACAGTTGTCGTTACTGGTTCTTTTTCGGATCTGGCCCTTTTTCGATTAACTTTGGGCTCCTTACCGACCTCAGACATTGTACTGGCCTCAGGACGATCAGTTTCAGACTCGATTTTATTACTAGAGCTAACTTCTTCTTCATACTGTAACATACCCTTCTTGTCTAGATCTTCGTACTGATAAGCCATGTATATCATTTCAGAAAAGGGAGCTTCACATTCCTCATCACACTATTCTGATATTTTCTTTGCAGGCCATGAATAAATCTCGGATTCTTCCTCTTTGGGTCTTTAATCAGATGAGGAGCAAAGTGAGAAAGTTCGTTGAATTTCTTATGATATTCTGGGATGGTCATATCACCTTGTATCAGATAAGAAAATTCATCACATAGTCGCTCTACTGCTTCTGGAGGAGTAAATCTTTTCAGGAAAATCACTTTGAATCTATCCCAGGTGATATCACCCTCTGGATTATCCTTAACAACATAATCCCACTAGAATAAAGCTTCATCATTGAGTGCCCAGGAGGCCAGTAATCTTTTCTGGTCATCCCTCAGCTTTAATCCTTCAAAGATCTTCTCAGCCGAACGAATCCAAGCCTGTGTCTTCATAATAGATTCTTCACCAGAGAACGGTATCCCGCCCATATTTCGATATTTGATTAATAGGGCCTCAATATCCGGTTCTGTATTCCTCCTGTTTCTGACACTCATTTTCTAGTACTTCTGCAAATAGCAGATCAAGTGTCAGGTCACAGAAAAGATAATTTTAAAATATAGAAACACATACTTCAAATGTAAATGTGTCTATCGAGGTGTTATTTCATTCTGCTTTACTCATACTAGGATATTACTGATCCTATCTTTATTGAGTTGCCCATCCTAGAACACTACTGGTTCTATTTCTGATGAGTTCGTTCAAATGTTATATTCCAGAACTAAGCTTAACCAAAGCTCTAATACCAAATGAGACGACCCCAAATCCCATTCTGACTGAGACAAGGGTAATCCGTGGAATATAACACATAAACAGATAACAGCAGAACAAAATTAAATAAATACACCAGATAATGAACAATAGAATATGCTGGATAAAGTAATCATCAGAGTTACACAATATACAGGATCATACTTAGTACAAATACAGTTCAACTATGCATATATGTTTACAGCGGAAACAAACAAAATATGTACAATAGGAGCTAAACAACATAAAAAGAGATAAATGATAGAATCCATCTTCAGCTCCAGCTATCCAGAAAGAACCAGCTAAACCTGAATACAAGGATGCCCGTGTAGAAAAAGGGGTACCCGAGTTTGAAAGTGAAACAAACTACGAGTCAGTCATGGGACTGGTATGAGAAATCTACTCAACACATATATAATATGGCTAATCACAGGACCACGCCACTTTCATGGAACGGGTTTACTCCACTGGATTGCCAGTGCTTTAAAATAAATATTTCTTTTAAACATCGCTATGCTTTTTATAAAAATGAAGCCGTTATAAGACTCAGTTCCCATCACACAATGCAACGCAAACCGGAGGATAGAGTTTTTACCTTATAACGGCCAAGATATGCTTGATACGAATAAAACAAGGGCATTTGATATTATTGCTAGTGTTTATATGTTTTGAAGATAATTTAAAATCATAACTATCAATCATAGACGACATGAGCGTCCCATGCCACTATGTCGCCGTGTATATATATACAATCAAAATCGCACGATGTCGTATTTGGAAATTGGATTTCCATCATGAACCAAGGCAAAAGATAGTCCTTACCGAATTCGAGAATACCTAGCCCGAGTCTCAGGATCAGAGCTCGAGTGACCCTAGGAGCAACAGGGCCGGTCCACCGATGTGGATTAAAATTCCTGAACAATACGTTTCCCCACCCTTTGGGGCGTAAACGAGCCAACGAATGACTCCATCGGACCTGGATCGTCCGATCAAACCGAGGTGCCTCGCAATAGAAACAACCACACAGGTGAAAAGTATATAAATGTCAGGGCTGGTAGGTCACTGACACCACCGTAGCTAGGAAGAAACGCATGTCCTCCCTGAGGTCCTTCCTCCTGTTTCTGGTTCATACGGTGTGTGAGGCTCGCAAATTCACGTTATACACAAAGCTACGCCACACAGGCGGCGCTTTGATCATCACCACAAGACTTTGCTTTTCAACAGAAGCCTTGTTCATTTGCCACTTAGGCATGCCACACTAGCAATTCATGCCATGCGACTGGTGTCCATCGGTATACAACCTCTGAGCTCGTGCGTCTCAGAGAAGGGCGTTAAGCAAAAGAATAAATTCTCCGCCGCCAAACAGATGTATATTTAACAGAGATCAATCAACACAGAATAAACTCCAATGTCAGACACACAGTCCATTTACAAGTCCGTTCTGGGTCTGAACAAAACCGGAGGCACTAAATACCTCGCAATCCCATCGATCACCACGTACGTTTGGACGATCACCACTCATTATCCATATTTCGAGATGCCTCCCAATCAGGACCTCGGTTACCATCCAAACGAGGTGAAGATCTCCGGTCTTCGACCACCATCTTCATCTTCGACTTTCTATCATCGGTCAATTATTTGAAATGAGAATTAACTCGGTCTTTTCAAATAATACACGTATATTTAGAATTTCAAATCAATTTATTTCAATGGTTAAATCATTCGACAACACCAATTTTGTTCTTTAACGTAATTTTCACACCAAACACATTCAACCATCAAATACAACATAAATCAAGCAAATTCAGTTTATTTCCATTCCATATCGTTTATGATATTTTATAACGATTTATCGCTACTTTTATTTATTTTAAAATAGCCAATTTAGTCAAAACGACGCTTCGGACCATAACACGGCCGTGGCGCTATTTTTCTTCAGATTTGATTTACACATATCTGAAAATCTAACCGTTGGATCTTCACAAAATTTACATCATTAGAAAGGTCTTTTCAAAATGAATCCAACGGTTCCAGTTTCGGGAAAATCCGACGGTCGGATCTCCCGGTACAATCGTTTGAAGTTTCAATTTCAAAATACGAACTGCAGCGTCTTTATTCGATTAAATATAATTATATTTATATATATTTATAAATATAATCGTTTCTGGCGCTGTTTTTCTTCAGATTTGAATTAAACATTCCAGACAATCCAACCGTTGGATTTTTACAAAGTTGGTGCCGTTGGAAAGATATTTCCAAGGCGAACCCAACGGTTGCGGTTTCGGGAAAATCCAATGGTCGGATTTCCCGCACTAGTTGTTTGAAATCACGGTTTCAAAACACGAACTACATGGCCACGTTTCGTTTTAATTTTATTTATATTTATATATTTATATAAATATAGTTCATTCAACAATTTCAATATCGTTTTCACTTCAAATATTTCACTAACGCCTTTAAATTTTGGAAAATTTCGCCATAACTTCCTTTGTACGGGAGGGGCTGGGAAAATTCCCAAGTAGCCACATGGGTGTCTCATGTCAAAAAGAAAAAGAAAATGCCAAGCGGCTAGCCAACAGGCTCATAAAATCATCACCCAAGCAAGACAGTAAATGTGTACCTATTTGTCGGGCACAAAATTTTATTCCTCTTCTCTAGCCCCTTTTGCTATAACCTGTTCAAAAAATATGCATGTACATATATACAGTTCTTATCATTTATCATTTTCCATTCAACTTCATATTTGATTCCATTTGGTTTAAAAAACACCATTCATTCTAATGTTGCATGCATAGGCAAAAATCATATCATTAGCTAATTAATGAATATTTCGACTCATGCATATTTATTTGAACGAGTTGCTATTTTTAACACTTCACATTTCAACAAATCATGTATGTAATAAAAATGTGATTTTTATTGTAAAACAATTCATTTCAAAACACTATTACTTTATACAGTTTATATAGGTGATAAAAATAGGATTTTTATTATAAAACAATTTCTTTTTAAAGCGAGATTATTTTACAAAGTCCATATAGTTGATAAAAGGTGATTTTTATTATGAAACAATTTATTTCAAAATATGAATACCATTCAACACATGAATTTCTAATCAACGAATGAATATTGATTCAACACATGAAGGTTTTCTATAGTTTCTATATATAGATAAAAAATGTGATTTTTATATTTAAAACACGAATACCATTCAACATATGAATTTCTAATCAACGAATGAATATCGATTCAACACATGAAGGTTTTCTATTCAATGAATAAATATAGTTTTAGCAAATGAAAATAATTCAAACACATGAATATTATTCAAAATTTCGGCAACATAACGGCAGGGTAGTTAAAACCGGGACCGTCCATAGTACGGCTCCTCGCTCTACCTTAAAATCTCGCGGTTTTTGACAATGGGGATCATGCATCTAGTTCGCACGCAGGCGGCATGTATATATTTATTTCATTTCCACAAACTAATCCTATGTGGTTTCAACCAAATATTTCTCAACCACAAATGGGTATTTTTCAACCACAATCAATCAATATCAACCACAAACAACCATTCGCTATCAATCAATTTTCATACCAATCACAATCAATAAATATCGTCCATGGTTTGTGGACGAGGGGCGTATATATATATATATATTTATATATATTTATATATAGTTATTCACTTCTATTTCAACACATATATAATTTTTACAACGCATATATAACTTATACATCGAACGTACAACTTATACAATGCTTATACATGAATTGTACAACGCTTATATAACTCATACATCGACTATATAATTTATACATCGTCGTTTTCCATATCGTTTATAAATTAGAAATCTCACATTGGGTTCCACTCCACCAAAAATAGCAGAAGGCTCAGAAAAATATGCGGTCTCTTCTAAAATGTAGAAGACGTCCACACGGTCACGATGTTTCCTGTTTCATCGAATTTCGTTAACACAACCAAAAGATATAATTTTTCAAAGTTTGTAACGGTTTTAAACTGTTAAAATCAGTTTTAAATTAAACAGTCGATTACCTTTCAGAATCTTTAAAACTAGGTTTCGATCATTCAGGCAATCCGTTGATTGTTGCTTCGATCGGCCGGCACCACCTTGTCGGGCTAGGAGAGGCGCACGTGCGCCAGGGAGGGGATCGAGCTCGGTGGTCCCCAGGCGGCGGAATCTGGGTGCGAACGGCCGAACTTCTCGAGGGTGGTTCTCCCCCTACAGGCCACGAAAAAATCCAACACTTATATGGATTTGAAGATCATGAAAAGTACTACAAAAACCTTAACTGTGGCGTTGGATTTCATTGAGCGGATCAGAAGAAAAGGAGGAGAGAAGGCGGCGGCCAATTTCCGTCGTTCGTTCGAGTCGGGGAGAGAGAAAATTAAAGGATTTTTTTTATAAAAATTTTGATTGGCCGATGGGTTTTAAATGGGTTTTCTGACGCGACCACCAATCCAAACCCAACGACTGTCGTCCCTAGCGTTCTACCCCCATTCCGAACACAATGGGATATGTTTCGAAAGCCCATTCGACTGTTTCAGTCAATTTCCCTTCAAATTAAAATATAAAACATTCAATATTTGATTTGAACCTGCATTTCAATTTGTCAGGGCCACAAACTAATTCGAAAAATTCCAGAAAAATAAATCTGGCTATGTTTTGACGATACGGTCCCAACAAAACTAGTTTCGTCGAATTCTGAGACCGTTTGCAAAAAGGCCCATTTCTGGTCGATCCAATTTAACTATAATTGACCAAAACACATTTTCCTTTGCCATGCTCACATGCTTGCTTCAAAAATTATGAAATTTGAAACCTAGCGATAACTTCACATCCCGGATCCAACAAAAGTAGTTTCGTCGAATTCCGAGGTCATTTGCAAAATGGCCAATTTCACGGGCTATATAAATTCCATAGCCACCTTTCTGAAAATTCATTCGGCCATAACTTTTGCTTTCCACTATGAAAATTCGATTTTTCAGATTTGTTAGAAAGGTATTCACTAACAGATTTAAATATTTTTGGTATCACTAAAATCCATTTTGTTTTGCACCCGGTACAGTCCAACAAAGTTTGAATTCAATTTTTGAAACTACAGCGCCATTTCAGGCCTTGTTTATAATTAAAATTAATTATATTCGTTTTCAATTGTCGATCCAAACTCACTTTTCATTGCCATTATTAAAAAATTATATTTTAAATATTTAAAATCCATTATTTCAGCCAATTTAAATTTTTTAAATTGGTTCAGATTTTCTGGGTCGTTACAATAATGTGCTAAGACCCGATGTTAAGTCCGACTTGTGGAAGAAGTATGCCCGGACGCAACCGACATATCCAGCATTCACAAGTTGTAGACTTAATGTGGGAGGTCTAATGCATAAACTTATATATGAATATATGTATATAAAAGGATAGAAATAAATGGCACTAATTGTAATGAATGGAAATGAATTGGAATAAACGGGGAATGAGAACAACCCATTATAATTAATTACATTATGAGAATGTTATATAATAGGTAAGCTTGTCCTAGGGATAAGTGGAAATTATAACATAAGTTATAATAAAAGAAAAGGAAGCTTATTAGTAAACCTTAGTCAAAAGAACTAAGTTAATAAGTAAACAACAACAAGTTGAAGTGACATGTTAAACAAAAAATAGGTGAACTGAGATGAAGTACTTAATTATATATAAAGTTAAACATGTTATTGTAACTATGGAATCAAAATAAATAAAAATAAAGGGATTGTAGATTATTTTTGTTAATTACAATCTAGAGAAAAACATGTGATGGGCTTAAACTTTAATGGATTAAGTTATATATATATATATATATATATATATATATATATATATGAAATTAATAAGCAAGTGGAACTTGGTAACTTGGAAAGAAGTCAATATGAATGGGGATAACCTGTTAACCTGTAATACTTAACCTATTTGAATCCTTAAGGATTACATGAACCTGCCAACTTGAGTAGGGGTTAAGTAAACTTGCTTGAAATAGTGGATGGGTTAAGCAAATCTGGGGACGGTATGTAATATTTGTATATATAGGCCCACAAACTTAACCTGTTGGGGTTATGCCATCTTGTTACACTGGTAGGCATAACCTGTGGAAATCCTAGTAGTAGGGATGCAAACCTAGGGGGAAGCTTGTAACATCTTATGTGTGGGAACCGTTTCAGTCAGTAACCCATATATAGGTATCAAACAAGTACTCCGAACTAGTCGGAGTTGGGGCACGCTTATTGAGTTGATTGTAAGAAATCGAAAAGAGGGGACGGTGTGGGCGGCAAATTCCGACAGGGTTATGTGCATGCATGGGTCTAGACAAAGGAGGCTAAGACGTCGTGACATCAGTAGATATGGTTGTGCACATCCTGTAAACGAAGGGTTTCCACCTTAGGGAGTGATACATCCTTCTGTGAGGCCAACACATGGTATCTACGGAGTAGGGTATCGATCGATTGGGGTAGTAAATAGGGTACATCTAGTCTCGCTTGTTTAGGAGCCTGTTATTATCCTTAGTGGTAACACTGGTATGTTCATTTCGGCTGCCTGTTATTGTATGGGGTAAAACCTCTCACTAGAAATACGCCTAAGTCTACCATCTTGTTAGGGATCATCGTGTTCATATGATACTAGTATTAGTGCAGAGAAAGTTTATTAGAGAAGCGCAATGCCTTTTCTGTTCAGTTTATCCTGTTTACCTTGTCATACCTGCCTTATATGTTGTTATCTCTCTTATCCATTTTATGTGCCTGTCATGATGCTTTTACTTATTTATATACTAAAAGTAACTGAACTCGCCAGACTTTATGTCTGACCCATTTTGTTTCCTCTTCCTTCTCTTCCGTCCCCCCCCCCAAAGTTCTAAGGGTGGGAATACTCAAGCTTGATCAGGATTCTTCTTTCCTTCTGCTTAGAGCTACTTAGATGTACTGCTTGATTTCATGTCTTCTCTACTATGGCTATATTTTGGTGATTATACTTCTTTATTTACTGTACTCTGATGATTTTAGTACAAGATAGAAGTTTTAAGTTGATGTGCTGGGTTTTATGAATTTCAGACTCATGATGTAACTATGTTTTGAACTATGATGTTTTCTGCTTAATAAAGTTTTAAATTCTGCTGTTATTTTATATATGTCTTGTAATATTTCTTTTTGTGTTTACCTACAACGCTTCACGAAACTTAATGCATTCTCTTAAAGAGTGACATTAACGGATGTGGGGTGTCACACAAGGTATCAGAGCTGAAGGTAAGCAGATCGGATAAAAGATTTTTGAAAATTGTTTTCAAAAGGTTTTAAAAGAGAGCATTTTCAAAAGAAAACTTTATTTTGAAAAACATATTCCCCAAATCCATATGGAATATCTTTCGATTCTCTGTTTGAATCCTTCTTCCTTTTCGTTTAAGCATGTCTGGGGAACTGAATATTCCTAAAGGCATTCAAGTACCGGATTGGTTCCATAGGTATCTTAAGGCTATGGCACCTACCAGGAGACAAAGAGATGTCCCTCCCCCAGGTGCAGCCATTGTTCCTCTACCATCGCGAGTAGGTATGTAACGACCCGCATTCCACGCATCGAAGGATCGTAGAATATTTATTTCTTTCACATACAAAGTCGTATGGTCATGTAACTTTGGGAGACGACTATTGGAGTCATTTCCCATGTTCATGATTTTTGCCAATTTTTAAATGACCGTTTTGCCCCTAGCTAATACAGCTTTGGCCATAACTTTTGAATGGAATGGAATTTTGACCTAAAACCACTTCCATTAGATTCGTTTGATGGTTTACAATTCCGTAGAGTGGTCACATTAGCCAAATGGACTCACCGTTTGGGAGATATGGCTGAAACAAGTTTCAGATGGTTAAAAACAGCTTAATTGGGCTTAACCGGGTGATTAACAGCTAGGTCCAATGGGGAATTTCGGGATTAGAGGTATTTAAGGGCTGCTAGGGTTAAGATTTCGTTTTTTCACTCATTTTTCAGCCGCCACAAACCCTCTCTTCAACCTAACGATGGCCTCCAACATCTAAATACACCTCTAATCACTTCTTAATCAAGTTTTGGCTTAAACTACATCAAATTAAGGAGAGAAAGCACCAAAGCAAGGTTAGAGCTGCTGTGTTACATTGGGAACAGCGCCAAACAGAGATTCATTTCAGATTTAAGTTTAATTTGTGGCCAAGGTGAGTGATTTGCATAGTTTTGCACTAATTACGGTTAATTAAGGGTAATTAGTGAAGATTAGCGAATTTATACATTAATAAATTCTGGAAAAATATTCATAAATTCGGAAATATTGTTTTAGACCTCTGTTAGAAAATTTGGCTAATTTGGTTATGTTTTGTTAATCATATCATTAGTTTTGCTTAAGCATGTTTAAGGGAAAATATGGGGTTTTGGCTATGTTTGATCTATTTTAACCTATCAAGTTATTGTTTTGATGTTTGTGATTGATGTTATATGTTCCTATGACTGTTTGGTATGAATTGTGATTGTTTAAATAGTTAGATTGGTAGAAAACGCTGTCGAATGGCGTAAACAGTCGCTGGAAAGAAGTGTAGGAATTTGGCCGATCCGGATCGGATCGGAGGAAGGAGCCCGAACCGAACCGACTAGGAGACCTCTCCGTGAACCGAACTGCCCCTCCAAACTGTTGTATCCACCAGACGATCTGGAACCGAACCCACGACCCGATCCGCCTCTCGTGTGCCACTCTGACCCGAACCGATGCACCATGGAGAAGCTTGAGAGACCCGACCCGATCCGGAGTGCTTGGGAAGAAGGACAGAACCGGAGGAGTTTTCCATGAAGCCAGGAGGCGTGGACCCCGATCCGAACAGCTGGAGGATGGTCACCCCGATCCGAACCGCTGGAGGAAGGTCACTACGATCCGAATCGATCTGGAGAGGGTGCTACGAACCGATATGAACCCGAGCCTAGATGATGATCACGAACTGAATTAAGACCGATCCGGAGATGGTGACCAAAACCCGAGATGCAAAGGTAGTCCAAATAAGTAGTTTTGACTCAGGGTCCAGATGGGAACCAACGAGTCGACTTCATGAGTTGGGCTTTGCTACGGGACGTGTGCTAAGGGGTTGTCGATGTCTATAACTTTGGATCACTACGTGTAGGGGGTACGTGAACGGATTCAGGGCCACAGTGGCCTAGGTACGACTAAAAGAGCTATAGACCTATGAAGTGGGGTCATTTGTAAAGATTTGGTCATGACTCCATGAGGTAAGCTTGGTGGTAGCAGTAATTGTACAAGTCGAACTCCATCACTACTTCGATGGGTCTAGTGATTGACAGTGGTGGACATCGTATGCTTTACGCACTGAGTGAGAGATGTGAGGATGGTTGCTATGTTTGATTTGTTTGCCATCATTATGACATGCACACCCCCACCCCCGTATTCTTTACACCATCTGTTTAGTGGCACCTTAGAGTATTGTACGGTATGTAGTGCTAACTCTTTGGTTGCAGGTCCAGGTTCAGGTATAGTTTAGTATACCTGTTATTGTTTTGTTTAGCTGCTTATTGCTCATACCAGATTTTTTGTCTGACCTAGATTTTTATATCTCTTCTTATTACTCTGGGTGCTCTCACGAGAAGACTAGAGACAGGTTAGGTGGTATGCACGAGTAGTTGTACCAGAGATGAGCAGGAGGCTTCCACGTATGATACATATATATATATATATTCTCCTTGTGTTGCTGCGGTCACTACTTTGGGCATTAGTGGTGTAACCTTCTTTCTTTTGTTTAGAGACAGTAATTTGGAAAGTTGTAATAAGCTGTATTTGGATTCCGCTACTCTGATGATGATGTTGGTTTTAGTTGTCAGCTTATGCACTGTCTCGCCTGTTTTATGACAAGGATATTATTATTATATTTTGTTCCATGCGCTGTGAGACATTCTACAGGTCTTCGGTTAGTTCATTCTCTTCTTTCCTTTCTTTGGCGACCGTTCCGTGTTAGTCGGGCATGTGTACAGCGCACTTTTGGAGGAGATGCCGGCTGATGCGGGGCGGGCCGTCACACTTGGTATCATAGCATAGGGTTGCGTAGTTAACCTAGGGAAGTTATCAGGGAGAGATAATACGTATATGAGAGTGCGTATTTGTGATTATTTTGGTTTTCAAAAGCTATATATATACTATTAGTATAGATAAGGATGAAGTCGCACTACCCTGGAACCACTATGGAGATGGTTAATCGTTTTCTCTGTGCAGATTGAACGATGAGCCGATACGTAAGGGGTACCGGTTGTGACGACCCAACTTTCGAACACATCGGAAGTCGTTCCATTAATAAGAATAAGAATAGATAGAAGATAAAATCACAGAAACATCAGAATCTCACAGCGGAATTTTCACAAAAGATAATACTTTATAATATTACACAGCAGAATATAGTACATCAGAGCATCATATCTCTAGTGATGCAAGCCATCCCATAATACATCATTAATTATACATATCATAGATGACCCAAACTTGCAGACTCAATTATACAGTAGATAAGATAGGTAGATCAGTATATAGGACATCTCCATCCAGCTTCACAAGTTTCATCAAATCCTGATTCACTTCTCTATTCATAACAAGTGTTATGAATACCCAAGAGTTTAAGGGAAACACAGAAAAATAAACTCCGGGTCAGTCAGGGGACTGGTATGAGTAAACAGTTTAAAACAAATAAAAATATCTCATAAGACCACGCCGTAAATACAGAACGGGTTTTTAACTTATGAGGTCAAAACACTTTGTATACTTGAAAACATATATTATCATAGTGTCTAGGTGTTTCACAAATAATTTAGAATCTAGAAGAATGCTTGCATCTCACATTCTCCTATATAGTATACAAAAAAAACCGCTTGGCGCATAGGGAAATTCGATTTCCAACTATGACAAGGTATGGGACCACCTTCCGATCGTGTATCTCTAGAGACGAATACATTGGGTTCAACAAGAACATGTGACGGCCCGCCCCGCACCAACCGACATTTACTCCAAAAGTGCGTTGTACACATGTCCAGTTAGCACGGGATGGTCGTCAGAAGGAAAGGAAAGAAGGAAACGAACTAACAAGGAACCTGTAGAATGTCTCACAGCGCATGGAACAAAATATAATAATAACATACTTGATATAAAACAGGTGAGACAGTGCATAAGCTGAAAACAAACTAACATAGCAGCGGAAAATCCAAGTACAACTTATGATCCAAAGCCAACATTATTACAACTTTTCAAACTGTCTCAAGAAGCAAAAGCAAGATAAGGGAGGTACACTACTAATGCCCAAGTAGCGACCACCAACGACACAGGGAGAATGTCTATATATATATCATATGTGGAAGCCTCCTACTCGCCTCCGGATCAGCTACTCGCACATCATCAGCTAACCTGTTTCTAGTCTGCTCGTGTGAGCACCTAGAGTAATAAGAAGAGACATAAAACTCTGGGTCAGACAAAAGTCTGGTATGAGCGATAAGCATCTAAACAGAACAATAACAGGTATACTAAACCATACCTGAACCTGGACCTGCAACCAAAGAGTTAGCACTACATACTGTACAACACTCTAAGGTGCCATTTCAAATGGTGTAAAGATAAAGGGGGTGGGGGTGTGCATGTCATAGTGATGGCAAACAAGTCAATTATAGCAACCATCCTCACATCTCTCACTCAGTGCGTAAAGCATACGATATCCACCACTTCGATCACCCTATATACTTTGCTATGATCACTTTTCCCCATGAAGTCACAATGACTTCACTGCACTGATCAATAGCCGCTAATCCTTCGCTATGTCCACTTTTCTCCATGGAGTCGCAATGACCCCACTGCACTGGCTCATAGCCTTACTAATCCTTTACTATGTCCACTCTGCCCCATGGAGTCACAATGACCCCACTGCACTGGCTCATAGTCTTACTACGATCACTTTGCCCCTCGAGTCATAATGACTCTACTGCACTGATACGTAGCCCATCATTCCTTTTCAGTGGTGAATCGAAGTTATGAACGTCGACAACTCCTTAGCACACGTCGCGCAGCAAAGCCCAACCATGAAGTGAACTCATTTGTTCCCAACTGGATCCTGAGCTCTAACTTCCATTTGGACTACCTTTGCGTCTTGGGTTATTGGTCATCACCGGATCGGTTCAGACTCCCTCTTAACAATTGGTTCGGTTCGGCCTTCAACATCCTCCACTGGATCAGATCGGGTCCTCCAGCACGCCACGGTTCGGATCGTCATCACTCTCATCGGGTCGGGTCGGGTCTCCAAGCTCAATCGCCACAGATCGGTTCAGAGGTGGCTAAAAGGATCGGGTCGGGGTACTCTCCTCCAGGCCAAATACAATGGTTCGTGCTCACCATCTTTGAACGGATCGGGTCGGAGCTGCTGGCGGATCGTGGCGAAGATTCCAACATTGGTTCGGTTCGGGTCTTCATTGCCGATCCGATCCGGTCCAGTATCCTGCATTTTCCTACAACTTCCAGTGACGGTTTATATGCCTCTCAACGGCGTTTTCGACCATTCTAACTATTCTAATCAATCACAAAGCATACCACAAAGTCATAGCAACAAGTAGAAGCGACCTCAAACACTAAAACAACAATATGATAGGTTAAAATGGATCAAACATAGCCAAAACCTCATATTTTCCCTTAAACATGTTTAGGTGAAACTAATGATATGATTAGCAAACTTAACCAAAGTAACCCAAATTCATGTCAGAGGTCTAAAACATCATTTCAAATTTTATGAATATTTTTCCAGAATTTTATCATGTTTAAATTCGCTAATTAACACTAATTACCCTTAATTAGCCATAATTAGTGAGGAACTATGCAAATCACTCACCTTAGCCACAAATAAGACTTAGATCTGAAATAAATCTCAGATTTGGTGCGAATCCCAATGCTAAACAGCAACTCTAATGTTGATTTGGTGTTGATCTCTCTTAATTTGATGTTGCTAAGCCCAATCTTCAAGTAGAAAGTGATTTAGAGGTGATTTAGAGGTTGGAGGTCATTTTTAGGGTTTCTAAGAGGTAAGTGGAGGCTAGAAAACTGAAATGAAATGAAACCCTAACTCATTTCAGCCTCCCCATAACCCTAATCCCGAAATGGGTTATGGGCCCATTCACTAATCACCCTATTTGGCCCTGTTAAGCAGTTTTTCACCTTCCAAACCTTATTTCAGCCATATCTCCCAAACGTTAAGTCCGTTTTTCGCATGTGACCACTCTACGGAAAGGTAAACCATCATAGGAAGCAAATGGAAGTGGTTTTAGGTCAAAATTCCGTTCCAATCAAAAGTTATGGACGAAACAAGATCAGCTAGGGGCACAACGATCATTTAAAAATCGACAAAAATCATGAACATGGGAAATGACTCTAATGGTTGTTTCCCAAAGTTACATGACCATACGACTTCATATGGGAAAGAAATAAATATTCTACGATCCTCCGATGCGTAGAATGCGGGTTGTTACATTCCCCCCCCCCCCCCCTTACGAAATTTCGCCCCTGAAATTCCCTAACCAAAACACACAAAGGGTCCCGCATGCCTATCAGCCATAAAACAGCAATCAAACATGCAAAACAAGCAAAACAAGTCTATCCTAGCATGCGGAATAACTAAATTACAAAGTAAATCTTACCTGGCAAAGAGTTCTGGATACGTCTTCCTAATGCTCTCCTCTGTCTCCCAAGTACAGTCATTCTCGTTCTCGCCCCACTGAACCTTGACTAGCTTCACCGCCTTCCTTCGAAGTTGCTTCGTATCATGCTCGACAATACGAATCGGCTTGCGGTTCCCAACCGCCTCGGGTTCCACTTCGAAGTCCTCTAACTGATCAGGTGAAATAGTCATATCTGGGTTGTGTACGAACTTCCTTAGTTGGGAATCATGAAATACGTTGTGAACTCCCGCCATCTTTTCTGGTAAGTCAACTCTATACGCCAAATTCCCAACTTGTCCGAGAATTGGGAATGGGCCAACAAATCTTGGTGCCAACTTGCCTCTCCTACCAAATCGTATCACGCTCTTCAACGGAGAAATCTTGACAAACACCAAGTCACCAACGGAGAATTTTAAGTCTCTTCTTCTCTTATCAACATAACTCTTCTGCCTATCTTGGGCAGCCTTCATTCGTTGTTGAATGATCTTAATCTTGTTTGAAGTTTCTCTTACCACATCTGGTCCAAGTATAAACTTCTCACCGGTCTCTATCCAACATGATGGTGAGTTACACGGTCTTCCGTACAAAGCTTCATATGGAGCCATACCGATATTGGATTGGTAGCTATTATTATATGCAAACTCTACTAGATTCAAATGGTCATCCCATGATCCACCAGAATCCAGTATACAAGCTCTCAAGAGATCTTCCAATATACGATTCACCCTCTCTGTCTGACCGTCGGTCTGAGGATGATATGCTGTACTGAGATGTAATTCTAACCCTAGAGCCTCTTATAAGCTCTTCCAAAACCCACTAGTAAACAACAGGTCTCGGTCACTTACAATGCTTTTAGGTACTCCATGAAATCTCACTAGCCACTTCATATACAATTCTGCTAACTTAGCCGCCGTTTTGGTCGATTTGACTGGTATAAATCTTGCACTCTTAGTCGATCGATCCACAATTACCCAAATGCTATCATGTCTCGATCTAGTCCTTGGTAAAGCATCAATGAAATCCATCGAGACTTGCACCCATTTCCATTCGGGAATTTCTAATGGTTGCAATAAACCACTAGGCTTCTTTTTCTTGGCTTTAACTAGCTGGCAATTCATGCATTTGGATATAAACTTCCCAACGTCTCTTTTCATCCCTTCCCAGTAGTAAGTCTGTCTCATGTCTCGATACATCTTATCACCACCGTGGTGTATAGTCAGTTTTGAGTGATGACATTCTCTAGGCACTTCATCTCTCAAACCATTCACATTGGGTACAACTAGTCTTCCATTCTTTCTAAGCCATCCATCTCGATCAAGCCCATAAAATTCATCTCCTCACTGTCGATATCCATTTCTAACTTGGAGATGATTTCCAATAGATTAGGATCGTCCCTCTGGCTGGAACCAATCCGCTCTATCAAAGTGGGTCTGATCGTCAAACTTGCTAACATCTCTGGATCCAATTCGCACTTTGGTCTGAAATCATACCCTGCGATATACTCCAGTTGCTTCCGTTCTAGAAACATAGCCCCTAAACTGGCATGTCTCCTACTCAAGGCATCGGCTACCGCATTGCCCTTCCCAGGTGTATATGCGATATCAAAATCATACGAAGCCAATAACTCTAACCATCTCTGCTGGAAGAGATTCAGATTTTTCTGAGAGAAGAGATACTTTAATGATTTATGATAGGTAAACAACTCAAATCTTTCTCCCAAGAGATAACGTCTCCACATCTTCAACGCGAACACGATCGCTGCCAATTCCAAATCATGGGTAGGATACCTTTTCTCATGCGGCTTTAGTTGTCGATTAGCATAAGCTACAACCCTACCTCCTTGCATCAATACAACACCTAGTCCGGTACCACAAGCATCCGTGTATACCGTCATTTCTTCATTCCCTTTAGGAATGACTAACACTGGTGCACGCGTCAACTTTTCTTTTAGACTCTTGAATGCATTTTCACACACTTCGTCCCAGACGAAGGCTTGATTCTTCTTAGTCAACTGAGTCGACGGTGCCGCTATCTTGGAGAAGTCCTGGATAAACTTACGATAATATCCAGCTAACCCCAAGAAACTTCTTACGTCTGTTGCATTCTTGGGCGTAGGCCAATCCTGTACCGTAGCCACCTTCGCAGGGTCCACGGCAATACCATTCTCTGAAACAACATGGCCCAAGAATCTCACTTCCCTTCTCCAGAAGTGACACTTAGAGAATTTCGCTTTCAATTGGTGTTTCCTCAACACCTCAATCACTATCCTCAAGTGTCCCTTGTGTTCCTCCTCTATCCTCGAGTAAACAAGGATGTCGTCTACGAACACAAGAACAAACTTATTCAACTGATCTCTAAATATCAGATTCATAATATCCACAAAATATGTTGGTGCATTGGTCAACCCAAATGGCATAACCAACCACTCATAGAATCCAGACGGCGTCCTAAATGCCGTTTTCGAAACACTCTCATCTGCTACTCGGAGCTGATGAAATCCTGTCGCGAGGTCCAAATGGGAGAACACTCTTGCTGCTTCCAGTTGATCAAACAAATCATCTATCCGCGGTAGAGGATACTTATTCTTCCTCGTCACCTTATTCAACTCGCGATAGTCCACACAAAAACGAAGGGAACCATCTGCCTTAGTGGCAAACACAACTGGTGCTCCCCACTCGGAGATACTTCTTCTAATAAATCCCCTCTTCAAAAGATTGCTGACTTGCACCCCGAGCTCTCGCTGCTCCCTTGGTGCCATACGACGAAGTGGCATCACTATAGGTCTGGCATCTTTCACTAAATCAATACGGAACTCAATCTCTCAGTGTGGTGGAAGCCCGGTCACCTCCTCGAAGACGTCCGGATACTGGCCAACCACGGGCACATCTGACAACTCATCATGCGGGATGTCGAGGGAATTTATAAAACTAGCCATTACCCCATCACTAGGTAGACTACCAAACACTACCCTCCGCCCATCATCTGTCCTAACTGTCACCAAAAAGCCCTCACAGTCTACCACCACCCCGTATCTGTGGAGCCAATCGACCCCCAATATAATGCCATACCCAGTAAAGCCCAAAACAAAGCAATCACAAACAAACATACATCCATGACTCGATAAGACCAAATTTCGGCAAATCATACTAAGGTTAGTCAAACCACCAATCGGGTTCATCGCAACCAACGGTCTATCGACTATCTCGGGTTCCAGTCCCAACCTATCCACCAGGTCACTAGATATGAAGGAACGGGAAGCCCCAGTATCAAACAAAACTCGAACTGGTACATCATAAATAGAAAGCATACCTTGAATGACGACATTCTTTCCTTTCTCCGCCGTAGTTGGGGCATTCGACGAAGAAGGAACATCAACAATAGCATACGCTTTCACAATTTGCTTCTCTTTAAGAGCTTGTGGACACCTATCCTTATGATGTCCCACTTGGCCACAGTTGTAGCACTTCCTATCCGCTGGCTTGGCCCGACATTCTTTAGCATAATGGCCCTTCTTACCACAGCTGAAGCACTCAACAACTTTCTTGCTCTTTTTCTGGCCATCCTTAGATTGGTTCTGTTTTCTCTTATTCTGAGAGTTATTCTTGCCTCCACCGCCCGCTTGCGGTTTCATCCCTTTTGCAGATGCAGCCTCAGTCTTTGGCTTAGGGTAAAGACTCTCTGATCTCAAAGATTTCCCCACAATCGATTCAAAAGTCTCATCGATGTGGTTGATAAGCCTTTCCCCCAAGTATCCATCCAACCTAGTAATGAACTTCTCATTCTTCTTCTCAGGAGTATCGATAAGAGATAGTCCATACTTCGATAAAGTGTCAAACTCAGCAATATAGTCAGAGACTGCCCTACCATTCTGCTTGAGTTCCAAAAATCTCTTAAACAACACTAACTTTTGGGCAGCTGGAATGAACTTCTCGCTAAAGCGAGCCTTGAACTGATCCCAAGTAACCTGATCTTCTGGAGTAGCTATTCTAATGATATTCCACCAATTCATCGCTCGCCCTTGTAACTGACGAGACGCTAGCCTTCTCTTCGTCGCATCCTCAATATCCAAGTCGTCGAAGATACGATCACAGCTATCCAACCAATCATGAACATCTGTGGCCAACTCCGTTCCATGGAACGGCTTCCCACCAAGGTTAGTGTAATCCTTGCACAACTTGGCGAAATCGACCATAGGCGCCTGCACTAGTGGACCACCACCATTTCCGGGATTGGGAACAGCTCCCTGAACATCCCTAAGCATCTCCCTCATGAAGTTAGTGAACATCGTCCTCATGTCAGGAGCATTTCCATTATTGGTCCCTCTACCAGCACCCCTCGTGTCTCGACTCATTGTTCAATCTGTAAAGAGAAAACGATTAACGACCCTATAGTGGTGCTAGTGCAGTACGACTTCATCCTTATACTACTAATAGTATATATATAGCTTTTGAAAACCAAAGTAATCACAAATACGCGCTCTCATATACGTACTATCTCTCCCTAGGTTAACTACGTAACCTAGAGCTCTGATACCAAATGTGACGGCCCGCCCCGCACCAACCGACATTTACTCCAAAAGTGCATTGTACACATGTCCAGCTAGCACAGGACGGTGTCATAAGGAAAGGAAAGAAGTAAATGAACTAACAAGGAACCTGTAGAATATCTCATAGTGCATGGAACAAAATATAATAACAACATACTTGACATAAAACAGGTGAGACAGTGCATAAGCTGAAAACAAACTCACATAGCAGCGGAAAATCCAAGTACAGCTTATGATCAAAAGCCAACATTATTAAACTTTTCAAACTGTCTCAAAAAGCAAAAGCAAGATAAGGGAGGTACACTATTGATGCCCAAGTAGCGACTACCAACGACACAGGGAGAATGTCTATGTATATATATCATATGTGGAAGCCTCCTGCTCGCCTCCGGATCAGCTATTCGCACATCACCAGCTAATCTGTCTCTAGTCTGCTCGTGTGAGCACCCAGAGTAATAAGAAGAGACATAAAACTCTGGGTCAGACAAATGTCTGGTATGTGCGATAAGCATCTAAACCGAACAATAACAGGTATACTAAACCATACCTGAACCTGGACCTGCAACCAAAGAGTTAGCACTACATACTGTACAACACTCTAAGGTGAATTTCAAATGGTGAAAAGATAAAAGGGGTGGGGGTGTGCATGTCATAGTGATGGAAAACAAGTCAATCATAGCAACCATCCTCACATCTCTAACTCAGTGCGTAAAGCTTACGATATCCACCACTTCGATCACCCAATATACTTTGCTGTGATCACTTTGCCCCATGAAGTCACAATGACTTCACTGATCCATAGCCGTTAATCCTTCGCTATGTCCACTTTGCCCCATGGAGTCGCAATGACCCCACCGCACTGGCTCATAGCCTTACTAATCCTTTACTATGTCCACTCTGCCCCTATGGAGTCATAATGACCCCACTGCACTGGCTCATAGTCTTACTACGATCACTTTGCCCCTCGAGTCATAATGACTCTACTGCACTAATACGTAGCCCATCATTCCTTTTCAGTGGTGAATCGAAGTTATGAACGTCGACAATTCCTTAGCACACGTCCCACAGCAAAGCCCAACCATGAAGTGAACTCATTTGTTCCCAACTGGATCCTGAGCTCTAACTTCCATTTGGACTACCTTTGCATCTCTGGTTATTGGTCATCACCGGATCGGTTCAGACTCCCACTTAACAATTGGTTCGGTTCGGACTTCAACATCCTCCACTGGATCAGATCGGGTCCTCCAGCACGCCACGGTTCGGATCGTCATCACTCTCATCGGATCGGGTCGGGTCTCCAAGCTCAATCGCCACGGATCGGTTCAGAGGTGGCTAAACGGATCGGGTCGGGGTACTCTCCTCCAGGCCAAGTACAACGGTTCGTGCTCACCATCTTTGAACGGATCGGGTCGGAGCTGCTGGCGGATCATGGGGAAGAGTCCGACATCGGTTCGGTTCGGGTCTTCATTGCCAATCCGATCCGGTCCAGTATCCTGCATTTTCCTGCAACTTCCAGCGACGGTTTATACGCCTCTCGATGGTGTTTTCGACCATTCTAACTATTCTAATCAATCACAAAGCATACCACAAAGTCATAGCAACAAGTAGAAGTGACCTCAAACACCAAAACAACAATATGATAGGTTAAAATGGATCAAATATAACCAAAACCCCATATTTTCTCTTAAACATGTTTAGGTGAAACTAATGATATGATTAGCAAAACTTAACCAAATTAACCCAAATTCATATCAGAGATCTAAAACATCATTTCGAATTTTATGAATATTTTTCCAGAATTTTATCATGTATAAATTCGCTAATTAACACTAATTACCCTTAATTAGCCATAATTAGCGAGGAACTATGCAAATCACTCACCTTAGCCACAAATAAGACTTAGATCTGAAATAAATCTCAGATTTGGTGCGAATCCCAATGCTAAACAGCAGCTCTAATGTTGATTTGGTGTTGATCACTCTTGATTTGATGTTGCTAAGCCCAATCTTCAAGTAAAAAGTGATTTGGAGGTGATTTAGAGGTTGGAGGCCATTTTTAGGGTTTCTAAGAGGTAACTGGAGGCTAGAAAACTGAAATGAAATGAAACCCCAACTCATTTCAGCCTCCCCATAACCCAAATCCCGAAATGGGTTATGGGCCCATTCACTAATCACCCTATTTGGCCCGGTTAAGCAGTTTTTCACCTTCCAAAACTTATTTCAGCCATATCTCCCAAATGGTATGTCCGTTTTTCGCATCTGACCACTCTACGGAATGGTAAACCATCATCCGAAGCCAATGGAAGTGGTTTCAGATCAAAATTCCTTTCCAATCAAAAGTTATGGACGAAACAAGATCAGCTAGAGGCAAAACGGTCATTTAAAAATTGACAAAAATCATTAACATGGGAAATGACTCTAATGGTTGTTTCCCAAAGTTACATGAACATACGACTTCATATGGGAAAGAAATAAAAATTATACGATCCTCCGATGCGTAGAATGCGGGTTGTTACAGAACGTCTTGCAACCCGGCCCACACATGACCGACCACTCATTTCGCTTGAGTGTATCGAATCTATATCATGAACGGTTGGGAGCTACCCACCGTCTTCCCGAAAAGGGACAGCATTGAAATAGATTAAAGAAGCAAATAAGATTTTCTCTAGATAGGTGATTATACACCCTAATGGGAGCGACCCACATAGCCATGCTGCCTGCCCGATTTTTGTCATTTCCTGGTTGTGAGGCTTGAGGCTAGACTTACCTATCCATCATCACTGTTTAATTACTTTGAATGCCACATCGTCAAATCCATCGGAGATCACTAATTGATTTCCACAAAAATACTCTGGTTGTCTGGCTAAAGAAGTTTCCCTTCTGTGCCAGCAACTGGTACGTTTGAAGAAAACAACGTACGTGATTCCTTTGAAAATACTCTGTCAGACATTCGTCCATACAAGTTGTCCTGGGATTGGACAACCCGAAGGCACTATTCAAAAATAGTCCTTGTATCTCGTCGTCTTAAATTTCAAAACCTCTGACGCGCGGCGTATAATCAAATCAAAGTGGAATATTTATTCCGGTTTCTTTGAAATGATTAACGAACATTTTCTTTTAAATCATAAATCTAACGAGATTATAATTAAAGCTGCATATATCATTACAGTCAAACTAAACAGTATAAGATCATTTGGTCTTTATCTGGTTATTTTGATTGTCTCTTACAAAACGGCCAATTTTACTGTGTGCATAGCACACGGCTTTTCTTTCCGTTTTGTTCGTCACCTTTAAAATGAATACTTACTTTATTTTACTTTAGAAAAATATTACTTATCACTATTCCTTAATCTGATCACTTATAAATGACTTAAATTATTATTTAACCATTTATTTTACAACTTTTACACTTGGTATTTTCTCGTTAAATTTTCCCCTTTGATTCTTCATTCTTGATTTACTTATTCTTCTTTCTATACTGATATAGTTCCTCCTCTTTATTTATCAGTCTTCACACGATTTAAAACACTATTTACCATTCTTGTTTTAAAAATGCAGAACTGTTCATGATTAGTTCTTTATATCAGATATTTTAGATATCAGATAAAACTGACAAATCCTACCGTATGTGTTACATACGGTTTTTCTACCTTATTTGTTTAAAATCTAAATATCTCATTAGAAAATGAACTCTAATTTAAATTATAAATAAATTTATAATTTAACAGCTTCTATGCTGACTTTTCGACTACTGTCAAAACCACGTCTGATCTTTTTACACTCGATCAACTTTCCTTTATGTTTGACTTTACAGTTTGAATGTTTCATCAGAAAAATCATTTCTAGTTCTTTACAAATAAAATTTATAATTTAATTTAAAATACAACTTTTGTATTTTAATTCCAGTTTCTAATGAAAACTATACTTTTTTATCCTGATTCACTTTCTTTCTTGTTAATTAAATAAATTTATTGATAGAACAATCAATTCAAAATTTACTAAACCATAGAACGTTACTTTAGTTACGTCTAATTCTTACATTCGATTTCTTTTATAGTATTAAATTGCTTTTAATTATTTAAATAAAACAATTTATTAAAAATCAAATTGTTCTAAAACTTGATAACTTAGATCGAGTTATTTTTCATGTACTAGCGGTTGATTTGAATACATAGATATGAGCCAAATTATTTGAATACCTTTCTTGATCTACACTGGTAAATACAAATATACTTATTAGAATTTTAACAATTCTTTTTCTTTATTTCTTATTTATTTATAATGGGCCATGCCCAGCCCAATTTTTTCTTTAGGCCTCACTAATGTTACACACTGTTCTCTTTTGCCAAATTCCAAAATCTGGCACACCCGAAAACCCTGACCACTGCAGTGATCCACCATCATTTTCTTGCCTGATCACAGACCTTAGCACACGCAAAAACACTGATCAACACTGGTTTGGCAATGCAGAAGATAGTGATCACCCCGTGTACTTCTCGTCCTATTGTTACCATTACTCCTGTTCTTCTTCCACATCCACCTATGCAACGTGCACACCGTGCACCTACCCCATCGCCATAGCCTTCAGCAAGCCATCGCGCCCCTCCTCACATGTCACACCACCTCGGCAGATTATCAACGACCCTTCATTCCGGCGCCAGAAGCCCTCCTCCACAAAAGAGCCGTTCAATTTCCTTTACTGTAGAAACAGTAAAACTCCTAGCCACCCAAACTGGCATTCCCCAATCACCTGCGACCATCTAGAACGTCAATGCCACCTCCGATCACTTCTCCGGCCTCAGACGCACCTTTCCCCCTTTACCTCGCTGCACTCGATCATCCCTACTCCAAGTACGATCCAATCTAAAACCGAACCCAGAAAATAAAGCCCAAAATCTAAATCAAGCTTGTTTATGAAATCTATGATATGGAAAAATTAAATACGATTTTTCCTAGGTCCCTGCTTACTCATGCTCCTCCAGACCTAGTCCCACGGTTTCCGATCACTTAGATCACCGGAGATCCCTTATTTCCCATTTTCAGTTGATCTTGGGTTTTCTCAATATCCATAGTGTTAAAAATCTGGAAACTTCTTTTAAAAATCATGATTTTGATTTATTATCCCATTCGTAAACTCAAAACATGGTTTCATGATGTTTAAAAAATCCATTTTGATTGTTGGCAACAGAGAGTACTGTGGTTTACTGTCTTCATGTATGAGTAATGTTTTTGGCAATGTTTGTTTCATGTTAAACACTTATATGACTAAATAAAAGGGTTTTAAAAATATTCTAATATCTAATTTTAATCCCCTACTAAATATATTCTGATTCATCTAGATTTGTAGAGATTCACGCAAAAATGCAAGGTCTGGTATCAATACCAGATGATAAACTTTTCTAACTTTTTGTACTTAAGGTTTTTAATTGACAACCAATGTTTTTCCTCCATATCAAACAAGAAATCCATACAAACATTATTACTTAACAAGATCATCATACACCCCAAGTTCAATTTACAGTCCAGACAGAAATATGCAGGAAATTCAAACAGGAATTTTTAAAACAAACAGTTTACTCACCTTTTGAAAACTTGAAACACCCTTAGCTTTTTATTTCCCTTTTACTGATCTGATTTGAGTGTTTGTGTTGTGAGGGAAATGTATGTGCTTATGGCCTTTATATAGTGGAGAAAACCATTAAAGTATGGTGCATAAAAGCAGTTTTGGAAGATGAACAAAATCAGTTTTGTTTTGACACAACATTTCTCTCACAAAATCTAAGTACCAAATCCTAGGTTCACATGGCTCACATCAACCAAAAATCACCCTGAAATCACTTGCACCTGTACTCTCTTTCCTCCTATTGGCCTCCTATGAACCATCACTTTAAATGCTAATGACACACCCATGTTCTCCCAAATCTTTTCTTGGTTTAAATAAATATGGTATCTTCTTTATTGTACCATACATGCTCAGAAATTCAATGGGTTTCTAAATCATATTTTCACTTAAAGATTTGATTTTAACAAGAATTTATATAAAAATCTTACTTGCCTTCCAAGGTGTTCTAAAATCTGAAATTCTTGTACAATTAGATCTCGGCCATGTGATGGAAAATCTTTGGAAAATCTATGCTTAAGTGAGTATCTAGGATAGGTAAAAGCTTAGGTTTAAATGCACACGATTTTGTAAATCTTTGGCACATGCCTTGTGACAAAATGAACATGTCTTTGAAAAATGAAAAGAGAATGAAATTTCAGAAAATCCTATGTAAGAAACAAGGAAGATTTTAAAACTGGAAATATTAAATCAAAAAATGATTTTTCCATGTGAAACTATATCTTTCTTGATTTTCTCTACTAGCTTAGAACTAGTGAAGGTGCATTCAAATACATACATACATGAAAACATTTTTGCAAAAGGGAATAGTGCTTTATATTTTGGTTTATGAACACGATCTTCACTTGAACTTGTTTTAACAAAAATGTGTTTTGGCATGTTTTAATTCAAGTGTTAAAAGTTTTCAAATTCAAGTATTTGCAAAAAAAAAAACTCAAAGTTCTAAATCCTTTAAAACATGTGAATAAAAATGGCATAATCAAAACATGCTATGTAAAAGTGTTGTTCTAATACATATGTAAAAATCAATTTAAATAAGCGCTACCGAATACATGCTATCACACCGGATTATATAAGAAATGGGTTTTGGTAAATGTTGTGCAACATACATATGTAAATGCTATTATACATACATAAAAGAAAGAATTCAATTTAAATCTTTGACATGTTAAAATATTTTAAAGTCTTGATTTTTAAATCGTATCTGTAAATACGTGCTTACGATCAATTAACATCTGTGTCAGTGATATGTGAAAATCCAGGTCATTACATTCTACACCCCTTATAAAAATTTCGTCCCCGAAATTTGTAAACAGTAGATTAGAGTTATCAACACACATCGATAAATATTTAATGCACATCTGCAATTTCCTATCCGAAAATATCTGCCCAAATTCCCTTTCTAATTCATCGGTCAACTTACTTAACTCTGTTAAGTATTTCCCAAAATCTTTGTTCACTTAGTTAATCATCTCCATTTCGAGACTCACCATTATGATTTGATTTCTCAAATTGACCGGTTTACTTTCTCTGAGTCCATACCCAAATAATACTTAAGTCCAACCTTAATTTCAGGAAATCCAAATTTTTCTTCAGTTTAGAATTCTATCCCGATTTTCCGGTATCAATGTGATTGAATATTATTCTCATTTAATCCAACCATATTCAATATATCTTGAGGCTGACCCTGGTTAATTAACTCCTTTTATCCTGCCGGACTGGTACAACTTCCCCCACAGCTTTCCTTAATCCTGGGATCTAGTATTACGACTAGTAGTAGTGGATGACCCTCTAGCTCGACCTCTTCGTCCTCGGTTACTCATCTTAATCACCTGAATGCAACAGGTCATCAATCCAGACCTAATTGGATATAACTAACTTAGGTATACCATCCAAGTTGATTTATTTTAAATTTATTTTAAATTTTATATAAAAATACGCTCTCTCACACTCACCCAAAGCCTAGGTAATCAGTAACCTAAGCTCTGATACCAACTGTAACGATCCAACTTTCGAACACATCGGAAGTCATGCCATTAATAAGAATAAGAATAGATAGAAGATAAAATCACAGAAACATCAGAAGCTCACAGCGGAATTTTCACAAAAGATAATACTTTATAGTATTACACAGCGGAATATATTACATCAGAGCATCATATCTCTAGTGATACAAGCCATCCCATAATACATCATTAATTATACGTATCATAGATGACCCAAACTTGCAGACTCAATTATACAGTAGATAAAATAGGTAGATCAGTATATAGGACATCTCCATCCAGCTTGACAAGTTTCATCAAATCTTGATTCACTTGTCTATTCATAACAAGTGTTATGAATACCCAAGAGTTTAAGAGAAACACAGAAAAATAAACTCCGGGTAAGTCAGGGGACTGGTATGAGTAAACAGTTTAAAACAAATAAAAATATCTCATAAGACCACGCCGTAAATACGGAACGGGTTTTTACCTTATGAGGTCAAAACACTTTTTATACTTGAAAACATATATTATCATAGTGTCTAGGTGTTTCACAAATAATTTAGAATCTAGAAGAATGCTTGCATCTCACATTCTCCTATATAGTATACAAAAAAAACCGCTTGGCGCTTAGGGAAATTGGATTTCCAACTATGACAAGGTATGGGAACACCTTCCGATCGTTATCTCTAGAGGCAAATACTCTGGGTTCAACAAGAACGTCTTGCAACCCGGCCCACATATGACCGACCACTCATTTCGCTTGGGTGTATCGAATGTATATCACCAACGGTTGGGAGCTACCCACCGTCTTCCCGAAAAGGGACAACATTGAAATAGATTAAAGAAGCAAATAAGATTTTCTCTAGATATGTGATTATACACCCTAATGGGAGCGACCCACATAGCCATGCTGCCTGCCCGATTTTTGTCATTTCCTGGTTGTGAGGCTTGAGGCTAGACTTACCTTTCCATCATCACTGTTTAATTACTTTGAATGCCACATCGTCAAATCCATCGGAGATCAGTAATTGATTTCCACAAAAATAATCTGGTTGTCAGGCTAAAGAAGTTTCCCTTCAGTGCCAGCAACTGGTACGTTTGAAGAAAACAACGTACGTGATTCCTTTGAAAATACTCTGTCATACATTCGTCCATACAAGTTGTCCTAGGATTGGACAACCCGAAGGCACTATTCAAAAATAGTCCTTGTATCTTGCCGTCTTCAATTTCAAAACCTCTGACGCGTGGCGTATAATCAAATCAAAGTGGAATATTTATTCCGGTCTCTTTGAAATGATTAACGAACATTTTCTTTTAAATCATAAATCTAACGAGATTATAATTAAATCTGCATATATCATTACAGTCAAACTAAACAGTATAAGATCATTTGGTCTTTATCTGGTTATTTTGATCGTCACTTTCAAAACGGCCAATTTTACTGTGTGTGTCGCACACGGCTTTTCTTTCCGTTTTGTTCGTCACCTTTAAAATGAATACTTACTTTATTTTACTTTAGAAAAATATTACTCATCACTATTCCTTAATCTGATCACTTACAAATGACTTAAATTATGATTTAACCATTTATTTTACAACTTTTACACTTGGTATTTTCTCGTCAAATTTTCCCTTTGATTCTTCATTCTTGATTTACTTATTCTTCTTTCTATACTGATATAGTTCCTCCTCTTTATTTATCAGTCTTCACACGATTTAAAACACTATTTACCATTCTTGTTTTAAAAATGCAGAACTGTTCATGATTAGTTCTTTATATCAGATATTTTAGATATCAGATAAAACTGACAAATCCTACCTTATGTGTTACAAACGGTTTTCTACCTTGTTCGTTTAAAATATAAATATCTCATTGGAAAATGAACTCTAATTTAAATTATAAATAAATTTATAATTTAACAGCTTCTGTGCTGACTTTTCAACTACTGTCAAAACCACGTCTGATCTTTTACACTCGATCAACTTTCCTTTTGTTTGACTTTACAGTTTGAATGTTTCATCAGAAAAATAATTTCTAGTTCTTTACAAATAAAATTTATAATTTTATTTAAAATACAACTTCTGATTTTTAATTCCAGTTTCTGATGAAAACTGTATTTTTGATCCTGATACATTTCTTGTTAATTAAATAAATTTATTAATAGAACAATTAATTCAAAATTTACTAAACCATAGAACGTTACTTTAGTTACGTCTAATTCTTACGTTCGATTTCTTTTATAGTATTAAATCACTTTTAATTATTTAAATAAAACAATTTATTAAAAATCAAATTGTTCTAAAACTTGATAACTTAGATCGAGTTATTTTTCATGTACTAGCGGTTGATTTGAATACATAGATATGAGCCAAATTATTTGAATACCTTTCTTGATCTACACTGGTAAATACAAATATACTTATTAGAATTTTAACAATTCTTTTTCTTTATTTCTTATTTATTTATAATGGGCCAAGCCCAGCCCAATTATATCTTTAGGCCTCATTAATGTTACACACTGTTCTCTCTTGCCAAATTCCAAAATCTGGCACACCCGAAAACCCTGACCACTGCAGTGATCCACCGTCATTTTCTTGCCTGATCATAGACCTTAGCACATGCAAAAACACTGATCAACACTGGTTTGGCAACGCAGAAGATAGTGATCACCCCGTGTACTTCTCCTCCCGTTGTTACCATTGCTCTTGTTCTTCTTCCACATCCACCTGTGCAACGTGCACACCGTGCACCTACCCCATCGCCATAGCCATCAGCGAGCCATCGTGCCCCTCCTCACATGTCACACCACCTCGGCAGATCATCAACGACCCTTCATTCCGGCGCCAGAAGCCCTCCTCCGCAAAAGCATCGTTCAATTTCCTTTACTGTCGAAATAGTAAAAATCCTAGCCACCCAAACTGGCCTTCCCCAATCACCTCCAACCATCTGGAATGTCAGTGCCACCTCCGATCACTTCTCCGGCCTCAGATGCACCTTTCCCCCTTTACCTCACTACACTCGATCATCCCTACTCCAAGTACGATCCAATCTAAAACCAAACCCAGAAAATAAAACCTAAATCAAGCTTGTTTACGAAATCTATGATATGGAAAAATTAAATATGATTTTTCCTAGGTCCCTGCTTACTCATGCTCCTCCAGACCTAGTCCCACGGTTTCCGATCACTTAGATCACCGGAGATCCCTTATTTCCCATTTTCAGTTGATCTTGGGTTTTCTCAATATCCATAGTGTTAAAAATCTGGAAACTTCTTTTAAAAATCATGATTTTGATTTATCATCCCATTCGTAAACTCAAAACATGGTTTCATGATGTTTGAAAAATCCATTTTGATTGTTGGCAACAGAGATTACTGTGGTTTACTGTCTTCATGTATGAGTATTGTTCTTGGCAATGTTTGTTTCATATTAAACACTTATATGACTAAATAAAAGGGTTTTAAAAATAGTCTAATATCTAATTTTAATCACCTACTATATATATTCTGATTCATCTTGATTTGTAGAGATTCACCCAAAAATGCAAGGTCTGGTATCAATACCAGATGATAAACTTTTTTAACTTTTTGTACTTAAGGTTTTTAATTGACAACCAATGTTTTTCCTCCATATCAAACAAGAAATCCATACAAACATTTTTACTTAACAAGATCATCATACACCCCAAGTTCAATTTACAGTCCAGACAGAAATATGCAGGAAATTCAAATAGGAATTTTTAAAACAAACAGTTTACTCACCTTTTGAAAACTTGAAACACCCTTAGCTTTTTCTTTCCCTTTTACTGATCTGATTTGAGTGTTTGTGTTGTGGGGGAAATGTATGTGCTTATGGCCTTTATATAGTGGAGAAAACCATTAAAGTATGGTGCATAAAAGCAGTTTTGGAAGATGAACAAAATCAGTTTTGTTTTGACACAACATTTCTCTCACAAAGTCTAAGTACCAAATCCTAGGTTCACATGGCTCACATCAGCCCAAAATCACCCTGAAATCACTTGCACCTGTACTCTCTTTCCTCCTATTGGCCTCCTATGAACCATCACTTTAAATGCTAATGACACACCCATATTCTCCCAAATCTTTTCTTGGTTTAAATAAATATGGTATCTTCTTTATTGTACCATACATGCTCAGAAATTTAATGGGTTTCTAAATCGTATTTTCACTTAAAGATTTGATTTTAACAAGAATTTATATAAAAATCTTACTTGCCTTCCAAGGTGTTCTAAAATCTGAAATTCTTGTACAATTAGATCTAGGCCATGTGATGGAAAATCTTTGGAAAATCTATGCTTAAGTGAGTATCTAGGATAGGTAAAAGCTTAGGTTTAAATGCACACGATTTTGTAAATCTTTGGCACATGCCTTGTGACAAAATGAACATGTCTTTGAAAAATGAAAAGAGAATGACATTTCAGAAAATCCTATATAAGAAACAAGGAAGATTTTAAAACTGAAAATATTAAATCAAAAAATGATTTTGCCATGTGTAACTATATCTTTCTTGATTTTCTCTACTAGCCTAGAACTAGTGAAGGTGCATTCAAATACATACATACATGAAAACATTTTTGCAAAAGGGAATGGTGCTTTATATTTTGGTTTATGAACACGATCTTCACTTGAACTTGTTCTAACAAAAATGTGTTTTGGCATGTTTTAATTCAAGTGTTAAAAGTTTTCAAATTCAAGTATTTGCAAAAAAAAAAAAACTCAAAGTTCTAAATCCTTTAAAACATGTGAATAAAAATGGCATAATCAAAACATGCTATGTAAAAGTGTTATTCTAATACATATGTAAAAATCAATTTAAACAAGCGCTACCGAATACATGCTATCACACCGGATTATATAAGAAATGGGTTTTGGTAAATGTTGTGAAACTTACATATGTAAATGCTATTCTACATACATAAAAGAAAGAATGCAATTTAAATCTTTGACATGTTAAAATATTTTAAAGTCTTGATTTTTAAATCGTATCTGTAAATACGTGCTTACGATCGATTAACATCTGTGTCAATGATATGTGAAAACCCAGGTCATTACACCGGTAGAGGAGCCAATAATGGGAATGCTGCTGAGATGAGGACGATGTTTACTGACCTCACGAGAGAGATGCTTAGGGATGTCCAGAGGGCAACTCCCAATGCTGGTAATGTTGGTGGTCCAGTAGTGCAGGCGCCTAGGGCCGATTTCGCCAAGCTGAATAAGGATTATACTAGTCTTGGTGGGAAGCCGTTCCACGGAACACAGTCGGCCACGAATATTCGGGATTGGTTGGATAACTGCGAGCGTATCTTCGAAGACTTGGGTATCGAGGATGCGATGAAGAGAAGGCTAGCATCCCGTCAGCTGCAAGGACGGGCAATGAATTAGTGGAATGCTATAAAGGCAGCTACCCCAGAGGATCAGATTACTTGGGATCAGTTTATGGTTCTCTTTAGCAATAAGTTCATTCCAGCTGCTTAGAAGTCAGCGTTTCTTAAGAAATTCTTGGAACTCAAGAAGAATGGAAGAGCTGTCTTGGAGTATATTGCCGAATTCGACACTTTTTCGAAATACGGGTTATTCCTTATTGATACTCCCGAGAAGAAGAATGAGAAGTTCATAACAGGCTTGGATCAGTACTTGGGGGAAAAGCTTATTAACCACATCGATGAGACGTTTGAATCGATTATGGGGAAAGCATTGAGGTCAGAGAGTCTTTACCCTAAGTCGAAGACTGAGGTTGCATCTGCAGAGGAGCCAAAGCCGCAAGCAAGCGGTGGAAGTAAGAATGGTTCTCAGAATAAGAGAAAGCAGAATCAGACTAAGGATGGCCAGAAGAAAAAGAATAAGAAGGATGTTGAGTGCTTCAACTATGGAAAGAAGGGCCATTATGATAGTAATTGTCAGGCCAAGCCAACGGATAGGAAGTGCTTCAACTTTGGCCAAGTGGGACATCCCAAGGACAAGTGTCCGCAACCCCCTAAAGAAAAGCAGATGGTGAAAGCATATGCCCTTAATGCTATTCCTTCTTCGTCGAATGCCCCAACTACAGCGGAGAAGGGAAAGAATGTCGTTAATCAAGGTATGCTTTCTGTTTATGATGTTCCGTTAGAGTTTTGTTTGATACCGGACCTTCCAGTTCTTTCATATCTAGTGACCTGATAGATAGGTTGGGATTGGAGCCCGAGATTGTCGATAGACCTTTAGTAGTGATGAACCCGATTGGTGGTTTGACTAACCTTAGCATGATTTGTCGTAATGTGGTCTTATCGAGTCATGGATGCATGTTTGTTTGTGATTGCTTTGTTTTGGCTGTACTGGGTTTGGCATTATTTTGGGAGTCGATTGGCTCCAAAGGTACGGGGTGGTGGTAGATTGTAAGGGCTTTTTGGTGACAGCTAGAGCGGATGATGGGTAGAGGGTAGTGTTTGGTGGTCTACCTAGTGATGGGGTAATGGCTAGTTTTCTAAATTCCCTCGACATCCCGCAAGGTGAGTTGTCTGGTTTGCCCGTGGTTGGCCAGTATCCGGACGTCTTCGAAGAAGTGACCGGGCTTCCACCACATCGAGAGATTAAGTTCCGTATTGATTTGGTGAAAGATGCCAGACCTATAGTGATGCCACTTCGTCGTATGGCACCAAGGGAGCAGCCAGAGATCGGGGTGCAAGTCAGCGATCTTTTGAAGAAGGGATTTATCAGAAGGAGTGTTTCTAAATGGGGAGCACCATTTGTGTTTGCTACCAAGGTGGATGGTTCCCTTCGATTGTGTATAGACTACCGCGAATTGAATAAAGTGACGAGGAAGAATAAGTATCCTCTATTGCGGATAGATGATTTGTTTGATCAGTTGAGTGGCGCGAGAGTATTCTCCCAATTGGATCTCACGACAAGATTTCATCAGCTCAGAGTAGAAGCTGAGAGTATAGCTAAAACGGCCTTTCGGACGCCGTCTGGATTTTATGAGTGGTTGGTCATGCCATTCAGGCTGACCAATGCACCAGCATATTTCATGGATCTTATGAATATGGTATTCTGAATAAGTTTGTTCTTGTTTTCGTGGACGACATACATGTTTATTCGAGGACAGAGGAAGAACACAAGGAACACTTGAGGATAGTGATGGAGGTATTGAGAAAACACCAATTGAAAGCAAAGTTTTCTAAGTGTCACTTCTGGAGGAGGGAAGTGAGGTTCTTGGGCCATGTCGTTTCAGAGAATGGTATTGCCGTAGATCCTGCGAAGGTGGCTACGGTACAGGATTGGTCTATGCCCAAGAATGCAACGGATATAAGAAGTTTCTTGGGATTAGCTGGATATTATCGTAAGTTTATCCAAGATTTCTCCAAGATAGCAACACCATTGACTCAGTTGACCAAGAAGAATCGAGGTTTCATCTAGGACGAAAAATGCGAGGATGCATTCAAGAGTCTATAGGAAAAGTTGACGCACGCACCAGTGTTAGTCATTCCTAAGGGGAATGAAGAGATGACGATATACATGGATGCCTGTGGTACCGGACTAGGTGCTATATTGATGCAAGGAGGTAGGGTTGTAGCTTATGAAAGTCGACAACTGAAACCGCACGAGAGAAGATACCCTACCCATGATTTGGAATTAGCAGCGATCGTATTCGCATTGAAGATGTGGAGACATTATCTCTTGGGAGAAAGATTCGAGTTGTTTACTGATCATAAGTCATTAAATTATCTTTTCTCTCAAAAGGATCTAAATCTCCGACAACAAAGATGGTTAGAATTCTTGGCTTCCTATGATTTTGATATCACATATACACCAGGAAAGGGAAATGCGGTAGCTGATGCATTGAGTAGAAGACATGCCAGTTTAGGGGCTATGTTTCTGGAATGGAAGCAACTGGAGTTCATCGCTGGGTATGATTTCAGATCAAAGTGCAAATTAGATTTAGAAATGTTGGCAAATTTGACGATCACACCCACTTTGATTGAGCGGATTGGTTCCAGTCATAGGTACAATCCTAACCTACTAGAAATCATCTCAAAGTTAGAGATGGGAATCGACGGAGAGATGAACAAGTATGGGCTTGATCAAGATGGATGGCTTATAAAGAATGGAAGACTAGTTATGCCCAATGTCAATGGATTGAGAGATGAAGTGCTTAGAGAATGTTATCACTCAAAACTGACTATACACCCCGGTGGTAAAAAGATGTATCGAGACATGAAGCAGACCTACTACTGGGAAGGGATGAAAAGAGACGTTGGGAAGTTCATATCCAAATGCATGAATTGCCAGCTAGTTAAAGCTGAGCAAAAGAAGCCCAGTGGTTTGTTACAACCATTAGAAGTTCCAGAATGGAAATGGGAACAAGTCTCAATGGATTTCAAGTAGGGTTACCAAGGACTAGGTCAGGCCATGATAGCATTTGGGTTATTGTGGACCAATTAACTAAGAGTGCAAGATTTATACCCCTCAAGTCTAATAGAACGGCAGCTAAGTTAGATGAGCTATATGTGAAGTGGGTAGTGAGATTTCATGGAATACCCAAAGGCATTGTGAGTTACCGAGATCCGTTGTTCACTAGTGGATTTTGGAAGAGCTTACAAGAGGTGTTAGGATCAGAATTACATTTCAGTATCGCGTATCATCCTCAAACCGATGGTCAAACAGAGAGGGTGAATCATATATCAGAAGACCTCTTGAGAGCCTTTGTATTGGATTTTGGTGGATCATGGGATGACCATTTGCATCTAGTAGAGTGTGCATATAATAATAATTATTAATCCAGTATTGGTATGGCTCCATTTGAAGCTTTGTACGGAAGACCGTGCAACTCACTGTCATGTTGGTTAGAGACTGGTGAGAAGTTTGTGCTTGGACCAGATGTGATAAGAGAAACTTCAGACAAGATCAAGATCATTCAACAGCGAATGAAGGCTGCCCAAGATAGGCAGAAAGTTATGCTGATAAGAGGAGAAGAGAATTAAAGTTCTCCATTGGCGACTCGGTGTTTGTCAAGATTTCTCCGTTAAAGAGCGTGATACGATTTGGCAGGACAGGCAAGTTAGCACCAAGATTTGCTGGTCCATTCCCAGTTCTTGAGCAAATTGGAAATTTGGCATATAAAGTTGAATTACCAGACAAGATGGCAGGAGTTCACAACGTGTTTCATGTTTCCCAGTTAAGGAAATTCGTACATGACCCAGATGTGACTATTTCACCTGATCAGTGGGATGGTGTCGAAGTTGAACCCGAGGCGGTTGGGAACCGCAGACCTATGCGTATTGTTGGGAATGATAAGAAGCAACTTCGAACGAAAGCGGTGAATCTAGTCAAAGTTCAGTAGGGGCGAGAATGAGAATGACTGTACTTGGGAGACAGAGGAGAGCATTAGGAAAACGTATCCAGAACTCTTCGCCTGGTAAGAATTCAGTTCCGATTTAATCTTTCCGCATGCTAGGATTGGTTTATTTTGTTTGTTTTGCATGTTTGATTGTTGTACATGGCTGATAGGCATGCGGAATCCTTTGTATGTTTTGGGTTAAGGAATTTCAGGGACAAAATTTCTTAAGGGGGAGGGGGAGTGTAACGATCCGCATTCTACGCATCGAAGGATCGTAGAATATTTATTTCTTTCACATACGAAGTCGTATGGTCATGTAACTTTGGGAGATGACTATTGGAGTCATTTCCCATGTTCATGATTTTTGCCAATTTTTAAATGACCGTTTTGCCCCTAGATGATACCATTTTGGACATAACTTTTGACTGGAAAGGAATTTTGACCTAAATCTACTTCCCTTAAATTCGTTTGATGGTTTGCAATTCCGTAGAGTGGTCACATTAGCCAAACGGACTCACCGTTTGGAAGATATGGCTGAAACAAGTTTCAGATGGTTAAAAACAGCTTAATTGGGCTTAACCGGGTGATTAACAGCTAGGCCCAATGGGGAATTTCGGGATTAGAGGTATCTAAGGGCTGCTAGGGTTAAGATTTCGGTTTTTCACTCATTTTCCAGCCGCCACAAACTCTCTTTTCAACCTAACAATGGCCTCCAACATCTAAATACACCTCTGATCACTTCTTAATCAAGTTTTGGCTTAAACTACATTAAATTAAGGAGAGAAAGCACCAAAGCAAGGTTAGAGCTGCTATGTTACATTGGGAACAGCGCAAAACAGATATTCATTTTAGATTTAAGTTTTATTTGTGGCTAAGGTAAGTGATTTGCATAGTTTTGCACTAATTACGGTTAATTAAGTGTAATTAGTGAAGATTTGCGAATTTATACATTAATAAATTTTGGAAAAATATTCATAAATTCGGATATATTGTTTTAGACCTTTGTTAGAAAATTTGGATAATTTGGTTATGTTTTGTTAATCCTATCATTAGTTTTGCTTAAGCACGCTTAAGGGAAAATATGGGGTTTTGGCTATGTTTGATCTATTTTAACCTATCAAGTTATTGTTTTGATGTTTGTGGTTGATGTTATACGTTTCTATGACTGTTTGGTATGAATTGTGATTATTTAGAATAGTTAGATTGGTCGAAAACGTCGTCGAATGGCATAAACAGTCGCTGGAAAGAAGTGCGGGAATTTGGCCGATCCGGATCGGATCGGAGGAAGGAGCCCGAACCGAACCGACCAGGAGACTTCTCCGCGAATCGAACCACCCCTCCAAGCTGCTATATCCATGAGAGGATCTGGACCCGAACCCACGACCCGATCCGCCTCTCGTGTGCCACTCCGACCCGAACCGATGCACCATGGAGAAGCTTGAGAGACCCGACCCGATCCGGAGTGCTTGGGAAGAACGAACGAACCGGAGGAGTTTTCCACGAAGCCAGGAGGTGTGGATCCCGATCCGAACCGCTGGAGGAAGGTCACCCCGATCTGAACCGCTGGAGGAAGTTCACTACGATCCGAACCGATCTAGAGAGGGTGCTACGAACCGATATGAACCCGAGCCCAGATGATGATCACGAACTGAATGAAGACCGATCTGGAGATAGTGACCAAATCCGAGATGCAAAGGTAGTCTAAATAAGTAGTTTTGACTCAAGATCCAGAAGAGAACCAACGAGTCGACTTCATGAGTTGGGCTTTACTGCGGGACGTGTGCTAAGGGGTTGTCGATGTCTATAACTTTGGATCACTATGTGTAGGGGGTACGTGAACGGATTCAGAGCCACAGTGGCCTAGATACGACTAAAAGGGCTATAGACCAATGAAGTGGGGTCATTTGTAAAGATTTGGTCATGACTCCATGAGGTAAGCTTGGTGGTAGCAGTAGTTGTACAAGTCGAACTCCGTCACTACTTCGATGGGTCTAGTGATTGATAGTGGTGGACATCGTATGCTTTACGCACTGAGTGAGAGATGTGAGGATGGTTGCTATGTTTGATTTATTTGCCATCATTATGACATGCACAATCCACCCCCGTATTATTTACACCATCTGTTTAGTGGCACCTTAGAGTATTGTACGGTATGTAGTGCTAACTCTTTTGTTGCAGGTCCAGGTTCAGGTATGGTTTAGTATACCTGTTATTGTTTTGTTTAGCTGCTTATCGCTCATACCAGACTTTTTGTTTGACCCAGAGTTTTATGTCTCTTCTTATTACTCTGGGTGCTCTCACGAGCAGACTAGAGACAGGTTAGGTGGTATGCACGAGTAACTGTACTGGAGACGAGCAGGAGGCGTCCACGTATGATACATATATATAGATATTCTCCCTGTGTTGCTGCGGTCACTACTTTGGGCATTAGTGGCGTACCCTTCTTTCTTTTGTTTAGAGACAGTAATTTGGAAAGTTGTAATAAGCTGTATTTGGATTTCCGCTACTCTGATGATGATGATGATGTTGGTTTTAGTTATCATCTTATGCACTGTCTCGCCTGTTTTATGATAAGGATATTATTAGTATATTTTGTTCCATGCGCTGTGAGACATTCTACAGGTCTTCGATTAGTTCATTCTCTTCTTTCCTTTCTTTGGTGACCGTTTCGTGTTAGTCGGGCATGTGTACAGCGCACTTTCGTAGGAGATGCCGGCTGATGCGGGGCGGGCCGTCACAAGGTAAATCCTCTAAGAAATGTCATAGTTGTAAGTGCTTGGGTCATTTCAAAGATTGCCGAAAAAGGAAGAGCGCTTGTTTCTACTCTGGTGAGGTCGGACACAATAAGAGGGAATACCTGAAGAAACAAGGACAGAGCCAAAGGGCAGGATCTTTTGGAGGGCAGGTGTATGCTCTCATGGTCAGTATACATGATAGAGGTAGGAAAGTTTCTATTGAAGGTTTGATTTCTCTTTCCAATCATTCTATTATAGCTCTTTTTGATTTTGGTGCTTCACATTCTTTTATATCTGATTCGGTGGTCGAGTCTCTGTACCTTAGTACTAGTATGGTTTTGGATCCCGTAGTTGTCTCAAACCCCATTGATGGTACCGCTCATATGTCTACGATTTGTCTGGATTTGAGAATATCCGTGTTAGGCATCGAGTTTGAGTGCAATGCATATCTTGTTTCATGGGCTATGGTTTGATTCTACGGATGGATTGGCAAGCCATGAAAGGTGTCATTCTGGATTGTGAGAGGAGGGTTGTTAAACTTTTGACTTTCCATGGGAGGACCCTCGAGATTTCTTGTGACCTTAAGGGGTCTGCCATGCTTAGTTTCCTAGAGTCGCTTGATGCATCTATCGATGATTTACGATCTGGACCAGTAGTTTTTGAATATCCTGATGTTTTTGAGGAGGTTCGAGGCTTACCTCCGAGGCGCGAGATTGATTTCCGTATGTACTTGGTGGACAATGCAAAGCCAGTTGCAATGCCTGTGCGCCATATGGCTCCAAGAGAAAGGAGGGAGCTTAGCAAGCAAGTAGGGGAGCTACTTGAAAAATAGTTTATTAGGCAAAGCATATCTGAATGGGGTGCTCCAGTAGTATCCACAACTAAGGCAGATGGTTCACTTCTCTTATGTGTAGATTATAGGGAGTTGAATAAACTCACCAAGAAGAATAGGCATCCACTTCCGAGGATAGATGATCTGTTTGACCAACTTGTTGGTGCATCTATTTTCTCTCAGTTAAACTTGGTCATGGGGTTTCATCAGTTGACGGTGGCTGAGGACAGTATAGACAACACCGCTTTTAGAATTTCAGATGGTTTCTTCGAGTGGCTCGTTATGCCTTTTGGGTTGACGAATGCACCCGCCTATTTTGTTGATCTGATGAGTAGGGTGTTTCGGGAGTTTCTAAATAAGTTCATTGTGGTCTTTTTTAATGAATCTTGATTTTCTCAAAGAACGAGAAAGAGCATGCTTTACATTTAAGGGAGGTTTTGAAAACACTCCGTGCGCACCAGTTTAAGGTAAAGTTCACCAAATGTGAATTTTGGTGAAAATAAGTGAGATTTCTTGGACATGTAGTCTCTATAGATGGGATAGCAGTGGATCCCGCGAAGGTAGTTGCATTTCAAGATTGGTAGATCCTAAAGAATGCAACCAGGTGAGAAGTTTTCATGGATTAGCGGGCTATTATAGGAAGTTCATTAAGGACTTCGCAAAGATATCAGACCCACCCACCAGACTGACGAAAAAGAACCTGATATTTTCTTGAGACATAGATTGTGACGATGCTTTTCAGCGATTGAAGAGGGCTCTGACAACAGCCCCAGTCTTTACCTTGCATAATGGGAACAAATTGTTCATAGTATACAATGACGCATGTAGTATAGGGCTTGGTGCGGTTCAGATGCAAGAGAGAAGGGTAGTATGCTATGGAGGTTGATAATTAAGAGTTCATGAGAAGAACTACCCTACCTGTAACGTCCCGCCTTTTTGACTGTTTCAAATCGGTAATTAAACCAACTTAAAACGTCCAAATCAACGGATCGTTATTTAGCTTACAGAGTTCAAAACCAGATTCAACACAGAAACACATGATAAGTAAATAACAGTGTATTGAACAACGAAATAAACTTTTATATATTAACAAAAAAAATTGATACAAAGATTATCTATACAGCGGATTTTGAAATACTGTTATAATACAAAGAAATATTTATTGTTTAAAATATTTAGAATGCGCCGTCTTTGGAATCCCCAGCTTCAACAGTCTTCAAATCTTAAGTTGTGATCTTTAGATCTGTAACACTCGGGTCTGACCCGAGCATTCCATGCAAAAACATAAAACACTCGAGTTAGGATTTATCATTTATTCAAGTAAATCAACTTCAATAGCAACTGAATATATTATTAATTTATTTCTCTATTACTCAAGTGGGATATAATCTGATACATATGTGCAAGCATAGCCTACATGTGAAGTCCATATTCCCGGGTTATAGAAATCACGTTATGGCCGGACATCCAATATCTAGAACATACAAAATTTAACAGCGCAGGTTTTAAGGCAAAGGACCAACCATGTATGAAGGTCATAGTTTCATTTAAATATAACTTGCGGTGTATCAGCCATGGTATTGTGCTAAAATTTTGTTCATGGCATCAGTTAAAGCTATACAATATAATAATAATAGAGGACATCTTAATTTATGGAGCCAAAAGGTATTCGCACCCTCTTAACACAATACCATACTACAGGGGGTTTTATGAAACAGACAAAGAAGCATACATTCAAGTTTAAACAAGGTAAATTAGTGGTATATACGTTAACTCACACACTCCATTCAGTATACGTACAATTAAAATAGTGGTCTGGTCATCAAAAGAAAAGTGTAGATAGCAAATTGTGAACCTTTATCACATCATTACTGTAACAACCCAGAAAATCGGAACCAATTTAAAATTTTTATTTTAGCAATTTTAATGGATTTTGAGTATTTAAAATAATTTATTTTAAATAATAATGACTAAAAATTTATTTAAATCGAAGTTAGAACGAATAAATTTATTTTTATTATAAAACGAGCCTGAAATGGCGCGGTAGTTTGAAAATTCGATTTTAAATTTCAAATGAATGTACAAGATTCAAAATAAATTGGATTTCAGCGAAACAAGAAATATTTGAATCTATTTGAAAATAACTTTTTAGCGAATATGAAAAATCCAGATTTCATAACGGGAATAAAAAGTTATGTCCAGTTGAAAATTCAGAATAGTCGCTATGGAATTTAATATATAGCCCTTAAAAATAGGGATTTTGCAAACGATCTCCGTTTTCGATGAAACCACTTTTATTGGATTCGGAATGTCAAGTTATTGCTAGATTCCAAAATTCATAATTTTTGGAATTAATATGTGAGCGTGGCAAAAGGAAATGTGTTTTGTCAATTTCAGTCAATTTGGATCGACCAGAAAATGACTAATTTTCAAACTGTCTCCAAATTCGACGAAATTAGTTTTGTTAGGACCGTATAGTTAAAACAAAGTTAGATATATTTTTCCGTAATTTTTGGAGTTGGTATATGGCCCCGGTAAATTAAAATGTACGTTTAAATTAAATATACACTGATTTATATTTTAATTTTTAGAAAAACTGATCATAACAGTCGAATTGGCTTACGAAACTTATCCCATTGTGTCCAGAATGTGGTTATTTACCTAGGGGCGACAGTCGTTGGGTTTGATTTGGAGATCAAATTAATAAACATGCTATTTTTGAGTTAAATAAAATTAAAAATTAATAAATATTGGTCAAAACATGGTCAAAGCCCTCACAAATTAAAATAGCGGTCAACCCTTTTCTCCCAGCCCCGTTCGACGCAATGAAAGGCAGAAAAGTGTTCGATCGATTCTCCTCAAAAATTTCAAAATCCATTCAGTAAAATTTAAAACTTTATAAACGAAAATCCTAGTAGCATCTGAGAACTCCCAAACCATCGAGGTTTGAGATTTTTTTGTGGAGGGACGCATGTGATTGAGGCGCTCAAAGGCGTGATGTTCAGGGTTGATTTCTGGGTGGCACAGGGGAGCGATTTGGCCGGAGTTGGGAGGGAAGGTGCGCCTCACGTGGGGGCTGCACGTGATCAGCTCCGATCAGCCCCACGGCGACGGTGGCGACGACAAACCTCAACCCTAGGTGTTGAGCTCCAGTTGATGGTCTAGAAATGAATGCAGTGAGCTTCTTTTCTCTTATTTAATTATTTATTATATTAGTTTAAATATTTAAAAAAAAGAACAGTAATGAAATTTTTAATATAAATACATAGATTTAGAAATCTGAATTTTTTATGTAAATAAAATTAATTTTAAAAATTGTGATTTTTATTATGAAATAGTATTATTAAAAATATGATTTTTAAAAATGAAAAAACTTCAATAAAAATGTGAATTTTATTTATATGAACAGCAAATAAAAATATGATTTTTATATATATAATAGCGAAATAAAAGTACGATTTTTATATATATATAATAGCGAAATAAAAATATGATTTTTATATATATAATAGTGAAATGAAAATATGATTTTTATACATATAATTGTGAAATAAAAATATGATTTTTATAGTGTAAACATCGAAATAAAAATACGATTTTTATACATATGGTTTTGAAATAAAAAAATAGGATATTTAAAAATATATACAGCATTATAAAAATGTGATATATATATACATCGAATAAAAATGTGATTTTTATCTATATAAAGTTGTTATAAAAATGTAATTTTTATAATAGAAATATCATTGATTAAAAATGTGATGTTTATGTAGACAATACAATTATAAAAATATGATTTTTATTATGAAGTTAGTGATATAAAAATATGATTTATATATATATATATATTAGCGATAGAAAATTATGATTTTTAATATATAAACATCATATTAAAAATGTGATTTTTACTATGAACAGCGTGAAAAAGATTGCGTGGGAATTTCGGGAAAATCTAAACGGTTCAGAATTTCAGAAATAAAATTGGAGGAGTGGATCCCAAAGGTGAGAATTTCTCACTTTAACTTTATTCTCTAGTTAAATATATATACTAGGATGCAGACGGTGCTTAGTAGCACCCGACACCTTTGTTTGAAACTATGGTTGTTCGGTTGTTTGCTTTGATGGTTTTGGTTGTTTGAATTTGGTTTGGGATGTGAATTAAATTGATTAGAATTTGGTTTATATACGGCGTGAGCCATTATTAGGCGAGGGATAAGGCTAGACCTTATTCCGGTTCTAGTTTCGCGCCATTATGCTCTCGAAATTTTCTAAAAAAGTTAGAACAATCATTTTTATTGTATAAATGAACTGTATAAAATATTCATGTGTTGAAATAAATATTTTATCATTAAAAATATAATTTTTAACGAGTATATGAATGAAAATAAATATTCATTTACTAATCAGACGATTTGCTTATGTACACACATTTGACTGATATTGATTGGGACGATATATTTTACACATCGCCCAACTGCACAAATAAAATCGGTGTGTGTTGATTGAAACCCCACACGGGTATTGGGATGATTTTGACGTACGCTAATCCCAATTGTTTAGTTTTATGTCAATCGATTGCTTGACAGACTGTTGTAAGTGTTAATTATTTATATTTAATGCTTACGCAGTTGTGTAATGCACTCTGGATGATGGTTGACTGTGTTTGATTATTGTTGTGTACACGTGTGTATGAAATCCATATAAATAAAATTATATGGTAATTGACTGTGTCTAATTCCAATTCGGAAAGAACAAATATTTTAGATTAACGAATATTTTTAAATGACGAATGATTAATATTTTAAAATAACTAATATTTTAAAATAATATTCAGTAATGGATCAAAATATGATTTTGATGTCCGATTTGGATGGACAAGAAAATATTTAAATATATAAAGCCGTGTTGATTAGATTAACGCCATTTTGACATGCATGATATTTATACCGATTCTATTCATTTTTATAATGAATATTGAAAAGGAAATGATTTCAAAATCTAATATTTTGATAATATTATCATTTATATATATTATAATGATAAGGAAAATTCAATTTCGATTTAAAATTGAAAATGAAGTTGGAATCGTTTTAAAACGAATTTATAAACAATTTATAAAATACGTTTTAAATGGAAATCGATGAAATATATATAATATATATTATATATTTAATGGCCTGAATAGAACGTGCCATGCCGCGACCATTCGCTAATTTCGACCATTGACTTCGAATTGATATTACGGGAGATCAGGCCGTCGGATCCTCCTAAAACCGAAATCGTTTCGTTCGTATCGAAAAGAGCTTTCCAACGAATATAAGAGATTTGAAACCTAATGGTTGGATTTGGAATTATGTCCAAGTTAAATTTGGAAAAGGTCGCTGCAAGTGCAGTTCGATGACCGTTTATGGAAATCGACTGTACGGGTCTTGATAAAATTATTAAAAATATTAATAATTTGTGTAAAATCATAATAAATGATTTGGAAAGAAATTGGATGAAAAATTCCACGTTTGTTAAGAGAAAAATATATTTTTATCAAAATGAACTAGTTATGAACTAGAATTATAATCAAATATTTTTAAATAAATAAATTGGATTTGAAATGTTTTTAAAAATAACAATAATTTCCAATATATTAATTCGAATGGATTTGAATCGAAATTATCTTCGGATATTTCGATATTGGATTCCGTGATTATACAGATATTGTGGAGGAATTTGGAAGATATATATATCGTTATTCCCAATACGATATTCGTTGATTTCAGAATTTGATATTGAATATAAGCCAATATAATTCCTATTCGGATCCTTGTATTTAATTTCGAATTGGATTTTGGGTTTGTCGTGAACGGTGTCTTCATGAACATTGTTCTTAAACTCAGTTGAGAAAAGAATAAATCCTTTAATCAAGATTTAGAGAAGTTTACCAATTAATTAATATTTGATTGGAATTGAATTAAAATTGGATTTTGGGTTTGTAGTGAATGGTGTCTTCATTAACACTGTTCTTAAACCCTATGTGAAAAGAATAAATCTTTTAATTAAGATTATTAGATTTTCCAGTCACATTTGGTAATTGGAATAAAATGGAATGTGAATCGGGTTTATCCTGAACTATGTTTTTAACAACATTCGTTCTTTAACCCGATTTACAGTGAAATGTGATTTAGAATTTATAAATATTTTTATTAAGATTTAAAGGAAATTTTATACAATAAATTGGGTTGGAATAAAATTCAATTGGATAATAATCGAAGTAAGCTTCTGTGGAGGAAGACTGCTAATATATATGGAATTTAAAAGGATTTGTCGTTATTCCATTTATATTATTATCCAGACACGGAAACTGATATCGATTATATATTGATCTGTTTTCCATGAAGATTCCATAAATAATGGAATGTGATTTGGGTTTATCATGAACTATGTTTTAAATGACATTAGTTCTTTAACCCAGTTAAAGATAAGATTAATTTCTTAACTTTGAATAATCATTAAGAAATGATTTTTGAGATTAAAACTGAATTTGAGTTTTAATGATTCTTTAATTAGATTGGAATGTGAATGGAATAATTAAATTTATCAAATTCATGAAATGATCGAGAATGGAGTAGCACTAGTTCTGCTCCAAGCGATAGTAAAATCTTTAATTAGATTTGAACGTGAAATGGTAATTAATTTTACCGATGACATAGTGGCATTAGATATGAAGTATTACCAATTTTGCTTCATGGGATGAATAGGTTGGGCTTGGGAAATTAAACAAATAATTACTTCGGTAAGGTTTGCTAATCCCAACTGGTTGATAAACCTTAATTTGGTTTAGAACTGAAATCCGAAGGAAGATTAAAGAATAAATTTAAAGAATTTATCTTTGATAAAATTAATGGGAACCTTTCACAAAGGATATGAATATTAAAATAAAAGAATATTCATAATTGGAATAAGGCGTATGTTGTGTTTTTGTAGCACTTGTTTATAATATACGCGAGTTATTCGGAGAGGTCGGGTTTATACCCATTCTGAATAACTGATTCGACGATAAGTCGACGATGAAGATGATGGTTGAAGACCGGAGGTCTTCACATCGTTTGGATGATTACTGATGTCTTGATTGGGCTGTACACCCAAGACGAGGTAATAAGTGGTGATCGTCTAGACATACATAGAGATCGACCGGAAATACGAGGACCTCTCTCCTGTATTGGACATATGGGACGAGGAATAAGGTGCCTCCGGTTTCGTTCAGACCTAGAACGAAGTTTTAAATGGATGTGTGTCTGACATTGGATTTTATTCTATGTTGATTAATTTCTATTAAATATATATCTGTTTGGTGGCGGAGAATTTATTCTCTTGCTTAACTCCCTTCTCTGAGACGTACGAGCTTAGAGGTTATATCGATAGACATCAGTCGCATGGCATGAATTGCCTGTGTGGCATGCTGAGATGCAAATAATCAAGGCTTCTGTTGAAAAGAAGAGTCTTGTATTTGATGATTAAAGCACGTGTAACGACCCGCCTTTTTGCTCGATTCTCGCCGGTAATTAAACCAACTTAAATCGTTCACAAAGACGGATAGTTATGGGTACTTACATATCCGAACAAAAATAATAGAACTTTTATTTCATTTCATTGATTACATCAGAGATTACAAGAGATATCACAGTACCATAATTGCTCAGCGGAAATCCAATGCTCTCAGCGAAAGAAGAAAACATCAAAACAAGACTCTAGCTTAAAATCTGAATCCAGCTCATAAATCTAAACCGATAAACTAAACTTCTAGCTGCCCGTGCAAATTTATGGGCACCCAAAGTTTAGGTGTGGAAACAATAAACTCCAGGTCAGTCGTGGGACTGGTGTTATAATTCGAAAACAGTTTTTATTAGGATTCATTTTAAAGTTGGGAAATTCACCGGGCCACGCCGCTTAATGCGGAACGGGTTTTCTCCATGTGAATGCCCGTGTACATAAATTTGTAATGACTTTTGGAAAATGAAGCTATCATAAGCTCGTCCCACATCACATAATGCAAGCGCACACCAAATGGGCAAGTTTTACCTTATGATAACCAAACATGCTTTCATACGTAAAAATCTTCTTTCAATACTTAATATATAGTGTGGAAAACCATTTCGCAAATAAATGTAGAATCATAGCCCCCATAACCCCAATTGGTTATATTGACATATAGGTATACAATCAAAATCTATATGGCTCGTATTGGAGATTTGGGTTTCCAACTTGATGATTCCTGGCACGAAAGATCAATCAGGGATACGAAGCAAAGTGTAACACGATTTTTCTTCCATCTCGGACACCAACAACAAATCGCTGGGCAGATCAACGGCTTTGGACCAGACACGGCCACTTGAACATACCCCATTTCCCCAAGTTTATAAGTGGTTTCCCACTGCTGCACAACTTCATCATAATCATATATATATATATATATATACATAACCCAACCGCCAATTTCTCATCATCCAAGGTGTGAGGTTTGTCGATGTCACGTCATACACAAAGCTTCGCTTCAATAAGCCGTGCTTCGATCATCACTAGTTCATTTCATAACTCGAGTATGCCACATTGACAATTCACGACATATCACTGATTTCGATCAATGCATACCCTCTGAGTACATATGACTTAGATCCAAGGATAATATTTTGCCACAAATCCGATATATATTAACGAAAATCAGTGCTATGCGGTCAATTTCAATGTCAGACACACAATCCATACAAGTCCCAAAAATATTCAAATATATACAGGTCTCATGCCACTTATAACCTCGTATCGGGTGTACACCCCGATCTGAGACATCAGCAATCAAACTAAACAATTAGAATATACTCGGTCTTCTCTTATCGATATCCATGTCTTTATTTTATAGCGTCGTGTTATTACTTGGAATGGTTTTCGGATCTACATCCGATCCTGGACTTTCCAAGTAATAAGCGTATTAAAATAATAGCGATGGACCACACGAGTTTCTCAATTCAAATCTCCTTTCCAAATATTGTCGCTTTATGTAATAACCCGGAAAATACGAGGCAATTTAAAAATTTTAAATTAATTATTTCAAAGGAATTTGAACAATTGAAATAGAATATTTCAATAAAATAGTGAATTAGGAATAGTGAGTCAGTTTGAAAATTTGAATTCAAACTTTGACTGACTGTTCAGGGTGGAAAATATAACGGATTTTAGCGAAACCAAAAATATTTAAATCTGTTAGTCAATACCTTTCTAACGGATCTGAAAAATCGAAGTTTCATAACGGGAATCAAAAGTTATGGCCAAATGAATTTTCAGAAGGGTCGGTATATAGAATATATAGCCCTGGAAAATTGATATTTTACATACGACCTTGGAATTCGACGAAACCACTTTTGTTGGGTCCGGGATGTCAAACTATTGCTAGGTTTCAAATTTCATAATTTTTGAAGCTAGTATGTGAGTGTGGCAAAAGAAAATGTGTTTGGCCGATTTCTGTTAAATTGGATCGACCAGAAAATGGCCATTTTTCAAACGACCTCAGAATTCGACGAAACTAGTTTTGTTGTGACCGTAGCATCAAAACATAGCTAGATTTATTTTTCTGGAATTTTTCGAATCAGTTTGTGGCCCTGGCAAATTGAAATGTGCGTTCAGAGTTAAAAATTAAATGTTTTATACTATAAATTGAAAAATAACTAACTGTAACAGTCGAATTGGCCTACGAAACATATCCCGTTGTGTCCAAAATGGGGGTATTTAGCTAGGGGCGACAGTCGTTGGGTTTAAAAAGGAGTTCGTTTGAGAAAACACTATTTAAAAATTTAATATAGTCCTCGACCAATCATATTTCTCCATTCATAAATTAAAAAAAAATATCAGAAACCCCCCCCCCACCGACCCCGACATCAACGATGGAAACCCTTTTCCCCCTTCCCTGGCGATTTCCGATTGCCACAGCCCGAATTAGCTCCTCCCCCAGTTCAACTTTTTGTAGTTCTCCCTCCCCTCTTCAAATCCATATAAGGAGCTCCCCCTATCGTCGCCTCTACGTCGAGATATCCCCTCCCAAAGTTCCTACCTTTAAGCCGCCGCCGCCGCCGATCTGGACCACCGAACGCCACCGAACCGCCGCGCTCCTGCAGCCCTCTCGAAGCTCTTCCACGTCCAACTCCCTGATCGTCCCCTCGTGCCCCGGTTCTCGCGAAAACCGCAAACCTAGTTTCGAAGCTTTGTGAAAGTGAGTTTTTCTTTGATCTTTACACTTTGAAAAATCATATCTTTTTGGTGTGTTGACGAAATTCGATGAAACAGGAAACATCGGGACCGCAAGGAAGCTCTCTACCCAATAGAAGAAGCTGCGGATTTTTCTGACATCGTATCGATTTTTAGCACTCAGAAAACCAATGTGAGAAATCTAAATTAACGTGAAATTGAATGGAAAATGTCGTGTATAATTTATATAAGCGAAATATAAATTACATACGTGTTGTATACCTCATGTACATGCGTAGTGTAAGCTATATAAGCGAAGTATGAATTTTTACATGCATAGAATAAGTGATATATGTGTTGAAATGCAAGTGAAATATAGCAAATATATATTATATTATATTATATATATGTATATATACTCCCCTCGTCCACAAACCATGGACGATATTTATTGTGGTGAATTGGTGTGAAATATTGGGTGAAAAATATGAATGGTTGAATAATTGTTTGTGGTTGATATTGTTTGGTTGTGGTTGAAAAATACCCATTGGTGATTGAAATGAATTGGAAATATTTGTGGAAATAAAAATAAACATGCCGCCTGCGTGCGAATTAGATGCATGAATCCCCATTGTCAAAAATCGCGAGGTTTTAAGGTAGAGCAAGGAGCCGTACTAGGGACGGTGCCGGTTTTAACTACCCTGCCGTTATGCTGCCGAAATTTCGAATAATCTTTTTGTGTTAGAATTATTTTCATATGTTGAAATTATTTTCATGCATTGAAATTAAAGTCATATGTTGAAACTATATCCATGTGTGGAAATTGTTCATGTGTTGAAAAGTGTTGTGTGAAAATTAAATTCATTTGTGAATGAATGAAGTGTATGAACAATAAAAATCACATTTTTTATATATATATATGAAGTATGAAAAATATTCGCCTTATATAACTAGTTTCAACAATAAAAATCCCATCTTTCTAATATAAACAACATAAATAAAATGTCTATGTGTGGAGATACTCATTTGTTGAGAAGTGTGTGTAGTGGAAAAGTTCATGTGTTGAATAAAAAGATCGAACAATAAAAATTACATTTTTATTGAAACTATGAAGTGTTGAAACATCTATTTGTCGAATAAATATTTTAAATGATAAAAACATCATTTTTATCATATGTGTGATATGCTAAAGATATGCGGACGTTGAAATAAATATTTGTGAAAGAAATAGCATTTTTAATATGCATAGGAACTAAATAAAATAGTCATGTGTTGAAATCTATTTTAGTTCGCCAAGATTATCATCTTTGAAATGTGAAGTGTTAAAAATAGCCACTTATTCAAATAAACGTGCATGAGTTGAAATATACATTAACTAGCTAATGATATGATTTTAGCCTATGCATGCAACATTAGAATGAATGGTGTTTTTAAACCAAAGCAAATCAAATATGAAATTGAATGGAAAATGATAAATGTTAGAAATTGTATATATGTACATGCATATCTATTGAACAGGTTAAAGAAAAAGGGGCTAGAGAAGAGAAATAGAATTTCGTGCCCGACAAATAGGTACACATTTACCGCTTTGTTTGGGTGATGATTTTATGAGCCTGTTGGCTAGCCGCTTGGCTTTTTCTTTTTCTTTTTGATATGAGACGCCCGTGTGGCTATTTGGGAATTTTCCCAGCCCTCCCGTACAAAGGAGGTTATGGCGAAATTTTCCAAAAATTAAAGGCGTTAGTGAAATAATTGAAGTGGAATCGATATAGGAATTTTTGAATGAACTATATTTATATAAATATATAAATATAAATAGAATTAAAACGAAACGTGGCCGTGCAGTTCATATTTTGAAACCGTGATTTCAAACGACTAGTGCGAAAGATCCGACCATTGGATTTTCCCGAAACCTCAACCGTTGGGTTCGCCTTGAAAATATCTTTCCAACGGCACCAACTTTGTGAAGATCCGACGGTTGGATTGTCTGGAATGTTTAATTCAAAACTGAAGAAAAACAGCGACAGAAACGATTATATTTATATATATATATAAATATAATTAAATTAAATCGAATAACGACGCTGCAGTTCGTAAATTGAAATCGTAACTTCAAATGGTTAGTGTGGAAGATCCGACCGTCGGATTTTCCTAAAACTGAAACCGTTGGATTCGTTTTGAAATGGCCTTCCTAATGATGTAAAATTTGTGAAGATCCAACGGTTAGATTTTCAGATATGTGTAAAACAAAATTAGTGAAAAGCAGCGCCGGTGCATCGACACGACCTGAAACGTCGTTTAATTAAAATATAGTCGTTTTTAATTAAATAAAAATGGCGATATATCGTTATAAAATACTATTGACGATATAGAGTGGAAATAAACCAATTTTGTTGTGTTGGCTTGAGATATGATGGTTGAATGTAGTTGACATGAAATTATAACTAAATAACTGAAATGTGAATGTTGAATAGTCCAACCATGTGAATAATTGATTTGAAAATCTAAATATTCGTGGGTTATTTGAAAAGGCCGAGTTTATCTCATTTCAAATAATCGATCGACGTTGAGAAGTCGAAGAGTCGAAGACGACTGAAGACCGACGATCTCCACATTGGATGGATGGGCGCTACTGATACTCGTGACTGGAGTAGCTATCATGAAGGAATTGAAGTAGTAGCCGTCCAAACATAATGTTGATTGTACGGATATGCGAGGAATTGGTGCCTCCGGTTTCGTTCAGACCCAGAACGGACTTGTAAATGGACTGTGTGTCTGACATTGGATTTTGTTCTGTGTTGATCGATCTCTGTTAAATATATATCTGTTTGGCAGCGGAGAATTTATTCTCTTGCTTAACGCCCTTCTCTGAGACGTACGAGCTCAGAGGTTATGTATTGACAGAAATCAGTCGCATGGAGTAGATTACCTGTGTGGCACGCTTGAGTGGCATATGATCAAGGCTTCTGTTGCAAAGCAAAGTCTTGTGGTTGATGATCAAAGCATGGTCTGTGTGACGTAGCTTTGTGTATAACGTGAATTCGCGAGCCTCACACCCCGGTATGAGTCAAAAACGGGAGAGTGACTACAGGGAGAGCACGACGTTTCTTTCTAGCTAAGGTGGTGTCAGTGACCTACCAGCCCTGACATTATATATACTTTTCACCTGTGTGGTTGTTGGAATGCGAGGCGCCTCGATATAGGTCTTAAGGACCGGGAAACGTGTGTTTAGGAATAATTAATCCTCAAAAGTAAGAGAGGACCGGCCCTGAAGATCCAAGGATCATAGTGGGGTCCTGGGACATTTGCTAGAGTGTCTCGAATCGGAGAGGAGCTTGCCCCTTGCCTCGACTCATGAAGGAATCCAATTTCCAATACGATATATGCGGATGTGATTGTATTACTAGTATGGCGACATGATATATGGTACCCATGCCGTCTAGGATTGATATTTATGATTGAATTTGCTTTTGAAACATATATGCACTAGTAATAATATCAAACACTTTTGTTTTATTCGTATGAAGCATCTTTGGCCAATATAAGGGAAAACTCTATCCTCCGGCTTGCGTTGCATTGTGTGATGGGACCTGAGTCTTATAATGGCTTCATTTTATAAAAAGCATTGCGTTGATTTAATCATTTACTTTATTTCATGCACTAGCACTCATTGGAGTAAACCCGTTCCGCGAAAGTGGCGTGGTCCTTTGATTTGCCTTATTATTGTTGTTAATAAGTTGAATAGATTTCTCATACCAGTCCCATGACTGACTCGTAGTTTGTTTCACCTTGCAAACTCGGGTGCCCTCATTTTCACACGGGCAGCCTAGTTACAGGTTTCTGATGCATCTTTTGGCTCATGGCGAGGCTTGACTACACTGCGCTGACTTGGATTTTCTCCGCCATTATTGTATCTATATTATGATTCCGCCATTGGCGATGTAGACTGATATTCCTTTTGTGTACTCTTTATGTATGATTCCGCCTCAGGCGATGGTGACTGATTATGTATCATTATGCACTAAGTTGTATCCTGTACTGTGCTTCTATGACGTGATGATATCTATATGATTCCGCTGTCATATGTGTGTAAATTATTCTATTTTCTGTTTATGCTATTATCTGTGATCTGCTAATGATGATTAATGTGTTATATTCCAATGATTATCCTTAACATCGTGTCACGGGGTTTTGGGATCGTCACAGCTGGTATCAGAGCTTTGGTTAACCTTAGTTCTGGAGTCTAACACATTAAACACTTCGTCAAAATAGGATCAGTAGTATTCTAAGGCAAGTCACTCATTAGAGATAGGACTAGTAAAGTCCTAGAATGAGCTGAGCAGAATAGCAAAACCAATTGATCAGTCCATCGTTATCTTTCCATAGAAATTTCTGCTTAACTATGCAATAGACTATCATTTCTGTTAGCTGACTTTTTCGTTGCTTATACAGAACTTGACAAATGGCTACCAGAGCAGCCGCCGCTAGAGAAGGCCGTGCCGGCCGAGGCCGAGGAAGGGGAGAAATCCCAGCTCAAGAAGGACCTTTGATACAACCTCCGGCAGCTCAATACTTCGAGCTTGACCGTGTAGCTAAGAGATATAAGAACTTAGGAGGCAAGACCTTCTCGGGAACTGGCACCGTAATAGAGGCCCTTGCATGTCTCAAAACATGCGAGAAAATTCTTGAAGGCCTAAGGCTTGGAGACGAAGACAAAGCTATTATGGGCGCCTGGCTTATGCAGGAACAAGCTGAATTATGGTGGGAATCTCTTACCGCCGGGAATAGAGAAGCTGGAAGAACATGGGATGGATTTAAAGAACTATTCAAGGAGAAATATGTCCCAGAGAAGCTTTAGAAAGAATGCACGATGACTTCGCCAATCTCCAGCAAGGGGATCTTTCCGTGCAAGATTATCTGAACAAATTTACAATGTTGTCGCCCTATGCTCCAGAGCTCGTCGCCACCGCGAAATCCAAAAATAAGAGGTTTATCCTTGGACTAAGACGACAATATCATGATAGAGCCATGGCCCATGTCAAGCTGGAATTCAACGAGCTAGTGGAAATGACATGCAACTATGAAGACCTTGATCAAAGGCATCTGGATCAGGATCGCGCTAGAAGCCAAGCCGGAAACAAGCGCAAGCCTGCTGTAAATCAGGGCGAGTCAAGCCAAGCAGCATCTTCAAAGCCTCAGATTGGCAAGCCGCCAAGAGGAAATTGCTTTAACTGTGGTAAGCCAGGGCACTACTCAAACGTCTGCACAGCTCCGAAGAGGCAGAAGACGAATTCTCAAGGCTCGAGCCAAGGCTCTCAGAACCCTCGCTCGTGCTTCAACTGTCGCAAGACCGATCATCTGGTCAAAGACTGTCCTTTGCTGAAGAAAGCTACAGTAGCTCATGTCTATGACGGGTCTAGCCCGCCAGCTGCTTCCGATGGAGCAGGTAAACCCGATGTTTTGGGAGGTACCCTTACAATTAAAATTATTCCTGCTTCTGTATTATTTGACACAGGTGCATCGCGTAGTTTTATTGCTAGAAACACAGTGCACAAATTAAAGTTAAAACAGCGAAAGCTTAAAGAATCGGTTGAAGTTCATAACCCGATAGGGGGTCCTATTACTCTCGGTTCATATTGTAGAGTGCCAATCTCTTATTCTTCCTACAAGTTTCCCATTAATTTAATCGTTATGGATTTTCCCGAATTCGACGTTATCCTGGGGTTAGAATGGTTAACGAAATACGAAGCCGAAGTGAATTGTGCGGAAAGAATCGTTAAAATTCGAACGAAGCTTGGATATATTACGATTCCCTGTCATGGTTCGGATCCGAATAGAGAAGGATTTTGGTCAACATTAGAACTTATCCCCACTTCCATGGAAAAGATTGCGATTGTTAGAAACTATGCGGATGTGTTTGAAGAAGTTGAAAACTTACCTCCGCAAAGAGAAATAGAATTCCGAATCGATCTAATTCCCAATGCCAGACCAGTGGTGCATCCAATTCGTAGAATGACTCCGAAGGAAAAATAAGAATTAGGCAATCAAACTCATCAACTGTTGTGGAAAGATCTAATCAGACCGAGTTTTTCTAATTGGGGTGCAGTTGTTGTGTTTGTCCCAAAGTCAGACGGTACTCTTAGATTATGTGTTGATTACCGAGACCTCAACAAACAGACGCTTAAAAATAAATATCCATTACCCCGCATTGATGATTTGCTAGACCAATTGAATGGGGCGAAAGTATTTTCTCGAATGGACCTAGCTACAGGTTTTCATCAATTGAGAATAGCAGAAGAGTGTGTTCCTTTGACAGCTTTCAGAGGTCCAGACATATTTTATGAATGGTTAGTAATGCCGTTTGGCCTATGCAATGCTCCAACATACTTTGTCGATCTAATGAATAGAGTGTTCAGGGGAGTTCTGAATAAATTTGTCCTCGTCTTCATCGATGATATTTTAATCTACTCCAAATCAAAACCCGAGCATGAAAAACACATTGAACAAGTATTGGAGATTCTAAGGAAGAACGTCTTCAAAGCCAAATTCTCTAAATGTGTCTTCTGGCAAGAAGAAGTTAAATTTCTTGGCCATGTCGTGTCAGAGAAAGGAATTTCTGTTGACCCAAGCAAAATAATAGCGATTCAAGACTGGAAACAACCCACTACTCCCACAGAAGTTAGAAGTTTTATGGGGTTGGCTAGTTATTATCGAAAGTTCGTTTAGGATTTTTCGAAGATATCCGGTCCGTTAACGAAGCTCACAAAGAAACATGAGAAGTTTAAGTGGACTTCCGACTGTGAAGAAGCTTTCCAGGAATTGAAATCGAAGCTGACCACCGCGCCAGTGTTAACAATTATTGATGGCAATCAGGATTTAACGGTTTGGACAGATGCTTCTATTAGAGGTCTTGGTGCAGTGTTAATGCAGAGAGGCCAAGTAGTCGCTTATGCAAGCCGCCAACTGAAACCGCATGAGAAGAATTATGTAACTCATGATCTTGAGCTGCTAGCCATCGTTTTTGCCTTGAAAATCTGGATGCATTATTTATTGGGTGAGAAATTTATACTGTACACAGATCATCAATCATTGAAGTATTTATATACCCAGAAAGATCTGAATCTGAGATAGCAGCGTTGGCTAGAATTTCTTGTAGCGTATGATCTGGATATCTTGTATACGCCGGGGAAAGCTAACGTTGTAGCGGATGCACTTAGTAGAAAAACCGCAATTGTTGCCCATCTTATAATTACACCTAGCTTGATCGATAAGATATGTGCTCTCCAGAAGAATGATTATTTCATTCAAAAGATCAAAGGAAGAATCCAGAAAGGAGAACCCTCGAGCTTTCAAGTAAATAAAGAAGGAGTTTTGAGGCTGAATGGGAGAAGTTGTGTTCCCAACCTTCCTGAGCTCAAAAGAGAAGCGCTAAATGAATGCCATAAATCCAAATTTTGCATCCATCCTGGGGTGAGTAAAATGTACAACGATATCAAACGCACTTTCTGGTGGAAGGCAATGAAAAGAGATATTTCTTTGTATGTTAGCAGATGCCCTACTTGTCAATTGGTCAAGAGTGACCAACAGAAGCTAGCTGGACTGTTGCAACCGTTGGAATTCCCAGGCTGGAAATGGGAACAGATTTCCATGGATTTCATAGATGGTTTGCCGCGAACCAAGAAAGGTAATGACAGCATTTGGGTAATCGTAGATCGCTTCACGAAGACTGCCCATTTTATACATGTCAGGTCCAATAGAACCGCTCAAAGTCTAGCACAGATATATTTCAGAGAAATTGTTAAGCTGCATGGAATTCCCATCAGCATAGTCAGTGATAGAGATCCCCTATTTACTAGCAAATTCTGGGAGGCTTTCCAGACAGAATTGGGAACAAAACTGAATATGAGCACCGCTTATCACCCTCAAACAGATGGCCAAACTGAGCGGGTGAATAGAATTCTAGAAGATTTATTGCGGGCTTGTATAATCGATTTTGGTGGGTCATGGGAAGATCATTTGCATTTGGCAGAATTCTCATATAACAATAGCTATCAAGCAAGTTTGAGAATGTCACCATTTGAAGCATTATATGGCAGACCATGCAGATCTCCAGCATGTTGGGTAGAACCTGGCAACAGACTTGTACTAGGACCCGATATGATTAGAGAAGCATCTGATAAAGTGGACTTCATCAAGAAGCGATTGAAAACCACCCAAAGCCGACAGAAAAGTTATGTAGACTCTAGAAGGAGAGATTTGACATTTACTATTGGTGATCATGTTTATTTAAAGGTTTCTCCGATGAGAGGAGTAATCAGATTTGGAAAGACTGGGAAGTTGGCACCGAGATTTATTGGTCCTTTTCCTATACTTGAGCGAATTGGAACTCTTGCTTATAGGGTTCAATTACCAGGTTGGTTGCCTGGAGTGCACAATGTTTTTCACGTATCTCAACTTAGGAGACATGTGCATGATCCGGGTCTTGTTGTAGAAGAAGAAACGCAACGGGATGTGGAGATAACTCCAGAACTAGCACTCAGGAGAGAGCCATTAAAGATTGTTGGCAAAGAAACTAGAGAACTCAGAAGCAAAAAGGTTCATTTAGTTAAAGTGCAGTGGAGCAGTGATCCTAGAGACTGTACTTGGGAAATTGAGGAAAGCATTAAGCAAGCTTACCCCAAATGCAGAGTGGATATCTATGACTAACTCCGGTGCAAGGTACTTTTACAATACTTTGCATTTACATTTTATTTCCTACTTTACTGTTGTTTCCTTTTCGGGGACGAAAAGTTTTAAGTGGGGGAGATTGTAATAACCCGGAAAATACGAGCCAATTTAAAAATTTTAAATTAATTATTTCAAAGGAATTTGAACAATTGAAATAGAATATTTCAATAAAATAGTGAATTAGGAATAGTGAGTCAGTTTGAAAATTTGAATTCAAACTTTGACTAACTGTGCAGGGTGGAAAATATAACGGATTTTAGCGAAACCAAAAATATTTAAATCTGTTAGTCAATAACTTTCTAACGGATCTGAAAAATCGAAGTTTCATAACGGGAATCAAAAGTTATGGCCGAATGAATTTTCAGAAGGGTCGGTATATAGAATATATAGCCCTGGAAAATTGATATTTTGCATATGACCTCGGAATTCGACGAAACCACTTTTGTTGGGTCCGGGATGTCAAACTATTGCTAGGTTTCAAATTTCATAATTTTTGAAGCTAGTATGTGAGTGTGGCAAAAGAAAATGTGTTTGGTCGATTTCTGTTAAATTGGATCGACCAGAAAATGGCCATTTTTCAAACGACCTCAGAATTCGACGAAACTAGTTTTGTTGTGACCGTAGCGTCAAAACATAGCTAGATTTATTTTTCTGGAATTTTTTGAATCAGTTTGTGGCCCTGGCAAATTGAAATGTGCGTTCAGAGTTAAAAATTAAATGTATTATACTTTAAATTGAAAAATAACTGACTGTAACAGTTGAATTGGCCTACGAAACATATCCCGTTGTGTCCGGAATGGGGGTATTTAGCTAGGGGCGACAGTCGTTGGGTTTAAAAAGGAGTTCGTTTGAGAAAACACTATTTAAAAATTTAATATAGTCCTCGACCAATCATATTTCTCCATTCATAAATTAAAAAAAAAATATCAGAACACCCCCCCCCCCCCCCCGACCCCGACATCGACGACGGAAACCCTTTTCCCCCTTCCCTGGCGATTTCCGATCGCCACAGCCCGAATTAGCTCATCCCCCAGTTCAACTTTTTGTAGTTCTCCCTCCCCTCTTCAAATCCATATAAGGAGCTCCCCCTATCGTCGCCTCTACGTCGAGATATCCCCTCCCAAAGTTCCGACCTTTAAGCCGCCGCCGCCGCCGATCTGGACCACCGAACGCCACCGAACCGCCGCGCGCCTGTAGCCCTCTCGAAGCTCTTCCATGTCCAACTCCCTGATCGTCCCCTCGTGCCCCGGTTCTCGCGAAAACCGCAAACCTAGTTTCGAAGCTTTGTGAAAGTGAGTTTTTATTTGATCTTTACACTTTGAAAAATCATATCTTTTTGGTGTGTTGACGAAATTCGATGAAACAGGAAACATCGGGACCGCAAGGAAGCTCTCTACCCAATAGAAGAAGCTGCGGATTTTTCTGGCATCGTATCGATTTTTAGCACTCAGAAAACCAATGTGAGAAATCTAAATTAACGTGAAATTGAATGGAAAATGTCGTGTATAATTTATATAAGCGAAACATAAATTACATACGTGTTGTATACCTCATGTACATGCGTAGTGTAAGCTATATAAGCGAAGTATGAATTTTTACATGCATAGAATAAGTGATATATGTGTTGAAATGCAAGTGAAATATAGCAAATATATATTATATTATATATATGTATATATACTCCCCTCGTCCACAAACCATGGACGATATTTATTATGGTGAATTGGTGTGAAATATTGGGTGAAAAATACGAATGGTTGAATAATTGTTTGTGGTTGATATTGTTTGGTTGTGGTTGAAAAATACCCATTGGTGATTGAAATGAATTGGAAATATTTGTGGAAATAAAAATAAACATGCCGCCTGCGTGCGAATTAGATGCATGAATCCCCATTGTCAAAAACCGCGAGGTTTTAAGGTAGAGCGAGGAGCCGTACTAGGGACGGTGCCGGTTTTAACTACCCTGTCGTTATGCTGCCGAAATTTCGAATAATCTTTGTGTGTTAGAATTATTTTCATATGTTGAAATTATTTTCATGCATTGAAATTAAAGTCATATGTTGAAACTATATCCATGTGTGGAAATTGTTCATGTGTTGAAAAGTGTTGTGTGAAAATTAAATTCATTTATGAATGAATGAAGTGTATGAACAATAAAAATCACATTTTATATATATATATGAAGTATGAAAAATATTCGCCTTATATAACTAATTTCAACAATAAAAATCCCATCTTTCTAATATGAACAACATAAATAAAATGTCCATGTGTGGAGATACTCATTTGTTGAGAAGTGTGTGTAGTGGAAAAGTTCATGTGTTGAATAAAAAGATCGAACAATAAAAATTACATTTTTATTGAAACTATGAAGTGTTGAAACATCTATTTGTTGAATAAATATTTTAAATGATAAAAACATCATTTTTATCATATGTGTGATATGCTAAAGATATGCGGACATTGAAATAAATATTTGTGAAAGAAATAGCATTTTTAATATGCATAGGAACTAAATAAAATAGTCATGTGTTGAAATCTATTTTAGTTCGCCAAGATTATCATCTTTGAAATGTGAAGTGTTAAAAATAGCCACTTGTTCAAATAAACGTGCATGAGTTGAAATATACATTAACTAGCTAATGATATGATTTTAGCCTATGCATGCAACATTAGAATGAATGGTGTTTTTAAACCAAAGCAAATCAAATATGAAATTGAATGGAAAATGATAAATGTTAGAAATTGTATATATGTACATGCATATCTATTGAACAGGTTAAAGAAAAAGGGGCTAGAGAAGAGAAATAGAATTTTGTGCCCGACAAATAGATACACATTTACCGCTTTGTTTGGGTGATGATTTTATGAGCCTGTTGGCTAGCCGCTTGGCTTTTTCTTTTTCTTTTTGATATGAGACGCCCGTGTGGCTATTTGGGAATTTTCCCAGACCCTCCCGTACAAAGGAGGTTATGGAGAAATTTTCCAAAAATTAAAGGCGTTAGTGAAATAATTGAAGTGGAATCGATATAGGAATTTTTGAATGAACTATATTTATATAAATATATAAATATAAATAGAATTAAAACGAAACGTGGCCGTGCAGTTCATATTTTGAAACCGTGATTTCAAATGACTAGTGCGAAAGATCCGACCATTGGATTTTCCCGAAACCTCAACCGTTGGGTTCGCCTTGGAAATATCTTTCCAACGGCACCAATTTTGTGAAGATCCGACGGTTGGATTGTCTGGAATGTTTAATTCAAAACTGAAGAAAAATAGCGGCAGAAACGATTATATTTATATATAAATATAAATATAATTAAATTAAATCGAATAACGACGCTGCAGTTCGTAAATTGAAATCGTAACTTCAAATGGTTAGTGTGGAAGATCCGACCGTCGGATTTTCCCAAAACTGAAACCGTTGGATTCGTTTTGAAATGACCTTCCTAATGATGTAAAATTTGTGAAGATCCAACGGTTAGATTTTCAGATATGTGTAAAACAAAATTAGTGAAAAGCAGCGCCGGTGCATCGACACGACCTGAAACGTCGTTTAATTAAAATATAGCCGTTTTTAATTAAATAAAAATGGCGATATATCGTTATAAAATACTATTGACGATATAGAGTGGAAATAAACCAATTTTGTTGTGTTGGCTTGAGATATGATGGTTAAATGTATTTGACATGAAATTATAACTAAATAACTGAAATGTGAATGTTGAATAGTCCAACCATGTGAATAATTGATTTGAAAATCTAAATATACGTGGGTTATTTGAAAAGGCCGAGTTTATCTCATTTCAAATAATCGATCGACGTTGAGAAGTCGAAGAGTCGAAGACGACTGAAGACTGACGATCTCCACATTGGATGGATGGGCGCTACTGATACTCGAGACTGGAGTAGCTACCATGAAGGAATTGAAGTAGTAGCCGTCCAAACATAATGTTGATTGTACGGATATGCGAGGAATTGGTGCCTCCGGTTTCGTTCAGACCCAGAACGGACTTGTAAATGGACTGTGTGTCTGACATTGGATTTTGTTCTGTGTTGATCGATCTCTGTTAAATATATATCTGTTTGGCGGCGGAGAATTTATTCTCTTGCTTAACGCCCTTCTCTGAGACGTACGAGCTCAGAGGTTATGTATTGACAGAAATCAGTCGCATGGAGTAGATTGCCTGTGTGGCACGCTTGAGTGGCATATGATCAAGGCTTCTGTTGCAAAGCAAAGTCTTGTGGTTGATGATCAAAGCATGGTCTGTGTGACGTAGCTTTGTGTATAACGTGAATTCGCGAGCCTCACACCCCGGTATGAGTCAAAAACGGGAGAGTGACTACAGGGAGAGCACGACGTTTCTTTCTAGCTAAGGTGGTGTCAGTGACCTACCAGCCCTGACATTATATATACTTTTCACCTGTGTGGTTGTTGGAATGCGAGGCGCCTCGATATAGGTCTGTAAGGACCGGGAAACGTGTGTTCAGGAATAATTAATCCTCAAAAGTAAGAGAGGACCGGCCCTGAAGATCCAAGGATCATAGTGGGGTCCTGGGACATTTGCTAGAGTGTCTCGAATCGGAGAGGAGCTTGCCCCTTGCCTCGACTCATGAAGGAATCCAATTTCCAATACGATATATGCGGATGTGATTGTATTACTAGTATGGCGACATGATATATGGTACCCATGCCGTCTAGGATTGATATTTATGATTGAATTTGCTTTTGAAACATATATGCACTAGTAATAATATCAAACACTTTTGTTTTATTCGTATGAAGCATCTTTGGCCATTATAAGGGAAAACTCTATCCTCCGGCTTGCGTTGCATTGTGTGATGGGACCTGATTCTTATAATGGCTTCATTTTATAAAAAGCATTGCGTTGATTTAATCATTTACTTTATTTCATGCACTAGCACTCATTGGAGTAAACCCGTTCCGCGAAAGTGGCGTGGTCCTTTGATTTGCCTTATTATTGTTGTTAATAAGTTGAATAGATTTCTCATACCAGTCCCATGACTGACTCGTAGTTTGTTTCACCTTGCAAACTCGGGTGCCCTCATTTTCACACGGGCAGACTAGTTACAGGTTTCTGACGCATCTTTTGGCTCATGGCGAGGCTTGACTACACTGCGCTGACTTGGATTTTCTCCGCCATTATTGTATCTATATTATGATTCCGCCATTGGCGATGTAGACTGATATTCCTTTTGTGTACTCTTTATGTATGATTCCGCCTCAGGCGATGGTGACTGATTATGTATCATTATGCACTAAGTTGTATCCTGTACTGTGCTTCTCTGACGTGATGATATCTATATGATTCCGCTGTCGTGTGTAAATTATTCTATTTTCTGTTTATGCTATTATCTGTGATATGCTAATGATGATTAATGTGTTATATTCCAATGATTATCCTTAACACCGTGTCACGGGGTTTTGGGATCGTCACACTTTACTTTGAATTAAGGTTGGATTCAATTCCCGGAAATCCGTTATCATTTTAACCCTTATTCATTTTCTAAACCTTATATTTCAAAACAATCTTCATTGATTCGTCATTATCCCGAAACTACCAAATCTTTATTTGGATTTGAATTTCCATTCCTAAAGATTTAAATAATATTTTCAAATATAAGTTAATATAATTTAATCGACTTATATTTGATATTGATTCACAACTCAGGCAAATAATATCAGAATTTGGATACAGATATGTTTTGAAATTTCTGATCGTATTTGTCTGCTCCTGTAAATCCATATCGAATATCAGACGACAAATTCTATCAAAACTCATTCCCTCTTCAATTAAAATCTTATTTCAATTCCATATCATATATTTATTTATTTTTTAAATCAAATACTTTTTCATAATGATTCATGTTTTGAAATCTTTAAATTCAAATCATTTCAAAGAAATTGTATAATAACGTTAAAAGCGTTACCTAAAGCGTTGTGAAATGGTTATTTAATCAAATAGATCCAAAATCATTCCGAATTCACAATTTAAAACTCAAATCACTTTTTAAATAATAAAATATGATTTATCATATTTTATGGATTTTTTAACTAATTTTTAATAGTCCATTCTATTCGATTTTTCATTACGGTCGACTAACTGCACGTATAGCGATCTTTTAAAATTTTAATTTGAACCTAAATCGAAACCATACGATGGAATTTGAAATTTCCTCTTCTATACAAAACCCGTTATCCATAGAAATCTATTGTTTTTTCGTTTCACGTAAATTCGATTCAAAATGTTCAAGTTATGATCATTTGAAATATAAAATTGATATTATCGAACTGTCGTACGTGACGCGTTCGATTGTCGTTATATAACATTTAAAAAAAATCATTCCGTTCCTTTCTCCAAACAGATTCCATTTCCATAACTTAGAATAAAACCATATTTCAAATCTTGCTTTCTCGAAATGATATTTTAAACCAATATTATTTTTATTCAAAATTTCTATGTTAAATCAAATCGAATAATATTTAAAAAGAAAACTTGTTTGATTATTTTATAAAACAGGAATTCACATAAAATCAAATATTCTTATGAAATCTAATATTCATAAAAAATTCATTTTTTCCAATTTGCCGAATTCTTCATAACATATTACATTAAATATTTAATGATTATTCCAAACTTGTTAAATCCATATTTTCAACATAAGCATTTCAAAATAATTCTTTTCATTTCAAATTCTTCATATCACATTGAATTGGACATTAAATGATATCATTTCCAATCTCGTTCAAACCGTTTCAAAACAACTAAAGTTGTCATAATAAATTTCACACTTTTAGTTTAAACAATAATAATTATCAAAACTTGATAAATCATTTACAATTGACTGTTAAAACAGTGTTATCAACGTTGAATATCATTTCCCAATCCTTATCAAATATTTAAATAGCAATGAACGGTCTAAATTATGTTCAAAACCAATCCATTTCATTCGAATAGATTTTTGCTCATTTTGATTTCCAAATGGTTTTAAATTCTGATTTAAAACTGATTCACAACCTTATTTTAAATAAACAAAATTTCATTTACATGGAAGGAGAATGTGAATCGATTACCCGTATCGTTGCACAGCTATGGTGTATGGGTGAATTCATGAAATCAGAACAAATCAAATAACGCAACCAAACAATCAAGCACTATATCATCCATCACAACCACAACAAAATCAATTAACTATGCGCAGAGCGTTACAGTTAATAACGCTCAATGTAAGGGTGTTTATAACTGTATGAACATCATCGAACCACCAATAACAATCATTTATAGTAATTCATGATCATTCACTAATCATAATAACTAATTTAAATAAATTAAAATTAAAATTATCACCTGCATTGCGATCCAATTTAACCGTAAAATTTGTATGAACTACTAACAGAGCCTACAACGATCACAAACAAATTTCTACCAAAGCCGCTACCTCTACCGTTGCACGCCCACTTCTTCTTTGCGAATATCGTATGTATATTAAGTTTATACACCCAAACACTTAATAATATTATCCAATTTTTTTTGAAGTAAGAAGAGGTCGAGCGGTTAAGTGGTGAAGCTTAGATGTCGGAGTGGCATGTGAGCGGACTGGAGCTTGTGGTGAATAAAAGAAATGGGTTTGCGGACTAAGGAGAGACAAAAGGAAGAGGCTACGGACTAGAGTGGTGCTACCGGTGGCTCGAAGTTCTCTGTGGAGTGACTACGGCTAAAGTGGGGTAGTGGACTGGTTTGTTGACATGGGGGAATGGGGTTTTGATGGTGCGGATGGTCAGGGCCGAGAGCAGCTAACGGCTTTGCTGCAGATACACGGAGGACAGTGGAGTGATGTGGTGATGCGCGGAGACAAGGCATCTTTCTAAGGAAGGGAAGGATTGAATAGTTGGCCGAGGAGTGGACTTGCAGTTGGGTGGTCACGTGGGTTCTAGGGGTGCTGCGGACTGGGAATTGAAGAGAAGGAGCGTGAGCAGGGTGGTGGACTGGAAGCAATTGTGAAGCAATGGGCAAAGGAAAGTGGAGGGGACGCATACAAGGGAGGTTTGTGGTGAAGGAGAGAAAGAGAATCATGGTACGTTGAAGGTCGTAGAGAAGAGAGTATGAGGCGGTGTATCAAGATAATGGAGAGGATGGAAAGTTTCTAGAGTGGGGAAGACAAAGTGGAAGGGGGAGAACGTGAAAAGCTGTTGTGAATAGGTAGTGAGAAAATGGTGTGCGCATGTATCCCTTTTATAATTGATTTTAAGGGTACTTTTGTCTTTTGAAACCAGTACACATGTCCCTTTATAAAAATTCTTATTCATGCATCGTTACAGCTGGGAGAACACGGGTAAATTTGCATGCCGATTTCTAGTATACACATGTCCATTCGTTAAACAAAAGTCCATTTAAATGTAGCTGATATCAACATGTTTCATCGTTAGATAGTATTTAAAGTTTGTATGTAAGGAGTTCGTACCCAAAACAATATTCGAACGTGATATCCCAAGGCAGTCAGTTAAAATAATAAGTTTATTTAAGCAAACGGTTCAAATGTCTGAAGTGTAATGACCCAAACTTCCCCGTAAAGGAAAGAACGAATTGCTTTGAGAACAAGACGAATCAGAACACAAACAGAAGAACATTTCATTGCTTATTACAACAATTCCATCAGAATACAAGAATATACAGAGTATGAATAAATATTACACATTTACTAAGTATCAGAGATTTACAAGTTACAATGCAGCGGAAAATAATACGAAACACAACTGAAGAGAATATACGGATACAGAGCTTTCCGAATATCATTCCAGCTGTAAACCAGGATCCTGTGAATATAAATCTGCAAAATCAAAACTACTAAATGCCCACGTGGAAAATAGGGGCACCCAGAGTTTATGTTAAAACATTAAACTCCAGGTCAGTCTTGTGACTGATGTGAGAAGTAAAACAGTCATTTAAAACTTTACTTTAAATCAGATATATCAAGGGACCACGCCGTACGAAACGTGTTTCCTTCCAAGAATACCAGTGCATAAAACAAAACAGCGCAATGCTTTTAGGAAAAATGAGGCTATTATAAGACCCAGGTCCTATCACACAATGCAACGCAAGCCGGGGGATAGGGTTTAACCTTATAATAGCCGAACATGCTTGGTACGTTTAAAACAAATCATTTGATACTATTATAAGTGCATAGTGTATAAAACAACTTCAAATATAAATGTATCAATCCCAGACGGCATGGGTACCATATATCATGTCACTAATACTAGGCTCTACAATCAATACCACAATTGTCATGTATTGGAAGTTGGATTTCCATCTGTGAACCAAGGCAAGGGATCGTCTTTACCACTTCGAGACTGTCTAGCCCAAGCCTCAGGAACAGCCGCAATTGCACCTTGGATCGTCAGGGCCGGTCCATACGGAGTGGATTAAAATGCCTGAACACTGCGTTTTCCCGCCCTATGGGGCGTAAATCTAGTCAGTATAAAGACCATCCATCGGCTCCGCAAAGACCGAAATAACCGAGGCGCCCCGCTATCCATCATCCGCATAAGTAAAACGTCAGGGCTTGCAAAACGCTGACACCACTCCTAGCTAAAAGGAAACTCATGCCCTCCTTGATGTCCTCTCCCGTTTCTGGTCCACACCGGGGTGTGAGGCTCACGAATCAATGCTACACAAAGCCATGCTATATTTAAGCCGTGCTTTGATCATCAACCACAAGACTCTGCTTTTCAACAGAAGCCTTGATCATTTGCATCTCAGCATGCCACACAGGCAATTCACGCTATACAACTGATGTCTATCGATCACACAGAATGAAATCCGACGTCAGACACACATCCATTTACAAGTTCGTTCTGGGTCTGAACGAAACCGGAGGCACCTTACTCCTCGTCCCGTATGTCCAATACAGAAGAGAGGTCCTCGCATATTCGGTCGATCTCCAAGTACGCCTGGACGATCACCACTTATTACCTTGTCTTGGGTGTATAGCCCAATCAAGACATCAGTAATCATCCAAACGATGTGAAGACCTCCAGTCTTCAACCACCACCTTCATCCTCGACACATCGTCGAATCAGTTATTCATAATGGGGTAAACCCGGTCTTTCTGAATAACTCGCGTATATAATAAACAAGTGTTATAAAAACACAACATACGCCTCATTCCAATCCAGAATATTCTTTATTCAAATATTCACATTCTTTGGGAAAGGTTCCCATTAATTTTATCAAAGATAAATTCTTTAAATTTATTCTTTAATCTTCTTTTGGATTTCAATTTAAACCAAATTGTGGTTTATCCAAACAAGTCGGGATTAGCGAATCTTACCGAAGTGATCATTTGTTTAAATTCCCAATCCCAACCTATTCATCCCATGAAGCAAAATTGGTAATACTTCATATCTAACACCACGGTGTTATCGGTAAATTCAATTACCATTCCACCTTCAAATCTAATTAAAGATTTAACTCGCCTAGAGCAAAACTGGTGATACTCCATTCTCGATCGTTTCAATCTAATTAAACATTCATTAAAACTCCACTTGGTTTTAATCTTTCCAAAAATCAATATTAATGATTATTTAACTTGGGAAATCATATCCTGTCTTTAACTGGGTTAAATAACTAATGTCATCTAAAACACAGTTCACGATAAACCCAAAATTACATTCCATCAGCCTTTAACCGTAAATTAGCAAGTGAACAATTCCCTAAGTATTAACCTCGAAGGCCGAAACCAACATCAGATCAATACCCAGGAAACCATTCAACTTAACTAATCTCCAGTTAGTTTCTGATTTTCATAACTCCGTTGGGTCTATGAACAGTATTTTTTTAAAGATACCATTCACGACAACCCAAAATCTCATTCCATTGTTATTCGGGTTAAAGAACAAGTGTTATTTAAAACACCGTTCACGATAAACCCAAAGAATAATTTCAATTCTGTTCCAATTAAATATTGATTAATTGGTATACTTCATTAAATCTAAATAAAAAGATTTAGTCTTTTCTCAACTGGGTTCAAGAACAGTGTTAATGAAGACACCATTCACGACAACCCAAAATCACATTTGATATTAAATACAAGGGTCTGAATAGAAAATATATCGGCTTATATTCAATATCAAATTCTGGAATCAACAAATATCGTATTGGAATAATGATATATATATATATATCTCTTCCAAATTCCTCCACAATATCTGTATAATCACGAAACCCAATATTGAAATATTCCGAAGATAATTTCGATTCAAATCCATTACAATTCATATATTGGAAATTCTGGTTATTTTTAAAACCATTTCAAATCCAATTTATTTATTTTAAAAATAATTGGATTATAATTCTAGTTCAAAACTAGTTCATTTCGATAAATATCTATTTTTTTCTTTTCAAATATGGAAGTTTTCATCCCAATTCTTTCCAAATCATTTCTTATGATATTACACTAATTATTGATATTTTTAATAATTTCATCAAGGCCCGTACAGTCAATTTCCATAAACCGCCATCGAAATGCACTTACAACGACCTTTTCCAAATTTAATTTGGACATAATTCCAAATCCAACCGTTAGATTTCAAATCTCTAATATTCGTTAGAAATCTCTTTTCGATACGAACCCAATGGTTCCGGTTTTAGGAGAACCCGACGGTCGGATCTCCCGTGATGTCCGTTCGAAGTCAATGGTCGAAATTCGCGAACTGCCGCAGCGCGGCGCGTTCATTTCAAGCCATTATGTTATATATATAATATATACTTCATCAATTTCCATTTAAAACGCATTTTATAAATAGTTTTAAATTCGTTTTCAAAACGATTTCAACTTCATATTCAATTTCAAATCAAAATTGAATATTCATTATCATCGATACATAAATGATAATATTTTCAAAACATTAAATTTTGAAATCATTTCCTTTTCGATATTCATTATAAAAATGAATAAAATCGATATAAATATCGTTCACGTCAAAATGGCGTTAATCTAACCAACATGGCTTTATATATATTTAAATATATTCGTGTCCATCCCAAATCGGACATCAAAATCATATTTTGATCCTTTACTGAATATTATTTAAAATATCCATTATTTTAAAATATTTGTTATTTTAAAATATTCATTTTCTTTTCTGAACTGGAATCGGACACAGTCAATTACCATATAATTTGATTTATATGGATTTCATACACACATGTACACAACAACAATCAAACACAGTCAACCATCATCCAGAGTGCATTCTACACTGCATAAGCATCAAATATAAATATTCAACGCTTATAACAGTCTGTCAACCAATCGATTGACATACAACTAAATATTGGGATTAGTGTATGTCCAATATCATCCCAATAACCGTGTGGGGTTTCAATCAACAAATAATTAATTTTGTTTGTGCAGTTGGGCGATGTGTAAAATATATCTTCCCAATCAATATCCGTCAAATGTGTGTACATAAACAAATCGTCCGATTTGTTTTATAAATATTTTTATTATTCATATACACGTTAAAAATTATATTTTTAACTATAAAATATTTATTTCCATTCCACATCACACAATCATTTTTTCACAACATAGTCAAACAAACAAACAAGTCGCCCATGATCTGTGGACGACGGGTGTCGGAGCTGCTAAGCACCGTCTGCATCCTAGTATATATTTCTAACTAGAAAATTTATTAAAAGTGAGAAGTTCTCACCTTTGGGATCCACTCCTCCATTCTCTATTTCTGAACGGTTTGGATTTGCCCAAAATTCCAATGCGACCTTTTCCCGCTGTTCATAGTAAAAATCATATTTTTAATCCGATTTTATACATTTAAAATCATATTTTCAATTAACCATTCAAACAATAAAAATCGTATTTTTACTTTGCTACTTGTCTGAAAAAATCACATTATTATATCGTCACTTTATGTACAAAAATCGTATCTTTATTTACCTTTCATACATATAAATATCCTATTTTTACTTTGTTCCCTAGATAATAAAAATCATATCTTTACTATCTCTATAATATAAAAATCAAATTTTTCCTTCACTACATATATAAAAATCATATTTTTATATTCTCTATTAATATAAATAAAAATCCTATCTTTTCATGCATATATAAAAATCGAATTTTTATAACTTTTCATATTATAAAAATCGTACCTTTATTTTATAAAGATCTAATCTTTTCATCGTTAAAAACCTCGTCTTTACATCGTTGAAAATCTCATCTTTACATCGTTGAAAATCTCATCTTTTCAATGCATGACATTCATAAAAAAATCACTTCTTTTATAAATTAAAAATCGCCTCTTTTATAAATTGTTATCCTTCATAAAACAATGCTCATGTAAATATAAAACTGATTTTTTTAACATTATATATACAAATTAAATAAAAATACCTTTTTTCTTTCACCGTTGACATTGTGGTCGGAGAAGGCAGCAAAAGCGGCGCAGGCGATGGAAGAGGGGGCAGCTCGCCGGCGATGGTGCTCCAGAGGTCGAGGCGGCGCTGTTCAGGCGGTTTTTCTAGCGGCGGAAGGCTTGGCTCGAATTCCAGGAAGGTGGAGAGTGATAAAGGGTCGAAGACGAGGAGGGGGAAGGGTGTCAGAGGGGAGGCGACGCAGCGGGGTGGGGTGGATTGCGACGGCGATCGCTCTGAAGGGTGGAGGCAGCAGGAAAATTATGGCGACGGGTTTGAAAGGGGGTTATGCGGTGATATAGGATCGTGTAGTATGGAGAATAGGATGTAGAGTATAAAGTAGAATAGTAAGCAGTAAATCACAAAGTCGATTTATACTGGTTCGGACCACTGTCCTACGTCCAGTCCCAGACTCACTTCTGGAATTTTACTAACACAACAACCCTCACTTCACACGGAGGAATATGTTCACAATTACCCGAACAGCCTAACGGGATTTCTTGCCTCAACTGATGAAGAGGACTTCCACAATACAAAGATATTTGACTTTTGAATGTGTTCCGAACAACACTAAGTAGTCACAATATAGTACAATACTCCTATAGTCCTCACAAATGGTATTTTAGTGGATGTACAAAGGCTAGGATTAATACTAGATCGATTATAAAGGATGTGAATGAAAATAATCGATCTTTCTAATAAAATTTGAGAGAAAAATAGTTGTAGAGCAATTTTAGAGCAAAATCAATAGATTTGATCAAAGAAATTGTTGTAAGATCAATGGAGATGTTTGGGGCTTATATAATGATGAAGGGATGTCATTAGACTAGTCACAACCCTTCTAAAATATCAAAAATATGAAAAGGTTTGGTGAAAAACGAAGTGTCTTTTCATAAAATATAGCCGTTATTTACAACAATTAAGACAGCATTGAACAGTAGCGTTTGGCCCAAAAAAACGCTATCGTATGTCTGTTGAGGATATAGCCGTTATACCCTTTTGTAGCATTTCGGAATATAGCCGTTAAACCCTTTAATAGCGTTTCTGGACAAAATGCTACGGTTTTCTGCTACCAAAAATTCTGCAAAAACAGCCTTCTATATTCATCATTTTTTGACCATTCTTATCGTTTTTCTTGCAATAAAAAATTCCAAAAAATTATGAAAATTGCTTTATGATATATTAGATGTTATGCAGAAATTTTAGGTGATTTGAAGTTAATTTGTGGGGCTTTAACAATTCTAGACTATAATGACTTTATGTAAACTCAACTTATGATATGCATTCTTCTGAAGCTCATGAGCCAGTCTCTTCTTGTCTTCTTCCATCATTAGAGTCCAAATAGATTTTCAATCACCATAATAGATATTTAAATGCTTGAACACTACATAATTGATTAGCATCCTTCATGTATACGTTTTTATCCTCTTTTGTAATGTGTATCTTCATGTTGAACTTATTTCCTTTTCTCTTTTTGATACCCATGTACCTGCAAGTTAGCTCAGAGGTTCTTTGGTATAATTGTATAGTTGTTGTCGTCAAAATCCAACAATAGAGTTTCCAACATTCTCCCCCTTTTTGATGATGACAACTATACAATTAAAAATGTAATCATTCTATAAAATATTATTATTACGAAGGCTCCCTTTAAGTATAACATCTTCCTCTCAGTATAATATTTCCCTCTATCAATATACACATGAATTTCTCCCCCTTTGTCATTTATCAAAAAGAATGAGGGAATATAATAATTATTTTCTCCCTTGTCATAACTAGGCATTTCTGTGCATTACCAGTCGACTGGTTAGGCCATATTGCCTAGTCATGCACTTTTTATATATATATTCATATATATGTATTTGTGTTTGTGATATTTGAGGATAGATTTGAACATAAAAACATAGTCTAATATCACCTCCTTTTTGAATCAAAATTCACCTCCTTTTTGATTGATGATACACTCTTTCATTATCGTCGTCTTGTCTTTATTTTCTCCCCCTGAATGTGTGATATATGAGTATTTCTCCCCCTGAGGAAGTGATTATTGTTTTTCCAGATTCTCTGATTTAGCTTTGAGCTCAGTTTTCAAAGATATTAGAGATACTAAAATACCCTCCTTTCTGTTGTGGTGTACCTGCAACAAATATCATATACTTTGGTACCCACTTCCTCCATTAGGGTCGAGGGGTTAGATGGAAGGTAACCATACCTATGAGGGTTTAATGGTAACTTTGAAAATAAATTTTTTATTTTTAACTACTGAATCAAAATAATCATCAATATATTTTTCTCTGTTTTTCCAATTTACAGGAACCCAAATACTTAGATAGTTTCTTTTAATATTACCTGTTGTACTTCTATTATAAATGTTTCTTGTCATAGAAGCATTTGAATTACTATAGAAATTGGATCTTCGAGTTACATGTGCTTTAGTACTAGTAGTAAAACTTTTGTAATACATGAAACCATATCTAGTACTAGTTCTATGATTAGCTTTATTATACCCTAAGCCACTTTTATCGTGTAAAGGTCTAGAGCAGATAAAATATCATTTAAATAATTTTGACCTTTATTAAATTTCACGAACTTATTTGTACATTTTTCTAACTTGATTCCGAAGTTGCTATTGAAATTTTCAAAAGAAGTTTTGCAATCTTTTAAATCAATTTTCCTATTTAATTCAGAATTCTCATTCTTTAACGTACTATTCTCATTGTCGAGATGATCAATTCGAGATTCTGAGATATCTAAAGATGATTGCAATAAACTATTTTGTCTTTTTAAATCACAAATTTCTTTTGAAAAATTCTTCTTTTCTTTTTCAAATATAGTATATTGTTCATCTATGAAATCTTTAAGATTCACTAAATTAGTTTTCAAAATACCATTTTGATTTTCTAAATCTTCTTTTTCTTTTCTCGGTTTCTCATTTTCAAGTTCGACGAATTTCATCTTCTTTAGAATTAAGAAATTAAGTTGACCTAAATCATCATTATTTTTCATTAAAATTTGCAAATCAGAAAGTACCTTTTTGTAGTCCTCATTTGTTGTAACTTTGCTTGATTGGGACTTTTTGCTTGCCATGTCTCGATCACATCTCTTTCTGGCCATTAGTCTATAATGTCGTGACGATCAATAGAATACCAGACTCTAATACCAATTGATAGGGGGTTATGCAGTGATATAGGATCGTGTAGTATGGAGAATAGGATGTAGAGTATATAGTAGAAGAGTAAGCAGTAAATCACAAAGTCGATTTATACTGGTTTAGACCACTGTCCTACGTCCAGTCCCAGACTCACTTCTGGAATTTTACTAACACAACAACCCTCACTTCACCCGGAGGAATAGGTTCACAATTACCCGAGCAGCCTAACGGGATTTCTTGCCTCAACTGATAAAGAGGACTTCCACAATACAAAGATTTTTGACTTTTGAATGTGTTCCGAACAACACTAAGTAGTCACAATATAGTACAATACTCCTATAGCCCTCAAAAATGGTATTTTAGTGGATGTACAAAGGCTAGGATTAATACTAGATCGATTATAAAGGATGTGAATGAAAATAATCGATCTTTCTAATAGAATTTGAGAGAAAAATAGTTGTAGAGCAATTTTAGAGCAAAATCAATAGATTTGATCAAAGAAATTGTTGTAAGATCAATGGAGATGTTTGGGGCTTATATAATGATGAAGGGATGTCATTAGACTAGTCACAACCCTTCTAAAATATGAAAAGATTTGGTGAAAAACGTAGTGTCTTTTCATAAAATATAGTCGTTATTTACAGCAATTAAGACAGCACTGAACAGTAGCGTTTGGCCCAAAAAACGCTATCGTATGTCTATTGAGAACATAGCCGTTATACCCTTTTGTAGCGTTTCAGAATATAGCCGTTAAACCCTTTAATAGCGGTTCTGGACAAAATGCTATGGTTTTCTGCTGCGAAAAATTCTGCAAAAACAGCCTTCTATATTCATCATTTTTTGACCATTTTTATCGTTTTTCTTGCAATAAAAAATTCCAAAAAATTATGAAAATTGCTTTATTATATATTAGATGTTATGAAGAAATTTTAGGTGATTTGAAGTTAATTGTGGGGCTTTAACAATTCTAGACTATAATGACTTTATGTAAACTCAACTTATGATATGCATTCTTCTGAAGCTCATGAGTCTGTTTCTTCTTGTCTTCTTCCATCATTAGAGTCCAAATAGATTTTCAATCACCATAATAGATATTTAAATGCTTGAACACTACATAATTGATTAGCATCCTTCATGTGTACGTTTTTATCCTCTTTTGTAATGTGTATCTTCATCTTGAACTTATTTCCTTTTCTCTTTTTGATACCCATGTACCTGCAAGTTAGCTCAGAGGTTCTTTGGTATAATTGTATAGTTGTTGTCATCAAAATCCAACAATATAGTTTCCAATAGGGTTTTCTATAATGAAGAGGGTTGGGGGAAAATTTTAGGGTTTTATAATTTTTAATTTAATTCCTTTTTAAATTCCATAAAGTTGACTTTCCATTTGAACTCCAAATCGAACCCACCGACTGTCGTCCCTAGCTAATTACCCCCATTCCAAACACAATGGGATATGTCCCGCAAGCTGATTCAACCATTTCGATCAGTTTTCATTTAAACTAACATTTAAATCAATATATATTCAATTTGAATGCACATTTTAATTTACCTGGCCCACATACTGACTTTGAAAATTCCAAAAAAACTATTTCTAGCTTCATATTGATGATACGGTCCTAACAAAACTAATTTCTTCGAATTTGGAGACCGTTTGAAAATGGCTATTTTCTGGTCAATCCAAATTGACTAAAACTGTCAAAACACGTTTACCTTCGCCACACTCACATATTGATTCCAAAAATTATGAATTTTGGGATCTGGCAATAATTCGACATCCTGAATCCAACACAAGTGGTTTCGTCTAAAACGGAGGTCGTTTGCAAAATGGCTATTTTTAAGGGCTAAAATTCCATAGCGACTATTCTGAATTTTCAAGTGGACGTAACTTTTTATTCCTGCTATGAAATTTCAATTTTTCGGATTCGTTGGAAAGATATTTTCAAATAGATTCTAATATTTTTGGTTTTGCTAAAATCCGGTTTATTTTGAATCCTATACATTCATTTGAAATTTGAAATCGAATTTTCAAACTACCGCGCCATTTCCAATTCCTTTTATAATCAAAATAAATATTTATATTCTAACGTCGATTCAAATTACTATATACATTCTAATTCTATTCAAAATAAATTTCTCGTTGTTATTATTTAAAATATTTCATTTTAAATATTCAAAATTCATTAAAATTGCAAAAATAAATTTTTTAAATTGGTTCGGATTTTCCGGGTTGTTACAATCTCCCCCACTTAAAATGTTTTCGTCCTCGAAAAGGAACGAAGCTGAAAGTTGTTTTACTAATCAACTCAACTTTCAGTTTGGCTTTCATTCTTCAACTTTTCAGTTTCTAAGAATTTTCCAATTCTTCAAAAATTTGGCTAACACCCTAAATTTTCGAATTTTTTTGCTATAACCTCCTTTGTACGTGTTGTGGCCCGCAAATACATAATATCAGAGTTGACTACATACAACATACATCCAACCCAAATATCACGGAAATACGAATCATTTTTTTTAGACGAAAAAGGTAGAAGAAGAACAGAAACAACAACACAGAATCTCACATCGCAGCGGAAGAAATTATAATATATCATATCTTTGAAATACAAAATCTCAACTCTATAACATATACTTATTAGAGTACAACACTTACAACACAGCGGAACAAAACTCTATATAACTAACACTGAAGCCTCCTGCTCCAAGCTCCTTTAGATAGATCTATAAAATCCTGAACTACTTGACTGCCCGTACAAATTTAGGCACCCAAGAGTTTAGGTAGAACAAAACAAAATAAACTTTGGGTCAGTCATGGGACTGGTATGAGTAAACAGTTTAAAACAGTTTCAGAAAACTGAATGATATCTCATAAGACCACGCCGTATAACACGGAATAGGTTTTTCCCTTATGAGAATCCAAACACTTGACTTATCTTTCAAAATCCTTTTGAAAGGAATAATAATCTTTATATCAAAACTCTTTTGATATTATAATAATGTCTAAATCAAGTAAATAATAATCTAGTGGAACGTTTGCATCTCACATTCCACCTATATAATATACAATCAAAACCGCAAGCACTTATTAGGTAATGGATTTCCAAGTATGACAAGGTATGGAACCACCTTCCGCTGGTATATCTCTAGAGGAGAATACACCGAGTTCAACTAGAACATCTTGCAACTCAGCCACACATGACCGACCACTCATTTCGCTTGAGTGTATCGAATGTATATCTCCAACGGTTGGGATCAGCAACCGTTTCCCAAATGGGACAACATCAACAATAGATTTTTAGAAGTAAATGAAACTCTAGATCAGGTGATTATACACCCTAATAGGTGCGACCTACATAGCCATGCTGCCTGCCCGATTTCTGTCATTTACCGGTTGATGAGGCTTGAGGTTACGCTTTATCATCACATCAGATTCACTTCGAATGCCACATTGTCAGATCCATCGAAAATCACTAATTGACGTCTACAACAGTACATTACGTGTTAGCTAAAGAAGTTTCCTTCTCCGCTTCCAATCTTGGTACGGTTGAAGAAATCAATGTATGTGACCTTTCTGGAAATACTCTGATAGACATTCATCCATACAAGTCATCCAGGAACAGGATGAACCGAAGGCACTATTTAGTACATCCATCTTAGGCACTGTTATCTAAGACTAATACAATATCCTTTGCACTTTACTTCGTCTTCAATTTTCTTTGGCATATATGATTCGCAATGCTTATGCCAATACAGAGTGGTTCTTTGGATAATAATCCAACCAGTCTCTCCATATTGACAACGATGGTCAAAAACTTCGATAGTCTGTGATTTAACTATCGAATAAAAACAAGTGTTTCGATAGTCGATGATTTAACTTTTGAAGAAAACAAGTGTTCATCCAATTATCAAACCATCACTAAGCCCTTAATTAATATTCCATTAATTAAATCACTTCTCTATTTCTTTATCAATATTTGTTAACCAAATATTTTCAATAACCATATTGGCCTTTTACGTTATTTGGAAAACATTTCTGAATATCGCCTTCCTTTATTTTCTAAACTTTAGAAAATATATGTTATTTATAATTGGAAAATATTCCAATTACTTATCTCTTTTCTGATCTCATTTATTTCTATACTAAGGAAATATTTTTATTATATTTCCAAGCTTACACTTATTTGGGTTAAAACGGATGTTGTGTAAAACATCGTTACGACAACCCAAATACTATATTCAACTAACTCTTATCCAACATTGATTTTCGAGCCTGAAATCCTACTATTTATTTGTTAATAATGAAATCAATCAAGTTGGGGTATAACTACCTCTCAGACCTTGACTGAATAACATTTATAACGTCAAAACAGATATGACTACTTACTCGAATAATCAATACCATACAACTACTTATTCACTTTTAAACACGTATACGCTTTCTCTTTCTATTCTTACGAGATTTTATTCCTAGTCTTCCTTTTTGATTTTACTATTCTATTTTTAAGTTCGTTTCCTTATCGACTTCTACATATATTGATACGTTGATTTCTAACTATCAAATTGTCTTAAAAATATTCAAACTCCTTAAATTCCCAGAAAAATTCGCCATAACCTCCTTTGTACCGGGAGCATCGGGATATTTCAAATAGCCTCCCATGGCCCTCACCAATCCAAAAGAAAAAGAAAAAGCCAAGCGGCTTGCCGATACGGCGCATAGAATCTCATGTACGAATTAAATACATATCTTTTTATCGAGCATTCTATTTATATCTGTTCTAACACTTTATTCCAAACATGTCTCATGTATATCCATACATTTCTAATTCATTTCAACTTAATCCAATCGTTTTAACTTAATACAATTGTTTTAACATAGTTCGTTAATTGATTTGCAAATTAACTGGTTTGCCTATTTCACCTTCATATTTGAGTATAACATGTTCAAATATATTTTAACTTACTTATAAATCAAATCTAATTCTATTTTTAAGCTCGTTACTTCTATATTCAAAATTCCAATTCAATTCTATTTGAATTCTCTTTTCAAATTCCATATTCAATTCTATTTGAATTCTCTTTTCAAATTCCATATTCAATTCTATTTGAATTATCTTTTCAAATTCTATATTCAAATCTATTTGAATTCTCTTTTCAAATTCTATATTCAAATCTATTTGAATTCTCTTTTCAAATTCCATATTCAATTCTATTTGAATTCTCTTTTCTTTCTTTATTCAAATCTATTTGAATTCTCTTTATTCAAATTCCATTTCAATTCTGTTTGAATCTCCTATATTCAAATTTCAAATTCAATTATATGCATTATTTATAAACAACGTTTATAACTTCACTTAAAATCCTACATTATATATTTATAAACAATGTTTATAAATTCAATTCAAATCCCACATTTTAATTTATAAACAGAGTTTATAAATTCAATTCAAATACAACATTTTAATTTATAAACAGAGTTTATAAATTCAATTCAAATCCCATATTATAAATTTATAAACAGAGTTTATAAATTCAATTCAAATCCCACATTTTAATTTATAAACAGAGTTTATAAATTAAATTCAAATCCCACATTTTAACTTATAAACAGAGTTTATAAATTCAATTCAAATCCCACATTATAAATTTATAAACAGAGTTTATAAATTCAATTCAAATCCCACATTTTAATTTATAAACAGAGTTTATAAGTTCAATTCAAATCCCACATTTTAATTTATAAACAGAGTTTATAAATTCAATACTCGTTTTATATATATTCAAAACAAGTTAATATTTTCTATAGTTCATTAAAAAATCAAATTCTATTTCAAACTTTCTTTATTCATTCTTTAAACAAGTCTCGATTTCAATTCCTTTTGAAATCGATATTTCTACTTTTGGAAAATAGATTTCCCTTTTCAATTTCATACTTGTATTTATATTTCTGAATTATCCAATAATAATTCTTTTCACTTCATTTATAAACTTCGTTTATAAAAGAACTATTTATAAACTTAGTTTATAAAGGAACTTCTTGTTTTATTTCTGTAAAACAAGTTTATATTTCAAATCTATTTAAAAATTCAAATTCTAGAAAAATAGAATTTTCCTTTTTAAATCTAAAATACCCTTTTCCGATATTTTTATAAATCAATATTCAAGCCCCAGTGATATTTAAATACCGCAAACAGTCAGTTATCAAATCAAGGGATTTCTAACACATCATATATGACAGTATATATGCAAACAAATAAACAAACAGATAATATATTTTTGAGGAATACAGTTGGATTCCTCCAACCTGTTTTCCTGCATCCACAGACGTTAGTCAACATAGTAATACCCATCCTGCTTCGAGGCAGGATATCGCGGTATGAAGGTCATCCACTAATATATATTTGTGGGGCGTATAGGGAAATCATCCGCTAATGATACCGTGGGCATCGGCTAATGAGACTGCGGGAACAATCCAATCATCAACCCAATATATATATATATATATATATATTTATATATATATATATATTTATATATATATATATAATAGTCAACCCTAAATAACTAATATATTTAAAGCAACCAGAAAAATCCAAACAAGCAACAATAATTATTTTTAACGACATAAAAATAATTCTAATTAAGGTGAGTGAGATTTACTCACCGTGATAATTTATTTGCCGAATATCCTGTTGATTTCCATATTGTCGACTATAAATTTATCAAGGACCTAAGAAAAATTTATTTAATTTAACGGTTACGATTATTAAATTCACTTGACCAATAAATAAATTAATCTACATATTTTTAAATTTCATTAAACTAATACCTCACTGCCTTTGATCAACCGACGAAGCATGCCTTCACAACCACCAACTACACACACTGAAAACAACCCCATAATAATTGCCCATCCATTTAGGCATTTCACTAAACCCCTTGCAGTCAACTCCCACATTCCTTTTCCTTCCTCTGCACAGTTCAAATTCTTAATCTGTCAAGCCCCCAAAATCGCAGCACCTCTAAAACCAAACTGGCCTTCATCTTCCGGAGCTCACCTAAATCCTTGTTCTTCTATTTGAATACCTAGACATCGTACCCCTATTATTGATATCGATACAGATTTCTTATCGAATCTCACCCAAAAACCCTCTACTGACTTGCCTCGCTTCCAGGAGCACCAGTACTCCAAGCACGTAGCCTTTTTTCCCATCGCGACTTCAGGGAATGGTACTTTGAAAAAGTCGTGACTATGTTTGGCACCGCACGCTTCCAGACCCAAGCTTCTATGTCATAACCCTTCAACGTTGTTCCACCGAACTCCCTCCAATCGTCATCGATGGTCGCGGTCAACCCTAGACCGAACTGATATCCATCGAACTATTTAACAAAGTCGCAGACTTCAGTTCTTCAGTGTTGAGGAGCTTTGATTTTAGAGGAAGGAACATATTGGGTTTCGATTTAAATAAAATGGAAGGGGGAAGGTTACATTTTTAGTTGGAAGAAGGAATTGGAAAGAGAGAAAGGGTGTGCGCGATTAAATAGGAACGGGGTGTGGTATAAGGTTTGAACAGCAAGGCCATAAAATTTGAAGAGGAGAGAAGGCCACGGGTTTTTCTTCAGTGGTGAGGAAAGGAAGATGTGATGTTTCTCTTATTCTTTCATTTAGGTAATTTATATTTTAATTTAAACCGATATCCTTTAATTAAAATATCTTATGGTTCTGAACTCCTTTCTGAACCCAACAACAGTCCTTCCTAGGGTTAAACCATTATTCTAAACCCACTGGGATAGGTCACGAAGTTCAATTCGATCATCCGGAACAGATATTAATTTAAATTGATATAAATTAAATTTCAAAACAATTAATTCTTCGATAAGGAATTAAATATTATTATTCTAATTCTAACAGAAGTTTTGTATTGATTACCTGAACTGTTTTCAAATCAGTTTTAACTTCGAATTCAGTTATTCGCTGATTCCTTATTTTGATAATTTAATATATACGATATTAAATCGAAATCGATTTTTAAATTTATAACTAAATATAAAATTCCATTTATATTATCCACCCACTATTTAAATTCGTATTAAATATTTAAAATTAACCCATAAGAATCAGGGTCATTACAATCTTCCCCACTTAAAATAATTTCGTCCTCAAAATTGCTAAGGTAGAAAAAGTGCTACAAACCCATTTATTTTTTCAAAACTTATTTATGTTGACACTCAACATTTAAAACTTCCTTACGTAACTCTCTTTCGAGTAAATCCCTATTCGATAACTTCTCCCTTCGAATAACTATATTCGATAATCTCTCTATCGAATAACTAGATTCGAAAACCCTTCTTCGAATAAACTATATTCGATTTACTCTATTCAATTTACTCTTATCAATTAACCCTATTTGATTTAACTCTTATCGATTAACCTTATTTGATTAGCTCTTTTCACTTAACTCCTTCCGAATAAGCTGTATTCGATAACTCCTTTAACTTTATTCGAATAAACTATATTCGATTAACTCCTTTAATTCTATTCGAATAACTAATATTCGATAACTCCTTTTAACTTTATTCAAATAACTAATATTTGATTTAACTCCATTCACTTGACTCTAGATCGCAGCGATCATAATGGTTATGCCTGATTCCCTCAGGAAACATCCGACTGCCCTAGGCTATCTGCAGCCCTGCAAATTACGCTAGGAGTCGTAAGAAATGGCAACTTATCCTGGGTAACTATGTTTGACTAACTCTATCTCAATAACTATATTCGATCAATCTTTAATTGAATAACTAACATCAATTAAATCCTAATTCGATTAACTATGTTCAATTAACTCTATCTGGTTAACTCTTAATTTGAATAACAAATATTCGATAAATTCTAATTGAATAACTAATATTCAATTAACTCTACGGATTAACCCTAACTGATTAAATCTAACTGGTTAATTCTTATTCTAATCGATTTATTCTAACTCTAATCGATTATTTCTAACTCTAATCGACTTCTCCTATTCGAATAACTCCTATTGGATAACGTTTATTCATTTATAAAGATTTACTTTTAGTAACGGTTCTTCACTTTATAAATGTTCTCTTTAATAACGTTACTTCACTTATACAAGTGTTGTGTACCCCTTCTATTTAAAACTATTGGTGTTAAAAACCAATATCTCTTCTCTATATAAGTTCAGACTTATATATTCCATTTATCGAATGATAAATATTTAGTTTAATTTATAAACTTTATTTATAAATTAATCTTTTCTATTTATCTGTTAAAAATAGATTTCCATTTTCTATTCATCTTCTAAATATTCCTTTGATTAAATTCTATTTATTTAACAAATAAATATCTCATTTATAACATTCTATTTATTTTCTATAAATAAATATTTCCATTTAATCTATTTGTAAATGTTTTACAAATATTTCCTTTTAAATTCTATTTGTAAATGTTTTTACTAATATTTCTCCTTCTATTTGTTTGCACATAACTTCCTTTGTATTTGTTTTACAAATATTCCTTTATATTTGTTTTACAAATATATTTTCTTGTATATTTGTTTTACAAATATATTTTCTTATTAACTCTTTTGGTTTTTCCTTTATTCACACCCAATTCATATTTCATTTACATTGATTTTACTCAATTTATTCATTTCGATCAATTTAACTTACTTAAGTTAAATTTAATTTCAATCATTCACATTCCCAGGGTTTTATTTCAAAACTCCTTTGAAGTAATATATATATATATATATCAAATTCAAAACATTCGAATTTTCAAACAACTTGTTTTCTTTTCAAACAAATTTCCATCAAAAACTTTTCTAAGGCAGCAATTTATTACTTAGAAACTCAAAAATGGACACTGATGATGTTGCGACCATCATCAAAATTATTTCCCAGCCACTGAAGTGAGTTCAGTGCTTTATCATATTCAAAATCCATTCTAATGATTTTTATTCAAAAATCCTTCCAAAATAAAGCTATATTATTTTAATAAAATTCGGGAAATATTTTCCAACTTCCCAGAATTTTAAATTATGAATTCTGGTTGGAATTCAATTTCAATTTATCACATTTGTATATTTGATTTCATATACAAATTCCATTGGTTATATATATAACTATTTCAGTTTTTATAATCTAATTTGATTATAATCCTAAAAATCAACCCAACCATTTAAAACAATATTGTGTCCAATCTTCTGTTCAAGTGTTTATAAACTCCTATCGACATCGTGGCGTCCCACGATTCGATCAGAATTCATAATTCACTCAACAGACTAGTCAACACAATATAAAATAGTTTTATATCAAATAACAAATACGCTCTCTCGTATATATATACACTCAACTCATTCTAGGATACTATTGACCCTATCTCTAATGAGCACATGCCACACAAGCCTAGGTATTCGCTCAACCTAAGCTCTGATACCAACTGTAGTGTCTTGGAAATTCAAGTAGGCTTTGCAACCATCCTCTTCTCCCCAAAGCAGCAAGGTAATACCCCACTGTGGCCTACATTGGTACCCCGGTCCAAACTTTACGGCCAACCTTTCGACTTCACAACCAACCCATTAATAGGGACATGTAGGAGTAAGAGTCTACCGTTCGCCACCTAACGAAAAGCGAGAACCCCCTATCATGTGACACATGCACCAAGCACGCAACATGGACTGGTATGAGTAAACAGTTTAAAACAGTTTCAGAAAACTAAATAATATCTCATAAGACCACGCCGTATAACACGGAACGGGTTTTTCCCTGATGAGAATCCAAACACTTGACTTATCTTTCAAAATCCTTTTGAAAGGAATAATAATCTTTATATCAAAACTCTTTTGATATTATAATAATGTCTAAATCAAGTAAATAACAATCTAGTGGAACGTTTGCATCTCACGTTCCACATATATAATATACAATCAAAACCGCAAGAACTTATTGGGTAATGGATTTCCAACTATGACAAGGTATGGAACCACCTTCCGCTGGTATATCTCTAGAGGAGAATACACTGAGTTCAACAAGAACATCTTGCAAGTCAGCCACACATGACCGACCACTCATTTCGCTTGAGTGTATCGAATGTATATCACCAACGGTTGGGATCAGCAACCGTTTCCCGAACGGGACAACATCAACAATAGAGTTTTAGAAGTAAATGAAACTCTAGATCAGGTGATTATACACCCTAATAGGTGCCACCTACATAGCCATGCTGCCTGCCCGATTTCTAGTCATTTACCGGTTGATGAGGCTTGAGGTTACGCTTTATCATCACATCAGATTCACTTCGAATGCCACATTGTCAGATCCATCGAAAATCACTAATTGACGTCTACAACAGTACATTATGTGTTAGCTAAAGAAGTTTCCTTCTCCGCTTCCACTCTTGGTACGGTTGAAGAAATCAATGTACGTGACCTTTCTGGAAATACTTTGTGTGACATTCATCCATACAAGTCATCCAGGAATAGGATGAACCAAAGGCACTATTCAGTACATCCATCTTAAGCATTGTTATCTAAGACTAATACAATAGCCTTTGCACTTTACTCCGTCTTCAATTTTCTTTGGCATATATGATTCGCAATGCTTATGCCAATACAGAGTGGTTCTTTGGATAATAATCCAACCGGTTTCTCCATATTGACAACGATGGTCAAAAACTTCGATAATCTGTGATTTAACTATCGAATAAAAACAAGTGTTTCGATAGTCGATGATTTAACTATTGAAGAAAACAAGTGTTCATCCGATTAACAAACAATCACTGAGCCCATAATTAATATTCCATTAATTAAATCACTTCTCTATTTCTTTATCAATATTTGTTAACCAAATATTTTCAATAACCATATTGGCATTTTACGTTATTTGGAAAACATTTCCGAATATCGCCTTCCTTTATTTTCTAAACTTTAGAAAATATATGCTATTTATAATTGGAAAATATTCCAATTACTTATCTCTTTTCCGATCTCGTTTATTTCTATACTAAGGAAATATTCTTTATTATATTTCCAAGCTTACACTTATTTGGGTTAAAACGGATGTTGTGTAAAACATCGTTACGACAACCCAAATACTATATTCAACTAACTCTTATCCAACATTGATTTTCGAGCCTGAAATCTTAATATTTATTTGTTAATAATGAAATCAATCAAGTTGGGATATAACTACCTCTCAGACCTTGACTGAATAACATTTATAATGTCAAAACAGATATAACTACCATACAACTACTTATTCACTTTTAAACACGTATACTCTTTATCTTTCTATTCTTACGAGATTTTATTCCTAGTCTTCCTTTTTGATTTTACTATTCTATTTTTAAGTTCGTTTCCTTATCGACTTCTATATATATTGATACGTTGATTTCTAACTATCAAATTATCTTAAAAATATTCTAACTCCTTAAATTCCCGGAAAAATTCGCCATAACCTCCTTCGTACTGGGAGCATCAGGATATTTCAAATAGCCTCCCATGGCCCTCACCAATCCAAAAGAAAAAGAAAAAGCCAAGCGGCTTGCCGATACGGCGCATAAAATCTCATGTACGAATTAAATACATACCTTTTTGTCGAGCATTCTATTTATATCTCTTATAACACTTTATTCCAAACATGTCTCATGTATATCCATACATTTCTAATTCATTTCAACTTAATCCATTTTTTTAACTTAATACAATCGTTTTAACTTAGTTCATTAATTGATTTGCAAATTAACTGTTTTGCCTATTTCACCTTCATATTTGAGTATAACATGTTCAAATATATTTTAACTTACTTATAAACCAAATCTAATTCTATTTTTAAGCTGGTTTCCTTATCGACTTCTATATTCAAAATTCCAATTCAATTCTATTTGAATTCTCTTTTCAAATTCCATATTCAATTCTATTTGAATTCTCTTTTCAAATTCCATATTCAATTCTATTTGAATTCTCTTTTCAAATTCTATATTCAAATCTATTTGAATTCTCTTTTCAAATTCTATATTCAAATCTATTTGAATTCTCTTTTCAAATTCCATATACAAATCTATTTGAATTCTCTTTTCTCTCTTTATTCAAATTCTATATTCAAAACTATTTGAATTCTCTTTATTCAAATTTCATTTCAATTCTATTTGAATCTACTATATTCAAATTTCAAATTCAATTCTATGCATTATTTATAAACAACGTTTATAACTTCACTTAAAATCCCGCATTATATATTTATAAACAATGTTTATAAATTCAATTCAAATCCCACATTTTAATTTATAAACAGAGCTTATAAATTCAATTCAAATCCCACATTTTAATTTATAAACAGAGTTTATAAATTCAATTCAAATCCCACAATATAAATTTATAAACAGAGTTTATAAATTCAATTCAAATCCCACATTTTAATTTATAAACAAAGCTTATGAATTCAATTCAAATCCCACATTTTAATTTATAAACAGCGTTTATAAATTCAATTCAAATTCCACATTATAAATTTATAAACAGAGTTTATAAATTCAATAATTCAAATCCCACATTTTAATTTATAAACAGAGTTTATAAATTCAATTCAAATCCCACATTTTAATTTATAAACAGAGGTTATAAATTCAATACTCGTTTCATATATATTCAAAACAAGTTAATATTTTCTATAGTTCATTAAAAATTCAAATTCTATTTCAAACTTTCTTTATTCATTCTTTAAACAAGTCTCGATTTCAATTCCGTTTGAAATCGATATTTCTACTTTTGGAAAATAGATTTCCCTTTTCAATTTCACGCATGTATTTTTATTTCTGAATTATCCAATGATAATTCTTTTCATTTATTTATTAACTTCGTTTATAAAAGAACTATTTATAAACTTCGTTTATAAATGAACTTCTTGTTTTATTTCTGTAAAACAAGTTTATATTTCAAATCTATTTAAAAATTCAAATTCTATTTTAGAAAAATAGAATTTCCCTTTTTAAATCCCAAATACCCTTTTGCGATATTTTTATAATTCAATATTCAAGCCCCAGTGATATTTAAATACCCCAAACAGTCAGTTATCAAATCACGGGATTTCTAACACATCATATATGACAGTATATATGCAAAAAAATAAACAAACAGATAATATATTTTTGAGGAATCTAGTTGGATTCCTCCAACCTGTTTTCCTGCATCCACAGACGTTAGTCAACATAGTAATACCCATCCTGCTTCGAGGCAGGATATCGCGGTATGAAGGTCATCCACTAATATATATTTGTGGGGGCGTATAAGGAAATCATCCGCTAACGATACCGCGGGCATCGACTAATGAGACTGCGGGAACAATCCAATCATCAACCCAATATATATAATAGTCAACCTTAAATAACTAATATATTTAAAGCAACCAGAAAAATCCAAACAAGCAGCAACAATTATTTTTAACGACATAAAAATAATTCTAATTAAGTTGAGTGAGATTTACTCACCGTGATAATTTATTTGCCGAATATCCTGTTGATTTCCATATTGTCGGCTACAAATTTATCAAGGATATAAGAAAAATTTATTTAATTTAACGGTTACGATTATTAAATTCACTTGACTAATAAATAAATTAATCTATATATTTTTAAATTTCATTAAACTAATACCTCACTTCCTTTGATCAACCGACGAAGCATGCCTTCACAACCACCAACTACACACACTGAAAACAACCCCATAATAATAGCCCATCCATTTAGGCATTTCACTAAACCCCTTGCAGTCAACTCCCACATTCCTTTTCCTTCCTCTGCACAGTTCAAATTCTTGATCTGTATAGCCCCCTTAAATCACAGCACCTCTAAAACCAAACTGGCCTTCATCTTCCCGAGCTCACCTAAATCCTTGTTCATCTATTTGAATACCTAGACATCGTACCCCTATTACCGATATCGATACAGATTTATTATCGAATCTCACCCAAAAACCCTCTACTGACTTGCCTCGCTTCTTGGAGCACCGATACTCCAAGCTTGTCGCCCTTTTTCCCATCGCGACTTCAGGGAACAGTACTATGAAAAAGTCATGACTATGTTTGGCACCGCACGCTTCCAGACCCAAGCTTCTATGTCATAACCCTTCAACGTTGTTCCATCGAACTCCCTCCAATCGCCATCGATGGTTGCGGTCAACCCTAGACCGAACTGATATCCATCGAACTATTTAACAAAGTCGCAGACTTCAGTTGTTCAGTGTTGAGGAGCTTTGATTTTAGAGGAAGGAACATACTGGGTTTCGATTTAACTAAAATGGAAGGGGGAAAGGTTACATTTTTAGTTGGCAGAAGGAATTGGAAAGAGAGAAAGGGTGTGCGTGATTAAATAGGAACGGGGTGTGGTATAAGGTTTGAACAGCAAGGCCATAAAATTTGAAGAGGAGAGAAGGCCACGGGTTTTTCTTTAGTGGTGAGGAAAGGAAGATGTGGTGTTTCTCTTATCCTTTAATTTAGGTTATTTATATTTTAATTTAAACCGATATCCTTTAATTAAAATATCGTATGGTTCTGAACTCCTTCCTGAACCCAACAACAGTCCTTCCTAGGGTTAAACCACTATTCTGAACCCATTGGGATAGGTCATGAAGTTCAATTCGATCATCCGGAACAGATATTAATTTAAATTGATATAAATTAAATTTCAAAACAATTAATTCTTCGATAAGGAATTAAATATTATTATTCTAATTCTAACAGAAGTTTTGTATTGATTATCTGAACTATTTTCAAATCCGTTTTAACTTCGAATTTAGTTATTCTCTGATTCCTTATTTTGATAATTTAATATATACGATATTAAATCGAAATTGATTTTTAAATTGATAACTAAACATAAAATTCCATTTTTATTATCCACCCACTATTTAAATCCGTATTAAATATTTAAAATTAACCCATAAGAATCTGGATCATTACATACGGGAGCACCGGAAAAATTCCCAAACCGCCACACAGGCCCTCTCATCTCAAAAAGAAAAAGAAACAGCCAAGCGGTTAGCCAATCGGCTCGTAAAATAATCTAAACCCAAGAAATTAGTAAACATGTACCTATTTGTCGGGCATACAATTTTATTCCTCTTCTCTAGCCTCCTTGCTATGACCTGTTCACACATATATATGTACATGCATGCAATCTCAAACAATTTTCAAGTCAATTCAATATTTGATACAATTTGGCTAAATTTTACCGTTCATTCATATGCGGGTTTAAATGAATTATCACCCAACACAATCATCAATCGATTAGTTGATTAGCTTTTCAAATTCATAACTTTTATACATAGTCAAAAAATCACATTTTTGGTGCCAAATCACAACAATAAGCCCTATCTAGTTTTGATTCTCACACCAGTCAATTGGAAATATATAGATATCCCACTTTTCGAAGCTCGAACATAACCACTAATGACGCTAGTAATCATCAGAATCATCTCCGGGCGACTATAGTGTGATTCTATATCTATCCAGTATATTAAAACTTCGAATATCCGTTTGCGAGGCGTATATGCAATATCTTTATATATTGGATTGTCCAAATTCAATAGAAATAAAATATTCAAATACGTATAAAATGGTTTGAATTTTCAAAACAAAGTTTGTTTTCACTTTTATTTTAAAATAACACTCTTTACACTTGTTCTAGGATACTACTGATCCTATCTCTAACGAGTCATTCTCATTGGATATTACTAATACAACCTCTGATGAATTCTTTTGTTTGGTTCTAATGTGTCTTGTTCTCGAGCTTTGTAAACCAAACTCCGATACCACTGTAACGACCCGAACTTCCCCGTAAAGGAAAGAACGAATTGCTTTGACAACAAGACGAATCAGAACACAAATATAAGAACATTTCATTGCTAATTACAACAATTCCATCAGAATACAAGAATATATAGAGTATGAATAAATATTACACATTTACTAAGTATCAGAGATTTACAAGTTACAATGCTGCGGAAAATAATACAAAACACAACTGAAGAGAATATACAGATACAGAGCTTTCCAAATATCATTCCAGCTGTAAACCAGGATCCTGAGAATATAAATCTGCAAAACCAAAACTACTAGCTGCCCATGTGGAAAATAGGGTCAACCAAAGTTTAGGTTAAAACAATAAACTCCAGGTTAGTCATGTGACTGGTGTGAGAACTAAAACAGTTATTTAAAACTTTACTTTAAATCAGATATATCAAGGGACCACGCCGTATAACACGGAATGGGTTTCCTCCTAAGAATACCAGTGCGTATAACAAAACAACGCAATGCTTTTTGGAAAAATGAGGCTATTATAAGACCCAGGTCCTATCACACAATGCAACGCAAGCCGGGGATAGGGTTTTACCTTAAAATAGCCAAACTTGCTTGGTACGTTTAAAACAAATCATTTGATACTATTATAAGTGCATAGTGTATAAAACAACTTCAAATATAAATGTATCAATCCTAGACGGCATGGGTACCATATATCATGTCGCCAATACTAGGCTCTACAATCAAAACCGCAGTTGTCACGTATTGGAAGTTGGATTTCCATCTGTGAACCAAGGCAAGGGATTGTCCTTACCGCTTTGAGATTGTCTAGCCCGAGCCTCAGGAACAGCCACAACTGCACCTTGGATCGTCAGGGCTGGTCCACACGGAGTGGATTAAAATGCCTGAACACTGCGTTTCCCCGCCCTATGGGGCGTAAATATGGTCTGTATAAAGGCCTCCATCGGCTCCGCAAAGACCGAAATAACTGAGGCGCCTCGCTATCCATCATCCACATAAGTAAAACGTCAGGGCTTGCAAAACGCTGACACCACTCCTAGCTAGAAGGAAACGCATGCCCTCCCTGGTGTCCCCTCCTGTTTCTGGTTCACACCAGGGTGTGAGGCTCGCGAATCAACGCTACACAAAGCCTTTCTATATTAAAGTTGTGCTTTGATCATCAACCACAAGACTCTGCTTTTCAATAGAAGCCTTGATCATTTGCATCTCAGCATGCCACACAGGCAATTCACGCTATGCAACCGATGTCTATCAATCACACAGAATGAAATCCGATGTCAGAAACACATCCATTTACAAGTTTGTTTTGGGTCTGAACGAAACCGGAGGCACCTTATTCCTCGTCCCGTATGTCCAATACAGGAGATAGGTCCTCGCATATCCGATCGATCTCCAAGTACGTCTGGACGATCACCACTTATTACCTTGTCTTGGGTGTACAGCCCAATCAAGACATCAGTAATCATCCAAACGATGTGAAGACCTCTGGTCTTCAACCACTGTCTTCATCCTCGACACATCGTCGAATCAGTTATTCAGAATGGGACAAACCCGATCTTTCTGAATAACTCGCGTATATAATAAACAAGTGTTATAAAAACACAACATATGCCTCATTCCAATCCAGAATATTCTTTATTCAAATATTCACATTCTTTGGGAAAGGTTCCCATTAATTTTATCAAAGATAAATTCTTTAAATTTATTCTTTAATCTTCTTTTGGATTTCAATTTAAACCAAATTGTGGTTTATCCAAACTAGTCGGGATTAGCGAATCTTACCAAAGTGATCATTTGTTTAATTTCCTAATCCCAACCTATTCATCCCATGAAGCAAAATTGTAATACTTCATATCTAACACCACGATGTTATCGGTAAATTCAATTACCATTCCACGTTCAAATCTAATTAAATATTTTACTCGCCTAGAGCAAAACCGGTGATACTCCATTCTCGATCATTTCAATCTAATAAAGATTCATTAAAACTCCACTTGGTTTTAATCTTTCCAAAAATCAATATTAATGATTATTTAACTTGGGAAATCATATCCTGTCTTTAACTGGGTTAAGGAACTATTGTCATCTAAAACACAGTTCACGATAAACCCAAAATCACATTCCATTCCATCAGCCTTTAATCGTAAATTAGCAAGTGAACAATTCCCTAAGTATTAACCCCAAAGGCCGAAACAACATCAGACCCGTACCCAGGAAACCATTCAACTTAACTAATCTCCAGTTAGTTCCTGATTTTCTTAACTCCATTGGGTCTAAGAACAGTATTTTTTAAGGATACCATTCACGACAACCCAAAATCTCATTCCATTGTTAATCGGGTTAAAGACCAAGTGTTATTTAAAACACCATTCACGATAAACTCAAAGACCAATTTCAATTCAATTCCAATTAAATATTGATTAATTGGTATACTTCATTAAATCTAAATAAAAAGATACAATCTTTTCTCAACTGGGTTTAAGAACAGTGTTAATGAAGACACCATTCACGACAACCCAAAATCACATTTGATATTAAATACAAGGCTCTGAATAGAAAATATATCAGCTTATATTCAATATCAAATTCTGGAATCAACAAATACCATATTGGAATAAAGATATATATATCTTCCAAATTCCTCCACAATATCCGTATAATCACGGAATCCAATATCAAAATATTCCGAAGATAATTTCAATTCAAATCCATTACAATTCATATATTGGAAATTCTGGTTATTTTTAAAACATTTCAGATCTAATTTATTTATTTTAAAAATAATTGGATTATAATTCTAGTTCAAAACTAGTTCATTTCGATAAAAATCTATTTTTATCTTTTCAAATATGTAATTTTTCATCCCAATTCTTTCCAAATCATTTCTTATGATTTTGCACTAATTATTGATATTTTTAATAATTTTATCAAGGCACGTACAGTCGATTTCCATAAACGGCCATCGAACTGCACTTACAACGACCTTTTCCAAATTTGATTTGGACATAATTCCAAATCCAACCATTAGATTTCAAATCTCTAATATTCGTTAGAAAGCTCTTTTCGATACGAACCCAAAGGTTCCGGTTTTAGCAGAATCCGACGGTCGGATCTCCCGTAATGTCCGTTCGAAGCCAATGGTCGAAATTCGCGAACTGCCGCAGCGCGGCGCGTACATTTCAAGCCGTTATATTATATATATAATATATATATAATATATACTTCATCGATTTCCATTTAAATCGCATTTAATAAATCGTTTTAAATTCGTTTTCAAAGCGATTTCAACTTCATATTCAATTTCAAATCAAAATTGAATATTCCATATCATCGATACATAAATGATAATATTTTCAAAACATTAAATTTTGAAATCAATTCCTTTTCAATATTCATTATAAAAATGAATAAAATCGATATAAATATCGTTCACGTCAAAATGGCGTTAATCTAACCAACACGGCTTTATATATATTTAAATATATTCGTGTCCATCCCAAATCGGACATCAAAATCATATTTTGATCATTTACTGAATATTATTTAAAATATTCATTATTTTAAAATATTCGTTATTTTAAAATATTCATTTTTTTTCTAAAATGGAATCAGACACAGTCAATTACCATATAATTTGATTTATTTGGATTTTATACACACATGTACACAACAATAATCAAACACAGTCAACCATCATCCAGATTGCATTCTACACTGCATAAGCATCAAATATAAATATTCAACGCTTATAACAGTCTGTCAACCAATCGATTGACATACAACTAAATATTGGGATTAGTGTATGTCCAATATCATCCCAATACCCGTGTCGGGTTTTAATCAACAAATAATGAATTTTATTTGTGCAGTTGGGCGATGCGTAAAATATATCTTCCCAATCAATATCTGTCAAATGTGTGTACATAAACAAATCGTCCGATTTGTTTATAAATATTTATTTTATTCATATACACGTTAAAAATTATATTTTTAAATATAAAATATTAATTTCGATTCCACATCACACAATCAAATTTTCACAACACAGTCAAACAAACAAACAAGTCGCCCATGGTCTGTGGACGATGGGTGTTGGGTGCTGCTAAGCACCGTCTGCATCCTAGTATATATTTCTAACTAGAAAATTTAATAAAAGTGAGAAGTTCTAGCCTTTGGGATCCACTCCTCCATTCTCTATTTCTGAACGGTTTGGATTTGCCCAAAATTCCAATGCAACCTTTTCCAGCAGTTCATAGTAAAAATCATATTTTTAATCCGATGTTTGTATATTAAAAATCATATTTTCGTTTAACTGTTCATATTATAAAAATCGAAATTTTATAACTTTTCATATTATAAAAATCGTATCTTTATTTTCTAAAGATCTAATCTTTTCATCGTTAAAAACCTCGTCTTACATCGTTGAAAATCTCGTCTTTACATTGTTGAAAATCTCGTCTTTTCAATGCATGACATTCATATAAAAATCACTTCTTTTATTAATTAAAAATCGCCTCTATTATATATTATTATCCTTCATAAAACAATGCTCATGTAAATATAAAACTGAATTTTTTTAACATTATATATACAAATTAACTAAAATTACCTTTTCTTCTTTCACTGTTGACATTATGGTTGGAGAAGGGGGCAACAGCGGCGCAGGCGATGGAGGAGGGGGCAGCTCGCCGGCTCCAGAGGTCGGGGCGGCGTTATTCAGGCAGTTTTTCTGGCGGTGGATGACTTGGCTCGAATTCGAGGAGGGTGGAGAGTGAGAAGGGGTCGGAGACGAGAAGGGGAAGGGTGTCGGAGGGGAGGCGGCGCGGTGGGGGTGGGGAGGATGGCGACGGCGATCGCTCTAAAGGGTGGAGGCAGCGGGAAAAGTACGGCAATGGGTTTTCTGTAATGAAGAGGGTTGGGGGAAAATGTTAGGGTTTTATAATTTTTAATTTAATTCCTTTTTAAATTCCATAAAGTTGACTTTCCATTTGAACTCCAAATCAAACCCACCGACAGTCGTACCCAGCTAATTATCCACATTCCGAACACAGTAGGATATGTCCCGCAAGCTGATTCGACCGTTTCGTTCAGTTTTCATTTAAATTAACCTTTAAATCAATATATATTCAATTTGAATGCACATTTTAATTTACCGGGCCCACATACTGACTCTGAAAATTCCCGAAAAATTATTTCTAGCTTCGTATTGAAGATATGGTCCTAACAAAACTAATTTCATTGAATTTGGAGACCATTTGAAAAATGGCTATTTGCTAGTCGATCCAAATTGACTGAAACTGTCAAAACACGTTTTCCTTCGCCATGCTCACTGTAACACCCCGTAATTCTATTAATATTAATATTCACAAATTAAAGAATAACTCATCTCAGACGTGAGAATTGTGGGAAACGGGTTTCGCCATTGTGTTCGTCTCGGAATTCTGGTTGAAATAGAGTCAAAGTTTGCGTGAATTGGACTACATATGAAGAAGTTATGGCCATCAGAAGTTTCAGAAAATTCAAAACAGCTAGCAGGAAATTTAAAATTCAAAATTCAAAGTCAAATAGGCTAGGCGGGGAATTTCCCGCCCAACACCCCAGGTCGACTGGGGAGTCGACTGGGCAGTCGATACCCCAGGGGGAGTCGATTGGGCAGTTGACACCCCAGGGACCAGGTCGACTGCGCAGTCGACCTGGGTGTCGACCTGGTCTGGCGGCTAGAGTTTCTGGCTGACCCATTTTTAATGGGCTAATGACGCATTAGGGTTTCTGACCTAATCTGGTTGGCTGGGATTAGTGCTGAGTTGATCTGACGGTCTAAAATAAATCCTAACTCTATAAATACCTAGGTAGTCTCTCACCCTAATTCATAAGAAAAATAGAATAGTTACCGTCATACCATCGCCATGGAAATCAATGGAGCCGCCGCCAACTAAGAAGGAAGAAAAGCTAATTCCATTCTAATTCTCTCAACCCTAAAGCAAAGCAAAACTCTCTCTTTTCTTTTCTAAATTGTGAGTATGATAGTCTTAACAAGATTATTATCATTTTAATTAGGTTAAGTCATGAATGGATTATGAGTAGGTGATGTGAATTGTCATATATGTTGTTGTAAACCTTATGCTATCATGTATGTTATAAATTCTATGCTATGTGGTGATGATATCCTATATGTTGTAAATCATGCTATGATGATGTTATGTATGTTGAAAGTTCTATGCTAAGTTGTGATGAATCATACATGTTAAAAAGCCATGATGTTACTATCTATGCTAGTTAGTTCATATTAATTAAATCATCATGTTTGGGCTATGTTGATCTATATGACAAGTTACATATGCAAGTTAGATTGATTAGAAAAGTTATGAACATATGCCATGACATCTATTATGACATCTAGGATTATGCTATTACATATGTAATAACCTATGCTAGTTCACACCATCATTATGTTGCCTAAAAACCCCATATGCAAGTTTATGTATAAATTTGGGCTATGACCATATCATGTAAATTGTGACATTTAACAAGTTGACACCTTTTGATCCTTAACATGTGTAGTTTATGCAAGTTTCACCCCTATTATGACTAGATTTATTTTAATTGTATATATGTTGTGATAATTTATCTTTGTGCTATGTGTTAGACTATTCAAGTCTAGCCTATATTATGCGTTGAATAAGCGAACGTATAAACGTGGGGTAGGGGTAATATTAAGGATTTAATAATAAGATGTTGGGGTGCAATTGATATGATTTTGCATACCATGAGTGGATGACCATAACTGAGTCAATTATGGACATCATTAAAATTGGAAGTAATTAATAATTTAAATAGGGAATTATTAAAACTGGGGTAAAAGATAATAAGTGTTAATCAATGCTTAGGACACGAGGTTGGACTCGTTTGTGACGTAAACCTGCCCGGACCTGCCCGGCAAATCCAGTGGTCACAAATGTCAGCCCAATATGAGAGGTCCTAGGCCTAAACTAAAGCATAACAGTTGTAAGGACACGAGGTTAGACTCTTTTATGGTGTAAGACTGCCCGGACCCGCCCGGCAAATCCAGCTGCCATAAATGCCAATCTAATGTGAGAGGTCTTTATGAGGTTATGGCCTGAATGAATTAAGAAATACTTAACCAGATAAACATGTAAAGTGGGACATGGGGGTTAAGTAGGTGCCTTGGGTGGCATGAGGAATCTAGTGGGTGCCCTTAGTGGCATGAGAAATACGATTAGTAAGACTTAACCAAACACACATGTAAATGAACATGACTAAGAGGGTTAAGTGGGATATACTATTGTTGACAAGCTTAGGTGGGTAGCTTGTGGGGGCCCATTTCAACCAGTAACCCAAACGTATCTTTGTGGGCTCGACCCAAGTCGAGGACGGGACACGCATACTGGGCTTGACTATAAGAGGCCAAAACGGGGAGCGGTGGCAACGCAAGTCCAACGGGTTTCATATGCGTGTGTGGACCCGGGCTGGTAGGTATGACGTTGTTGCATCGTGTAGGTATAAGCCGTGTATTCTCAAGTTGTATCGGGTTGCCACTTTAGGGGAGTGATACACCCCACTTTGGGGCCAGCACGGGTATCTACGAGTAGGGAGCCGATCGCAAGTAGGTAGTGGGGTACACCTTGTGGAGATAGGGGCAGACGACACCTATGTAGTCAGCTAGGGGTACGTAAGGCTATTTATATGTTTCTGTGTGAAGAAAGTGGGATCAACCTTTAGGGTGACTGGTGCGGTGCAGTGTAGTAATGTGTGGTGCAGTGTAGTAATTATTCGTTAGTAATTAGGTGTGCCTTTACCGTTATCTTTAACGTTATCTTAAACGCTATCTTTATCTTCCTAATAGTTCATAGACATTTACTTGTCTTCCATTTATGCCTTAGTCTAGTTATTTTGATAATAGTATTGTTAGAATTATCATACCCGCCAGACTTTATGTCTGACCCCTCCATTTCTATCCTTTTTCCCCTCCAGGTCCTCAGGTTGGACCCAGCTCTAGTGGAGCTTGATTGGATTGCTTCATCTCTTTGGAAAGCTAGGACCCTTGAAGTAAATTCCAGCTTGTTATCTTCTTTAATGGCTATTTGTGTAATGGGATTATGTATTTTGTTTTATGCAGATGGATAATGTACTTGACTCTGATTAATGGTTTTCTGATGTAATAAGCATGTTCCGCTGCAATAAAATGAAGTTTTAGATTTCCAAGTACTACTTATTATCTGTCTTGTTGTAAATTTTTCTGTTCTATATTCACTTATAACCTCCATGGAAGTTAATGCATTCCCTTTTTGAGTGACATTAATGGATGTGGGGTGTTACACGTGGTATCAGAGCTTAAGGTTACAAGAACAGATAAAAATACTTTAGAAAAATGGTTATTTTTGGAAGAAATGTTTTCAAAAACATGTTTTAATGAGAAATTTAAATAGGAAGTTTTTATGAAAAACATAATCCCCAAATAGCCATATATCTTTATCTTTAGAATTCTCCATTTTGAATCTTTCCTTTTTCGTTTCAGCATGGCTGAAGATCTTAACCTACCTGACGGTGTAACGATACCAGGATGGTATAGGAGGTTATTAGAGGCTAGGGCCGCTGCAAGTCCAGCCAATGTTCCTCCACCACCAGTTGCACCCGTTCCTCCTCCTCCTCCTCGCGTAGATACTTTTGCAAAGACGTGCAAGGAATTTAAAGCTATGGGTGGAAAACCCTTTCAAGGGTCAGAAACGTTAGTGGAAGCTAGAGATTGGCTTAAGGAGATGGAAGAATTGCTAGAAATCTTTGAAGTGGAAGAAGGGAGGAGAGTTAGATTAGAAGCTTGGTTGATGAAGGGAGAGGCCTCGTTTTGGTGGGAGGTCACTAATGGGGAGCGTCCTGTTGACTCTTGGGCGGATTTCAGACGTAGGTTCGGGGTAAAGTTTCTCTCTAGGGCGGAAGAAAGTCTATATATGGAAAGGTTCTTGACATTGAAGCAAGGAAGCTCATCGGTGAAAGAATATGTTAACAAATTTAATCAGTTAGCAAGGTTTGGCTTAGACTTAGTGAACACGCCAGAGAAGAAGGCTCTAAGGTTCGTGAATGGCTTGAATGAACCGTTGCAAGGGTTGGCCATGACCCACATCCCTATGGGGGCCACCTTTGAGAAGTTAGTAGAAATGGCGCTCATGCACGAGGAGAAAAGTGCTAAAGCTGATAAGGCACCCGAGAAGAAAGGGGATCAGAAGAAACCCCAACAGCAAAAGAAGAAGAGTGGTAAAGACAATAATGGCAAGGGAAAGAAGAAATGTTTTAACTGTGGGACCCCAGGCCATCTCAGTAAGGACTGCAGAAAGAAAAAGAAGACCGGTTGCTTTCATTGTGGCGATGTAGGACATTTAGTGAAGGACTGCCCAAGGAAGGGGCAGAGGGCAGGGGCTACCTCGGGAGGACAGGTGCAGGCTCTTATAGCACCAGGGCAGGCAAGGGGACAAGTTCAGGCTCTCGCGGTCCCACCGCTGCAAGAACGAGGTAGAACCATTTCTGTTGAAAGCTTAGTTTTTCTGTTTGATCATCCTGTCCGTACCTTATTTGATTCGGGCGCAACGCATTCGTTTATCTCTACATCATTAGTTGAATCACTGCACTTAAACACCAGTTTAGTAGAGGACCCCTTAGTTGTTTCGAATCCAATTGGGGGCTCAGCTCATTTGTCCATGATGTGTTTGGATTTGAAAATTTCTATACTTAGCATTGAGTTTAGATGTGATGCTTATGTTTTGGGCTTCACGGGCTATGGGCTAATTTTAGGAATGGATTGGTTATCCAGAAATGGGGTCGTTCTTGATTGTGAAAGGAGAGTAGTTAGGCTCGTGACTCGGCTTGGCAACACTCTCGAAATATTTTGTAATCCCATAAATTCTGTTATGCTAAGTTATCTAGAATCGCTTGACGCGTCTGAGGAAAATCTACGATCTGTTAGAGTGGTCCGAGAGTATTCAGATGTGTTTGAGGAGGTGAAGGGCTTGCCTCCGAAGCAGGAGATAGATTTTCGAATATATCATTTGGATAATGTGAAACCACTATCTTTGCCAGTACGCCACATGGCTCCTCGTGAAAGGAGGGAACTCGATAAGCAAGTGAAGGAGTTGCTTGAGAAGGGGTTCATAAGACGAAGTATATCGGAGTGGGGTGCTCCAGTGGTATTTTCCACGAAGGCGGATGGGTCCCTTAGACTTTGTGTGGACTATAGAGAACTTAATAAGCTTAATAGAAGAACAGACACCCACTGCCGAGGATTGACGATCTCTTCGATCAGTTAGTTGGCGCCTCAGTGTTTTCGCAGTTGGACTTAGCCACTGGTTTCCATCAGTTGAGAGTGGCTGAGGATAGCATTGACAAGACTGCCTTTAGGACTCCGGACGGTTTCTATGAATGGCTAGTGATGTCCTTCGGTTTGACAAACGCCCCCCCCCCCCCCCCGCATACTTTGTTTATTTGATGAGTAGGGTGTTTAGGGAGTACCTTAACAAATTCGTGGTAGTCTTTGTAGACGACATCTTGATCTTTTCTAAGGATGAAGAAGAGCATGCCCTACATCTTAAGGAAGTGGTGGAGACCCTACGAGCGCACAACCTTAAGGCTAAATTTTCTAAGTGTCACTTCTGGAGGAAGGAAGTACAGTTCTTGGGGCACGTGGTTTCCAACGAAGGGATAATTGTGGATCCCGCGAAGGTGGTGGCCATCCAAGATTGGAAGGCCCCTAAAAATGCTACCGAAGTGAGAAGTTTCTTGGGGTTGGCTGGCTACTATAGGAAGTTTATCAAAGACTTCGCAATGATATCAGCTCCATTGACACGCCTGACGAAGAAGAACCTAGTTTTCACATGGGACACAGATTGTGATGATGCGTTCCAACGTTTGAAGAGAGCTTTGACTTCAGCCCCAGTCTTAGTATTGCCAGACGGGAGTAAGCCATTTACTGTTTATACCGACGCTTATGGGACAGAACTAGGTGCAGTCTTAATGCAAGAGGGTAGGGTAATAGCCTATGGTGGAAGGCAGTTGAGAGCGCATGAGAAGAATTACCCTACACATGACCTAGAGTTAGCCGCTATTGTTTTCGCGCTTAAGTCTTGGCGTCACTATCTTCTTGGCGAGAAATTCGAATTAATCACTGACCACAAATCTTTAAAATACTTATTCTCTCAGAAGGACTTGAACTTAAGGCAGCAAAGGTGGATGGAGTTCTTGGCGTCTTACGAATTTGAGATAGCATATACCCCTGGCAAGGGTAACATGGTGGCCGATGCCTTAAGTAGAAAGAGATTATCCTTAAGTCCTTTGTTTGTTGAGCGGCGAAGTTTAGAGTTCATCTCTATGTTTGATTTTAGACCTTCCGTTGACTTTGTACCCGGTTTGCTAGCATCCTTGGAGGTCAGACCTACGCTTTTGGGGCGGATTGGCGAGGCACAATGAGACGACCCGCAGTTGGTTGAGTTAGTAGAAAAGCTCAAAGGAGGGGAGTCATCAAGCCATCTCCGTAGGTATACCCTAGATGATAAGGGTTGGTTACGTAGGGACGGTAGACTATGTGTACCAAAAGACGATGACCTAAGGAAGACTATTCTTGACAAAGCACATCGTTCGAAGATGACCATTCATCCCGGCGGGGACAAGATGTACAAAGACATGAAGAGAGTTTACTTTTGGGCCGGCATGAAGAAAGATGTGGCCGAGTATGTCGCAAGGTGCTTGGTGTGCCAACAAGTAAAAGCGGAGCAAAAGAAACCCGATGGGTTGCTTCACCCATTGGAGGTTCCACTATGGAAGTGGGAAAGTGTCTCGATGGATTTTGTGGATGGATTGCCAAGATCAAAGAAGGGTAATACGGGGATTTGGGTTATAGTATATAGACTTACTAAGAGCGCCCATTTCATTCCCGTGAAGAGTAAGAGGACTGCTCCATGGTTAGCTTCTGTATACGTCCGAGAGATAGTTCGTTTGCACGGTGTTCCTTCTAGCATAGTGAGCGACCGCGATCCTATTTTCACTAGCGAATTTTGGAGAAGCTTACAAGAGGCGGTAGGGACTCAGTTATGTTTGAGCACCGCATATCATCCTCAGACGGACGGCCAAATCGAGAGGGTGAATCGTATTCTAGAGGACCTATTAAGGCTATGTATCCTAGACTTTGGGGATACGTGGGAAGAGCATCTTCCATTAGTGGAGTTCGCATATAACAGCAGCTTTCAGTCCAGCCTTGGCATGGCACCTTTCGAAGCTCTTTATGGACGACCTTGTCGTTCGCCTACATGTTGGTGGGAATCTACGGATAAGATCCTACTTGGGCCCGATATGATTAGAGAGACTTCGGAGAAGATCGATTTGATTCGAAGGAGGATGAAAGCAGCGCTAGATAGGCAGAAATCTTATGCGGATAAGAGGAGGACATATCTCGAGTTTGAAGTTGGGGACATGGTCTTTGTCAAAGTGTCTCCATTACGAAACGTTGTTCGCTTTGGGTCCATTGGGAAATTAGCACCAAGGTTCGTAGGACCGTTTCCTATTAAGGAGAAGATTGGACAGATGGCGTATAGAGTGGAATTGCCTGAGAGACTTAGTGGTGTACACTACGTATTCCATGTGTCACATTTGAGGAAGTGCTTGCACGAGACCGCGGAAGTGGTAGAGCCGAGCTTGCTTAGAGAGGTGGAAATAGAGCGTGATGCAACGATTCGACGAGCTCCTACGCGCATTCTTGGGTCAGAGATCAAGAAGTTGAGGAATCGAGAGGTCAGACTAGTCAAAGTACAATGGGGAGATGACGAGAGCAACGCTACTTGGGAGACAGAAGAGAAGATGCGTTCAAGATGCCCTTTTCTTTTTGAGGGTATGTCTCTTAATTTCTCCTTTATCGCTTAGCTTGTACTTATCTTATCTTTATTATATCCTCTCGCTAGTATCTTTGACCTTTAGTTAGGATAATCCTATGGTTGAAACATGTGTTTGAGACATGTTATGTATGATGGATGCAAAGTGGATGCAAGTGTTTGCTAGTGGTTGCTCGTGGACGCATATACACACCATTAGGCAATAGATCGGCTCCGTCACTTCATACTGCATATTGCATATAAATGGCTGTATTTAGTAAAAAGGATGTATAATGGTTGTGCTATCATATGGATACCGCATTTTGGTGAATGGTTGTGCACGCATGTAGAAATAATATGTAGCATTAGGGATTTTTTGCATACATAATGGACGCATGGCACTATCATGGTTTGCATTAAGGAGGTCAACTGAATCAGTGGACCGCCTGATTTTGCATTAGACAAGGGACATATACACACACTGTGCATTTAAACATGAAAGCATTAGAAGTCTATAAGGACAATGGATGCCTATGTTTGATGGTTGAGTAGATGGGCGATTGGATGTTAGGATATACATTCTTCTTAACTTGAAGATTTCGGGGACGAAATCCTTTAAGGAGGGGAGAATGTAACACCCCGTAATTCTATTAATATTAATATTCACAAATTAAATAATAACTAATCTCAGACGTGAGAATTATAAGAAACGGGTTGCGCCATTGTGTTCGTCTCGGAATTCTGGTTGAAATAGAGTCCGAGTTTGCGTGAATTGGACTTCGTATGAAGAAGTTATGGCCATCGGAAGTTTCAGAAAATTCAAAACAGCTAGCAGGAAATTTAAAATTCAAAATTCGAAGTCAAACAGGCTAGGCGGGAAATTTCCCTCCCAGCACCCCAGGTCGACTGGGGAGTCGACTGGGCAGTCGACACCCCAGGGTGTCGACCTGGTCTGGCGGCTAGAGTTTCTGGCTGACCTGTTTTTAATGGGCTAATGACCCATTAGGGTTTCTGACCTAATCTGGTTGGCTGGGATTAGTGCTGAGTTGATCTGATGGTCTAAAATAAATCCTAACTCTATAAATACCAAGGTAGTCTCTCACCCTAATTCATAGTAAAAATAGAATAGTTACCGTCATACCGTCGCCATGGAAATCAATGGAGCCGCCGCCAACTAAGAAGGAAGAAAAGCTAATTCAATTCTAATTCTCTCAACCCTAAAGCAAAGAAAAACTCTCTCTTTTCTCTTCTAAATTGTGAGTATGATAGTCTTAACAAGATTATTATCATTTTAGTTAGGTTAAGTCATGAATGGATTATGAGTAGGTGATGTGAATTGTCATATATGTTGTTGTAAACCTTATGCTATCATGTATGTTATAAATTCTATGCTATGTGGTGATGATATCCTATATGTTGTAAATCATGCTATGATGATGTTATGTATGTTGAAAGTTCTATGCTAAGTTGTGATGAATCATACATGTTAAAAACCATGATGTTACTATCTATGCTAGTTAGTTCATATTAATTAAATCATCATGTTTGGGCTATGTTGATCTATATGACAAGTTACATATGCAAGTTGGATTGATTAGAAAAGTTATGAACATATGCCATGACATCTATTATGACAACTAGGATTATGCTATTACATATGTGATACCCTATGCTAGTTCAGACCATCATTATGTTTCCTAAAAACCCCATATGCAAGTTTATGTATAAATTTGGGCTATGACCATATCATGTAAATTGTGACATTTAACAAGTTGACACCTTTTGATCCTTAACATGTGTAGTTTATGCAAGTTTCACCCCTATTATGATTAGATTTATTTTAATTGTCTATATGTTGTGATAATTTATCTTTGTGCTATGTGTTAGACTATTAAAGTCTAGCCTATATTATGCGTTGAATAAGCGAACGTATAAACATGGGGTAGGGGTAATATTAAGGATTTAATAATAAGATGTTGGGGTGCAATTGATATGATTTTGCATACCATGAGTGGATGACCATAATTGAGTCAATTATGGACATCATTAAAATTGGAAGTAATTAATAATTTAAATAGGGAATTATTAAAACTGGGGTAAAAGATTATAAGTGTTAATCAATGCTTAGGACGCGAGGTTGGACTCGTTTGTGACGTAAACTTGCCCGGACCCGCCCGGCAAATCCGGTGGTCACAAATGTCAGCCCAATGTGAGAGGTCCTAGGCCTAAACTAAAGCATAACAGTTGTAAAAACACGAGGTTAGACTCTTTTATGGTGTAAGACTGCCCGGACCAGCCCGGCAAATCCAGCTGCCATAAATGCCAGTCTAATGTGAGAGGTCTTTATGAGGTTATGGCCTGAATGAATTAAGAAATACTTAACTAGATAAACATGTAAAGTAGGACATAGGGGTTAAGTAGGTGCCTTAGGTGGCATGAGGAATCTAGTGGGTGCCCTTAGTGGCATGAGAAATACGATTAGTAAGACTTAACCAAACACACATGTAAATGAACATGACTAAGAGGGTTAAGTGGGATATACTATTGTTGACAAGCTTAGGTGGGTAGCTTGTGGGGGCCCATTTCAACCAGTAGCCCAAACGTATCTTTGTGGGCTCAACCCAAGTCGAGGACGGGACACGCATACTGGGCTTGACTATAAGAGGCCAAAACGGGGAGCGGTGGCAACGCAAGTCCAACGGGTTTCATATGCGTGTGTGGACCCACGCTGGTAGGTAAGACGTTGTTGCATCGTGTAGGTATAAGCCGTGCATTCTCAAGTTGTATCGGGTTGCCACTTTAGGGGAGTGATACACCCCACTGTGGGGCCAGCACGGGTATCTACGAGTAGGGAGCCGATCGAAAGTGGGTATTGGGGTACACCTAGTGGAGATAGGGGCAGACGGCACCTATGTAGTCAGCTAGGGGTACGTAAGGCTATTTATATGTTTCTGTGTGAAGCAAGTGGGATCAACCTTTAGGGTGACTGGTGCGGTGCGGTGTAGTAATGTGCGGTGCAGTGTAGTTATTATTCGTTAGTAATTAGGTGTGCCTATACCGTTATCTTTAACGTTATCTTAAACGCTATCTTTATCTTCCTAATAGTTCATAGACATTTACTTGTCTTCCAGTTTATGCCTTAGTCTAGTTATTTTGATAATAGTATTGTTAGAATTATCATACCCGCCAGACTTTATGTCTGACCCCCTCCATTTCTATCCTTTTTCCCCTCCAGGTCCTCAGGTTGGACCCAGCTCTAGTGGAGCTTGATTGGATTGCTTCATCTCTTTGGAAAGCTTGGACCATTGAAGTAAAGTCCAGCTTGTTATCTTCTTTAATGGCTATTTGTGTAATGGGATTATGTATTTTGTTTTATGAAGATGGATAATGTACTTGACTCTGATTAATGGTTTTGTGATGTAATAAGCATGTTTCCGCTACAAGAAAATGAAGTTTTAGATTTCTAAGTACTACTTATTATCTATCTTGTTGTAAATTTTTCTGTTCTATATTCACTTATAACCTCCATGGAAGTTAATGCATTCCCTTTTTGAGTGACATTAATGGACGTGGGGTGTTACACTCACATATTGATTCCAAAAATTATGAGTTTTGCAATCTAGCAATTATTCGACATCCCGGATCCAACAAAAGTGGTTTCGTCGAAAACAGAGGTCGTTTGCAGAATGGCTGTTTTTAAGGGCTAAAATTCCATAGCGACTATTCTGAATTTTCAACTGGGCGAAACTTTTTATTCCCGCTATGAAATTTGAATTTTTCGGATTCGTTGGAAAGATATTTTCAAATAGATTCTAATATTTTTTGTTTCGCTAAAATCCGTTTTATTTTGAATCATGTACATTCATTTGAAATTTGAAATCGAATTTTCAAACTACCGCGCCATTTCCAATTCCTTTTATAATTAAAATAAATATTTATTTTCTAACGTTGATTCAAATAACTATATACGTTCTAATTCTATTCAAAATAAATTTCTCGTTGTTATTATTTAAAATATTTCATTTTAAATATTCAAAATTCATTAAAATTGCCAAAATAAAAATTTTAAATTGGTTCGGATTTTTCGAGTTGTTACATGAAGTATGTATAAAACTTCTTTGTGTAATGCGCACATAACAAAACATGTCATTGCTCAATTTATTTCTATTCATAAACTGTGAACGACATAAAACTAACAATATAATGGGTACAACGATGAGCTAGGGTCTTAAAACAGTAATAAAAACAGACTGGTTAGCTAATTCTGTAAAGTGTCTAAGGGACCACACCCTAAACTACGTTTGAAAAATATCTGCTTGTTTTCAAAATTAAAAATTGCAGTAAAATTCTAAATAATATTTCAAGACGGCACGTATAAAAACTAAATGAATATTTTGAACTGGTATTTAATTATGAATTTTATCCAAACAACTTTTTAAATAAAAAATCTTTATAAAAAGCTATCCATTATTGTTTAAATATTAAACATACTCTAAAAATAACTTTGCATTACAGAATCTATTTCAAATATACGAAATTCATAAAACACTATGTATATAATATTACTTATAAAATCATTATATCTTTAAATATAAATTTTAAATACTCAAAAGATATTTGTAAAACTCTATTTACTATAAAAATAACATTTTTATACTAAAATCAAAATAAGATAATATTACTTATAAAATCTTAAAAATATTCTTAAAAATAAGTTTTAAAATAAAATAAATTTATTCAACACTAAGATTTATCAATATTTAAACCTTATTAAATTCAAAATACATATAGAAAATTCCAAATTAACTTTAGTAAAATACTGGGTTGTTACATTCACCCCACTTAAGGCTTTTCGTCCTCGAAAAGGAAAGTAGTTAATTTTACACTTCTATATAAACTATAAATCAAACTTCTCTATATGGTTTTGGAACAGATTTTATAAATATTCAAAACCAACAGACATGAATTAAAAAGTGGAACACACATATCATAGTCAATCCAAAATATCATGTTATACAGATCATTCAAGTTAGCATACAAAATGTAACTATCCCTACCTGGGCACGTACTACACACTTAAGGTAGTCCAAAATACAGTCACCAAAAGTGTACGGAACTATCTGGTACTAGTCCCTTAAAAAACCGTCCTAGCCCAAAACATCTTAGTGCATCTAGGCACTTAAGACAACATATCTACACTATACACAAGGTCCAGACTCATCGCAAACTAAACATCTGATGCATCTGATCCATCGTCGGATGGACCAGACAAACTAATCTCCTCGAGCTCCTCATCAATGAACCCTTCCTTGTCATCAGCTAAAAACCCATCATCATCAACTATCTCCCCATCGTCCTCATGTCTGATGATGAATCCATCCTCGTCTGCTATGAATCCATCATGTTCGTTGCCTATAAATCCCTCCTCATTAGCCTCGTCCAAGGGCTGCTCTATATCCTCCATCTCCTCATCAAACTCATCATCTTCCATCTCTGGAAGTGGTTTATCCTCGAATATAGGCTGCTCAATCTCACCATCATCTGCTACAACATCATCGTCATCTGCTACTACATCATCATCGTCTACTAAGATATCATCATCATGTAGGGGCTGCTCCATAACATTGTCAAATCCATCGTCTCCCACCTCTGGAAGTGGGTCGTCCTTAGCTACAACTATCGACTGCCCTAGCTCATGTAACAACACATCAAACTGCTTTACTAACGCAGGATCTATCATCCAACCAATGACCTCTGGTGCAACCTATGCTAGTGTGGCGTCTTCCAATAACTGCTGATCCCTCTCGTCAAGGATCTGCTTCCATATAGCCGCTAATGTATGCTCATCCAAATCAGGGGGAATCTCAATCCCGAAATATGCAGCTGCCTCAACCCCCGTCATCTGATCAAGAATCGCTGGTCCTGGTACATACTCATACATCATCTCCTGATCATCCTGTTGTGGAGCTGGGTCTGCCCCTAGCATATCAGGATAATGGTCTGATCTGACGTCCATATCACTATCGATGTATATCGTCTGATCCTCTATAGGCACATAATTTGAGGATTTCTCGATGATCTCATGCTTACTAGTGTCACTAGAGATGTTTATAATGGAGTCCTCTGAGTTGGACCCAGAGCTACTACTAGTTGGAGAAAGGTACAGTCTAATGCCACCCTAAAAGTAAAAGTTTAAATCTTAGAAATCATCCAAGTTTGTTATAAAATCCAAAACTCATCATTTGTTTAAATTAACCAAAATGATTCAAGTTAAGTGTTTATATCCAAATTTCTTTTCCTAAAGTTTTCTAAATTCATTAAGATTTATTTTTCTAACCAAAAATCATATAAATGGTTAAGGGTCCAAATCGGGTCATCCTAATTCCTAATAAACCAATCCAGAAATCATTCTTATATAAAATGGTTGATAAACTTTACTTAAGGTTTAATGCAATTCCAACATTTCTTTAATTCCCTTTTACAAAGGATTTTATATTTAAGTTATCTAATTTCATTCACACCAAACAAATCTTAGAATTTTATGTTCACAAAGTTCACTAAAACACATTGATTTAATAAGGAAAGATGCTCTCTCAAACGCAATATTCCTGAACCTCATTCTAGGGTATTTCTAACCCTATCTCAAATGAGATATTGTAACTCTGATGAGTTCTATTTTCGTTCAAATATGTCGTACCCCATAACTTTGTTTAAACCAAAGCTCTGATACCAACTGTAACGACCCATTGTCTAATTCTCGCCGGTAATTAAACCAACTTAAATCTTTCACAAAGGCGGATAGTTATGGGTACTTACATCCAAACAAAAATAACAGAACTTTTATTTCATTTCATTGATTACATCAGAGATTACAAGAGATATCAGAGTACCATAATTGCTCTGCGAAAATCTAATGCTCTTAGCGGAAGAAGAAAACATCAAAACAAGACTCTAGCTTCAAATCTGAATCCAACTCTAAAATCTAAACCTGCAAACTAAACTTCTAGATGCCCGCGCAAATTTATGGGAACCCAGAGTTTAGGTGTGGAAACAATAAACTCCAGGTCAGTCGTGGGACTGGTGTGATAATTCGAAAACGGTTTTTATTAGGATTCATTTTAAAGTTGGGAAATTCACCGGACCACGCCGCTTAATGCGGAATGGGTTTTCTCCATGTGAATGCCAGTGCACATAAATTCGCAATGACTTTTGGAAAATAAAGCTATCATAAGCTCGTCCCACATCACACAATGCAAGCGCACACCAAATGGGCAAGTTTTACCATATGATAACCAAACATGCTTTCATACAAAAAAATCCTCTTTCAATACTTAATATATAGTGTGGAAAACCATTTCACAAATAAACGTAGAATCATAGCCCCCATAACCCCAATTAGTTATACTGACATATAGGTATACAATCAAAATCCATATGGATCGTATTGGAGATTTGGGTTTCCAAACTTGATGATTCCTGACATGAAAGATCAATCAGGGATACGAAGCGAAGTGTAACACGGCTTTTTCTTCCATCTCGGACACCAACAACAAATTGCAGGGCAGATCAACGGTTTTCGACCAGAAACGACCCCCCGAACATACCCCATTTCCCCAAGTCCATAAGTGCTTTCCCACTGCTGCACAGCTTCATCATAATCATATATATATATATACACAACTTAACCACCAGTTTCTCATCATCCGGGGTGTGAGGTTTGTCGATGTCACGTCATACACAAAGCTTCGCTTCAATAAGCCGTGCTTTGATCATCACTAGTTCAATTCATAACTCGAGTATGCCACATTGACAATTCACAACATATCACTGATTTCGGTTAATGCATACCCTTTTAAGTACATATGACTTAGAGCCAAGGATAATATTTTGCCACAAATCCGATATATATTAACGGAAATCAGTGCTATGCGGTCAATTTCAATGTCAGACACACAATCCATACAAGTCCGTTCTAGGTCTGAACGGAACAACAACCCGAAAATATTCAAATATATACAGGTCTCATGCCACTTATAACCTCGTATCGGGTGTACATCCCGATCCAAGACATCAGCAATCAATCTAAACAATTCGAATATACTCGGTCTTCTCTTATCGATATCCAAGTCTTTAGTTTATAACATCGTGTTATTACTTGGAATGGTTTTCGGATTGATATCCTATCCCGGACTTTCCAAGTAATAATCGTATTAAAATAATAGCGGTGGACCACATGAGTTTCTCAATTCAAATCTCCTTTCCAAATATTGTCGCTTTACTTCGAATTAAGGTTGGATTCAATTCCCGGAAATCCATTATCAATTTAACCCATATTCATTTTCCAAACCTTATATTTCAAAACAATCTTCATTGATTCGTCGTTATCCCGAAACTACCAAATCTTTATTTGGATTTGAATTTCCATTCCTAACAATTTAAATAATATTTTCAAATATAAGTTAATATAATTTAATCGACTTATATTTGATATTGATTCACAACTCAGGCAAATACTATCAGAATTTGGATATGGATATGTTTTGATATTTCTGATCGTATTTGTCTGCTCCTGTAAATCCATATCGAATATCAGACGACAAATTCTATCAAAACTCATTCCCTCTTCAATTAAAATCTTATTTCAATTCCATATCATATATTTAATTTTTTTTAAATCAAATCCTTTTTCATAGTGATTCATGTTTTGAAATCTTTAAATTCAAATCATTTCAAAGAAATTGTATAATAACGTTAAAAGCGTTACTTAAAGCGTTGTGAAATGGTTATTTAATCAAATAGATCCAAAATCATTCTGAATTCACATGTTAAAACTCAAATCACTTTTTAAATAATAAAATATGATTTATCATATTTTATGGATTTTTAACTAATTTTTAATAGTCCATTCTATTCGATTTTTCATTACGGTCGACGAACTGCACGTGTAGCGATCTTTTAAAATTTTAATTTGAACCTAACTCGAAAACCATACGTTGGAATTTGAAAATTCCTCTTCTATACAAAACCCATTATCAATAGAACTCCGCTGTTTTTTCGTTTCACATAAATTCGATTCAAAATGTTCAAGTTATGATCATTTGAAATATAAAATCAATATTATCGAATTGTCGCTACACGACGCGTTCGATTGTCGTTATATAACGTTTAAAATAAAATCATTCTGTTCCTTTCTACAAACAGATTCCATTTCCATTACTTAGAATAAAACCGTATTTCAAATCTTGCTTTCTTGATACAATATTTTAAACCAATATTATTTTTATTCAAAATTTCTATGTTAAATCAAATCGAATAATATTTAAAAAGAAAACTTGTTTGATTATTTTATAAAACAGGAATTCACATAAAATCAAATATTCTTATGAAATCTAATATTCATAAAAAAAATCCATTTTTACCAGTTTGTCAAATTCTTCATAACATATTACAATAAATGTTTAATGATTATTCCAAACTTGTTAAATCCATATTTTCAACATAAGCATTTCAAAATAATTCTTTTCTTTTCAAATTCTTCATATCACATTGAGTTGGACATTAAATGATAACATTTCCGATCTTGTTCAGACATTTTCAAAACAACTAAAGTTGTCATAATAAATTTCACACTTTTAGTTTAAACAATATAATTATCAAAACTTGATAAATCATTTACAATCGACCGTTAAAACGGTGTATCCAAATCAACGTTGAATATCATTTCCCAATCCTTATCAAATATTTAAATAGCAATGAATGGACTAAATTATGTTCAAAACCATTCCATTTCATTCAAATAGATTTTTACTCATTTTGATTTCCAAATGGTTCTAAATTCAGATTTGAAACTGATTCACAACCTTATTTTAAATAAAAAAAAATTCATTTACATGGAAGGAGAATGTGAATCGATTACCCGTATCGTTACACAGCTACGGTGTATGGGTGAATTCATGAAATCAGAACAAATCAAATAACGCAACCAAACAATCAAGCACCATATCATCCATCACAACCACAACAAAATCAATTTACTGTGCGCAGAGCGTTACAGTTAATAACGCTCAGTGTAAGGGTGTTTATAACTGTATGAGCATCCATCGAACCACCAATAACAATCATTTATAACAATTCATGATCATTCACTAACCATAATGACTAATTTAAATTAGAATTCTCACCTGCATTGCGATCCAATTTAACCGTAAAATTTGTATGAACTGCTAACAGAGCCTACAATGATCACGAACAAATTTCTACCAATGCCACTACCTCTACCGTTGCATGCCCACTTCTCTTTGCAACTATCGTATGTGTATATAAGTTTATACACCCAAACACTTAACAATATTATCCAATTTTTCTTGAAGTAAGAATAGGCTGAGGGGTTAAGTGGCGAAGCTTGAGTGTCAGAGTGGCTTGTGAGCGGACTGGAACTTGTGGTGAATAAAAGAAATGGGTTTGCGGACTGAGGCGAGACAAAGGGAAGAGGCTACGGACTAGAGTGGTGCTACCGGTGGCTCGTAGTTCACTGTGGAGTGACTGCGACTAAAGTGGGGTAGTGGACTGGTTTGTTGACGTGAGGGAATGGGGTTTTGATGGTGCGGATGGTCAGGGCTTAGAGAAGCTAGTGGCTTTGCTGCAGATACGTAGAGGAGAGGGGAGTGATGTGGTGTTGCACGGAGACAAGGCAGCTTTCTAAGGAGGGGAAGGAATGAATAGTTGGCCGAGGGGTGGACTTGCAGTTGGGTGGTCACGTGGGTTCTAGGGGTGCTGCGGGCTGGGAACTGAAGAAAAGAGGGAAGATATGGAGAGAGAGCGGGGTGGTGGAGTGGAAGCAATTGTGAAGCAATGGGGAAAAGAAAAGTGGAGGGGATGCATACAAGGGAGGTTTGTTGTGAAGGAGAGAAAGAGAATCAATGTACGTTGAAGGTGGTAGAGAAGAGGAGTATGAGGCGGTGGATCAAGATAACGGAGAGAACGGAAAGTTTGTAGAGTGGGGAAGACAAAGTGGAAGGGGGAAAACGTGAAAAGCTACCGTGAATAGGCAGTGAGAAAATGGTGTATGCGTGTATCCTTTTTGTAATTGATTTTAATGGTACTTTTGTCTTTTAAAACCAGTACACATGTCCATTTATAAAAATTATTATTCATGCATCATTACAGCTAGGACGACACGGGTAAATTTGCATGCCGATTTCTAGTATACACATGTCCATTCGTTAAACAAAAGTCCATTTAAATGTATCTGATATCAACATGTTTCATCGTTAGACAGTATTTAAAGTTTGAATGTAATGAATTCGTACCCAGAACAATATTCGAACGTGATATCCCAAGGCAGTCAGTTAAAATAATAAGTTTATTTAAGCGAACGGTTCAAATGTCTGAAGTATGTATAAAATTTCTATGTGTAATGCGCACATAACAAAACATGTCATTGCTTAATTTATTTCTATTCATAAACTGCGAACGACATCAAACTAACAATATAATTGGTACAACGATGTGCTAGGGTCTTAAAACAATATTAAAAACATACCGGTTAGCTAATTCTATAAAGTGTCTAAGGGACCACAGTTACCCTAAAATACGTTAGAAAAATATCTACTTGTTTTCAAAATTAAAAATTGCAGTAAAATTCTAAATAATATTTCAAGATGGCGCGTAGAAAAACTGAATGAATATTTTGAACTGATATTTAATTATGAATTTTATCCAAACAACTTTTTAAATAAAAAATCTTTATAAAAATGTATCCGTTATAGTTTAAATATTAAACATACTTTAAAAATAACTTTGCATTACAGAATCTATTTCAAATATATGAAATTCATAAAACACTATATATATATAATATTACTTATAAAATCATTATGTCTTTAAATATAAATTTTAAATACTCAAAAGATATTTGTAAAACTCTATGTACTATAAGAATAGCATTTTTATACTAAAATCAAAATAAGATAATAGTACTTATAAAATCTTAAAAATATTCTTAAAAATAAGTTTTAAAATAAAATAAATTTATTCAAAACTAAGATTTATCAATATTTAAACCTTATTAAATTAAAAATACATATAGAAATTTCCAAATTAACTTTAGTAAAATACTGGGTTGCTACAGCACGGTTTTAATATAGCATAGCTTTGTGTATAGCGTTAATTTGCGAGCCTCACACCCCGGTGTGAACCAGAAACGAGAGAGGATCTCAGGGAGGACATGCGTTTGTTTTAGCTAGAAGTGGTGTCATGCTATAGAGCCTAGACATTTAACTTATGTGGATGATGGATAGCAAGGCGCCTCAGATATATCGGTCACTATGTGACCCATGGATGATATGGTTGACATACTGACCATTACGCCCCATAGGGTGGGGAAACGTAATGTTCAGGCATTTTAATCCACTTTGGACCGGCCCTGACGAACCAAGGGCCCACCTGAGTCTGGGCCTTGAGACATGGTAGGCTAGATTGTCTCGAAGCGGTAAGGACGATCTCTTGCCTTGGTTCACAGACGGAAATCCAACTTCCAATACGTGACATTTCGGTTTTGATTGTAGAGCCTAGTATTGGCAACATGATATATGGTACCCATGCCGTCTATGATTGATACATTTATATTTGAAGTTGTTTAATACACTATGAACTTATAATAGTATCAAATGATTTGTTTTAAACGTACCAAGCATGTTTGGCTATTATAAGGGAAAACCCTATCCTCCGGCTTGCGTTGTATTATGTGATGGGACCTGGGTCTTATAATAGCTTCATTTTTTCCAAAAAGCATTGCGCTATTTGTTTTATGCACTGGTATTCTCGAGAGGAAACCTGTTCCGTGTTATACGGCGTGGTCCCTTGATATATCTGATTTTATAGTAAAGTTTTAATTAATTTTTTTAGTTCTCACACCAGTCACATGACTGACCTGGAGTTTATTGTTTTAACCTAAACTCTGGGTGCCCCTATTTTCCATACGGGCAGCTAGTAGTTTTGGTTTTGCAGATATTTATTAACATGATCCTGGTTTACAGCTGGAGCTATATTCGGAACGCTCTGTATCCGTGTATTTCTTACAGTTGTGTTATGTATTATTTTTCCGTTGCTATGTAACGTATTTTAATCTCTGATATTTTCCTGATGTATATTATTTATTCATACTCTGTATATCTTGTACTCTGATGTAAATTGTTGTGATAAGCAATGAAATGTCCTTCTTTTTGTGTTCTGATTTTTCGTGTTCTCAACTCAATCCGGACTTTCCCGAAAGGGCGAGTTTGGGTCGTTTCATTTTGATATCGGAGCTTTGGTTTACAAAGCTCGAGAACAAGGCACATTAGAATCAAACGAAAGAATTCATTAGAGATTGGATTAGTAATATCCAATGAGAATGACTCGTTAGAGATAGGATCAGCAGTATCCTAGAACGAGATGGAAGAGTGTTATTTTTAAAATAAAAACGAAAACAAATTTAGTTTTGAAATTTATAACTTATTATAGGTGTTTGAGTATACTATTTTATATTGAATTTGGACAATCAATTATATAAAGATTTTGCATATACGTCTGGTCCACGTGTATACTAAGCCTCCAATATGCTGGATAGATATAGAATCACACTCTACTCGCCCGGAGATGATTATGATGATTGTAGCTACATCATCAGAATTTATGTTCGAGTTTCGAAAGTGGGATACCTATATGTATCCAATTGATTGGTGTGAGAACCAAAACTAGATAGGGTTTATTGTTGTGAATTGGCATCAAAAACATGAGTTTGCGTACATATATTAAAGATATATGATTGAAAATTTAACCAACTAATTGACTGCTGGTTGTGTTGTTTGATTATTGGTTTGATTAATTAAAATTTTGAACCATTTAGCCAAATTGAATCAAATTATGGAAATTAATTGAAAATTGATTGAAATTGCATACATATGTGCATGTATATAATGAACATGTCATAGCAAGGAGACTAAGAAGAAGAATAAAATTGTATACCCGACAAATAGGTACATGTTTACTAATTTATTAGGTTTGGATGATTTTATGAGCCGATTGGCTAGCCACTTGGCTTTTTCTTTTTCTTTTTGGATGATGAGGGCCCTGCGTGGCTAGTTGCGGTTTTAAATGTCTCCCCGTACAAAGGAGGTTATGGCGAAATTTATCGAAAGTTTAGGGTGTTAGCCAAATTTTTGAAAATTTTGAAAATTCTTAGAAACTAAAACGTTGAAGAATAAACGCCAGAATGAAGGTTGAGTTGGTTAGTTAAACAACTATCAGCTCCGCTCCTTTTCGAGGACGAAAAGATTTTAAGTGGGGGAGATTGTAACAACCCGGAAAATCGGAACCAATTAAAAAAAATATTTTAGCAATTTTAATGGATTTTGAATATTTAAAATGATTTATTTTAAATAATAACGACTAAAGATTTATTTAAATCGAAGTTAGAACGAATAATTTTATTTTAATTGTAAAACAAGCCAGAAATGGCGCGGTAGTTTGAAAATTTGATTTTAAATTTCAAATGAATGTGTAGGATTCAAAATAAATCGGATTTCAGCGAAACTAGAAATATTTGAATCTGTTTGAAAATATCTTTCTAATGAACGTGAAAAATCGAGATTTCGTAACGGGAATAAAAAGTTATGTCCAGTTGAAAATTTAGAATAGTCGCTATGGAATTTAATATAATATATAGCCCTTAAAAATAGCCATTTTGCAAAAGACCTACGTTTTCGACGAAAGCACTTTTATTGGATCCGGAATGTGAAGTTATTGCTAGATTCCAAAATTCATAGTTTTTGGAATTAATATGTGAGCGTGGCAAAAGAAAACGTGTTTTGTCAATTTCAATCAATTTGGATCAACCAGAAAATGATCATTTTTCAAACTATCTCCAAATTCGACGAAATTAGTTTTGTTAGGACCGTATCGTCAAAACAAAGTTAGATATAATTTTTCCGTAATTTTTGGAGCCGGTATGTGGCCCCAGTAAATTAAAATGCATGTTTAAATTAAATATATATTGATTTAAATTTTTAATTTTGAGAAAAACTGATCGTAACAGTCGAATTGGCTTACGAAACATATCTCATTGTGTCCGGAATGGGGGTATTTAGCTAGAGGCGACAGTCATTGGGTTTGATTTGGAGATCGGATTAATAAACATGCTATTTTTGAATTAAATAATATTAAAAATTAATATATATTGGTCAAAACATGGTCAAAGCCCTCACAAATTAAAATAGCGGTCAACCCTTTTCTCCCAGCCCCGTTTGACGGGATGAAAGGCGGAAAAGTGTTCGATAGATTCTCCTAAAAAATTTCAAAATCCATTTAGTAAAATTGAAAACTTTTTTTGTGGAGGGACACATTTGATTGAGGCATTCAAAGGCGCGATGTTCGGGTTTGATTTCTGGGTGGCACGGGGGTGTGAGTTGGCCGGAGTTGGGAGGGAAGGTGCGCCTCACGTAGGCGCTGCACATGATCACCTCCGATCAGCCCCACGGCGATGGTGGCGACGACAAACCTCAACCCAAAGTGTTGAGCTCCAGTCGACGGTCCAGAAATGAATGCAGTGAGCTTCTTTTCTCTTATTTAATTATTTATTATATAATTTAATTTTTTTTAAAAAGAACAGTAATGAAAATTTTAATATAAATACATAGATTTAGAAATCTGATTTTTTTTTATGTAAATAACATTAATTTTAAAAATTGTGATTTTTATTATGAAATAGCATTATTAAAAATATGATTTTTAAAAATGAAATAGCTTCAATAAAAATGTGATTTTTATTTATATGAATAGAAAATAAAAATATGATTTTTAGATATATAATAGCGAAATAAAAATATGATTTTTATATATATAATAGTGAAATAAAAATATGATTTTTATATATATAATAGCAAAATAAAAATATGATTTTTATAGTGTAAACATCGAAATAAAATACGATTTTTATACATATGGTTTTGAAATAAAAAAATAGGATATTTAAAAATATATACAACATTATAAAAATGTGATATATATATATAAGAACATCGAATAAAAATGTGATTTTTATCTATATAAAGTTGTTATAAAAATGTAATTTTTATAGTAGAAATATCATTGATTAAAAATGAGAATTTTATGTACACAATAGGATTATAAAAATATGATTTTTATTATGAAATTAGCGATAAAAAAATATGATATATATATATATATATATTAGCGATAGAAAATTATGATTTCTAATATATAAACATCATATTAAAAATGTAATTTTTAATATGAACAGCGTGAAAAAGATTGCGTGGGAATTTCGGGCAAATATAAATGGTTCAGAAATTCAAAAATAAAACTGGAGGAGTGGATACCAAAGGTGAGAACTTCTCACTCTAATTTATTCTCTAGTTAAATATATATACTAGGATGCAGACGGTGCTTAGTAGCACCCGACACCTTTGTTTGAAACCATGGTTGTTTGGTTGTTTTCTTTGATGGTTTTGGTTGTTTGAATTTGGTTTGGGATGTGAATTGAATTGATTAGAATTTGGTTTGTATACGGCGCGAGCCATTATTAGGCAAGGGATAAGGCTAGACCTTATTCTGGTTCTAGTATCGCGCCGTTATGCTGCCGAAATTTTCTAAAAAAGTTAGAACAATAAAAATATCATTTTTATTATATAAATGAACTGTATAAAATATTCATGTGTTGAACTAAATATTTTATCATTAAAAATATAATTTTTAATGAGTATATGAATGAAAATAATACAAATCGGAAGATTTGTTTATGTACACACATTTGACTGATATTGATTGGGACGATATATTTTACACATCGCCCAACTGCACAAATAAAATCGGTGTGTGTTGATTGAAACCTCACATGGGTATTGGGATGATTTTGACGTACACTAATCCCAATTATTTAGTTGTATGTCAATCGATTGCTTGACAGGCTGTTGTAAGTGTTAATTATTTATATTTAATGCTTACGCAGTTGTGTAATGCACTCTGGATGATGGTTGACTGTGTTTGATTATTGTTGTGTACACGTGTGTATGAAATCCATATAAATAAAATTATATGGTAATTGACTATGTCTGATTCCAATTCGGAAAGAACGAATATTTTATATTAATGAATATTTTTAAATGATGAATAATGAATATTTTAAAATAACTAATATTTTAAAATAATATTCAGTAGTGGATCAAAATATGATTTTGATGTCCGATTTGGATGGAAACGAAAATATTTAAATATATAAAACCATGTTGATTAGATTAACGCCATTTTGACGTGCACGATATTTATATCGATTCTATTCATTTTTATAATGAATATCGAAAAGGAAATGTTTTCAAAATATGATATTTTGAAAATATTATCATTTATATATTATAATGATAAGGAAAATTCAATTTTGATTTAAAATTGAAAATGAAGTTGGAATCGTTTTAAAACGAATTTATAAACGATTTATAAAATACATTTTAAATGGAAATCGATGAAATATATATAATATATATATTATATATATTTAATGGCCTGAATAGAATGCGCCGCACCGCGACCGTTTGCAAATTTCGACCATTGACTTCGAATTGATATTATGGGAGATCCGACCATCGGATTCTCATAAAGCTGGAACCATTGGGTTCGTATCAAAAAGAGTTTTCCAACGAATATAAGAGATTTGAAATCTAACAGTTGGATTTGGAATTATGTCCAAATCAAATTTGGAAAAGGTCGCTGTAATCGCAATTCGATGACCATTTATCGAAATCGACTGTACGGGCCTTGATAAAATTATTAAAAATATTAATAATTTATGTAAAATCATAATAAATGATTTGGATGAAAAACTCCACGTTTGTAAAGATAAAAATATATTTTTATCAAACTGAACTAGTTATGAACTAGAATTATAATCCAATATTTTTAAATAAATAAATTGGATTTGAAATGGTTTTAAAAATAACCAGAATTTCCAATATATGAATTGGAATGGATTTGAATCGAAATTATCTTCGGGATATTTTGATATTGGATTCCATGATTATACGGATATTGTGGAGGAATTTGGAAGATATATATCGTTATTCCCAATACAATATTTATTGATTTAAGAATTTGATATTGAATATAAGCCGATATAATTTCTATTCAGAGCCTTGTATTTAATATTGAATTGGATTTTGGGTTTGTCGTGAATGGTGTCTTCATGAACACTGTTCTTAAACCCAGTTGAGAAAATAATAAATCCTTTAATCAAGATTTAGAGAAGTTTACAAATTGATTAATATTTGATTGGAATTGAATTAAAATTGGATTTTGGGTTTGTCGTCAATGGTGTCTTCATTAACACTGTTCTTAAACCCCGTGTGAAAAGAATAAATCATTTAATTAAGATTATTAGAGTTTCCAGTTACATTTGGTAATTGGAATAAAATGGAATGTGAATCGGGTTTATCGTGAACTGTGTTTTTAACGACATTTGTTCTTTAACCCGATTTATAGTGAAATCTGATTTGGAATTTATAAATATTTTTATTAAGATTTAAAGGAAATTTTCCAAAGTAAAGTTTTCCAATTTAATACAATAAATTGGGATGGAATGGAATTCGATTGGATAACAATCGAAGTAAGCTTCAATGGAGGAAGACTGCTAATATATATGGAATTTAAATGGCTTTGCCATTATTCCATTTATATTATTAGTCGGACACAGAAAATGATATCGGTTATATATTGATCTGTTTTCCGTGACGGTTCCATAAATAATGGAATGTGATTTGGGTTTATCATGAACTATGTTTCTAATGGCATTAGTTCTTTAACCTAGTTAAAGATAAGATTAATTTCTTAACTTTGAATAATCATTAAAAAATAATTTTTGAGATTAAAACTGAATTAGAGTTTTAATGAATCTTTAATTAGATTGGAATGTGAATGGGATAATTAAATTTATCAAATTCATGAAATGATTGAGAATGGAGTATCACCAGTTTTGCTCCAACTGATATTAAAATCTTTAATTAGATTTGAACGTGAAATGGTAATTAATTTTACTAATGACACAGTGGTGTTAGATATGAAGTATTACCAGTTTTACTTCATGGGATGAATAGGTTGGGCTTGGGAAATTAAACAAATGATTACTTCGGTAAGGTTCGCTAATCCCGACTGGTTGATAAAACTTAATTTGGTTTAGAATTGAAATCCAAAGGAAGATTAAAGAATAAATTTAAAGAATTTATCTTTGATAAAATTAATAGGAACCTTTCCCAAAGGATACGAATATTTAAATAAAAGAATATTCAGAATTGGAATGAGGCGTATGTTATGTTTTTGTAGCACTTGTTTATAATATACGCAAGTTATTCGGAAAGGCCGGGTTTATACCCGTTCTAAATAACTGATTCGACGATAAGTCGACGATGAAGACGATGGTTGAAGACCAGAGGTCTTCACATCGTTTGGATGATTACTGATGTCTTGATTGGGCTGTACACCCAAGACGAGGTAATATGTGGTGATCGTCCAGACATACTTAGAAATCGACCAGATATGTGAGGACCTCTCTCCTGTATTGGACATATGGGACGAGCAATAAAGTGCCTCCGGTTTTATTCAGACCCCAAACGAACTTGTAAATGGATGTGTGTCTAACATTGGATTTTATTCTGTGATGACTGATATCTATTAAATATATATATGTTTGGTGGTGGATAATTTATTCTCTTGCTTAACACCCTTCTCTGAGACGTACGAGCTCAGAGGTTATATATCGATAGACATCAGTCGCATGGCGTGAATTGCCTGTGTGGCATGCTGAGATGCAAATGATCAAGGCTTCTGTTGAAAAGCAGAGTCTTGTGGTTGATGATCAAAGCACAACTTTAATATAGCATAACTTTGTGTATAGCATTAATTTGCGAGCCTCACACCCCGGTGTGAACCAGAAACGGGAGAGGACCTCAGGGAGGACATGCATTTCTTTCTAGCTAGGAATGGTGTCATGGTATGGAGCCCAGACATTTTACTTATGTGGATGACGGATAGCGAGGCGCCTCGGATATATCGGTCACTACGGGACTGATGGATAATATGGTCGACATACTGACCATTACGCCCCATAGGGTAGGAAAACTTATTGTTTAGCCATTTTAATCCACTTCGTATGGACCGGCCCTAACGATCAAAGGGCCCACCTGAGTTTGGGCCCTGAGACATGGTAGGCTAGATTGTCTCGAAGCGGTAAGGACGATCCCTTACCTTGGTTCATAGACGGAAATCCAACTTCCAATACGTGACATTACGGTTTTGATTGTAGAGCCTAGTATTGGCGGCATGATATATGGTACCCATGCCGTCTATGATTGATACATTTATATTTGAAGTTGTTTAATACACTATGCACTTATACTAGTATCAAATGATTTGTTTTAAATGTACCAAGCATATTGAGCTATTATAAGGGAAAACCCTATCCTCCGGCTTGCGTTGCATTGTGTGATGGGACCTGAGTCTTATAATAGCTTCATTTTTTCCAAAAAGCATTGCGCTGTTTGTTTTATGCACTGGTATTCTTGAGAGGAAACCCGTTCCGTGCGACGTGGTCCTTTGATATATCTGATTTTAAAGTGAAGTTTTAAATAACTGTTTTAGTTCTCACACCAGTCACATGGCTGACCTGGAGTTTATTGTTTTAACCTAAACTCTGGGTGCCCCTATTTTCCACACAGGCAGCTAGTAGTTTTGGTTTTGCAGATATTGTATTCACAGGATCCTGGTTTACAGCTGGAGCTATATTCAGAACGCTTTGTATCCGTGTATTTCTTACAGTTGTGATATGTATTATTTTTCCGCTGCTATGTAATGTATTTTAATCTCTGATATTTTCCTGATGTATATTATTTATTCATAATCTATATATCTTGTACTCTGATGTAAATTGTTGTGATAAGCAATGAAATGTCCTTTTGTTTGTGTTCTGATTTTTCGTGTTCTCAACTCAATCCGGGCTTTCCCGAAAGGGCGAGTTTGGGTCGTCTGAATTACATACTATACATTTTTTCCAGTATGTACCTATTCTTAATATAATGAAACAGTGGAATGTTTGCCCGGACCCTAAATTATGGGATCAAGTGAACAGAGATCCAAAAGGTATGTAAATAGGAAAATATTGTTATTATTATTTTCGATCAAGCGGGGAAACAAGTAAGTAAAAATTAACTTTAAACATATGGTCCTGATAATCACGTTCTGGATCATGACAATATTTCAAATTTACTGACCAACAACAAAACATAAGGCATGTACTAAGGTATTTCAACATCACGGTATATAATTTCAGCCACTAGTTAATTATGCAACTGCTGCAGTTCTATTATATAGATGAATAGGGTCACGCTAGAGAAATTCATATCAATACACATGTATATATATATATATTCAAACAGATGCAGACATATACACTGCGGTCTCGACATATATGCACCTGCGTTAACCGAACTTTCAAAAGAGGAAAATATTAACCTTGATCCTGACCGATATGTATATGAAAATAACAATGTTCATTATGTAAAACTTAGTAAAATATCATGGTGCTTCCATTTGAATTTACTGAAGTAAAATATAACAATAGAGACTATTTTTCCATTGACTTATATGCTGTATAAATAATGATTTTAGCAAAATCTTGATAGTCATTTAAGTAAGTAAGACATTAGCAAGTCACTATACAATCTTGGAGCCTGCGTTTACACTAATGGACTTGGTGACAGTAAATATCATAAGAATGTCGTGTCAGTAGCTATTTTGTTGTGCTATAAATTTGGGGTTTCAACTCTGCCTACCAAATCATGGGTCAGTTTATTCCAAAAATAGACAGGACTGAAATCATATAACCTATCAGAACCTAGATTCCCTAATTAAGCTTTCTGATTTTGAGAGACCACGCAGAGACCATAACAATGGTAACAAAAAGCAAGAAAGAAAAACCATGCATAGACCATACCAATCAGTTAGACAGTTCCAAAGGTGGTAGCTATAACAGTTCAATATCAAAAATTGGCGGCATTAACTTAATATGTGTATACATACTTGTGTAAGTATACACATCCAGTTTCATCAAAAGCCCAAGCAAGCCACTAATAAGTGTGATAAACGAATAGAGGGCAAATCAAACTTGGTACAATAAACGGGTCAGAGCACATAGGAGACATATAAGACTTCCAGTCAATAAAAGCAAGGTAAATAACTCAGTGATCAACAAATGGGACCGAAACAATAGGGCAGCAAAGCATGACAACTGAAATACTTGAATAAAGTTGAATCGTGAGCTAACACTCACCTGTAACCGCGGAGCAGGATCATAAATGAGCGACAGGCTTTACCAAATGCAACTTCGATTGAGTGTGAACTATCCTTCGATTGAAATGAAGTAATTTGCAGAAGTTTTGTGCGTGACGATTTGAGCTTCGGGTGATGACTAGGGCTTCAGTGGAGCGATGGAGGATCAGTTGACATTGGCGAGCGAGACGCCGCATCGAGGAGGGTGGAGCAAAGCCGAGGTAGCAATTGATTTGGGGAAATCGAATTTTAGGTCATCCATTGATTTTGGAAGAGGAAAATGATTTGTGTTGAGGGAAAGAATGAGGGGCGAGAGTTTTATTATAGAGGAAAAATTTTAGGGATAAAATCAACGTAATTTCACTAGCTATAGGGTATCTGCGCATTTCAGGGGTTAGGTCGGCGTAGATTTTTTCTAGTGAAGGTTACATGTGTTTTAATTAAATATTGAGTGTACCCCGAATTACCACGTAATGCCCTAAATTCGTACCGCCAAGTCATTCTTCAAACACGAAAAAAATTATATGTATCTCATTGTTTCAACATTCTGAATTCAATAAAAATAGTCTGGTAGTAATCTGACTTCGTATGTATACAACAATATTTTGAGTTTTAAATTATTAATGCTTCACCGATTTTATTCAATTTGTCATTATCAACTCCATTCGATTCCAAATCTCGAATGTTAAATTTCGATTTCTTTATATATATATGAATACACACATATCTAGACCAATTTCCATATAACATTTCTAATTTATTTAACGTTAATAGCATTTATTTTATAAATTCAACCGTTTATATTTTCAAATCGAATTTCAAATCTAATTCGAATATTCAACCAACTTCCATCTAAATAGTCAACGATAATTATCCGATACCAGATCAAACATTCTGGATTAAATATCAGTTTCAATTCAACACAAAACAATACATTTGATTTTAATTCACATAACAATATAAAATTGATTATTAATTGTTAAATATTTAATTAATTCCATATTACCATTGTTGAAATCTCTGGGTTGTTACAGTCTCCCCCCTTTAAAACTTTTCGTCCTCGAAAAGGAGAAATCGTTAGAGTTATACCACTGTATACATCAAATTTTCATATTTGTGTGAAACTTTTTCACAACTAATTTAAATATCGATATTTAAGTCATCGAACTTTCTTGTTTATCCATCACATTCAATTTACCTGTAAAATCAATTTTTCTTTCTTATGGTTAGAGATTAATTTTGTTCAAACACGATTTTCTTATCTTCCAACACGGGTTTTATTTATTTCCATGCTCTTTAAACTACATTCTTTTTCCTCAGACCAGTTTCTATCTCAATTTATTTTGAGATATCTCCCAATTTTCATTTTACTTAATCTTCTAACAAATTCAAAGTCATGTAATTTCTTTTCAAAACCAATCTCATTCTAAAATTCAATTCCTGCATCAAACTATTTTAGATTTCATTATAAACATCATTTGTCAAAGTTGCTTATCCATTGTTGCAACTGTAATGGGTCTAAGCTTCCTTACATTCAATCCATTAATTTTTCCCAAAAGTCATTGTAGAGTGTAAATAACATCTCTTTTTCAAGTCACAAATTATCGACTTGAAATTCTCCAAAATTCGAAATCATTTAATATTTTTATACATAAAATATTGGTATTATTATCTCAAAACTATGGACTTGAAAATACTCCAAAATTTTCTTTTTTTAATTTACGCATATTTTAATTTCAATTTATTGATTTGAAAATATTTTATAACTCGAAGTTTGACAAGTCTACTGTCGTTCTCACAGATGTTAGGCATACGTTGGCCATGCGCACGACTAAAATCCCCAAGTACTAAATATCCTTGTTTCAACTTCCAGTGAAAATATTTCAAAATTCCTTTTCAAAAGAAAACAGATACGGAAAGTACCAAGGTGATATTGATATGTTGATCATTCATGAATCGCAGATACACAATGGTATCGTCTGGATCCCCCAGAAAACATCCGTATCCATAGAAAATCACTTCCCTACGAATTTCGTCATGGACAAATGAACGGAAGATATTCAAGGATCACGAGAAAAATCTGAGGTCATTGAGCGTTGACTGCTCTCCCTTAAGATCACGGAAACAAATGATCGAATTTTGAAGATACTTCAAGTCACGAGGACAAACCAAGTTACAGAGACAAATTTGGTCACGAAGACTAATCAAGTCACGAAGAATAACTGTTGCATCAAATAGGTGGCTCACAATCACTAAGATAACTCAAACATTGCATGGCTCCATTCTACCTTTTGTAACACTAGTGGTTACATCTCTTTCACGTGTAGATATGCCATGTGGACCGCAGGTACACAATGGTTACGCCTGATTCCCTCAGAAAACATCCATACCCGTAAGCTTTCACAGCTCTACGGATTACGCCATTATCATGACTGTAGATCGTAGCAGACACAATGGTTACGCTTGGTTCCAACAAGAAACATCCGTCCGTCGTAGGCCATCTACAGCCCTGTGAATTACGCTACATGGTCGTGTTCTTCAAGGAACAATGACAACTCGATTTTATGTCCGGACAACCTACTACCACCCACAGCACATCTCACCAAGCTCGAAATTCAGAAGAGAAGGATGGTACTTCCCTTATCTTGAATTGAAAACATACAGTACTTTATTTCATAAATCATAATTATGTCATTTACATAAGATTTTCTTCCCAAATCATATTTTCAAACATCGCATTCTTATATAAATTTTGTTATATAAGATCTCACTTCAAATCGATTACCTTCCAATTCAGTAGTTTTCAAATTCACTGAATTCTTATATATTTTTCATATAAGTTTCGAAAATTTCTATATTCAATTTCCGAAATCGAATATCCTCAAATTCCTTTCAAAATTTCAAAAGTTTAGTTTCGATCTCTTCGTCAATCCAAATATCTGATACACTTTTAAACTCCTATTTATGAATTCATTTGTTATAAATCAAATTTCTTCCAATTTTCCCATTTATTAAGATCCTCAATCAACTCAAATCTTAATGCTCTCATCATCTCAAAATTTGCCAATTACTCACTTCGTCACCTAATTCCAATTTTTATACTCCTGAAATTCCAGAATTTATTCCTTCCTCCTTATAATAAATTTCTCATCACGCTCTATTTCTCTTTCATGTTCACATCATTCGACCGTCAATTAGCAAGCAAACAACTCCTTAAGTATCAATCTCGAAGGCCAAAACCAACATCAGATCAACACTCTAGAAATTATTCAACTTAACTAATCTCTAGTCAAGTTATAAATTCCTTAACTCCATTTCCTATCAAATCATTGCTTACGCAATTCCCGAATTCAGTTTACGGATCTATTTCTCCTACATTCTGCCAATCTTCATTCTCGTCGTGCAGCCTTTTATTCTTCAGTTCTCACCATTCTAATTTATCAAAATCTGTTAATATCTCATGGTCTTTTGAGAACATTCCCGATTATCATATTTATTCCCTATAATTCTTATTAGAAAACATTTCCATATATTCGCAAATCTTTTTTTCCAAAGAAAATATATTCTATTCATTGTGAGCAACATTTCTAAATTCGTTATTTGGATTAAAACAGATGTTTAAAATATCTTTATTCCCACTCAGTTGTTGACACTTATTAACTTAATTCACTTAACCACTCTTGCTATCGAACCTTAACCATTTCTTAGTCAATAATGAAATCAATCAAGTTGGGGTATATTTACCTTTCAGACCTTAATCGAACAACATTGTTAACTTCGAAATAGATAATTCACAACCAACAAACCATTCATTCTCGTAATTTCCGATTTCAAAGTTAAGAATTTCCTTCTTTTACAATAATCGTTGATCATAACCATAATTCATGCCTCCAAAATATTTAACTTTCAAATTATACTTTATTCTTTAATCTGAAAAACCAATTTATTAATAATATATTAAATTTCAAATTAAAACGGAAAGTAAATAGCATTCTCCTGAAATTCGACATAATTGCTTCCACGCATAACTGTCTTTTCGAATAATTTATTATTCGAAACCATATTCCAAACTTTGGAAAAATCTGTTTTGATTTATATTCTGAACTTCATAATAATCTCACCGTACCGGTCAACTTCATTTCCTTTATACTCAATTTCATTTGCAATGTTTTTGCTTCAAATGTTACTTTCTTCTAAAATGTAAATATTATTCCTTTTATCGAAATCTATGCTCGTCACGTCAAATAAATTTTGATTCCATTCAAATACAGGTTCAAATCCTTTAAAATCTCCATCTATATCTCGTTTCATTATAACTCAGGTTCACAATTAACTTCCCGTTAATTAATCACCAGCTTATAATTTACTGTCGAATTCACATATCCGATCATACATTATTGGTTCGAAACCAATTATAATTTATCTTGCCAAGTCTCGAATAATCTAAATAAAATAGACACAATCGAATTCCAATTATAACCCTTTCAATTTTATCTCCATCAACTTATATTCTAGATATTGAAATAAAATTCATCGTTCTATTTTTGAAATGATTACAAATTTTCCTTTTCATTCACATTCCCATAGGAATTCCTATTTCAATAAATTTCAGTTATCTTTGACTGGTAAACTCACAATTATAAAAATTTATTCGTCGATTCTCTTATTCTTATCTACCTTAGACCTCATTCGATAATGGATTCGAGATTCAATCCAAAGAGTAATTATTGAAGAACAGCTCTGGCAAATCTGGATTCGAAGATTGGGGTTTCCGAAAAAAAATTAAATTTCAAAAATAATTTTTTTTTTGTTTCCACTGTATTATTTTCAAAACTCTAATTTTAAAATTATTTAATATTTCCAAAATAATTTCCCGTTTAAAATTCTAATTTTCCAAAAGCCCTTTTTAATTTCAAAATCCGCTTTTTTTTCTAGTGTCGATCTGACTCATTTAAACTCGATAAGCTACGCTTTGAATAAACCAAACTCTGATACCACTTGTAACGTCCCACATTTTGACCGCTTCAAATCAGTAATTAAACCAACTTAAAACATCCAAATCAACGGATTGTTATTTAGCATACAAAGTTCAAAACCAGAATCAACACAGAAACACATGATAAGTAAATAACAGTGTATTGAAAAGCGAAATAAACTTTCATATGTTAACAAAAAAATTTGATACAAAGATTATCTATACAGCGGAATTTGAAATACGGTTATAATACAAAGAAATATTTACTATTTAAAATCTTCAGAGTGCGCCATCTTTGGAATTCCCAGCTTCATATGTCTTCAAATCTTAAGCTGTGATATTTAGATCTGTAACACTCGGGTCTGACCTAAGCATTCCATGCAAAAACATAAAACACTCGAGTCAGGATTCATCATTTGTTCAAGTAAATCAACTTCAATAGCAACTGAATATATTATTAATTTATTTCTCTATTACTCAAGTGGGATATAATCTGATACATATGTGCAAGCATAGCCTACATGTGAAGTCCGTATTCACAAGTTATAGAAATCACGTTATGGCCGGACATCCAATATTAGAACATACAAAATTTAACAGCGCATGTTTTAAGGCAAAGGACCAACCATGTATGAAGGTCATAGTTTCATTTAAATGTAACTTGCGGTGTATCAGCCATGGTATTGAGCTAAAATTTTGTTCATGGTGTCAGTTACACTACAAGAAAAATACCCTATTGCAACTAGCTATTTGCAACAGGCAATAAATGATAGTTGCAGTAAGTGATATTTAGCAACAGACCTACTATAGCAGTTGCAATAGATAAGATTTAGCAACAGACCTTTTTTTTTCTGTTGCGAAAAGCATATTTTTAGCAACTGCGCTTTCCTTCCTGTTGCAAAAACATATTTTTAGCAACTGTGCTTTCATAACAGTTGCAACAAACATATTATTTGCAACTGCGCTTCCTAGCCAGTTGCGAATAAATATCTTTAGCAACTGTTTTCACCACTTGCAATAACTATATTTTTTTACAACCGGTAAAACCACTTGCCAAAAACATATTAAAAGTAAGTATAAACTTTTAATGATTAACTTTTAATAATTAATTTTAAATAGTTACTATTAAATGATTAACTACTAGTAATTATATTAAGATTAATATTTAATAATTATTAATTAATAGTAAAATTTAAGTATTATAAAGTGATATTGATAACAGATAATTAAATCATAATAATTAATAATTAGCAAATAATAATAATTAACATTTAAAAATAATAAAATAGATAAATAATTATTAAATAATAATAAATTAATAACAAAAAGCTAATGGATAATAATTAATAATTAGAAATTAATAATAATTAACTTTTAAAAATAACAAAATAGATAAATAATTATTAAATAATAATAAATTAATAATAAAAAACCAATGGATAATAAATTGATAAATTATGTTTCCCCAAGTAATATTCGGTTATAATATAAGACGTATTAAGTATAATAGTTAACTGATATGAATTAATAGTTTAATAATTAATAAATATGAAGTAATTATTTAATAATTAATATAACTTTTAATAATTAATAATTAATATGTAATAGCTAATAATTATTACTGATAATTAAACAATTTTAAACTTATAACTTAAATAAAACTACAAAATATTCGTAAAAGTTTAATATTTGTCTTCCAAATTTTCATCAAACTAAAAAGATTTAAATATTAGCCGTTGCAACTCCTAGTCTGGAACCTTTGTAATAATTCACGTTGAAATTTAGGCGGGACAAACTGAAAATTTGGCTCCAAAATTATCCGTGTCCTCCATTTCTAGTTTTCTACTGCCCCTCGTCTAGTTCATTTCCCAAAATCAAAATCGAATCCATTCACTTCTCTAATTCAAAATCGGATCCAAAATCTCAAGCATCAACATCACTTTGCTATGCGCTCACCACTATTAGCTCTCTGCTCTCTGCTTTTAACATCAAAATTGAACCCGAAATTACGAGCATCTACAACAAAATCGAACCCAAATAGCAGGAATCGACTGGTTATCTGCTTTCCGCTCCTTATTGCTTAGCTATCCGCTGCTCCTCCCATCACCTGCGACCATCGTGAGCCATGACATCGACTGGTCTCCATTGTTCTTGTATTTTTACCCTTTTTTTAAAATTGTTTTGTTGTAAACAATTTTAGATCATTTTTACCCTCTTTTTGTAAATAGTTTGGATCCCTTGTTCTTGTATTATAAATTGTTGATGGCAGAAGAGCAGAGCTTCGGAGCAGTAGATTCACGTGCACAACTGGAAATATTACTATAGTTTTACCATTCCATTTTTGGTCCAGTGCATGGATCAAATTATAAGCTGTGAGAGAGCTTGCTCTAACTGTGCATATATTTGTTTTAGTGATTTCTAGTACTGTGCTTTTATTTATGTTTGGTGACTGACCCTAGATTTGATTTGGTTTAAAGATTCATAATTTCATTCGTATTTATGCTTATACCGAATTTTTAAGCTTCACAGCTTAGTCCTTGGAAAAACTGATTTTTAATTAAAAAAATTATAAAAACTGAATCTCAACTTATTTCTGATCAGCTAAAATAACAAGATTTTGGTTCGGTTGATGTTGATTTGATTGCGGTAACTCTAGTGAATTGATTTTCCTGTAACTTTATTATTTCTTGTTAATCAATTCAACTAAATAATAAGAGTGATATCTTTTGGATTTGCTTGTTATCATGTGTACATATAGATATATAATCCAGGACATTTTAAAGTTAGAAGAATGATAGTCTGGTATATAATGATGCCCCAAAACAACCGCTACTCAATAATTTTCGTCATAGGCGATTTTAGGTTTTAGAAAAGATAATTTCACAAATTATTTGAAACTTTTATTTTAGACCATCAGCTCAGGGGCTGTTTTCATATAACAAATTGTTTGATACTTATATTTTAGACCATCAGCTCAAGCGCAGGGTCCCTGAAAGCGAACCAAAAAGTTGAAATTAAAGATAAATTGTATGAGTTAGTTATCGGGATTAGAGGTGGGTTGTGGGCGGCATATTAAACACAGTAAATGAGTGCATTTCCTTTGTCTGTTGTCACCATAAATAGACCACACGTATCACTTATTGCAACAACAGTTTTATCCATCATAATTCACTCATAGAAAAGAAAGAGAATATGGGAGAGAAAGGCGCCGAGTTCAGTTCAAAAGACTATCAACTCCCACCACCTGCACCTCTTATAGACATAGAGGAGTTGACAAAGTGGTCGCTTTATAAAGCAATGATCGCCGAGTTCATAGCGACTTTGTTGTTTCTGTACATAACTGTAGCAACTGTTATCGGGTACAAACATCAGAGCGATACATCGTTGCCTAGCAACACCGATGGCGCTTGTAGTCGCGTTGGAATTTTGGGGATTGCTTAGGCTTTCGATGGCATGATTTTCGTTCTCGTTTACTGCACTGCAGGAATATCTGGTATGAGTCGATCAACATTCAGAATTCAGCATTCATCCATCAAACTTTTTTTGAAATATTATGTATATATAGAGAAACACCGTGTAATTTTGATGGTTTTTGGCAGGTGGTCATGTAAACCCAGCAGTGACATTTGGGCTATTTCTAGCAAGGAAAGTGTCACTAGAGCGAGCGGTGCTATACATAGTTGTGCAGTGTCTAGGTGCGATATGCGGTTTAGGATTCGTAAAGGCTTTCCAAAGTGCATATTACAACAGATACGGAGCTGGAGCGAACGGATTGAACAGTGGGTACACGAAAGGTACTGGATTAGCTGCTGAAATAATTGGCTAACCTTTGTTTGCTGTAGGTGTTTTCAGTTGACATCTTTCATTCATTATGGTATGCGCTGATCGGATAACTAAACGAGGCGCATGGTGGTTATTCGGATCAAGAGTGAAAACTGAAGTATTTACTCCTTTTTCGTCCGTGTATCAGCATCATGTTTATATACTCCCTGCTTTTCTATATTACATACAACTTTAATTTTGCAGTTCAATCATATAAACACTCTAGACCTTGTTTGTTGGGCTCATCAGCTTGTTCAAGAAGGTCTCAAGTACATGTTCCTAGACAAAGGGCTTGTAACCGTGAGTCCTCCCTTTCCTAATTTTGTTCAATTGTGTAAATATGTATTCATCTAAACTACAGGTCTGGTCTGCTCAAAATTATTATTATAGATGTGGAAATGTTGCTTCCATATTGAGTTTCAATGGAAATATGGTAACATCTTTTACCCTTCACCCTTTCTTCTTCGTAAAATATGCAGTTTTTCTTTTTTTCTTCACACTTTTCAATTTTGAAAACAAGAGGGAGAGGCGAAGTTCTTTACAGAAACAGAAGAGAATAATCAAATGAGGGGCCCAAGTACAGGAGTACCATACTTCTTATAAAGACATAACTTTGCTTGTAAAGTTAAGTACCGTACTTCACATTTGAATATCATAACCTACAAAGCTTGCTTGGTAGACACTTCATTGTCTTACGACTTGTTTTGCCTTTTGCCTATGCAGGTTATGATATTCAAATGTGATTATGTATTGCTAACACAGGGTGGTGCATGTTCATGATCAACAACAAACATGGAGCATGAACTGCAGATTTGTTCTAGTGAACTGATGATATTTATTTTCTTGTTATAGTATATGTATGATAAAGTAGAAATATGATTAGAAAATACTTTATTCGAAAGAAATGTTTTGTGTGAGAGAAGAAATTGTTATATATGAATGGTGTATGAAAATTGTAGAAATTTTTGTTGTAATTGTTTGTACTATTAAAATTTTGTTAAAATAAATTTTTTAATTGTTTATTTCATTTTGTAATATGCACTAATACTAAAACGAACACATTTAATATGTAGCATCTATAAGCTGTAAAAAAAATTTATAGATGTATAAATCTATTGCAACGGGCATGTATTGTTGCAAAAGGATCTGTTGCAACAGCAAAAGCCTGTTGCAAAAAAGTATACTGCAACATCTTATTGCAACAGGCGAAAAATGTTGCGAACTTTTTGCAACTTCGGCTATACCAACAGGCGCAGGCCTGTTGCAATTGGTCTACTGCAACAGATATTGCCTGTTGCGAAAAGTGTTTTTTGTTGTAGTGTTAAAACTATACAGTATAATAATAGATGACATATTAATTTATGGAGCCAAAAGGTATTCACACCCTCTCAACACAATACCATACTACATGGGGTTTTATGAAATAGAAAAAGAAGCATACATTCAAGTTAAACAAGGTAAACTAGTGGTATATATGTTAACTCACACACTCCATTCAGTATACATACAATTAAAACAGTGGTTTGGTCATCAAAAGAAAAGTGTAGATAGCAATTTGTGATCCTTTATCACATCATTACATACTATACATTTTTTTCCATTATGTACCTATTCATAATATAATGAAATAGTGGAATGTTTGCCCAGACCTGAAATTATGGAATCAAATGAATAGAGATCTAAAAGGTATGTAAATAGGAAAATATTGTTATTATTATTTTCGATCAAGCCTGGAAGCAGGTAAGTAAAAATCAACTTTAAACATATGATCCTGATAATCACGTTCTGGATCATGACAGTATTTCAAATTTACTGACCATCAAAAAACAAAAGGCATGTACTAAGTTATTTCAACATCAGGGTATATAATTTCAGCCACTATTTAATTATGCAACTATTGTAGTTCTATTATATAAATGAATAGGGTCACGCTAGAGAGATTCATATCAACACACACACACACACACACGCACGCGCACGCATTTGAATGCTGAATAAACGGGGGGGGGGGGGGCCTGGTTAAGGTAGGAGAGAGATTTCTTTTTCTTTTTTTTTTATTTTAATTTCAAAATGTTGACTTTTACATACGACCTCTAAACGAGGCCCACCGCCTGTCGTCCATAGCGTTTTACCCCCATTCCGAACACAATGGGATATGTATCGTAAGCTGTTTTGATCGTTACAATCAGTTTCCGTTAAATTTACATTTAAATCACTATATTGAATTTTAAACGTACATTTCCAATTACCGGGGTCACATACTAACTAGAAAAATTCTCGAAAAATATTTTCTAGCTTCGTATTGACGATACGGTCCTAATAAAACTAGTTTCGTCGAATTCTGAGACCGTTAGAAAAATGGCCAATTTCCAGTCGATTAAAATCAACTGAAACTGGTCAAACGCGTTTTCCTTTGCCACGCTCACATATTGATTTGAAAAATTATGAAATTTGGAATCTAGCAATAACTTTACATCCCGGACCCAACAAAACTGGTTTCGTCGAAATCCGAGATCGTTTGCAAAACGGCTATTTTTAAGGGCCTGAATTCCATAGCGACTATTCAGAATTTTCAACTGGACATATCTTTTGATTCCCGCTATGAAATTTCAATTATTCGGATTCGTTGGAAAGATATTCACAATTAGATTCCATTATTTTTGGTTTCGCTAAAATCCGGATTATTTTGCACCCGGTACATTCAATTGAAGTTTGAAATCGAATTATCGAACTACCGCGCCATTTTCAATTCCTTTTATAATTATATATAAATATTTATATTCTAACGACGACGCGTATAATATATACGTTCGATTTATATTCAAAATAAATTTCTCGTCGATTTTATTTAAAATAATTCATTTTAAATATTCAAAATTCGCCAAAATTGCCAAAATTGCCAAAATAAAAATTTTAAACTGGCCCAGATTTTACGGGTTGTTACAATCTCCCCCACTTAAAACTTTTCGTCCCCGAAAAGGAACAAAGTCGAAAGTGGTTTGATTAATTAACTCCACGTTCGATCTGGCTTTCATTCTCTAACTCTTTAGTTTCTGAGAATTTTCAAAATTTCAAAAATTTGGCTAACACCCTAAATTTTTGAAAAATTTCGCCATAACCTCCCCTGCACCGGGAGCATCGGGGAATTTCAAATAGCTTCCCCGGTCCTTCAGATCTCAAAAAGAAAAAGAAAAAGCCAAGCGGCTAGCCAATAGGCTCACAAAATCATCATCACCCAAACAAAACAGGAAATTATGTAGTAAACATGTACCTATTTGTCGGGCAAACAAATTTTATTCTCTGGCTCTAGCCTCCTTGCTATGACCTGTTCAAGGTAAGTACATATATGCAAGCAAATGCGACCAATTTTCAATATAGTTCAATATTTGATTCAATTAGGCATAAATGGTTCAAAATTATCAAACAATTAAACAAGCAACACAAACATCAATCAATTAGTGAATTAGAGTTTCAAATTCATAATTTTGATACATACACAAAAATCAAATTTTTGATGCCAAATCACAACAATGTGTTCTAATTATATAAGTTTTGGTTCTCACACCAGTCTAATGGAAATATATAAAAAGCACACCTTTGAAACACGAAACTAATTACTAATGATGACGCGTCAATCATCAGAATCAGGTCCGGGCGACTAGAGTGTGATTCTATATCTATCCAATATATCAAAACTTCGAGTACACGCTGATCAGACGTATACGCAAAATCTATATATACTGGATTGTCCACATCAATATAAATAGATAATCAAATACGAATAATTGATTTATATTTTCAAAACAAAAATTTGTTTTCACTTTAAAAATATACTCTTCACACTCGTTCTAGGATACTACTGATCCTATCTCTAACGAGTCATTCTAATTGGATACTACTAATCCAATATCTGATGAATTCTTTCGTATGTTTCTAATGTGCCTTGTTCTCTGCTTTGTAAACCCCTCAGCTCCGTACCCCTCTTCTCCTTCTCCCTCCGGCGCGGAAACCCCCCCCCCCCCCCTCTCTTGGCTACGGGCGACGAAGCTGACGAAGATGCGAAAACGGCGAAGACTTCTGCAAAAGAAGAGCCGTGGAGCTAGGATAGCTATATGTGAGAATTTCTCACCTTTCGATTTACTTTTCTAGTTATATATATATACTAGGATGCAGACGGTGTTTAGTAGCACCCGACACAATCGTCCACAGACCATGGACTTGTTTGTTTGGCTGTTTGGTTATTGATTGTGATATTGGTTTGAATGTGGTTTGTGGTGTGAAAAAATCGAATCGATAAATTGGTTAGGATTAGACGTGCGCCGTTATAAGGCGAAGGAGTAAGGCTAGGTTAGACCCTTACTCCAAATTTTGTGGTTTGCATAACGAAAGTGAATTTGATTGATGTGTGAATGGCGTGGGCCTTCACTAGACCGGGGATAAGGCTAGGCCTTGTCCCGTTTCTAGTATCGTGCCGTTATGCCGCCGAAATTTTCTAAAATAAGTTAGAAAAATAAAAATAGCATTTTATTTAAAGAATGAACTGAATAGAAATTCATATGTTAAAATAAAATGTGTTATCGTTAAAAATATAATTTTTAACGTGAATGTGAATAAATAAATATTCATTTACAAACCAGACGGTTTGTTTATGTACACCTATTTGAATGACGTTGATTGGGTCGATAAATTTTACACATCGCCTAACTGCACAAATAAAATATGTGTTTGATTGTTTGAAACCCCACACGGGTGTTAGGATGAAATTTGAAGTTCACTCATCCTGATTGATTAAATATGTCGATCGATTGATTGACAGGCTGTTATAAGCGTTGAATATCTATATTTGATGCTTATACAGTGTAGTGCACTTTGGTTGATGGTTGATTATTTTCAATGCTATTATATACATGTGTTGTATGAAAATCCATATAATTAATTTTATATGGTAATTGATTGGGCCTCATTCCAGTTTTGAAAAAGAAATATTTGAAAAAGAAATATTTGAAATAGAATATTTGAAAATAAAGGAATATATGAAGCCGTGTTGATTAGATTGACGCCATTTTGACGTGAACGATATTTGTATCGATTTTAAAAACGATTTCGAAATGAATTGAATTGAAAACGAATTCAAAATGAATTGAAAACGATTTCGAAATGAATTGAATTGAAAACGAATTCAAAATGAATTGAAAACGTTTTCGAAATGAATTGAATTGAAAACGAATTCAAAATGAATTGAAAACGATTTCGAAATGAATTGAATTGAAAACGAATTCAAAATGAATTGAAAACGATTTCGAAATGAATTGAATTGAAAACGAATTCAAATGGAATTGAAAGCGAATGGAAATGAATTCAAATTGAATTGAAATTCGAATTGAATAGAAAGGGATTTTAAAACGAATTTATAAAGAAGAATTCAATTTTGGCTTTGAATTGAAATAGAAGTTGAAATAGAATTTGAAACGAATTTAAAACTATTTATATAATCCGTTTTAAATAGGAATCGACGAAATATATATTATATATATTATATATATAATATAATGGCCTGAATAGAACGCACCGCGCCGCGGTAGTTCGCGAATTTCGACCATTTATTTCAAACGGACATTGCGGGAGATCCGACCGTCGGATTCTCCTAAAACCGGAACCGTTGGATTCGTATCGAAAAGAGCTTTCTAATGAAAATTAGAAATTTGAAATCTAACGGTTGGATTTGGAATTATGTCCAAATCAAATTCGAAAAAGGTCGCTGTAAGTGCAGTTCGATGGCCATTGATGGAAATCGACTGTACGGGCCTTGATAAAATTATTAAAAATAGTAATAATTTGTGTAAAATCATAAGAAATGATTTAGAAAGAATTGGGATGAAAAACTCCCTATTTGAAAAGATAAAAATAGATTTTTATCGAAATGAACTAGTTTTGAACTAGAATTAAAATTCTATTTATTTTTAAATAAATAAATTGAATTTAAAAAGGGTTTTAAAAATAACCAGAATATCCAATGATTGCATTGGAGTGGATTTGAATCGAAATTGTCTTCGGAATATTTCGATGTTGGAATTCGTGATTATACAGGTGTTGTGAGCAACTGTGACGGCAAGGAATTTCGCTCGGTCCGAACCAGTCGCTAAACCGATCCAGTCCGTTCGAAACGCCCTATCGTTTGAGAACAGGACAAATCAGAATGCATACAGAAGAACATTTCATTGTTATTATACAACAATGCACCAGATACAAGAATATACAGAGTATAAACAAATGAATATTACACCGAAATATCAGAGATTTAAATTACATTTAAATACATAGCAGCGGAAAATAATACAATAAACAACTAGAAGAGATATACGGATACAAAGCTTTCCGGATATCGTTCCAGCTGTGAACCAGGATCCTGTGAATATAAATCTCACTTTTCATATATATGTTATTTCCTTTAAACAAAATTAGTTTTTGAAAACCTAAAAATCAGTTTTTTTCCTTTAAACAAAATTAGTTTTTGAAAACCTAAAAATCAGTTTTAAACTGTTAAAATAAAAACAGTATTCAATCTGTAAAATAAAAACAGTTTTTAAAATATTAATTAATAAAATAAAATAAAATAAAAAAAACGAACACGCGCGCACGCACGCACGCACGCGCGCGCGCGCGCACGCGCACGCGCACGCGCACGCACACACACACACACACACACACACACATATATTCATTCAAATAGATGCATACATATACACATGTAGTCTCGACATATATGCACCTGCGTTAATTGAACTTTCAAAAGAGGAAAATATTAACCTTGATCCTGACCGATGTGTATATGAATATAACAATGTTCATTATGTAAAACTCAGTAAAATATCATGATGCTTCCATTTGAATTTACTGAAGTAAAATATAACAATGGAGACTATTTTTCCATTGACTTATATGTTGTATAACTAATGATTTTAGCAGCATCTTGATAGTCATTTAGGTAAGTAAGACATCAGCAAGTCACTATACAATCTTGGAGCCTGCGTTTACACTAATGGACTTGGTGACAGTAAATATCATAAGAATGTTGTGTCAGTAACTACTTCGCTGTGCTGTAAATTTGAGGTTTCAACTCTGCCTACCAAATCATGGGTCAGTTTATTCCAAAAATAGGCAGGACTGAAAACATATAACCTATCTGAACCTAGATTCCCTAATTGAGATTTCTGATTTTGAGAGACCACGCAGAGACCATAACAATGGTAACAAAAAGCAAGAAAGCAAACCCATGCATAGACCATACCAATCAGTTAGACAGTTCCAAAGGTGGCAGCTCTAACAATTCAATATAAAAAAATTGGCGGCATTAACTCAATATGTGTATACATACTTGTGTATGTATACACATCCACTTTCATCAAAAGCCCAAGTAAGCCATTAATAAGTGTGATAAACGGATAGAGAGCAAATCAAACTTGGTACAATAAAAGGGTCAGATCACATAGGAGACATATAAGACTTCTAGTCAACAAAAGCAAGGTAAACAACTCAGTGATCAACAAATGGGACCGAAACAACAGGCCAGCATACCATGACAGTTGAAATACTTAAATAAAGTTGAATTGTGAGCTAACATTCACCTGTAACCGCGGAGCAGGATCATGACGGAGCGACAGGCTTTACCAAAAGCAACTTCGATTGAGTGTGAGTTGTCCTTCAATTAAAAAGGAAGTAATTTGCAAAAATTTCTTGTGTGATGATTTGGGCTTCGGGTGATGATTGCTGCTTCGGTGGAGCGATGGAGGATCGATTGACGTTGGTGAGCGAGACGCCGTGTCGAGGAGGGTGGAGCAAAGATGAGGTAGCAATCGATTTGGGGAAATTGAATTTTAGTTCAGCCATTGATTTTGGAAGAGGAAAATGATTTGTGTTGAGGGAAAGAATGAGGGGCGAGAGTTTTTTTTATAGAGGAATAATTTTAGGGATAAAATCAATGTAATTTCAGTAGCTATAGGGTATTTGCGCATTTCAGGGGTTAGATCGACGTAGATATTTTCTAGTGAGGGTTACATGTGTTTTAATTAAATATTAACCGTACCCCGAATTACCACGTAATGCCTTAAATTCGTATTGCCAACACATTCTTCAAACACAACAAAAATTATACGTATCTCCTCGTATCAACATTCTGAATTCAATAAGTCTGGTAGTGATCTGACTTCGTCTGTATACAACAATATTTTGAGTTTTAAATTATTAACGGTTCACCGATTTTATGTAGTTTGTCACTATCAACTCCATTAGATTCCAAATCTCGAATGTTAAATTTTGATTTCTTTATATATATGAATACACACATATCCAGAACAATTTCCATATAACATTTCTAATTTATTTAACGTTAATAACATTTATTTTATAAATTCAGCCGTTTATATTTTCAAATCAAATTTCAAATCTAATTCGAATACTAAACCAACTTCCATCTAAATAGTCAACAATAATTATCTGATTCCAGACCAACCATTCTGGATTAAAAATCAGTTTCAATTCAATACAGAACAATACAATTGATTTTAATTCACGTATCAATATAAAATTGATTATTAATTGTTAAATCTTTAATTAATTCCATATTACCTTTGTCAAAATTTTTGGGTCGTTAAAATACCCATGTTTTGGAATTAGCTGCTGTTGTATTCACGCTTAAGACTTAGCTGTAGTATCTGCTGGGAGAGAGGTTCGAGTTATACACGGACCCAAAGTCGTACAAGTATTTGTTTTCGTAGAAGGATCTCAAATTGAGATAGCAGAGATAGGCTTCTACTTGGAGTTGAGACTATTAGAGAATTTTAAGAAAAGAATGATCTTATCCGCAGGCGCATGAAGACAGCTCAGGACAGGCAGAAGTCATACGCAGATAAAGGAAGGACCAATATTGAGTTGAGGGGGGAGATATGGTTTTCATCAAGGTATCACCTTTGAGGAATATGCTTCATTTTGGATCTATAGGGAAATTAGCACCAAGGTTTGTAGGACCATTTCCCATAACAGAAAGGATTGGCCAAACGGCCTATAAAGTAAAGCTACCAGTGAGACTATCCAGCATTTATGATGTTTTCCACGTTTTTCATTTACGGAAGTTCTTGCATGATAACGAAGAAGTAGTTGAGCCGAGTATGCTTGAGGAAGTAGAGGTGAAATGTGAGGCGACAATCAGACGAGTTTCTACCCGTATTCTTGGATCGGAGGTTAAGAAGTCACACAACCGAGAGGTCAAGTTAATTAAAGTTCAGTGAGGAGATAACCAAGAAGATGCAACTTGGGATACTGAAAACAAGATATGCGCTTCATACCCTTTTCTTTTCAAAGGTATGTTTTAACTTCTTTTTCCAAAGCTTTTATCCATGCTTATTTCTATCAATTAAAGTATATCATATCGATCGAATCTTTGACCTTTAGGTAGGAATCCCATGGATGTAAACATGTGTTTGAGACATGTTATGTTTGATGGATGCAAGTGATTGCTAGTGGTTGCTCGTGGACACATATACACACACATTAGGCACCAGATCTGTTCAATCACTCTCATACTACATATGGATGTGTGTGCATTTTTCTTCTTTTAATGTATGAAAATGAGTGTATTATCATATGGATGTTGCATTTGGATGAATGACTGTGCACGCATACAGAACTTATATGTTATAATAGGATTATTTGTATACATGTTAAATTCATGGCACTAACATATATTGCATTAAGGAGGTCGACCGAATCAGTAGACCGCCTGTCTTTCGCATTAGTATAGGGACATATACACACACCTTCGCATATGTTCGTATAAGCATTAAAAGTCTTTAAGGACAATGGATGCCTGTGATTAGTGGATGAGTAGATGGATGTTAGGATATACATTCTTCTTAACATAGTGATTTCGGGGATGAAATCCTTTAAGTATGGGGGAATGTAACACCTCGTAATTTTATAACACATTATAATGATAAACTAAAGAATAATTAATTAAATATTGGGAATTAAGTGAAATGGACTGCGCCATTGCGTTCGTCTCGAAATTCTGCTTAAGATAGATACCAAGTTTGTGTAAAACGGACATCGCATAAAGAAGCTATTAAGGTTTGAAGTTTGTATACACAATATACACACACACACATACACACACACACACACATAACCAAGTCAAAATCGTTCAAAATAATTCGAAAAGAAAAAGCAGGAAGTCTAGGAGGGAAATCGACCCATTGGGGGTCGACATACCCTAGGGGTGTCGAACCATGGGTCGACACCATAAGAGGGATGCCGACACCCATGTCAACACCCCCCAGATTCGGGCGAAATACATTCCTGCGTATGTGGACTTATTTTTTGACCAGATTCGTGAACCTTAGGCTCTAAATAAGACCTCATTCTTATTGTTTTATTCATTCTAAAACAATGGAGAACTAGATGTTGCCTCTGCCAAGATTAAAATAGCCTATTCTTCTTCAGCAACAAGAGTTAGGCAAATTTTGAGATCTGTGCTACAACATCTGCAATCATTCTTCTGTTTCTTAGATCCAATCACAGTGAGTCTACGTCATTTTTAGATAGAAATAATTAAAATGTAATCTTGACATGCCTATAAGTTTGGATCTAAGCCTATCCCTATTGAGTAATCTGAATCATAACAGATCTATCATTCCTTGTATATCTAACTTGCTGTTTAGATCTCATATGCCTATTCATGATATCCCTATTCTGTCAATTATGTCAACTTATGCCTATTATGCTAGCTTGCCTAATCATGTCACTATGCCTAGTCAGTTCTATTATCACATGTTCATCAGATCTGTTCTTATATGCCCATCTTGTCATTATGCCCAATTCTGTCACTATATGCTTATTCAGTTGCTATGCCTATTTCTGCCACCATATGTCTATCTTGTTATTATGCTTATTTCTTTTCACTTCCCTTCTTCTTTTCCCTTTTTATTTTATAGTCAGGCTACCTTCGAGCCTAGGCATACCGCTAAAATATGCGAAAGCGTGAAATCGGGAACGAAGGGAAATGTTAAAATTGGGGCATAACTTGTATTGGGATTTTGAGGCATAACTTCTATTGGGATTTTTGGGGGCACAATCTATATATTGATCTAAAGATATAATTCGGGCATAAATCGAATTATGAATCATGATTGGGGTTTTTGGGGCGTAACCAACACTGTACAATTTGACTAAAACTTGGGGCAAATGCTATATTGTGAATTATGACCATAATTTGGGGTATAAAAATCGGTAGGCTTAATTTTAAGATTTAGCAGAACATGATAATAAAACTGTAAGTAACATGTTGTAACTGGTAGATATGTTTAATCTGTTAAATGACAAATCTGTCGAAATTTGTCAAAAATGAATACTATAATTGAAAAACCTACGATGAACATGAATAGTTGTTTGAGAAGGAATATGCCTAGATTTACAGTAATTAGAAACTGTAACCGCACTTAGACACGAGGCTAGATTACACTTGTGGAAGAAGTCTGTCGGACCCAACCGGCATATCCAGCATCCACACGTGGTGAATTTAATGTGAGGGGTCTAAGTGCATAAACACGTAACATGCTAAGACATGAGGTTAAGTCCGACTTGTGGAAGAAGTCCGCCCGGACCCAACCGGCGTATCCAGCATCCACAAGTTATAGACCTAATGTGTGAGATCTAGTGCATAAACATATATATGAATATATGTATACAAAAGGATAGAAATAAATGGCACTAATTGTAATTAATGGAAATGAATTGGAATAAACGGGGAAAGAGAACAACCCGTTATAATTAATTACATTAATGAGAATGTTATATAATAGGTAAGCTTGTCCTAGGGACAAGTGGAAATTATAACATATGTTACAACAAAAGAAAAGGAAGCTTATTAGTAATTCTTAGTCAAAAGAACTAAGTTAATAAGTAAACAACGACAATTTGTAGTGACATGTTAAACAGAAAACAGGTGAACTGAGATGAAGTACTTAATTACATATCAAGTAAAACATGTTATTGTAACTATGGAATCAAACAACAAATGATATAAAGGGATTGTAGATTATGCTGTTTATGTGTGTTTTTTGGTGTTGTATATTTGTCTGTGGGGTTTGGGCTCGTTTTCTCTTGGAGTCTGGTAATATTTACTACCTGGGCTCCAGACTTGGTTCTATTTGTTTATAAGTGCCTCTGTCTAACTCTTGGCATCAGGTGAAGTTTTGGCTCGCAATTGCCAGAGTTTGGACGGAGGTTTTATTCCTTTTTGAATCTTTTCTGGTTGTCCTTGCATAGTGATAGCCTCGGCTCTGCTTTGGGCCAATGTGTCAGGTCAAAACTGGATGTTATGTATTACTGAACATAGTGTTATTGTGTGTTTCTTGTGGTTTTGGTGTGCTAGAATGTCTTTTGCGCTATCGCAGTTGATGATACAGGTGAAGTGTTATACTCTCAACATTGCCATCTTTGGATGGTGTTTTTTGTTTCCTTCCTTTTCCTCATGTTCCTACGCATATTAACATGTCAAGTCGGGGAAGTACTTTGTAATGCCATATTCCAAGCTCTGCTAGGATGGTAATTTCTAATGCACTGTGGTTGGGGTATTCATGGATTAGGGTTTCTACCCAGATAAGCTCGGTTGTGGTGTTGGTTATAGCTCTATAGTTTGCTTCGATGCTCGATCGTGAGATGGTGCCTTGCTGCTTTGTGCTCCAGGAGAGGATTTGAACCAAGGTACACAAAATATCTATTGATTAACTTTCGGTCATTTGGATCATTACCCCAATCCGCGTTGTTGTAAGCCTCTAATTCTACGCTTTTACAGTATCTTAGTGATAGACCAAAGTTCATAGTCCCCTCTAAGTAACATAGAATACACTTAACTTCCTTCCAATGGTCACTCAAGGGATTTTGCATGTGTTGACATACTTTGTTTACATTGTAGCATATTTCAAGCCTTGTGATAGTTACATATTGTAACGGTCCCACTATACTTTTATACTGTTTGATGTTGTTGATTGCTTCCCTTTACATTTAAATAGTTGCAAGTTGCTTACCATAGGTGCAGTAATTGGTTTGGCTTGCATCTTGTATGTACTGTTTTTGAGATAGAAATAATTCCTTGTTGGACCTTCTTTGAATTTGCATGCCTAAGAGATAATTTAGTTTCCCTAAGTTTCTGATCGTAAAAGTTTGGTTTAGATGGTGCCCAACTATGTTGATCTCATTGTTGCTATTCCCTGTGATTAGGATATCATCCACACATACCAAAATGATATTGTGTGATGTTTATTGATGTTGAGATAGAGAGAACTGTCTGCTTTGGTGGAACTAAAGTCCATGCCTTTGATTGTGTCTTTAAGTTTGTCATGCCAAGCCCTAGAGGCATGCTTTAATCTATAGATAGCTTTATGGAGTATAAACACTTTGTCTTTAGTATAGTCCATGTCATACCCTCTTGATTGTTGCATGTAAGCTTCTTCTTGGAGTTTACAATTTAGAAAAGAATTATTCACATATAGCTGTCTTATATTACATTGCTTGTATAGAGCCATAGTCAGTGTTATCCGAATAGTGGCTAGCTTCACTACAGGGGAAAAAGTCTCATTGCAATCAAAAACATATGGTTATGAGTACTACTTTGCCACTAACTTAGCCTTATATTTTGATATGTTCCCATTTGTAACACCCGTATTTTTAAAGAACACTATAATGATAAACTAAAGAATACTTAAGTAAATATTGGGAATTAAGTAAAACAGACAGCACCATTGCGTTCGTCTCGGAATTCTTCTTAAGATGACTCCGAGTTTGCATAAAACGGACATCGTATGAAGAAGTTATTAAGGTTTGAAGTTTGTATACACATAAGTAATATATATATATATATATATAAACAAGTCCATAAAATCACAATCGAACAGCGGGAAAGGGAGAGAAATCGGCCCATTAAGGGTCGACCCATGCCCCATGGGTGTCGACCCATGGGTCGACCCCTACAAGGGGGTGTTGACCCCGTGCCCCATGGGTGTCGACCCATGGGTCGACCCCTACAAAGGGGTGTCGACCTTAGGGTCGACCCCACCCAGATCCGGGGCAGATCCATTATGTGAACCGGGACTTGTTTCTTGACCAGATTCGTTGACCGTAGGCTATAAATAGGACCTCATTTCTATTGTTTAATTCATCAAACAATGGAGACAATGAGGTACTGCCCTAACTCAGATTGAATTAGCCAATTCTTATACAACAACAGCTTATATGTATTCAAGAATCTCTTCTACAACATTAACAATCAATTTTCTGTTCTTCAGATCTAGTCACAGTGAGTTTATGTTGCTTTTAGATATAAACATTTAATAAGTAATCCTGACATGTTTATAAGTTTGGATCTAAACCTGTGCCTGTTAATAACCTAAATCATAACTAAACAGATCTGCCATTACTTGTACACCTGATCCTTTATTTGGTTCTCATATGCCTATTCCTGATATGCCAATTCTATTATTGTGCCTAATTATGTTATCTTATGCCCATTCTGCTACTATGCCTATTTCTGTCATCATATGCATGTTTTGTTATTATGTCTATTTCTGTTCTCTTCTCTCCCTCCTTCCTTTTTTGTTTTTATAGCCAGGATACCTTCGAGCCTAGGCCTATCGCTGAAACATGCGAACGAATGAAATTGGGAATGGTTAGGAATAATAAATTAGGGCATAACTTGTACTGTAAAACATGACTGGGATTTGGGGGTATAATCTATACAGTGACCTAAGACTTTAATTTGGGAATATCATACATAATGATTTATGACTTGAGGGTAGGGGCATGAAAAACCTGTAGTGAACATGAACAATTGTTTAAGAATAAACATGCATAAATTCACAGTAAATATAAACTGTAACTGCACTTAGACATGAGGTTAGATTACACTTGTGGTAGAAGTCTGCCCGGAACCGCCCGACAAATCCAGGATCCACATGTGGTTAATCTAATGTTAAGGGTCTAGTGTGTAAATATACACGTAATAGTTCTAAAACATGAGGTTAAGTCCGACATGTAGTAGAAGTCTGCTTGGAACCGCCCAGCATATCTAGTATCCACAAGTGGCCGACCTAATGTGATAGGTCTAGTGCATTAATAGACATGAATGGAAAAATGATAACAACTTATTAACCTGTAACACCCCACCTCCGTTAAGGTCACTCACAAAGGGAATGCCTTAACTTCAGTGGAGCGTTTTTGGTAAACGGACACAGAATATCACAAGACAGATATAAAATTTTTGCAGCGGAAACAAATAACTTTATTAAATCTCCAAAATACTTTGTTACATAATACCATGAGTCATAAAACTATTACAACAAAACACTTCTGTCTTATATCATCATAGTACATAGATTTTTACAAGAAAATCATCAGTCCCCAGATTAAAGAGCAAGCCATATAAGAAACAGAGACTCGAGTCATACTTCAGAAGTAGCTCCTAGAAGATGATATCCAAATCCTGACTAAACCTGGGTGTTTCCTCCCTAAGAACCTGAGGGGGGGGGACGGAAGAAAAGAGGCGAAACAAACTAGGTCAGATATACGTCTAGTGAGTCCAGTAACTTTTAGCCAGTAAATAAATAAAGGTAAACATGACAGGCATACAAAGTGGATATGTGGATTCACGGTACCGATGGCAGGTATGACAGGACAAATAAGGTAAGATGTATGCTTCACTACAACCTACTCTGCACTATTACTAGTATAACAGGATTAGGTGTTACCCTAATGTCTAAACAGAAACAGAAACAGAATAATGGGCCTTTACCACCCTAATAGAAAGTACAGAAACATAATGCTAATAATGGGTCTTTACCACACGAATAGAAAGTACAGAAACAGAATGCTAGTAATGGGCCTTTACCACCCGAACAGAGACAGAAACGGAAACAGAATAATCTATACGGAAACAGAATGTTAGAATTAGGTGTACACTAGTAGATGGGCCTTTACCACCCCAACATACGGTACCACGCAGAAACAGACAGGTGTTACCACCCAACAGAAACAGATGGTACCCCACAGAACGGACAGAACTAAGTGTACCCTAAATCCTACCCCACGCGATCGGCTCCCTAACACATAAATACCCTGTGCCAGTCCCACAAAAGGGTGTATCATTCCCTAAAGTGGCAACCTTTGAATGACACAGACCTATTTATAGATGTCACGACATCTTACATCCTCAGAGGCAGACCGGGATCCATGCACGCACATGACCCGGTTGGAACGCACCATCAACACCCCTCGCCATTATCAGAATGAACAGCTTATAATTAGTTTAGTAAGCGTGCCCGTACCCTACCTACTGTTGGGTCATAGTTTTGATACCAGAAAGGGTTACTGACTAATATGGGTCCCACACAACAGATGACACAAGTTATTACCCATCCTAACCTTGTGTCCCCAGACTAACAAATTTCATATTTCAGACTAACTTGTTTACAAGTTTCAGACATACAGAGTTCATATTTACTAGTTCACAGATCAGACAATCAAGTTAACAAGTTTTCAGACTAACGGATCTGATGTATAGATTTAACAGACTTACAAATTGTCTAACTTTGTATTGGGCCTACAGATTCACGAAACGGGTTTGTTAAATTCAGCAGTCTAGTTGGTTTAACCCTATCCACCCAACACGTTTTAGACATCATATTTATCTCAGATTTGCATTAATTAATTATTGAAATATCTAATCGTATTTCACATGCCACCCCACGCACCCACTTAATTCCACATGCCACCCAAGGCACCCACTTAACCCCCTCATGTCCCACTACATGCTTATCTGGTTAAGTGTTTCTTAATTCATTAAGGCCGTAACCTTATAAAGACCTCTCACATTAGACTGGCGTTTGTGGCAGCTGGATTTTCCGGGCGGGTCCGGGCAGTCTTACACCACAAAAGAGCCTAACCTCGTATATTTACAACTGTTATGTATTTAATTTATGCCTAAGACCTCCCACATTAGACTGGCATTTGTGGCAGCTGGATTTGTCGGGCGGGTCTGCGCAGTCTTACACCAAAAAAGAGCCTAACCTCGTATCTTAAACGATTAATTACTCCTAATTAATTATCCCCCAATTTGAATTACTTTCCCTATTCAAATTATCAATTAATTCCAAATTTCACTATGGCCATAATTGACTCAATTATGTCCATCTATTTATGGTATGAAAAATCATACCAATTCCATCACAAATTTATTTTATTCCAATTCTCAATATTAAATCTTCAGACTTTAATTGCATAAACATTCCTCTTTTGATTAATTAAGTTAATTAATTAATCCTTTCCTCTTCATAGGTGTCAATACCTATCTTATTAACAATTTGGATTTCTTATCCATAAATGGTTATAGTCAAATTATACCATTTTTACCCACTTTTACCCATGTCGTAATAGGTAATTATTTATATGTTTCCCTACTAGAATCATGTGTCCAAATTACATAATCACTATGTAAATTATGCCTATTACAAATTCCCCTTTTCCCTGTTTCTTAACTAGCATAACCGTTTGCGTTTTTGGCATCATTGAGGCTATAAAATAGCCTCGCCACAACAATAAAATAAAGGGAATGACAAGGTGATTGTTTCAGTACAATTTTTGGCATAAGCTTGACAACTAGGGAAAATGACATGATAACTTCGCATATAATTATGATTCACCACATAATTAACAACTTGCATAGGTTTATGAATTAACAACATAATTAACAACCAACATAGGTTCATGATTCTCAACATAATCAACAACTTATATGGGTTCATGATTCACAATATAACAACTAGCATAGGTTCATGAATTAACAAAGCAACAACTTGCATAGGTAACTTGCATGATCTCATAACAATTTGCATAGATTCATGATAACGACTTGCATAGATTCATAATAACTTGCATATGTTTATGAGTTAACAACATAATTTACAACCAACATAGGTTCATGATTCTCAACATAATCAACAACTTATATGGGTTCATGATTCACAATATAACAACTAGCATAGGTTCATGAATTAACAACGCAACAACTTGCATAGGTAACTTGCATGATCTCATAACAATTTGCATAGATTCATGATGACGACTTGCATAGATTCATAATAACTTGCATAACTTCATGATTCACAATGATAATTAACTTGCATCATTTCATGATTCACCACAATAAACTTGCATACTACAAACAACATATACCCAAATCATAGTCTACCACGATTCACTTTTATTTATTTAAACCTAAAAGTGACTAGAATTCACCAAATAAGGGGTCTTGAGTTCTGGGTTCTGAATTCTGTAATTGATTAGCGTTCCCTTGTAGTAGACAATTTCGTTGTTGTAGTTTTATGCTTGATTTGATTTGTATTGAGTTGCTTTACTTTGCTTCTAGTTGGTGGCGGCTACTCTAGGGTTTAGAGTGACAACATGACGGCTACTGATCTAATTTTTGATTTGATTCTAGGGTTTGAGTCTACACATGTTTATATAGAATTTCAATTTAATTATAGCCGTCGGATGATCTTAGGATTAATCAGAAACACTCAGTCCTGATTAGAACTATCCAAGAACCCTTATGACTCATTAACTAGTCAGAAATGACTCAGCACTGACTCACATTTCGAACCAGATGGCTATGTAGGTTTTCTCTCGGCCTGGGCACACTTGGGAAGTGCGCCAATGCAAATTTGTACTGGCGCACTTCCCAAGTGTGCCAGTGCATTTTTTTTCAAACTTCGTTCGTCCTTATCTTCTTCATACGGTATCCGTTTTACGCAAATTCGGACTTTATCTCAAGCAGAATTCCGAGACGAACGCAATGAAACGACCCGTTTCCATTAATTCCCACATTTGAAATTAAGTATTCTTAAATTTAGTTAATCTGATTATTCAAAACTTCGGGGTGTTACATTCTCCCCTACTTAAAGGATTTCGTCCCTGAAATCTTCAAGTTAAGAAGAATGAGTCCTACCATCCAATCACCCATCTACTCAACCATCATTCACAAGCATCCATTGTCCTTAAAATATTTCTAATGCCATATGAACATATGCAAAAATATGTGTATATGTTCCTTATCTAATGCAAAGATCAGGTGGTCTACTAATTCAGTTGACCTCCTTAATGCGAATTATGTCAGTGCCACGTGTCCAACATGTATGGAATTTTCCTATTTGATACATATTATTTCTAAATGTGTGCGCAATCATTCATCCAAATGCAACATCCATGTGATGAGTCAACCATTTTGCAACCACAAAAATTGAAAATGCTCACACATCCATATGCAGTATGAGAGTGTTTTCGAGCCGATCTAGTGCCTAATGTGTGTGTAAATGCATCCACGATCAACCACTAGAAAACACTTGCATCCACTTGCAACCATCAAACATAACATGTCCCAAGCACATGTTTACATCCATGGATTTCCTATCTAACTATCGAAGATTCGGTTGATGGGATATAAACAAATGATACAACTAGAATAAAAGCTCAGTTCCCATTTGACATCGGTTAAGAGAATAATTCCCTAAGTCCCAGCCCCGAAGACCGAAATCAACATCACACTGACACCCAAAGAATTACCCCCATTAAACAATGTCAAAACTGGAGATCTACTTCATGCTTCGAGTAGAAACCCGTATCCTTCATAAATATCTAGATACTTACAGACTACTGGTACATATCAGATTACAGAATGATTCTCTAAGCGTAAAACACCCTTGCGGGTCACGAGAAACTTTTGGGTCTTCCCATGACAAGTTAGAAATTTAACGACCCTCCTCTCAAAATCTAGAACGACCCTCTACATAGAAAGATGGTCCATTTAGATCCAACCCATAGCCCATAAACTTGAGCACACAAATGTCACATTCAAATTTTTGACGCCTAACACAGATAATTTCAAACCCCTACAAACCACTAACAATTGAGCCGAACCACAAATGGAGTTTGAAACAACTACGGGATCATAAACAAGACTAGTATTAAAGTGCAGAGTCTCGATTACAAAATCAAAAAGAGTCTTAGTTTCATAACCAGATAAGGAAATTAAACCTTCTACATAAATTTTCCTATCCCTATCCTATCCATCAGCCGCGAGAGCATTCACCTATCCTACCAAAGGAAGAGATTTTAGACAAAGGACCAAAGGATACTACGTATGGCTTTTCGGGGAATGTTTTTCAAAACAGGCTTTCCTTCTTGAAAATACTTTCTTTTAAAACCTTTTCGAAAAATGTTTTCAAAACTTTTATCTAATCTAGTAACCTGGCTCTGATACCAAGTGTAACACCCCACCTCCGTTAAGGTCACTCACAAAGGGAATGTCTTTACTTCAGTGGAGCGTTTTTGGTAAACAGACACAGAATATCACAAGACAGATATAATTTTTTTGCAGCGGAAACCAAATAACTTTATCAAATCTCCAAAATACTTTGTTACATAATACAATGAGTCATAAAACTATTACAACAAAACACTTCTGTCTTATATCATCAGAGTACATAGGTTTTTACAAGAAAATCATCATTCCCCAGATTAAAGAGCTAGCCATATAAGAAACAGAGACTCGAGTCATACTTCAGAAGTAGCTCCTAGAAGATGATATCCAAATCCTGATTAAACCTGGGTGTTTCCTCCCAGAGAACCTTGGGGGGGAGGGGGAGGGACGGAAGAAAAGAGGCAAAACAAACTAGGTCAGACATACGTCTGGTGAGTCTAGTAAGTTTTAGCCAATAAATAAATAAAGGTAAACATGACAGGCATACAAAGTGTATTCACGGTACCGATGGCAGGTATGACAGGACAAATAAGGTAAGATGTATGCTTCACTACAACCTACTCTGCACTATTACTAGTATAACAGGATTAGGTGTTACCCTAATGTCTAAACAGAAACAGAAATAGAATAATGGGCCTTTACCACCCTAACAGAAGGTACAGAAACATAATGCTAATAATGGGCCTTTACCACCCGAACAGAAAGTACAGAAACAGAATGCTAGTAATGGGCCTTTACCACCCGAACAGAGACAGAAACGGAAACAGAATAATCCCTAAGGAGCAGAATGTTAGAATTAGGTATACACTAGTAGATGGGCCTTTACCACCCCAACAGACGGTACCACGCAGAAACAGACAGGTGTTACCACCCAACAGAAACAGACGATACCCCACAGAACAGACAGAACTAGGTGTACCCTAAATCCTACCCCACGCGATCGGCTCCCTAACACAAAAATACCCTGTGCCAGCCCCACAAAAGGGTGTATCATTCCCTAAAGTGGCAACCTTTGAATGACACAGAACTATTTATAGATGTCACGGCGTCTTACATCCTCAGAGGCAGACCGGGATCCATGCACGCACATGACCCGGTTGGAACGCACCATCAACACCCCTCGCTATTATCAGAATGAACCGCTTATAATTAGTTCAGTAAGCGTGCCCGGACCCTACCTACTGTTGGGTCATAGTTTTGATACCAGAATGGGTTACTGACTAATGTGGGTCCCACACAACAGATGACACAAGTAATTACCCATCCTAACCTTGTGTCCCCAGACTAACAGATTTCAGATTTCAGACTAACTTGTTTACAAGTTTTAGACATACAGAGTTCAGATTTACTAGTTCACAGATCAGACAATCAAGTTAACAAGTTTTCAGACTAACAAATCAGATGTACAGATTTAACAGACTTACAGATTGTCTAACTTTGTATTGGGCCTACAGATTCACGAAACGGGTTTGTTAAATTCATCAGTCCAGTTGGTTTAACCCTATCCACCCAACACGTTTTAGACATCATATTTTTCTCAAATTTGCATTAATTAATTATTGAAATATCTAATCGTATTTCACATGCCACCCCCACACACCCACTTAATTCCACATGCCACCCAAGGCACCCACTTAACCCCCTCATGTCCCACTACATGCTTATCTGGTTAAGTGTTTCTTAATTCATTAAGGCCGTAACCTTATAAAGACCTCTCACATTAGACTGGCGTTTGTGGCAGCTGGATTTGCCGGGCGGGTCCGGGCAGTCTTACACCACAAAAGAGCCTAACCTCGTATATTTACAACTGTTATGTATTTAATTTATGCCTAAGACCTCCCACATTAGACTGGCATTTGTGGCAGCTGGATTTGTCGGGCGGGTCCGCGCAGTCTTACACCAAAAATGAGCCTAACCTCGTGTCTTAGACGATTAATTACTCCTAATTAATTATCCCCCAATTTGAATTACTTTCCCTATTCAAATTATCAATTAATTCCAAATTTCACTATGGCCATAATTGACTCAATTATGTCCATCTATTTATGGTATGAAAAATCATACCAATTCCATCACAAATTTATTTTATTCCAATTCTCAATATTAAATCTTCAGACTTTAATTGCATAAACATCCCTCTTTTGATTAATTAAGTTAATTAATTAATCCTTTCCTCTTCATAGGTGTCAATACCTATCTTATTAACAATTTGGATTTCTTATCCATAAATGGTTATAGTCAAATTATACCATTTTTACCCACTTTTACCCATGTCGTAATAGGTAATTATTTATATGTTTCCCTACTAGAATCATGTGTCCAAATTACATAATCACTATGTAAATTATGCCTATTACAAATTCCCCTTTTCCCTGTTTCTTAACTAGCATAACCGTTTGCGTTTTTGGCATCATTGAGGCTATAAAATAGCCTCGCCACAACAATAAAATAAAGGGAATGACAAGGTGATTGTTTCAGTACAATTTTTGGCATAAGCTTGACAACTAGGGAAAATGACATGATAACTTCGCATATAATTATGATTCACCACATAATTAACAACTTGCATAGGTTTATGAATTAACAACATAATTAACAACCAACATAGGTTCATGATTCTCAACATAATCAACAACTTATATGGGTTCATGATTCACAATATAACAACTAGCATAGGTTCATGAATTAACAAAGCAACAACTTGCATAGGTAACTTGCATGATCTCATAACAATTTGCATAGATTCATGATAACGACTTGCATAGATTCATAATAACTTGCATAACTTCATGATTCACAACGATAATGAACTTGCATCATTTCATGATTCACAACAATAAACTTGCATACTACAAAGAACATATACCCAAATCATAGTCTACCATGATTCACTTTTAATTATTTAAACCTAAAAGTGACTAGAACTCACCGAATAAGTGGGTCTTGAGTTCTGGGTTTTGAATTCTGTAATTGATTAGCGTTCCCTTGTAGTAGACGATTTCGTTGTTGTAGTTTTACGCTTGATTTGTTTTGTATTGAGTTGCTTTACTTTGCTTCTAGTTGGTGGCGGCTACTCTAGGGTTTAGAGTGACAACATGACGGCTACTGATCTAATTTTTGATTTGATTCTAGGGTTTGAGTCTACACATTTTTATATAGAATTTCAATTTAATTATAGCCATCGGATGATCTTAGGGTTAATTAGAACCACTCAGTCCAGATTAGAACTGTCCAGAAACCCTAATGACTCATAAACTAGTCAGAAATGACTCAGCACTGACTCACCGTTCGAACCAGATGGCTATTCAGGTTTACTCTCGGCCTGGGCGCACTTGGGAAGTGCGCCAATGCAAATTTGTACTGGTGCAGTTCCCAAGTGCGCCAGTGCATTTTTTTTCAAACTTCGTTCGTCCATATCTTCTTCATACGGTATCCGTTTTATGCAAACTCGGACTCTATCTCAAGCAGAATTCCGAGATGAATGCAATGGAATGACCTGTTTCCCTTAATTCCCACATTTGAAATTAAATATTCTTAAATTTAGTTAATCTGATTATTCAAAAATTCGGGATGTTACATAACCTGTAATACTTAACCTGTTTAAATCCATGGGGATTATATAAACTTGTCAAAATTGTGTAAGGGTTAAGTAAACTTACTTGAATCAATGAGGGGTTAAGTAAATTTTTTGAATCTGTGGGGGTAAGTTATATAAACCAAATTAACTTAACCTGTTTTATATGGTGGGGTTATGCAAGCTTGTTAAACCTGTTAGTAATAACCTGTCAAAATCCTAGTAGTGGGGATGCAAGCTTAGGCGGTGGCTAGTATCATCTGTTGTGTGGGACCCGTATCAGCCAGTAACCCATCTTGGTATCAAAAAGGAGGACCCCGAACAAGGTAGGGGTCAGGGCACGCTTACTAAGCTGATTATAAGAGGTACATCTGAGTGGGATGCTGATGGAGCATTCCGTCGGACTCATGTGCGTGCATGAATCCACTTGCTTGGGGTAATAAGACGCTGTGAATTGGTAGATATGGGTGTGCCTCTCAAAGAAAAAGGGTTTCCACTTTAGGAAGTGATACATCCTACTATAGGGCCAGCACAGGGTATCTACAGTATAGGAAACCGATCGATTGGGGTAGTAATTAGGGTTCGTCTAGTCTTGCTTGTTTAGGGGCCCGTTATTATCATTGAGGGTAACACAAGTCATTTCTGTTGGGCTGACTATTATTATTGTTGGGGATAAAACCCGTCACTAGGAGTACACCTAAGTCTACCATTTTTTTTGTTGGGATCATCTTGTTTCTGTTATACTAGTATTAGTGTAGAGAAAAGTACTTGAGAAGCGCAATATAATTTGTTCTGGTTGTTTAGTTTATCCTGCTCAATCTGTTATACCTATCTTATGATATTGTTTTCTCTTTCATCTAGTTTATATGCCTGTCATGATGCTTTTACTTATTTATATGCTAAAAGTAACTGGACTCGCCAGACTTTATGTCTGACTCTTTTTGTTTCCTTTCCTCTCTCTTACTTTCCCCTCAGGTTCTCAGGGTGGGAATACTTAGGCTTGATTAGTATTTTCTCCTTCTTTCTGCTTAGAGCTGCTTAGATGTACCGCTTTGAATTCCGGTCTACTCTGATATGGCTCTTTTTGGGTACTATGCTTTTATATTACTGTACTCTGATGATTTTAGTACAAGGCAGATATTTTAATTTGATGTAATGGGTTTTCTGTACTTCAGACTAATGTTGTAACTGGGTTTTGGACCACGGTTTTTCTATTTGGAAAATAAAGTTTTAAATTTCGCTATTATTTTGTATTTATCTTGTGATGTTTCAGTTTTTGTTTACTATAACGATTCACGAAAATTAATGCATTCCGTTAAAGAGTGGCACTAACGGACGTAGGGTGTCACATTTGGTATCAGAGCTGAAGGTTATGTTTGTGAACAAATAAACAACTGTAAACAATTATTTAATTCGTTCAACTTTCCTAAACAACAAGGATTGTTGTAAAAGGTGTCGAACTCTGGGACCAAAAATTATTTTACTAAACAATCCAATTAAGTTATTCCGAAATTTTGATTGTTCAAAAATAACAGAAAATAAACAAAAAGAGAGTTTTTAATAATAAATGAAAACAATTAGGGAGCAATGACATAAACTCGATTAATATGAATTAATAACCAAATAGATTAATAATGATCTAATTCATGTTTCTGTCACAAACATGCATCAATGATAATTAGGTTTCTAGAAATAAATAGGTGAATAACGACAAGTACAACCTATGCAGGAGCTAAGCTCTTAAACAACCATAGGCTATCAGGATAAATTCACTATTTTATTTCTAAAACCCTAAAAGTTAGATCTAAATCTGATAAGCGTTAGATCGAACTCGAATATACCCTGTGAAGGTGCATAGCTCTTAAGCGACACAGACTATGAAGGTTCAGATATATCTCTTGGTTCGGATTTAGATCTATATAAATAAAGTCCTAATCCGTTTTGGCTATGTGATTCATATTGAATTGAATATAAGCGTCATCGCCCCCTAATTAAAGGGGATTAGCTAGACATAGCTAAACTAGAAACAGGGAAAAAGGAAATGGACAACATAAAAATAAATAAAATAAAATAACAACTAAGAAGAGAAGGAGAAGAATAGTTTTATTCTAGAGAAGAGTTATAGAATAAAACCCAATGTAATTCTAAATGAATGACATACAATGTATTTATAGTTGCTATAGCCAAGACTATGTGGCCAATTACACAATGTAGGACAAAAACCCTTTTCCTAAATAACAAATAAACCAAATAGCTAAATGTGAACGCGTATGAATGGACATGCAAAAGTCATAGCTTGCGGGCATCAAATGGCATCAACTTCAATTGTTTTGAGCATGAATAAGAACTCTATAACATCTGAGACAAGCGATCATTATGAAAAGCATTGAATCTTGACTTTAAAATATGCAACAGAAGGTGGTTGAACAACAACATTTCTTTAGGCCTTCTAGCTTTAATCCAACTCTAAAACTCAACACTCTTCTTGCATTAATTATTCAAGCTTTTCAACAATTAAGTGCATCTATTCATTCATCGTCAATAATCTGAAAACACAACTGTAAATGCACAATATCAATTATTTTAAAGAGAAAACAAGATAAATAAGCGGATAAAATATACACATTTATGTGTATATCAAATACCCCCACACTTATCTTTTTGTTCGTCCTCGAATAAACTAAACTAAGATATGTCACACTTTCGTAGGAAACACGATTGCATTTAGTGTATGCAACAAGCCGTTAAACCCCTAGGTGTCGCTAGTTGGACGAGTGTTGTCTCGTGAGGGTTTTCAGTGGATACTACCCACAAAATCCAAAGTGTCTTATATATGCAGATTAATCAAATAATATATTTAAGGTCTTTCAAATTCCAATGACTTTACCTAACTTCAATAATAACGGTTTAGTACTAAATTGTCCATCCCATTATTGGTGCAAAAATGAATAAAAAAATTCAAGCTGAAACGTAATTCCTTGGTAACATTGTAATTGCCTTGAAGATTAAGAGTGTGGTGTCAACCAAAGTTCTACACATCGACAATGTGCACCCAATTATTTATTTATTCTCTTTTTTTTTTCTTTTTCTTTTTTGAATAATTTGCACTAGTGTTACTGTAATGTATTGGATGTGAGTTATGCATAGATAAAGGAGAAGTTTGTAAGTTCTAAACATATTATAGATAAGAGGGCAAGTGTATTAGTTGAACTTCAAGCTACAAAAGATAAAGTAATACTAAGGCACATATGGACATTTTGTTTCCTTTTCTCCTCTACTACAATTATCGCTTCTAAGTACGGTATGATGGATGTAGATGGAATGGAAATGAATGCTTATAGTCAAGAATGATGAATGACTATTTTATTCTTAGATAATTTATCTTTATTGGATTTTCCTTTTTTCTTTTTCATTTTTTTTTTGAAAATGCATGATGAAGGATAAGTGGAGATGGAATGGAATGATACCGTACATTATTTCATTTGATTCCTCCTCTACTAAGCGAATCATAACCAACACTTCATGAAAGGAAAGTTTTGTGCCCTAGTTACTCTACTTCTATAACCCTAATTAAACACACAATTCTAGATTGATGTTATATAAAAAGCTGAAATGAAAGATAAGCAAAGTTTCATAAGATAGATAACCCAAATAAGATAAGATGTGGTATATCGTTATCCTACCTTAAAACAAGTATGGAGTGAGTAGTGTAATATTGGTACAAAAAGTGACGATTTTTAACCTTTGAAAATAAATCAGTAGAAAGTTTCTTAAGTATACCAATATAAGAAGAACTTGTCGAAACATGGATGTAAATCGACTGAAACTTGGGTTTAAATAATGTGGGGTATTGAAGAAGAACGCTACAATGAGTCGTTTCTCCTTAATTGGGCCAAGTAGAATTTAGAACTTATGAATTGAAAATTTTGAGTAAAAAATATTATGCTTGAAAACGAACTTAGAAAATCCAACAAATGTAGGTGCAAAATAATTTTTATTTGATTTTTTTATGATTTTTTTACTTGCACATTCTAACATGTATAACAAGGGTTGACACGCTTAATCCAGAACACGACTAGCATCTGCACAATCTCAAGCTAGCATCCTAAAAAGACACATTATGACTTAATGAATAATTAATGTTCATTCCGATCACTCAATAATTCAACTTATCAATAAAGGACCAAGGTGTTATTTATGAATTTAAGTTAGTCCTTGTTCAATGAATGACCTAGTTCATAAAATTTGATTGCTGATGTAATCTAAAGTCCCCCACACTTAAGTGTGACTGTGTCTTCACAGTCGTTAATTAGACATATCTTAGTGAAAGGGAAAAAATAAATAAGAGGGTAAGCGCGGCTTACTAGATACGCATGTAGAAAATATGCAATCGTCGAATATATGAACCGGTCCACAATGGACCAATGGATCAGTCTCATTAAGATGATGAGACACAGCTTAAGTACAGAAAACCAAATCATAAAGAATTTTATATCACATTTCAGATTTGGAAAAACTTTTTTTTTAAGTTTGAGTTGCTAATTTTAAAATTTTGAGCTTACAATTGATCCTAAAATCGAATTGAATTTCTATAGCAACTAAAGAGAGGTCATCGAGCCGGGGTTGAACAAAAGTTTCAAAAACAAAGTTTGATTTGTTCAGATGATGTATAACTTGAGAGACATATGCATCATTCTCATCCCCCCACTTGTTTTGAGAAATATTGTTCAGTTTTGCTTTGATATTTGAAATTATGCTGACTAAAGGTTCATTCATAAACCTAAAGTTAAAACCAAACAAACGAATTTTCAGTAAATTTCAAAATTGTTATTTCTCAAAAACCATATTATTTCAAAAAGAGTTCATATACTGTAGAAATTTATCACTGAAAAACAAGTGATCAGAATAAGGTTCAGTTGAAACGATCAAGTCGCAAAGGGTTTCAACAGTTTCAAAAAAATCGTCATTGTGTTTAAGATCACCTTCAGCAGTTTCATTACTTTCAACCTCAAGAATTTCAAAGATTTTGAATGTTTAATTTTCAGTTTCAGACCCAACAACATTATCGTCAATCAATTCAAGTTTTCGCTCATCAAAGTCGTCCTCACCTAAACAGTTGTTACCAACTTCGTCATTTCTTTCAAGTTGACAAACTAAAGTTGCTAAATTTTCAGAATCTGAGAGAGGAAGATCAAATTGAAGATTGACGTCTTCGTTTTTAAGAGAATTTGAATTCAAATCAATTACAGAGATTTCAACAACTTCATTAAGATTTTTATCAATTTCTAAAGCTGGTGGTTGAAAATTTTCGATTTCAATAATAGTTGAATTTTCAGCAGAAGCATCAGTTTGAGTTTGAATTTTCGTTTCATAGAAATTAGAGTTTTGCACTAGAGATTTTTCAAAATTTTCATTTTCATCAATAGTCATATCATCAGAATCATCAATAATCATTATGTAATTTTGTGACAAAGTTGCTGGCTGATTATTGTTTTTAAAAGAAGCGTTGGCAGAAACTTGTTTAACACTAGATTGGGATTTAAAGTTGTTGTACAAGTCTGTAAGCTTATCTATAAGAAGAGAAATTTGAATAACTACCCTAGGACTTTAAATGCAACTCAGTTTGCAAGCTTTTCTTTTTTGAGCCAGTTCTTCGAAGTAAGTCAAGCCAAGTTTCATGAAATCCTCAAATTCATCAACATTGTGAATTTCCTCCAATAATTGACTTTTTAGATTTTGCCAAAGTTCAATAGTTTATCGAGCATGTTCTTGAATGAGATGCACGTTTTCAATGTATTTATTTTCTGATTTTTTTTTCATCTAAAGTTCGCGCCCATTCCTTGATTTCCTCATGACAAATCCAAATTTCATGCATTAATTGATCAATTTCACTCAGGCTTTCTTCAAGATATTGGAAGACACATCAGATATCAAGATGTTTTTTAAATTCGTCGTTTCTATGTGTTCCTCACTGGTTGACCTTAAAATTTCATCCACCTCATCTCTAAAAAATTGTCGATTCTTTATTTTCCACAACCAACATCACCAGAAATTTAGCTTCTCCAACACATTTTTCATATTCGATAACCAAACTTATATCTCCACTCGAATTATGAAAATTATTTTGGTTTTGATGGTTGAAAACCATGTTGAAATTGTTTTTATTTTTAGCACTATGCTTAGTTATTTGGGCTAACAGTCAATTCACCTTAGACAAATTCTCCTTAATCGAACAATTTTTAGCTTGAAATTCATTCTGATTTGAATTGTAACCAAAATCATTTAAATTTTGAAAAGAATTGCAATTTTGGTTGTATACGAGGCAAGCGCGCATATATTAGAAGAAGAGAGTTTTTCGACGATAGTTGCAAAACTTAGGGCTCTAAAGAAGCTCTTAAAAAGTATCTTAAAATGAACAACTTCGAATTATATGAATACAAGTTTGGACCAGGTTCAGACAGGGATTACCAGTGAGCCACGAATCACTGTAGAAACATGACTGAAGGTTTAAGAACCTGTTTGAGTTCTAGACTCTATCGTTCCTTAGACACCTCAAAGAGTATCAATCCCAATTGTCGATTTAACAAATATTTTGTCCAACGAGCTTTGGGGAATCCTCAATTTGATTTCAAAAATAATTTATTTCAGAAACAAACTTTTCAATTTATCCCACATTCATTTTAAATTTTTCCAATCACACATCAATATCCAGAATAATCAATCACAGAACAGTCACAGAAGAATAAATTGTAGAAATATTTTTTTACAAGCGAGCCGCGGCACGTGCAGGAAATCTTTACAAGCAATTTTTATATATTTTTCAATCAGCAGCATACCCTATAGAGTTTAGAAAATCCTCATTTAGATCGGCAGTCCATCAAGTGCAATTGAGTGCTAGCGCGTTCACACCCCACTTGGTGTGCAACCGCTCTAACAATTCAACTTCTGCTAAGTGCAAATTTTTTGACCTCTGAAATCCCTGTTTGTTGATTGATTGAACTCTGTTCACTTTTCCCTTTGTTCTTTGGTTTTTTTAGAGAAAGAGAACGAAACTAAAAAATAAAAAAAAATGAAAACAAGATGAGTGAAAATAAAAATAAAAATAAATGAGATGGTTTTTTTAACAAAAGAAACTATCAAAGAAATCGATTTTTTTTAAGAAGAGAAAAGAATTTGAAAACAAAGGAAGATAGAATAAATCAAAAATCCAAAAACAAATAAAAAAGGAGCAAACAAATCAGAAAGTACATACCCCAAAAGAGAACCCACATACTTAAATACACCAGCAACAAACAAGAAAGAAAACAATTTCAAGATAGCCTTCCCCTTTTGAAAAGAAAACAAGAACGGTGTCTATGAATAAACAAAATCAGACGTTATGGCACACACACGAAATAGAGCTTCTTCTTTGTGAATTAAGCTTAACAATATTAAACACTAGACTCAACAATTTAAGAAAAGTAAAACTAACTTGGCTTGCACACAAACAAAGTCACGGATCACAATATAAAGTCCACGAATCAAAATCGCACTTGAAAGTATTCAGCGCCCCCAGATGCGAAGTTCTCAATAAACAAAAGACCTCCATCCTTTTTTTAGTAACCACAATGATGAAATTCCCAATTAAGCATAACATTACTCAACAGTTACGTAAAAAAATAAGCCTTCAAGTTACATCTTATGACACCTCAAAACACAGCAGATAAAAAATCAACACGGATTCCTAGGGTTACTTTCAATTTGGATATGCGCTAAATTGGGGTTTTCTCTTTTTTTTTGTTTCGGATGTGATGAAGAGCGAAATTGACTTGATGAAAGAATGGGATCGATTTGTAGATGAAGACGGGTCTATAAATTTGGTTTTGACGATGGTGGTTTTGTTCGTTGAGTCTGATTTTGGGTTCGGTCTCGTGATAGAGGGTTTAGAAGTTGTTCGAAGGGGGGGTTGTAATTGGTGCGTGTTCAAATCGCCGAAGGAGATTGTGGTGGGGATGACCGATTCGAGTCGCGGTGGATGATTTTTGGGTTTGAACATTGATGTTGTAGGTATTAAATGGTTTTGCGATGGATTTTGGTAGCATGGAGAGTGGAACACTAGGAAGGAACTGGAAGAGGGCTTTCGGTTGCTGGTTTGTGAAGGGCTGAGGAAATTTTTGTGATGAAGTGAATGGTGTATGGATGGAATTAGGGTACGTGTAATATGTTGCTAGTAGAAGGGCTGCGAGATGGAGAAACAAAGGGAAGGGATTGTTTGAGGTAATCAACGTGGGGGTATTTTGTATGCAGGAGATGGCTTGTAGTTTGACAGTTTGTGGAGGTGGTATTGTAGCTATGGTAGGAACAGTTTGAAGACTTGCGAGTATTGACAGTGGAGTTGGTGGTGCAAGGCAAATTGTTAATGATGGTGGGGCTAAGATTTAAGTATGATGATGTCGAGTTTACTGAGGTTTGGAGGGTTGGTGTGCTTGACGAAGGTGGAGAATTTATTGTAGGTGTGGATTTGAACGTGGTGGGTGTCTGAAAGTTCTGAAGTGGTGAAATGGTTGAGTTTTGTGGCTTGCGTGAAGTGTGGATGGTGTTTGTAATGAGAAGTTTAGAGAGAAGTAGTGTGGGTTGTTTATGGTTTGTATTGAAGTGTTGAAGTGGGGTGACAGTGGTGAGGCAGAAAATGGTATTGGTATTTGGCTTATGGGGATCGTAATGTATAGTGTAACATCTCGAATTTTTAATGACATTAAAGAGAATAAATTAAATAGTAATTAATTTAGTATACAGAATTAGAGGAAACGGACTGCACCATTGCGCCCGTCTTGAAATTTTGGTCAAGATAGACATTTGGTTTGTTTAAAATGGACACCATATGAAAAAGTTACGAGGGTTTTAAGTTTGTATATGCGCAGAAATATTACATATACACATATGAGTCAGAGATGAGTCGGAATTTTATCCAGAACAGTTCAAATTTGAAAATTGAAAAATAGCAGCTTAATTCCCGCTCTAGGGGGTCGACCCCTCTAGAGGGGTGTCGACACTGGGGTCGACCCCCCTTAAGGGGTGTCGACCTAGGGGTCGATCCACCCACAGGGGTGTCACACCCCTAGGGCTGACGTGGCACTCGGTTTCAGGGGGTCGGCAGCTATATATATATGTGTCCTATTCTCCTATTTTCTTCATTGGAAATCATGGCGGCTATATGCTACTGCGATACGAGCTGAGACAGAACCGTTTTCTACAACAACATACTTTGCAAATCAAATTCAGAAATTCAAGATCTTTTCTTTCTAAATTCTCTAAACCTAATGCTGTGAGTTTCTAGTTTCTTTTAGGTTTAGATAAATAAAAGTAAATTATGAAAGACTGTGAATTGGATATGTTGTAAACTGTGATTCTATGCTAGTGTTAAACCATATACTATGACATGATAGATCTATTTTCCTAGATCTAATACAATTGTGGTTATTCAATTATGTTGCCTATGTGGATCTTGACTTACAACTATATTGTGGTGAATACATCTATTAAATTGGACAGTTGTAACATTGGTTGGATCTAGTTCTTTATGTAAGTCACCTTTCACCTGTCATATTGTGATCAATTTGGATATGTTGTAAACTTGACATGTGAATCCATCTTTAGATCTAAACATGTTACTATGTCACCCTAATTATGCAAGATCTAAATAGTTGGACACCTAAATTGTTAATTTAGATCTCATTATGCTTGCTTTGACATCGTAGTTGCCACAAGTTCATCAGTTTTATGTCCACCTTGTTATGATGTTAATTACATGTCCATTCACCTTGTTATCATGCTAGTTTATGTTTATGCCAAGATATGTTGAAACTATCACCTTTGTCATATTCCTTTTTTCATTGCTATGGCTAGGCTACTTTGTAGCCTAGATGCCACCAAAATACGGGCGAATACGTTAGTTAGGAAATGGGTAAAAGGAATTTATAATTGGCATAATTTATGTAATATTTATATGAATTGGACATGTAATTCAAATGAGGAAACATAGAAATAATCACCTATAATGACATAGGTAGATTTGGATAAAAATGGAATGTCTAGTAATTACAATTAGGAATTGTAATTGCACTTATGACATGAGGTTAGGCTGCATTAGAGGTGGAAGTCTGCCCGGACCTGACCGGCATATCCAGCAGCCACTAATGTTGAACCTAATGTGAGAGGTCTAAGTGTGCAAATATGAATCGGGCTAAGACACGAGGTTAGACCCAACTGTGGAATAATACTGCCCGGACCCAACCGGCATATCCAGCATCCACACATTGTAGGTCTAATGTAGGAGGTCTAGCCCACTATAACCATAATTGGACATGGTAATAAATTGGACTGCTTAACCTAATTTAATTCATAAGGATTGTATGGTTACGAACTTAAGTTAGGGTTAAGTAAAATTGGATGGGTAGTGGGTGGGATAAGTAAATTAGATGGGGTAGGCAATATTTACATATAGGCCCACAACCTAATAAGGTTATGTAATTAAAGACACCTAGTGGTATACCTAATCGGTGGAAAAATATAATAAAGTTATGTAATTAAAGACACCATTTAGTACAAAACCTTTGGTAATGGTGGCATCCTCTTCCTCGATTTCATCCCTTGCCTCGTCTGTTTCCTCTCTTTCTTCTTCGTCTTTTCCTCCCCTCCCTATTCGTCCAAAACCTCCTGATCCTCCTCCTCCTGCGTCTTTGAAATCTCCAGTTGTTGGCTCAGCTTTGTTGTCATATTATGTGTCAGGTAATCTTGATTCTTCAGTTTCATCTCTTGGTATTTCGCCTGGATCTTTGATCAATTCAGTGAATAATCCTGTTAATCAGTCCTTTGTTCTAAATACTTCGTCTGCTAATGATGTCCTGCATTTTAATAAGGATTGTAATCATGATAAAGTAAATCTTGTTTCTACTAATGATGCTCAATCGTCTCTTTCTGTCATTAATGAAAACCCGGTTAATCTTGCTTCTAATTCGAATTTGAATCTTGGTTCACACATTCCTTCAAACATTTCTCGTGCTTCATCTGTTCCTCTTAAGCGTTATTATGTATCTCTTTTTAACTCTTTACCTCAGAATGCTGGATCATATAAGCCCATTCAATTTGAAATTAATAAAGATGGTAAGCCTAATTCCCCTCCTGAGATTGTTAGAGAGGAAGGATTGAAGTATTGGCAAAGCTATCTTGTGGGTTTCTTTCTTGATGGCACCTTATCTTATCTTTTTGTGGTCAACTTCTTGAAAGGTTATTGGAAATTTCATGGGGAAGTTAGTATTAAATCAGATGGAACATGTTTTTTACTTTAAATTTTCTAATGATTTGGATAAAGAAAAGGTTCTGAAAGCTGATCCGATTTTCATTAAAGGAAGAATGTTCATCATAACGAATTGGGATCCATCTTTTGGTAATTCACAAGCTCAAATAAAGAAAGTGCCTATTTGGATACATCTTCACCGTATTCCTCTAATTCTGTGGACGTTAATGAGGATTAATTGGCTTGCTAATCATGTAGGGAGACTTATATGTTTTGATGCTAGTACAGAAAAGCTAGAGAGGTTCAGATATGCTAAAGTTTTAGTTGAAATTTCACCTGATTGCGAGCTTCCTTAAACTATTGATATGTCAAAGCTGGGTGATAAATGCCTTCCTGTTTGGATTGGTTATGATTGGAGACCCCAAATTTATACTCACTGTAATATGTTTGGGCACTTAACTAATCAATGTGAGTTTATTGTTAAGGAAGGAGGTGATAATTTGGATGTGCTTGCTGATGATAATGTAGAAGCTAAATCTTTTGTGAATTATGGAAAAAGCCAAGTGAGGTTTAAGGATCCGATAGTGGATAGTCATTAGGGTTGGAAAAAAGTGAATAATGAAAAATCAAATGTAGAGAAGGAAAAGATTTTTTTCTAAGGAAGATATGGTTGTTGAAATAAACAAGGAGATAAAGAAAGTTACTGAAGTGGTGGAAAGGATTACTATACAGGAAGTGAACAATGAAGAGCAAATGGATATTTCATTGGTGGGCAAACAGGTGGATAATACGAAAATAGTTATTGTGGATGGTGATAATGGTAAGTGCTTTGTGCAAGATGGGAATGTTTCAAATGCTGGGAATGTAGATTTGAATGGCTCTTTGCTAAATAACAAGACAAATTTTGAAGCAGTTCTAAATGATGCTGTTGAGAAGGAATTTCACGTTTCAAATCCTTTTTCCTTACTGTCTGATCAAGTTAGTCAAATTGAAAATGACCATAATTCTTCTTTGGATAATCAAGCTTCAACTATCCCTTCTTTGATTTTTTTGTCATGTTCTTCATCTTTCAGTGCTAAAACTCCATTTATTCCTTCAAACTTGGCTTCTACAAGTGGTTGTAAATCTCCTTATGATCATTTGTCTCCTCCTTCAAATATCATTTTACCACCCCCTCCTGTTAATTTGCCAGATTCTCCTATCATTAATTCGAAAGGTAGTAAAAAGAAAGGTAGAAAGAAAAAGAAGGGTACTATAGTTGATACTGATAAAGGGAAGTCATATAAACCAGAGGAGGTTGCTCCTTCAAATAACATCAAATCCTCCATAAGGCATACTAGGAAAAATCCTTCCACCATTGTTATGGATTCTCAATTGTTTAAATCATGAATAAAGTGGCTTTTTGGAACATTAGAGGTGCAAATTTGCCCTTAAAGCAAGAAGAGATAAAATTCTTTATAAGGAAAAATGATATTCGGATTATGTGTATTTCTGGAACCAAGCTCAACGTCAATAACACTCAAAAGGCAGCATCTTTCATTACTGCTTCATGGAGATTAGATCATAATTTGCAAGAAGCTAATTTTGGCAAATTGCTTACATTGTGGAATCCAAGGTTATACACTCTTCATAAATTATCTGCTTCAGACTAGTTTATTCATTACTCCTGTGTTGATATTAAATCCAATCAAACCTTTTTGCTCACCACTGTATATGCTCATAATTCTATCTCTCTTCGTAGCTCTTTCCTTGATCATCTTCCTTTGCTAAATCCATCTAACCTCCCTTGGATTGTGGGGGGAGATTTTAACTATATATACTCTTCGTCTCGTAAAGAAGGAGGTTGTCCTCTGTCTCTTAATGACATTGCTCCTCTGAATATTCCTTTAGCCAATTCCCAGCTGTTTCCTTTGCCTCAATTTGGTCTTTCGTTCACTTGGACAAATTGTTGCAAATCTGGCCCTCCTACGCTTTGTAAACTAGATCATGTTTTCTATAATCTTTCTTTCAACTTTTGCCTAAATCATTCATTCAAATCATATCTACAAATTTGTCTGATCACTCTCCTCTCATTTTTAATTGGGAGTTGGATAAAGTCATTAACAAAGGAATTCCTCTTTTAAAATTTTCAAATTTTGGTTGGATCATCAGGATTTTACTAACATTTTAGTGCAGGTTTGGTCCTCTGGTGCTCACAGTAATCCTTTGTTGAACTTAATTTTTAAATTGCGATCTCTTAAATTTCATTTAAAAGCTTGGTCTTTGCAAAATTTTGGATATGGTGCTTTGTAGTCTTATAATGTTAGGAAGGAATTGAGTGAAGTACAGGAAGCAATTCAGGCTAATCCATCTGATAATCAACTTCATTCATTAGAGAGGAAGCTAAAAGACGATTTAAAAAAGGTGTTAGAGGTTAAGATAAACTCTAAAAATCAAGATTCATGGGTTAGAAGAGAACTGTTTAGTGATAGAAATACAAAGCTGTATCATAATTTTCTCAAAGTAAGGAAAGCCAAGGACTCTATTATTATGATTCAAGATATGCATGGTACCTTGCAAACATCTCCAGAAGGAATTAATGATGCTTTTGTTAATTATTTCATGCAAGTTCTTACCCATTCATCTCCTTTCTCACCAGATATCAAGCCTCTTTTTCAAATTAAGCTTCCTCAACTTTCTCAGCAAGAGTCTATAGGTTTAATCAAAGCAGTCACTTCAGAAGAAATTAAACTTGCGGCTTTCAGTCTTGATTCATCTAGTAGTGGAGGTCCTGATGGCTTTAATGCATGTTTCCTTCAGAAATGCTTGTCTACTATTGGTGAGGATGTAGTTAGAGCAGTGTAGTTTTTCTTTTTGAATAATAGTATTCCTCCATCATTATCTGCCACTTCAATTTCTTTAGTCCCTAGAGTTGATAATCCTAAACATGTTGCTGATTTTAGACCTATCTCATGTTGTAATGTGGTTTACAAAGTGATCTCTAAAGTCTTAGCTGCTAGATTACAGACTGTGTTACCATCAATTATTTCTCTAAATCTGTTTGCTTTTGTAAAGGGTAGAAATATCAGTGATAATATCCTTCTTACTCAAGAACTGCTTTATGGTTATAATAGAAGTAACATTAGTCCTCGTTGTATGTTAAAACTGGATATTAAGAAGGCTTTTGATTCAATAGATTAGGACTCAATAGTGGCTGTCCTTTCGAGAATGAACTTTCCCAAATCTTACCTTGCATGGATATATACTTGCATATCTTCACCTTGTTTTACAATTGCAAGGAATGGCAGTTTAATTGGTTATTTTAAAAGTAATCAAGGAGTTAGAGAGGGAGATCCTATCTCCCCATACCTATTCATTATTGTGATGGAGCTGTTAAATGCATTAGTGATTGAGAAAGTCAACATGAAATAGCTGGAGTTGCACCCTAAATGTAAGTCCCCTAGAATTACCCACCTGTTGTTTGCCGATGATCTGATCTTATTTACGAAGCTTTCGAAGGAAAATATTCAGTGTATATTGTCTGTTCTGCATGATTTTTATCTTATCACTATATTGCAAAAAAAATATTAGCAAATCTCACATTCTGATTGCTTGTCTGCCTCAACATTTGGAAAATGACATTATTCAGAGCTCTGGATTGCAAGTGCTACCTCCTACTTCTACTTACCTTGGATTACCTTTTAATTCTTCAAGAATCTCCAAAGAGCAGTGTCTTTCTATGTTTGAAAAGATCATCCAAAAGTTATTGCAGTGGCCATCTACAAAGTTATCTCAAGCGGGAAGGCTTACTGTTATTTAGTCTATTGCTACTGCTATGACTACTTATTGGACTAGGCATTATATATTTCCAATTAAATTGGTTAATATGGTGTCTAGTGCCTTTAATAAGTTTTTGTGGCATGGTGTTCCTTTCTCCAAAAAATTAATCCCCATTTCTTACCAGAAGTTGTATGATGCTAAGAAGCATGGTGACTTGGAATTACCAATATTCATCTCTGGAACAAGGCTGTAGTTTCTGTGTACTTTAATAAGCTTATAACTGAGGATGGAAACTTATAGTCTCAATGGGTTAATAGTAATTTTATTGGGGATAAATGTTTTCGGAAAATGAATATTCCACAGCAATGTAGTTGGAACTGGAGGAACATTTTGAAGCTAAGGAGTTCATTTCTTCCATTTATCCAATATAATTATATGACAGTTAAGAGTCTATCTTTTTGGCATTCTCCTTGGATTAAAGAAGGTTTAATTTTGAGTGATTTATTTGATTATGATACAAGGAGGTTCTCAGGTATTCATGAACATGCATTTGTTGAGAATTATATTGTGGATGGTTGTTTAAAATTGCCTCACTCTAGTTCAGATTTGCTCAGACGGCTTTGGGGTGATCTAGCTGATAAGTTGAGCTTTAATGGTGATAATAATGTGAATTGGAAGGGCAAGAAGCAATTAGTGAAACTGGTTTATAAGCTATTGCAAGGTGATTTATTCCCTTGGCATGCAAGAATATGGAGTGCTTGTAGTTCAGTGAAGGAAAACTTTTTACTGTGGAAAGTGATGTCAAATGCAATAAATATAAAGCAGAAGTTACATTCTCCTGGTATAATTCCTGATAGTACATGTGTTCTACGTAATGTTGAGGAAGAGTCTAATACTCATTTGTTCTTCGAATGTGGGTTTGTTTGTCAACTATGGTATTTGATTCTGATGCAATGTGGTATGCATAAGCCTTCTAGAATTAGTAAGGAGGAATGGTTCAATATTTTTAAAGGTACTAGATGGAGGTCATACAAATCAGTTCTATTGCTAAAGGTGCTTAAGAGATTTATTATTGTTGTTTGGATAGAACGAAACAATCGTGTATTTGGGTTAGGAAATATGAGTTCGAATGAATTGCATTCAAGCATTTATAAGAGAATTATGAAGGATATTAGTAGCAGAAGGGGTGATAGAGATTTAGCTGATTGGTGGTGAACGGATGTGCAGTTTTTTGTATTCATTTGTAATGAGTTTTTTCTGTGTTCATTTGATTAAATTGAATTGTTTTTTTTCTCATTACAAGTAGTATAATAAGTGTATGTGGATAATTGGAGTTGTATAGTTGTTGATGTATGTCCTTTGTAAATGTTACTGCGATATGTAATAAAATTGCCTTTCAAAAAAAAAGGCACCCTTTAGGGTAAGCATAACTGACATAGGGCTATGTAATTAAAGGCACCTAAGTGTATACATAGTCAGTGAAAAACCTAGTGGGGATACAAGACAAAGGGGAGAGCTTGTGTCAGATCGTGCGGGACCCATTTCAGTCAGTAACCCGGAGTAGGTATCAAATAAAGTACTCCGTGCTAGGCGAAGAAGGGGCACGCTTACTAATTGATTATAAGAGATCTGAACGAGACGACAGTGTGGGCGGCGCAAACCGACCAGGCCATGTGCGTGCATGAGCTGGGCAGAGGGGGATAAGACGACCGTGACACCAGTAGATATGGTTGTGCACATCTTAAGGGTTGCCACTTTAGGAAGTGATACCTCCTACTGTGGGGCCAGCATAGGATATCTACGGAGTAGGGAGCCGATCGGGTAGGGTAGTGGTTAGGGTACACTCGGACGTATGCCCTAAGTCTACCAACTCATAGTGGAAGGGATCATCTCATTTTAGTTATATTAGTAATAGTACAGAGTAATCATTACAGAAATGTATACACCTTACCCTGTCTACTTTGTCACACCAGCCATTTATGTAGTGATCTCTCTTATCCACTTTATATGCCTATCATGTTACTTTTATTTATTTACTGGCTAAAAGTAACTAGACTCGCCAGACTTTATGTCTGACCCTTTTGTTTCTCTTTCTTTCTTCCGTTCCTCTCTCACCCCCCAGAGTTCTCAAGGAGAAAACACTCAGGCTTAGTCAGGACTCAGATATCGTCTTGCTAGGAGCTACTTTTGAAGTATGGCTCAAGTTCTTGTCTCTACTATGGCTTAACTCCTTTAATTGGGGAAATTATGTTTTTTTATATACTTATGTACTCTGATGGTGCAGGACAGAAGTTATTTTATTGTAATGTTTTTTGTGATTTATGGTATTGTGAACCACGGTATTATGATTTGTGTCTGAAATAAAAATTTAAAATTTCCGCTGCTATCTTATTTATATCTGTCTTGTAATTATTTTGTGTTTGTTTACCTATAATGCTTCATGAAACTTAATGCATTCCCTTAGTGAGTGATATTAACGGACGTGGGGTGTCACATATAGGCAGATGGTTTTCAGATTGAGGCGAACTGTATGGTGATGAGCAGATAAATAGAAAAGAGAAAAAGATTGCAATTTTTTAATTTTTTTTAGACTTGTAAAAGAAGGAAGAGTTTGCAGAAAGGGAAATTAATTTACAAGGACAAATTGTTTGAAAATTTTAACCATAAGGACAAGAGAGAAAAAATTATTCAAGAGGACAAAACATAGCCCAAATTTATTCAAGAGGACAATACACATAAAAAAATAAAAATAAATTTTTTTTAGTAGTTTTCTAGGTATCAGTTTTGCATGTAGTGGGTATCATTTTTTGGTTTTACAGTTTTTAAATATTAGTTTTATATTGTTTATGGTATAAGTCTTACATGTAACAATTTTATATTATCGAATCGCAATACCTATCCATCACTACAACTCCAATCTCCCAAATCACTCAAGCCATTCTCCTTCACCCCTAGCCAAACTTCATCTCCACATCCTCGTATACATGAACAACCCACCAAAAACCACCACTATACATCCATAAACAACCTCTCTTTGCAATTTCATTAGACATCAACAGTTAAATATAAAAACCTCAAATGTATCTACAGTCTCATCACACTACCAAACAGTTCAACTATTGTCTTCTAACAACGTTTCCATCCTCTACTGTCATTCTCTATAAAAAAACCGTTACATGTAAAATTGATACTACAAGCATACAAAACTTCTACCTACAAGATGTAAGCTAAAAACCGATACCTTTAGACACACAAAATTGCTACCTATTAGCTGCAGAGAGCAAACTGATACCTAAAATCTGCAATATATATATATATATATTTAAATTTATGTGTATTGTCCTTTTGAATAAATTTGGGCTATATTTTGTCCTTTTGAATAAATTTTTAGTCTCTTGTCCTTATGGTTAAAATTTTAAAACAATTTGTCCTTCACGTTATTTTCCTGCTATAGAAATTTGAAAAGAAATAAATGGAAGAAAGGGAATGAACTTGTATTGAAAACGGGAAAGAAATTAAAAACAAAAGGCAAGTGTTTTTTTCTCTTGTCCATGATATTATGGTATCAATCAATTATACCAAATCAATTAGACAAGAATTTTCTTCTATATAAGAAAGAAAACAAAAACAAGAAATAAAAAATATAACCTAAAGGATTTACTAATAAAAATTATTTTGATCCCCGGAAACGATGCCAAATTTGTTTGCGAACAAATTAACAACTGTAAACAATTGTTTAATTTGTTCGACTTTCCTAAACAACAAGGGTTGTTGTAAAGGGTGTCGAACTATGGGACCAAAAATTATTTTACTAATAAATCCAATTAAGTTATTCCGAAATTTCTATTGTTTAAAAATAAAAGAACATAAACAAAAATAGAGTTTTTAATAATAAATGAAAACAATTAGGGAGCAATGACATAAACTAGATTAATATGAATTAATAACCAAATAGACTAATACAGATCTAATTCATGTTTCTGTCACAAACATGAATCAACGATAATTAGGTTTCTGGAAACAAATAGTTAAATAACGACAAGTATAGCCTATGCAGGAGCTAAGCTCTTTAACAACCATAGGCTATCAAGACAAATTCACTATTTTATTTCTAAAACCCTAAAAGTCAGATCTAAATCTGATAAGCATTAGATCGAACTCGAATATACCCTGTGAAGGAGCATAGCTCTTAAACGACACAGAGTATGAAGGTTCAGATCTAACCCTTGGTTCAGATCTAGATCTATATAAATAAAGTCCTAATTCGTTTTGGCTATGTGATTCATATTGAATCTAATCTAAGCATTATCACCCGCTAATTAAAGGGGATTAGCTAGATATAGCTAAACGAGAAATAGGGAAAAAGAAAATAGACAACATAAAAATAAATAAAATAAAATAACAACTAAGAAGAGAAGGAAAAGAATAGTTTTAATCCGGAGAAGAATAGTTTTATTCCGGAGAAAAGTTATAGAATAAAACCTAATGTAACTCTAAATGAAAGAGATACAATGTATTTATAGTTGCTATAGCCAAGACTAAGTGGCCAATTACACAATGTAGAACAAAAACACTTTTCTCAAATAACAACCAAATAGCTAAATGTGAACGCGTGTAAATGGACGTGCAAATGTCATAGCTTGCGGGCATCACATGGCATCAACTTCAATTGTTTTGAGCATGAATTAGAACTCCATAACATCCGAGACAAGCGATCATTATGAAAAGCATTGAATCTTGACTTTAAAATATGCAACAGAAGGTGGTTGAACTGCAACATTTCTTTAGGTCTTCAAGCTTTAATCCAGCTCTAAAACTCAACATTCTTCTTGCACTAATTCTTCAAGCTTTTCAACAATTAAGTGCATCTATCCATTCATCGTCAATATTCTGAAAACACAACTATAAATGCACAGTATCAATTATTTTAAAGAGAAAACAAGATAAATAAGCGGATAAAATATACACATTTACGTGTATATCAGTTTACCAGATCGGATAAAAAGGTTTTGAAAATTGTTCTCAAAAGATTTTAAAAGAAAGCATTTTTGAAAGAAAAATCTGTTTTGAAAAAAGCATATTCTCGAAGGCTATATGAAATATCTTTCGACTCTATGTTTGAATCCCTTTTCCTTTTTTTCAGCATGTCTGGGCAACCGATTCTTTCCGAAGGGTGTCCCCATTGCAGCATGGTTCCGTAGGCATGGTAAAACTATGACACATATCGAAGAGCAAGGGAGTGCCCAACCTCTATCTATAGCCGTAGTAGTTCCACCTGGACTGATTTTCTCTCAAACTTCGTAAGGATTTTTGTGCAATGGAGGCAGCTTTTGAAAGACTTGTTAACATGTTACACAAGGATGGTAAAGAGGAGAATAAGGGAGTTAAGTCTGAGGAGCACAACCCATGGATGAGAAAAATGGTGGCCTAAGAAGGGAATATAGATGAAAGAAGGAAAGCCTAATAAAGTTCAAATAAAGGCAAGAAGAAATGTCGTGTTTGTGGAACGTGGGTCATTTGGTCAAAGATTGCCAAAAAAGGGAAGAACACCTGTTTCAACTGTGGCAAAGTTGGACACTATACTAGGAAATGCCGAAAAAGCAAGAATAGGGGCAAAAGACAGGACCATCTGGAGGGTAGGTGCATCATGCTTTCATGGCCGGTGTACCAGATAGAGGTAGGAAAGTTTATGTTGAAGGTTTGATTTCTCTTTCCAATCATCCTGTTAGAACTCTTTTTGATTCTGGCGCTTCACATTTTTTTTATATCTGATTCTGTGGTTGAATCACTGCACCTTAGTACTAGTATGGTTTTGGATCCCGTTGTTGTCTCAAACCCCATTGGAGGTACGACTCATTTGTCTATGATTTGTCGGGGTTTGAGAATATCTGTGTTGGATGTCGAGTTTGATGCATACGTGCCTGGTTTTATGGACTATGGTTTGATTCTAGAAATGGATTAGCTAGCCATGTATGGTGCCATCTGGATTGTGAGAGGAGAGTCACTAGACTTTTGACTTGCTATGGGAGGACCCTCAACATTTCTTGTGACCCTAAGGGGTCTGTCATGCTTAGTTTCCTAGAGTCGATTGATGCATCTATCAATTATTTATGATCTGTACCAGTAGTCTGTGAGTATCCTGATGTTTATGAGGAGGTTCGAGTATTACCTCCGAGGCGCGAGATTAATTTCCGGATATACTTGATGGACAATGCAAAGCCAGTTGCATTGCATGTGCGCCATATGGCTCCTAGAGAAAGGAGGGAGCTCAGCAAGCAAGTAGGGAGCTAGTTGAGAAAGGGTTTATTAGGCGAAGCATATCTGAATGGGGTGCTCCAGTAGTATTCGCCACTAAGGCGGATGGTTCGCTTTGCTTGTGCGTGGATTACATGGAGTTGAATGTGACCCACTTCCGAGGATAGATGATCTATTTGACCAGCTTATTGGTGCATCTGTTTTCTCCCAGTTAGACATGGCCATGAGGTTTCATCAGTTGAGGGTGGCTGAGGACAGTATCGATAAGACCGCTTTTAGGACTCCAGATTGTTTCTTCGAGTGGCTCATCATGCCTTTTGGGTTGACGAATGCACCCGCGTATTTTGTGGTCTAGTGAGTAGGGTGTTTTGGGAGTTTCTAAATATGTTCGTTGTTGTCTTTCTTGATGACATTTCGATTATCTTGAAGAGCGAGGAAGAGCATGTTCTACATTTAAGGGAGGTTTTTAAGACCCTCCAAATGCATCAAATTAAGGCAAAATTCTCCAAATGTCATTTTTGGAGAAAGGAAGTGAGATTTCTAGGGCATGTGGTCTCTAAGGATGGGATAGCAGTGGATCCCGCAGAAGTAGTTGCAGTTCAAGATTGGCAGATTCGAAAAGTGCAACGGAGGTAAGGAGCTTTCTTGGTTTAGCAGGCTATTATAGGAAGTTCATTAAGGACTTCGCAAAGATATTAGCCCTACTCACCAGACTGAGGAAGAAGAATCTGACATTTTCTTGGAATATAGACTGTGAAGATGCTTTTTAGTGATTGAAGAGGGCTTTGACAACAGCCCCAGTCTTGACTTTGCCTAATGGGAGCAAAGTGTTCACAATGTACACTGATGCATGTTGTACAGGGCATGGTGATGTTTTGATGCAAGAGGGAAGGGTAGTATGTTATGGAGGTAGACAGTTGAGAATTCATGAGAAGAACTACCCTACCCATGACTTAGAGTTGGCTGCCATTGTATTCGCGCTTAAGAGTTGGCGCTATTATCTACTTTGAGAGAAGTTCAAGTTGTATACCGATCAAAAATCACTTAAGTATTTGTTCCCGCAAAAGGATCTCAATTTGCAGCAACAAAGATGGATGGAGTTCCCAGCATCCTATGACTTTGAGATTGCTTATACCCCTGGTGAGGGTAATGTGGTGGCACGCACCGAGTAGGCAGAGGATGACTTTGAGTCCACTATTCGTAGAGAGGCGGAGCTTGGAGTATTTATTGACCTTTGATTTTATGCCATCTATGGATCTTATACTTGGTTTGTTGGCATCCTTAGAGGTGCGACCTACTCTTATGAATCAGATAGGGACTTCGCAGCGAGAGGACCCATAGATAGCAGACATCTTGGATAAGCTCAGTAAAGAGGAGACTTCTAGTAACCTCAGTAGATATTCCATGGATGATAGAGGGTGGTTACGACGAGATGGAAGGCTTTGTGTTCCCCGAGTTAGGAGTCTGTTGAAGACAGTCCTTGAGGAAGCCCATCGTTCTAGGATGACTGTAACAACCCGCAAATTCTGAACCAATTTAAATTTTTAACTAGAAATTTTAATAGTTAAAATAATTTATTTTAAATAATAACGATGAAAAATTTATTCAAACGAAGTTAGAATGAATAATTTTATTTAATTTTAAAAGGAGTTTAAAATAGCATGGTAGTTTGAAAAGTCAGACTTGAACTTTGACTGACTGTACATGATGCAAAATAAAACGGATTTCAGTGAAACCACAAATAAAATAATCTACTTAAAAATATCTTCCCAACGAACCCAAAAATTGAAATTTCATAGCGGGAATCAAAAGTTATGCCCAATTTAAAATTCAGAAAAGTCGCTGTAGAATTTATATTTATATATATATATATATATATATTAAAAATAGCCATTTTTCAAACGACCTCCGTTTTCGACGAAACCACTTTGTTGGAACCGGAATGTCAAATTATTGCTAGGTTTCAATTTTCATAATTTTTCGAATTAATATGCGAGCGTGACAAAGGAAAATGTGTTTTGTCAGTTTCAGTCAAATTTAATCGACTTGAAAATGACTATTTTTCAAATGATCTCGGAATTCGATGAAATTAGTCTTGTCAGAACTATATCGTCAAAACATAGCTAGAAATAATTTTTTGGAATTTTTAGAGGTCGCATGTAGCCCCGGTGAATTTAAATGTAAGATTGAATTAATTAAATAAATGATTTAAATATTAAATTAAATAAACAGGCTGAAGACGTTCGTTTGGGCTGACAGGACCTAGCCCATTGCGTCCGAAATGTGGGTATTTGCCTAGGGACATCTCTTGTTGGGCTGAAAATTGAAGCTGTTAAGGTCTTATGGGCTAAAATAAATAAATTAGAAAATATAATATTATATTATTATAAATATCCTAAGGTTTTCAAAACCCTAATCTACCTAACCTAGCCGTCGCCATGTCTAATTGGATGGACAGGAAGCTCCGAATTTCTTTCACCTTGTTCTTCTAATCCACACAACAAAATTCAAATTTCTATATACCAAATTAAAGAGCATTCAGAGGGCTTCAACCCGTGTGGTGGTGATCGATTTTCATTAGGCAAATTGAGAGATTCCTGAACCCAAATGTGGGGGGATCGGAGCCGCCGTGAGGGGCCGAGAAGGGTGCGAGTTGCACCATACCAGGGACGCAGGAGGAGATTGGCAAGGCGGTCGAGGTGGTGTAGTCTGATCGAGGTTCAGCGCCTCGGTTTGCGTGTGATGGGAGGATGAAAGTGGAGACTTTGGGTTTGTTTTGTTCAGGTATTCACGAAGAGGAAGGGTGCAAGAAGAAGGGTGATGTGGCATCAAATTAGTGGTGGGAATTGTTTTGTTATTTTTTTATATAATTTAAATTTCCAATCTTTAAACACTGATAACTTCCACATACGAAATCAGAATTTAACAAGGTCGGATCCGTTGGAATCGTCTTTCTGAGATCTACGAGATGGAACTGTCCACGACCTGAATAGAGCAATTTGAAAATTCAGATAAATTTGAACACGAACGATTTCTGAAAACCGATCGATGTGAGATTTCTCTTTCTTTTAATTTATTTATTTAATTTATGTGCTATGAAATTATTGTATGTATATGTCTTAGATCTGCTGTGATGTGATTGTGGATGATTTATTTGTTGATTGGTGATGTATAAACACAGATCTGTGTGTGTTGAATAAAATAAGTCATTTTGAAAAGTTATTGATTTGGATTAGAATTTCCAAATCGATGATAAAAATAAATCATTTTGAAAAGTTATTGATTTGGATTAGAATTTCCAAATCGATAAAATAAATCATTTTGAAAGGTTATTGATTTGGATTAGAATCTCCATTTCGATAAAAATAAATCATTTTGTAAAATCATTGATTTGGAAGAGAATCGCCATTTCAATATAATAGATCTTTTATTTGCATCCTTTTATGCAAATATACATAGAAAATATAATCGATCTTTTATTTGCATTCTTTTATGCAAATATACATAGAAAATATAATCGCTCTTTTATTTGCATCCTTTTATGCAAATATACATAGAAAATATTATCGATCTTTTATTTGCATCCTTTTATGCAAATATACATAGAAAATATAAAATGATCTTTTATTTGCATTATTTTATACAAATATACATAGAAATAAAAATGTTCTTCTATTTGCATCCTTCTATGCAAATATGCACAGAAAATAAAAATGTTCTTTTATTTGCATTTGAAGTAAAACTATATTTTATTTTGCTATTTTAGATGCAAACATAACATTAGAAGCAAAACTGTATTTTTATTTGCTATTTTAGATGCAAACAGAACATTAGAAGTAAAACTATAGTTTTATTTGCAATTTTAGATGCAAACAAACATTAGGGTTAAAATTACATTTTTGCAATTATAATTGCAAACGAAAACGCTAGAATGAATATGATATTTTTATTTTGTATTTTAGATAGAAATAAAAATATGATTTCAAGAGTCACATTTTTGTTTTGTAAATTTAGTTGCAAACAAAGCATAAAGCATAAAAAAGGATTATATTTTTATTTCAATATTTAGATGCAAATAAACATCGTAGTTAAAGGATTATATTTTTATTTGCATATTTAGATGCAAATAAACATCGTTGTTAAAAGATTATATTTTTATTTGCATATTTAGATGCAAATAAACACCGTATTTAAAAGTCGAATTTTTAATTTGCATTCTTTGATGCAAATAAACCATAGTATTTAAAAGTCGAATTTTATTTGCACTCTTTGATGCAAATAAACACCGTATTTAAAAGTCAAATTTTCATTTGCATTCTTTGATGCAAATAAATCATCGTATTAAGAGTTGCATTTTAATTGCATTCTTTGATGCAAATTAAACATGAAGTTAAAAGTTGTATTTTCATTTGCATTCTTTGATGAAAATAAATCATAAATTAAAATATCATCTTTTTATTTGCATTTTACATGCAAATAAAAATCATAGTTTAAGAAGTTACGCTTTCATTACAAATTAGATATATATAAAAGAATAGGATTAAAAATATCATTTTTACTTTTAAACTAGAGGAAAAGGATTATGATAAAAAGTAATCATTTTTGTCAATCTACATTAGTTGAAACAAAAGTAATCATTTTTGTCAATCTACATTAGTTGAAACAAAAGTAATCATTTTTTTCAATTTACATTAGTTGAAACAAAGTAATCACTTTTGTCAATTTATATTGGTTGAAACAAAATTATTCACTTCTGTCAATTTATATTAGTTGAATCAAACATTCATTTTGTCGAATTATATTGGTTGATACCAAAAAGGATATTTTTGTCAAATAAGAATTAAACACAAATAGCATTTTGATAAAATAGAATTGTCGGAAAATGAATGTATCACTCTTCTTATACATTTTGTTGAGATAGAATTTATATGCAAATAAAATAATCATTTTTACTTGCATAACATACAATATAATTTATATGCAAAATATAAAAATCATTTTTATGTGCAAACTTACATTGGAGTTTATATTCAGATATAAGAATTATACTCTTGGTCAAACCATACATTAGAATATCATTTTTGTCCATCATTATCAACATGTTGGTAGTATCAAAATTGGTTAAATTCATCAACCAAATATTTATTTATATGTACTGTTGTTGGCTGAAAACCCACACGGGTATTGGGATGATAGTTGATATACACTAGTCCCAATATTTATTTGTATGTCAATCGATTGATTGACAGGCTGCGATGAGCGTTATTATTTCATTTTAATGCTCACACAGTTGTGGACTTCACTCTAGATGTTGAATGGATGGTTTGATGATTATTTATTATTATTGTCATTTACATACGATGTATTAAATCCATATAACCAAAGTTATATGGTAAATTATTGAGTCGCTTTCCGATTTAGAGTATCCTTCATATAAAGAATATTTTTAAACAAAGAATTTCTTGTAGATAAAGAATAAATCTTTCAACTAAGATTATTGGTACTTCAATTTATATTTATTTATTAGAAAAATGACTTTTGGGTTTATCGTGAATAATGTTTTCAAATGACATTGATTCTTTAACCCACTTAAAAATAAGATTTATTTCTTAAATTGGAATAATTGTAAAGTATAGTGATTTTTGATATTAAAACTGAATTGGAATATTAATAAATCTTTGAAAATAGGATTTAAGAATAAATCTGAAAGATTTAACTTTGATAAAATTAATGGGAACTTTTCCCTAATAATATGAATATTTTATTTAAAGAATATTCTGAATTGGAAAGAGGCGTTGGATGTATCCTTATAACACTTGATTTTTAATTATAAAAATACGCGAGTTATTCGGAAAGACCGGGATTAACCCATTCTGAATAATTACTACGACGATTAAAAGTCGAAGACATTGAAGACGGTGGATGAAGACCGGCGATTCTCACATCGAATGGACGACTATTGATGTCTGGCATTGGGTTGCTCCTAGTAAAGGGTTAACAGTGGTAGTTTGTCCGGACGTACTTGTTGATCGTCCGGATACGCGAGCACTTAGGTGACTCCGGATTCGTTCAGACCCAGAACGGATTTGTAAATGGACGTGTGTCCGACATTGAATTTCATGTCGTGTAATGAAATTGATATCTATTAATATATTTCTGTGGTGTCAGAGAATTTATTCTCTTGCTTAACACCCTTCTCTGAGATGCACGAGCTCAGAGGTTATATATTGGTAGTTGTCGATCGCATGGTATGGACTGTCAATGTTGCAAGCCAAGATGCAATTGATCAAGGCTTTTGTTGAAAAGCAGAGCCTTGTGGATGTTGATCAAAGCATGGCCTATTTAGGCATAGCTTTGTGTACAGCTTTGTGTGCTTCGCTACCTCGCGAGCCTCACACCCCGGTAGAGTCAAAAACGGAGCAAGGGAACGCAGGGAGTGCACACATTTCTTTCTAGCTAGAAGTGGTGTTTGGGTTTAACATGGCCCGACATTTTACTTATGTGGTTGATGGATTTTGAGGCGCCTCGGATTTTTATTGGCCGCAATAGCCAATTTATAGGTCCAATAGGATCGGGAAGCGTGCGTTCAGGAATTGCCAATCCAACCCATTGCACTATTGGGGGACCGGCCCTGCTGTATCCAAGGGTTCGCTAGCATCCGAATCCTAAGACATTGCTAGATTGTCTCGAATCGGTAAGGAGATCGTTCCTAGCCTTGACTCTTGATGGAAACCTAATTTCCAATACGACATCATGCGATTTTGATTATAGAACTAGTACGGCGACATAGTATATGGTAGCTATGTCGTCTATGATTAATACATTATGATTGAAATGTTTTTGAAACCTATATACACTAATAATAATATCAAATCTGTTTTCATTATATCAAGCATTTTTGACCATTATAAGGTAAAACTCTATCCTCCAGCTTGCGTTGCATTGTGTGATGGGACCTGAGTCTTATAATGGTTTCATTTTTCTAAAAAGCATTGCGTTGTTTTAATGATTTACTTTATTTATGCACTGGCAATCCAATGGAGTAAACCTGTTCCGCGTTAGCTGCGTGGTCCTGTGATTAGCCTTCTTACCAGTTAAGTTAAGTAAAGATTTCTCACACCAGTCCCATGACTGACCCGTAGTTTGTTTCACTTTGCAAACTCGGGTGCCCTCTTTTCCACATGGGCAGTCGAGTAGCTTATTTTGCAGATATATTGAGCAGGATTCTGAATCGAAGCTGTGACGGCCCGCCCTGCACCAACTGACATTTCCTCCAAAAGTGCGCGGTACACATGTCCAATTAGCATGGGACGGTCGTCAGAAGAAAAGAAAGAAGACAAAGAATCAACAAAGAACCTATAGAATGTCTCACAGCGCATGGAACAAAATATAATAACAACATACTTGACATAAAACAGGTGAGACAGTGTATAAGCTGAAACAAACTACCATAGCAGCGGAAAATCCACAGTACAGCTTATGATCCAAAGCCAACATTATTACAACTTTTAAAAACTGTCTCAAAAAAATAAACAAGAAAGGTATACTACTAATGCCCAAAGTAGTGACCAGCAACGACACATAGAGAATATATATATATATCATACGAGGAAGCCTCATGCTCGCCTCCGAATCCGCTACTCGCGCATCACCAGCTAACCTGTCTCTAGTCTGCTCGTGAGAGCACCCAGAGTAATAAGAAGAGACATAAAAAACTGGGTCAGACAAAAAGTCTAGTATGAGCGATAAGCAGCTAAACAGAACAATAACAGGTATACTAAACCATACCTGAACCTGGACCTGCAATCAAAGAGTTAGCACTACATACTGTACAATACTCCATGGTGCCACTACATATGGTGGAAAGAATACGGGGGTGGGGGTGTGCATGTCATAATGATGGAAAATAATCAAGCATAGCAACCATCCTCACATCTCTCACTCAGTGCGTAAAGTATACGATATCCACCACTTTGATCACCTAATACTTTGCTATGATCACTCTGCCCCATGAAGTCAAAACCGCTTCACTGCACTAATCCATAGCCATTAATCCTTCGCTATGTCCACTTTGCCCCATGGAGTCATACACACCCCACTTCACTGGCTCATAGCCTTACTAATCCTTTACTATGTCCACTCTGCCCCATGGAGTCACAACGGCTCCACTGCACTGGTAAGTAGTCCCGCTACGATCACTTTGCCCCTCGAGTCATGGTGACTCTACTGCACTGATACGTAGCCCATCATTCCTTTTCAGTGGTGAATCGAAGTTATGAATGTCGACAACTCCTTAGCACACGTCCCGCAGCAAAGCCCAATCATGAAGTGAACTCATTGGTTTCCAACTGGATTCTGAGCTCTAACTTCCAACTTGGACTACCTTTGCATCTCGGGTTTTTGGTCATCACTGGGTCGGTTCGGATCTCAGTACTTCTTCTCTATCGGTTCAGATCGGTCTCTTCCAAGTGCTCCGGGTCGGGTCGTGGTCTCCGAGTCCTTTCGTAGTACATTAGCTCGGTTCGGGTGTCCTCTGGTGGTTCGGGTCGGGTAGAATGCTTCGGTTCGGTTCGGTGTACCCTGGTTACGGTCCGATCCATTTCCTCTTTTCCCTTCCGTTCCGATCCCCTTCTCTTCCCTTCAGTTGATCCGATTCCGCTCCTTTAGCTCGATCCGATCCCCCGTTTCCTTACCTCGATCCTATCCCAGTTCAACCATTGTGGCCTTCCTTCTTGCCCTTGTGCCAAGCCTCAGTTCGGTTCGGTGATCTCTTGCCCAGTCCTCTACCCAGTCCCAGCCCATTCCTCCGATCCGATCCGAAAACCTGCACTATTTTCCTGCAACTTTTCCAGCGAACATTTTACGCCATTCGATGGCGTTTTCGACCATTCTAACTATTCTAATCAACCACAAAGCATACCATACAGTCATAGCAACAAGTAGAAGTGACCTCAAACACCAAAACATAAATATGATAGGTTAAAATGGATCAAACATAGCCAAAACCCCATATTTTCCCTTAAACATGTTCAAGCATAATTAACGATAGGATTAGCAAAACTTAACCAAATTAACCCAAGTTCATATCAGAGGTCTAAAACATCATTTAAGAATTTATAAGTATTTTTCCATATTTTTATCATGTTTAAATTCGCTAATTAACACTAATTACCCTTAATTAACCATAATTAGTGAAGAACTATGCAAATCACACACCTTAGCCACAAATAAAACCTTTAGAACTGAAACTCCACTGTTTGGGCATGAATACCAATGCTAAACAGCAGCTCTAATCTTGATTTGGTGAAGACCTCCCTTGATTTGATGTTGCTAAGCTTAATCTTTGATTAGAAAGTGATTTGGAGGTGATTTAGAGGTTGGAGGCCATTTTTAGGGTTTCTAAGAGGTAAGTGGAGGCTAGAAAACTGAAATGGAATGAAACCCTAACCCTTTTCAGCCCCCTCATAACCCTAATCCCGAAATGGATTATGGGCCCATTCACTAATCACCCTATTTAGCCCGGTTAAGCAGTTTTTCACTTTCCAAACCTTATTTCAGCCATATCTCCCAAACGGTAAGTCGTTTTTCGCATGTGACCACTCTACGGAAAGGTAAACCATCATCCGAAGCCAATGGAAGTGGTTTCAGGTCAAAACTCCTTTCCAATCAAAAGTTATGGCCGAACAAAACCAGCTAGGGGCAAAACGGTCATTTAAAAATCGGCGAAAATCATGAACATGGGAAATGACCCTAATAGTCGTTTCCCAAAGTTACATGACCATACGACTTTATATAAGGAAGAAATAAATATTCTACGATCCTTTGATGCGTAGAATGCGGGTTGTTACATTCTCCCCCCTTAACAAATTTCGCCCCCGAAATTCCCTAACCAAAACACACAAAGGGTCCCGCATGCTTATCAGCCATAAAACAACAATCAAACATGCAAAACAAGTCTATCCTAGCATGCGGAATAACTAAATCGCAAAGTAAATCTTACTAGGCAAAGAGTTCTGGATACGTCTTCCAAATGCTCTCCTCTGTCTCCCAAGTACAGTCATTCTCGTTCTTGCCCCACTGAACTTTGACTAGCTTCACTGTCTTCCTTCGAAGTTGCTTCATATCGTGCTCGACAATACGAATCGGCTTGCGGTTCTCAACCGCCTCGGGTTCCACTTCGAAGTCCTCTAATTGGTCAGGTGAAATAGTCATACCTGGGTCATGCACGAACTTCCTTAGCTGGGAAACATGAAATATGTGGTGAACTCCCGTCATCTTCTCTGGTAAGTCAACTCTATACGCCAAATTCCCAACTTGTTCGAGAACTGGGAATGGGCCAACAAATCGTGGTGCCAACTTGCCTCTCCTGCCAAATCGTATCACGCTCTTCAACGGAGAAATCTTGAAAAACACCAAGTCACCAACGGAGAACTTTAAGTCTCTTCTCCTCTTATCAGCATAACTCTTCTGCCTATCTTGGGCAACCTTCATTCATTGTTGAATGATCTTAATCTTACCTGAAGTTTCTCTTACTACATCTGGTCCAAGCATAAACTTCTCACCAGCCTCTATCCAACATGATGGTGAGTTACACGGTCTTCCGTACAAAGCTTCATATGGAGCCATACCGATACTGAATTGGTAGCTATTATTATATGCAAACTCTACTAGATGCAAATGGTAATCCCATTATCCACTAAAATCCAATATACAAGCTCTCAAGAGGTCTTCCAATATACGATTCACCCTCTCTGTCTGACCGTCGGTTTGAGGATGATACGCGGTACTGAGATATAATTCCGACCCTAGAGCCTCTTGTAACCTCTTCCAAAACCCACTAGTAAACAATGCATCTTGGTCACTCACAATGCTTTTAGGTACTCCATGAAATCTCCTTACCCACTTCATATACAGCTCTGCTAAGTGAGCTGCCATTCTGGTCGATTTGACTGGAATAAATCTTGCACTCTTGGTCAATCGATCCACAATTACCTAAATGCTATCATGTCCCGATCTAGTCCTTGGTAAACCATCAATGAAATCCATCGAGACCTGTTCCCATTTCCATTCGGGAATTTCTAATGGTTGCAACAAACCACTAGGCTTCTTTTGCTCGGCTTTAACTAGCTGGCAATTCATGCACTTGGATATAAACTTCCCAACGTCTCTTTTCATCCCTTCCCAGCAGTAAGTCTGCTTCATGTCTCGATACATCTTATCACCACCGGGGTGTATAGTCAGTTTTGAGTGATGACATTCCCTAAGCACTTCATCTCTCAAACCATTCACGTTGGGTACAACTAGTCTCCCATTCTTTCGAAGCCATCCTTCTCGATCAAGCCCGTACAAATTCATCTCCTCACCGTCGATATTCATCTCTAACTTGGAGATGATTTCCAGTAGATTAGGATCGTCCCTCAGACTGGAACCAATCTTCTCAATCAAAGTGGGTCTGATCATCAAACTAGCCAACATTTATGGATCCAATTCGCACTTTGGTCTAAAATCGTACCCTGCGATATACTCCAGTTGCTTCCATTCAAGAACATAGCCCCTAAACTGGCATGTCTCCTACTCAAGGCATCGGCTACCGCATTACCTTTCCCAGGTGTATATGCGATATCAAAATCATAAGAAGCCAAGAACTCTAACCATCTCTACTGACATAGATTCAGACCCTTCTGAGAGAAGAGATACTTTAATGATTTATGATCGGTAAACAACTCAAATCTCTCTCCCAAGAGATAATGCCTCCACATCTTCAATGCGAAGACGATTGCTGCCAGATCCAAATCATGGGTACGATACCTTTTCTCATGCGACTTTAGTTGCCGACTAGAATAAGCTACAACTCTACCTCCTTGCATCAATACAGCACTTAGTCTGGTACCACAAGCATCTGTGTATACCGTCATCTCTTCATTCCCTTTAGTAATGACTAACACTGGCGCACGCGTCAACTTTTCTTTTAGACTCTTGAAGGCATTCTCACACACTCCGTCCCAGATGAAGGCTTGATTCTTCTTAGTCAACTGAGTCAATGGTGCTGCTATCTTGGAGAAGCCCTGGATAAACTTACGATAATACCCAGCTAACCCCAAGAAGCTTCTTACGTCTGTTGCATTCTTGGGCATAGACCAATACTGTGCCGTAGCCGCCTTTGCATGGTCCATGGCAATACCACTCTCTGAAACAACATGGCCCAAGAATCTCACTTCCCTCCTCCAGAAGTGACACTTAGAAAATTTCGCCTTCAATTGGTGTCTTCTCAACACCTCCAACACTATCCTCAAATGTTCCTTGTGTTCCTCCTCTGTCCTCGAGTAAACAAGGATGTCATCTACGAACACAAGAACAAACTTATTCAGCTGATCTCTGAATACCCTATTCATAAGATCCACGAAGTATGCTGGTGCATTGGTCAACCCAAATGGCATGACCAACCACTCATAAAATCCAAACGGCGTCCGAAATGCCGTTTTGGCTATACTATCAGCTGCTACTCAGAGCTGATGAAATCCTGTCGCGAGGTCCATCTAGGAGTACACACTTGCTCCTTCCAGTTGATCAAACAAATCATCTATCTGCGGTAAAGGATACTTATTCTTCGTCGTCACCTTATTCAACTCGCGATAGTCCACACACAAACGAAGGGAACCATCTGCCTTAGTGGCAAACACAACTGGTGCTCCCCACTCGGAGACACTTCTTCTAATAAACCCCTTCTCCAAAACATCACTTACTTGCACCCCGAGCTCTCGCTGCTCCCTTGGTGCCATACGATGAAGTGGCATCACTATAGGTCTGGCATCTTTCACTAAATCAATATGGAACTCAATCTCTCGGTGTGGTGGAAGTCCGGTCACTTTCTCGAAGACGTCCAGATACTGGCCAACCATGGGCATATCTGACAACTCATCATGCGAGATGTCGAGAGAATTTATAAAACTAGCCATTACCCCATCACTAGGTAGACTACCAAACACTACCCTCCGCCCATTATCCATCCTAACTGTCACCAAAAAGCCCTCACGATCTACCACCACCCCGTATCTTTGGAGCCAATCGACCCCCATTATAATGCCATACCCAGTAAAGCCCAAAACAAAGCAATCACAAACATACATCCATGACTCGATAAGACCAAATTTCTGCAAATCATACTAAGGTTAGTCGAACCACCAATCGGGTTCGTCACAACCAACGGTCTATCGACTATCTCGGGTTCCAGTCCCAACCTATCTACCAGGTCACTAGATATGAAGGAACGAGAAGCCGCAGTATCAAACAATACTCGAACATGTATATCAAGAATAGAAAGCATACCTTGAATGACGACATTCTTTCCTTTCTCCGCCGCAGTTGGGGCATTCGACGAAGAAGAAACAACATTAATAGCATATGCTTTCACAATCTGCTTCTCTTTAAGAGGTTGTGGACATTTATCCTTATGATCTCCCACTTGTCCACAGTTGTAGCACTTCCTATCCGCTGGCTTGGCCCGACATTCTTTGGCATAATGGCCCTTCTTACCACAGCTAAAGCACTCAACATCTTTCTTACTCTTTTTCTGGCCATCCATAGCTTGGCTCTGCTTCCTCTTATTCTGAGAGTTGTTCTTGCCTCCACCGCTCACTTGTGGTTTTGGCCCTTCTACAGATGCAACCTCAGTCTTCGACTTAGGGTAAAGACTCTCTGATCTCAAAGCTTTCCCCATAATCGACTCAAATGTCTCATTGATGTGGTTAATAAGCCTTTCCCCCAAGTATCAATCTAGACCAGTAATGAACTTCTCATTCTTCTTCTCAGGAGTATCGATAAGAGATAGTCCATACTTCGACAAAGTATCAAACTCAGCAATATAGTCCGAGACTGCCCTACCATTCTGCTTAAGCTCCAAGAACTTCCTAAACAATTCTGACTTCTGAGCAGCTGGGATGAACTTGTCGCTAAAGCGAGCCTTAAACTGATCCCAAGTAACATGATCCTCTGGAGTGGCTGTCTTAATAGCATTCCACCAATTCATCGCTCGCCCTTGCAGTTGACGAGATGCTAGCCTTCTCTTCATCGCATCCTCGATACCCATGTCATCGAAGATACGATCACAGCTATCCAACCAATCCTGAACATCCGTGGCCGACTCCGTTCCGTGGAACGGCTTCCCACCAAGGTTAGTATAATCCTTGGACATCTTGGCGAAACCGGCCCTAGGCGCCTGCACTACTAGACCACCACCATTATCGGGATTGGGAACTGCTCCCTGAACATCCCTAAGCATCTCTCTCATGAAGTCAGTGAACATCGTCCTCATGTCAGGAACATTCCCATTATTGGTCCCTCTACCAGCACCCCTCGTATCTCGACTCATCGTTCAATCTGTAAAGAGAAAACGATTAACTATCTCCAAGGTGGTGCTAGTGCGGTACAACTTCATCCTTATACTACTAATAGTATATACATATATATATAGCTCTTGAAAACCAAAGTAATCACAAATACGCGCTCTCATATACGTATTATCTCTCCTTAGTGTCTTTCCCTAGGTTAACCATGCAACCTAGAGCTCTGATACCAAATGTGACGGCCCGCCCTGCACCAACCGACATTTCCTCCAAAAGTGCGTTGCACACATGTCCAATTAGCACGGGACGGTCGTCAGAAGAAAATAAAAAAGACGAAGAATCAAAAAAGAACCTGTAGAATGTCTCACAGCGCATGGAACAAAATATAATAACAACATACTTGACATAAAACAGGTGAGACAGTGTATAAGCTGAAACAAACTACCATAGCAGTGGAAAATCCAAAGTACAGCTTATGATCCAAAGCCAACATTATTACAACTTTTAAAAACTGTCTCAAAAAGCTAAACAAGAGAGGTACACTACTAACGCCCAAAGTAGTGACCAGAAACGACACAGGGAGAATATCTATATATATCATACGTGGAAGCCTCCTGCTCGCCTCCGAATCAGCTACTCGCGCATTACCGGCTAACCTGTCTCTAGTCTGCTCGTGAGAGCACCCAGAGTAATAAGAAGAGACATAAAGCTCTGGGTCAGACAAAAAGTCTGGTATGAGCGATAAGAAGCTAAACAGAACAATAACAGGTATACTAAACCATACCTGAACCTGGACCTGCAACCAAAGAGTTAGTACTACATACTGTACAATACTCCAAGGTGCCACCACATATGGTGTAAAGAATACGGGGGTGGGGGTGTGCATGTCATAATGATGGCAAACAATCAAGCATAGCAACCATCCTCACATCTCTCACTCAGTGCGTAAAGTATACGATATCCACCACTTCGATCACCCAATTCTTTGCTATGATCACTCTGCCCCATGAAGTCACAATGGCTTCACTGCACTGATCCATAGCCACTAATCCTTCGCTATGTCCACTTTGCCCTATGGAGTCGTACACACCCCACTGCACTGGCTCATAGCATTACTAACTCTTTACTATGTCCACTCTGCCCCATGGAGTCACAACGGCTCCACTGCACTGGTACGTAGTCTCGCTACGATCACTTCTACCCTCGAGTCATGGTGACTCTACTGCACTGATACGAAGCCCATCATTCCTTTTCAGTGGTGAATCGAAGTTATGAATGTCAAAAACTCCTTAGCACACGTCCCGCAGCAAAGACAAATCATGAAGTGAAATCATTGGTTCCCAACTAGATCTTGAGCTCTAACTTCCAACTTGGACTACCTTTGCATCTTGGTTTTTTGGTCATTACCGGGTCGGTTCGGATCTCGGTCCTTCTTTCCTATCGGTTCGGATCGGTCTCTTCCAAGTGCTCCGGGTCGGGTCGTGGTCTCCGAGTCCTTTCGTAGTACATTAGCTTGGTTCGGGTGTCCTCTGGTGGTTCGGGTCGGGTAGAATGCTTCGGTTCGGTTCGGTGTACCCTAGTTACGGTCCGATTCATTTCCTCCTTTCCCTTCTGTTCCGATCCCCTTCTCTTCCCTTCAGTCGATCCGATTCCCCTCCTTTTGCTCGATCCGATCCCCCCTTTCCTTACCTCGATCCGATCCCAGTTCAACCATTGTGGCCTTCCTTCTTGCCCTTGTGCCAAGCCTCGGTTCGGTTCGGTGATCTCTTGCCCAGTCCTCTACCCGGTCCGAGCCCATTCCTCCGATCCGATCCGAAAACCTGCACTGTTTTCCTACAACTTTTCCAACAAGCGTTTTACGCCATTCGACGGCGTTTTCGACCATTCTAACTATTCTAATCAATCACAAAGCATACCATACAGTCATAGCAACAAGTAGAAGTGACCTCAAACACCAAAACATAAATATGATAGGTTAAAATGGATCGAACATAGCCAAAACCCCATATTTTCCCTTAAACATGTTCAAGCATAATTAATGATAGGATTAGCAAAACTTAACCAAAATAACACAAGTTCATATCAGAGGTCTAAAACATCATTTAACAATTTATAAGTATTTTTCCAAATTTTTATCATGTTTAAATTCGCTAATTAAGACTAATTACCCTTAATTAACCATAATTAGTGAAGAACTATGCAAATCACACACCTTAGCCACAAATAAAACCTTTAGAACTGAAACTCCACTGTTTGGGCATGAATACCAATGCTAAACAGCGGCTATAATCTTGATTTGGTGAAGATCTCCCTTGATTTGATGTAGCTAAGCTTAATCTTTCATTAGAAAGTGATTTGGAGGTGATTTAGAGGTTGGAGGCCATTTTTAGGGTTTCTAAGAGATAAGTGGAGGCTAGAAAACTAAAATGGAATGAAACCCTAACTCTTTTAAGCCCCCTCATAACCCTAATCCCGAAATGGGTTATGGGCCCATTCACTAATTACCCTATTTAGCCCGGTTAAGTAGTTTTTCACCTTCCAAACCTTATTTCAGCCATATCTCCCAAACGGTAAGTCCGTTTTTCGCGTGTGACCACTCTACGGAAACGTAAACCATCATCCGAAGCCAATGGAATTGGTTTCAGGTCAAAAATCCTTTCCAATCAAAATTTATGGCCGAAACAAAATCAGCTAGGGGCAAAACGGTCATTTAAAAATCGGCGAAAATCATGAACATGGGAAATGACCCTAATAGTCATTTCCCAAAGTTACATGACCATACGACTTCATATAAGGAAGAAATAAATATTCTACGATCCTTCGATACGTAGAATGCGGGTTGTTATAGAAGCTTAAAGCTGTGTCCAGAGCATTGGTAGTCTTCCGCTGTGATTGATTTAATTATTCCGCTGCATTGTATTAGTTTTGTTGTAATTAAATCTTCCGCTGTATTATTTATCAACGTACTCTGATATATTCTGTACTCTGATGTAACATTATTATAATGTTTATAAAAGTCTGTTATGATTTGTTCTGATGTGTTGTATTCCCAAATTTAACGTATTCGGGTTTTGAGCGGTCTTGGTCAATTTAGCGATCGATCGGGTCGGGCGCAATCCGGATCGTTACATTTGGTATCGGAGCTCTGGTTAGCTCAAATTTTTGGGGTACAACTCGTTAGAACTGAACAAAAGACTCATCAGAGATTGGATTAGTAATATCCAATAAGAATAACTCGTTAGAGATGGGATCAGTAGTATCATAGAACGAGTGTGAAGAGTATTAATTTTTAAAATAAAAAAATGAAAACAAATTTTGTTTTGAAAATTTAAAATCTTATTATACGTATTTGAATATATTATTTTATTTTATTTTGGACAATCGAGTATATAAAGATTTTGCATATACGCCTAGCTAGCGGGTATTCGAAACCTAAAATATACTAGATAGATATAGAATCACACTTTAGTAGCCCGAAGATGTTCTGATGATGGTTCGAAACATCATCAGAATTTATGTTCGAGTTTCGAAAGTGGTATATCTATATATTTCCATTGATTGGTGTGAGAAACAAAACTAGATAGGGTCTATTGCTGTGATTTGCACTAAAAATATGATTTTTGACTATATATAAAAGTTATATATATTTGAAAAGTTAATCACCTAATTGATTGCTGGTTGTGATGTTTGATAATTAGTTTAACTAATTAAAATATTGGAATGATAATTAATTCAACCAATATATAAAAAAATGATAAATTTAACTAAATCAAATTTAATATTGAACTAAACTGAAAATTGATTAAAATTAAAAGTTGAATTAGTTAATTAAACGACTTTTAGCTTCGTTCCTTTTCGAGGACGAAAAGATTTTAAGTGGGTAAGATTGTAACAAACCGCAAATTCTGAACCAATTTAAATTTTTTATTAGAAATTTTAATAGTTAAAATAATTTATTTTAAATAATAACGACGAAAAATTTATTTAAATCGAAGTTAGAATGAATAATTTTATTTAATTTTAAAAGGAGTTTAAAATAGCACGGTAGTTTGAAAAGTCAAACTTGAACTTTGACTGATTGTACATGATGCAAAATAAAACGGATTTTAGTGAAACCAAAAATATTAGAATCTACTTAAAAATATCTTTCCAACGAATCGAAAAATTGAAATTTCATAGCGGGAATCAAAAGTTATGCCCAATTTAAAATTCAGAAAAGTAGCTGTAGAATTTATATATATATATTTTATATTAAAAATAGTCATTTTTCAAACGACCTCCGTTTTTGATGAAACCACTTTTGTTGGAACCGAAATGTCAAATAATTGCTAGGTTTCAATTTTCATAATTTTTCGAATTAATTTGTGAGTGTGAAAAAGAAAAATGTGTTTTGTCAGTTTTTGTCAAATTTAATCGACTTGAAAATGACCATTTTTCAAACGGTCTTAGAATTCGATGAAATTAGTCTTGTTAGAACCATATCGTCAAAACATTGCTAGAAATAATTTTTCTGGAATTTTTAGAGGTCGTATGTGGCCCCGGTGAATTTAAATGTAAGATTGAATTAATTAAATAAATGATTTAAATATTAAATTAAATAAACAGGCTGAAGACGTTCTTTTGGGCTGACGGGACCTAGCCCATTGCGTCCGGAACGTGGGTATTTGCCTAGGGACATCTCTTGTTGGGCTGAAAATTGAAGCTGTTAAGGTCTTATGGGCTAAAATCAATAAATTAAAAAATATAATATTATTTTATTATAAATATCCTAAGGTTTTCAAAACCCTAATCTACCTAATCTAGCCGTCTCCATGTCTAACTGGATGGACAGGAAGCTCCGAATTTCTTTCACCTTGTTCTTCTAATCCACACAACAAAATTCAAATTTCTATATACCAAATTAAAGAGCATTCAGAGGGCTTCAATCCGTGCGGTGGTGTTCGATTTTCATTAAGCAAATTGAGAGATTCCTGCACCCAAACATGGGGGGTTCGGGGCCGCCATGAGGGGCCGAGAAGGGTGCGAGTTGCACCATACCAGGGACGCAGAAGGAGATTGGCAAGGCGGTCGAGGTGGTGAAGTCTGATCGAGGTTCAGCGCCTCGGTTTGCGTGCGATGGGAAGATGAAAGTGGAGACTTTGGGTTTGTTTTGTTCAGGCATTCACGAAGAATAGGAAGGGCGCAAGAAGGGTGACATGGCATCAAATTAGTGGTGGGAATTGTTTTGTCATTTTTTTATATAATTTAAATTTCCAATCTTTAAACACAGGTAACTTCCACATACGAAATCAGAATTTAACAAGGTCGGATCAGTTCCAAGATCTACGCGATGGAACTGTCCACGACCAGAACAGAGCACTTTGAAAATTCAGCCAAATTTGAACACAAACGATTTCTGAAAACTGATCGATGTGGGATTTCTCTTTCTTTTAATTAGTTAATTTATTTAATTTATTTGCTATGAAACTATTGTATGTATATATCTTAAATCTGCTGTGATGTGATTGTGGATGATTTATTTGTTGATTGGTGATGTATAAACACAGATCTGTGTGTGTTGAATAAAATAAATCATTTTGAAAAGTTATTGATTTAGATTAGAATTTCCAAATCGATGATAAAAATAAATCATTTTGAAAAGTTATTGATTTGGATTAGAATTTCCAAATCGATAAAATAAATCATTTTGAAAGGTTATTAATTTGGATTAGAATTTCCATTTCGATAAAAATAAATCATTTTGTAAAATCATTGATTTGGAAGAGAATCGCCATTTCAATATAATAGTTCTTTTATTTGCATCCTTTTATGCAAATATACATAGAAAATATAATTGATCTTTTATTTGCATTCTTTTATGCAAATATACATAGAAAATATTATCGATCTTTTATTTGCATCCTTTTATGCAAATATACATAGAAAATATAAAATGATCTTTTATTTGCATTCATTTATGCAAATATACATAGAAATAAAAATGTTCTTTAATTTGCATCCTTCTATGCAAATATGCATAGAAAATAAAAATGTTCTTTTATTTGCATTTGAAGTAAAACTATATTTTTGTTTGTTATTTTAGAAGCAAACAAAACATTAGAAGCAAAACTATATTTTTATTTGCTATTTTAGATGCAAACAGAACATTAGAATTAAACTATATTTTTATTTGCAATTATAGATGCAAACAAACATTAGGGTTGAAATTACATTTTTGCAATTATAAATGCAAACAAAAACGCTATAATGAATATGACATTTTTATTTTGTATTTTAGATAGAAATAAAAATATGATTTCAAGAGTCACATTTTTGTTTTGTAAATTTAGTTGCAATTAAAGCATAAAGCATAAAAAAGGATTACATTTTTATTTCAATATTTAGATGCAAATAAACATCGTAGTTAAAGGATTATATTTTTATTTGCATATTTAGATGCAAATAAACATCGTTGTTAAAAGAATATATTTTTATTTGTGTATTTAGATGCAAATAAACACCGTATTTAAAAGTCGAATTTTTAATTTGCATTCTTTGATGCAAATAAACCATAGTATTTAAAAGTCGAATTTTATTTGCACTCTTTGATGCAAATAAACGCCGTGTTTAAAAGTCAAATTTTCATTTGCATTCTTTGATGCAAATAAATCATCGTATTAAGAGTTGCATTTTAATTGCATTCTTTGATGCGAATTAAACATGAAGTTAAAAGTTGTATTTTCATTTGCATTCTTTGATGCAAATAAATCATAATTTAAAATATCATCTTTTTATTTGCATTTTACATGCAAATAAAAAGCATAGTTTAAGAAGTTACGCTTTCATGACAATTTAGATATATATAAAAGAATAGGATTAATAATATCATTTTTACTTTTAAACTAGAGCAAAAGGATTATGATAGGAAGTAATCATTTTTGCCAATCTACATTAGTTGAAACAAAAGTAATCATTTTTGTCAATCTACATTAGATGAAACAAAAGTAATCATTTTTGTCAATTTACATTAGTTGAAACAAAATAATCACTTCTGTCAATTTACACTAGTTGAAACAAAATAATCACTTTTGTCAATTTATATTGGTTGAAACAAAATTATTCACTTCTGTTAATTTATATTAGTTGAATCAAACATTCATTTTGTCGAATTATAATGGTTGATACCGAAAAGGATATTTTTGTCAAATAAGAATTAAACACAAATAGCATTTTGATAAAATAGAATTGTCGGCAAATGAATGTATCACTCTTCTTATACATTTTGTTGAGATAGAATTTATATGCTAATAAAATAATCATTTTTACTTGCATAACATACAATAGAATTTATATGCAAAATATAAAAATCATTTTTATGTGCAAACTTACATTGGAGTTTATATTCAAATATAAGAATTATACTCTTGGTCAAACCATACATTAGAATATCATTTTTGTCCATCATTATCAACATGTTGGTAGTATCAAAATTGGCTAAATTCATTAACCAATTATTTATTTATATGTACTGTTGTTGGCTGAAACCCTACATGGGTATTTGGATGATAATTGATATACACTAGTCCCAATATTTATTTGTATGTCAATCGATAGATTGACAGGCTGCGATGAGCGTTATTATTTCATTTTAATGCTCACACAGTTGTGGATTTCACTCTGGATGTTGAATGGATGGTTTGATGATTATTTATTATTATTGTCATTTACATACGATGTATAAAATCCATATAACCAAAGTTATATGGTAAATGATTGAGTCGCTTTCCGATTCAGAGTATCCTTCATATAAAGAATATTTTTAAACAAAGAATTTCTTGTAGATAAAGAATAAATCTTTCAACTAAGATTATTGGTATTTCAATTTATATTTATTTATTGGAAAAATAATTTTTGGGTTTATCGTGAATAATGTTTTCAAATGACATTGATTCTTTAACCCAGTTAATAATAAGATTTATTTCTTAAATTGGAATAATTGTAAAGTAGTGATTTTTGATATTAAAACTGAATTGGAATATTAATAAATCTTTGAAAATAGGATTTAAGAATAAATCTGAAAGATTTAACTTTGATAAAATTAATGGGAACTTTTCCCTAATAATATGAATATTTTATTTAAAGAATATTCTAAATTGGAAAGAGGCGTTGTCCTAATTACACTTGATTTTTAATTATAAAAATACGCGAGTTATTCGGAAAGACCGGGTTTAACCCATTCTGAATAATTACTACGACGATTGAAAGTCGAAGACATTGAAGACGGTGGATGAAGACCGGCGATTCTCACATCGAATGGACGACTATTGATGCCTGGCACTGGGTCGCTCCCAGTAAAGGGTTAACAATGGTAGTTTGTCCGGAAGTACTTGTTGATCGTCCGGATATGCGAGCACTTAGGTGACTCCGGATTCGTTCAGACCCAGAATGGACTTGTAAATGGATGTGTGTCCGACATTGAATTTCATGTCGTGTAATTAAATTGATATCTATTAATATATTTCTATGGTGGCGGAGAATTTATTCTCTTTCTTAACACCCTTCTCTGAGACGCACGAGCTCAAAGGTTATATATTGGTAGTTATCGATCGCATGGTATGGACTGTCAATGTGGCATGCCAAAATGCAATTGATCAAGGCTTTTGTTGAAAAGCAGAGCCTTGTGGATGATGATCAAAGCATAGCCTATTTAGGCATAGCTTTGTGTATTTCGCTATCTCGCGAGCCTCACACCCCGGTAGAGTCAAAAACGGAGCAAGGGAACGCAGGAAGTGCACACGTTTCTTTCTAGCTATAAGTGGTGTTTGGGTTTAACATGACCCGACATTTTACTTATGTGGTTGATGAATTTTTAGGCACCTCGGATTTTTATTGGCCGCAATAGCCAATTTATAAGTCCAATAGGATCTGGAAGCGTGTGTTCAGGAATTCCCAATCCAACCCATTGCACTATTGAGGGGCCGGCCCTGTTGTATCTAAGGGTTCGCCAGCGTCCGAATCCTGAGACATTGCTAGAGTGTCTCGAATCGGTAAGGAGATCGTTCCTGGCCTTGACTCTTGATGGAAACCCAATTTCCAATACCACATCATGCCGTTTTGATTGTAGAACTAGTACGGCGACATAGTATATGGTAGTTATGCCATCTATGATTAATACATTGTGATTGAAATGTTTTTAAAACATATATACACTAATAATAATATCAAATCCGTTTTCATCGTATCAAGCATTTTTGACCATTATAAAGTAAAACTCTATCCTCCGGCTTGCGTTGCATTGTGTGTTGGGACCTGAGTCTTATAATGGTTTCATTTTTCTAAAAAGCATTGCGTTGTTTTAACGATTTACTTTATTTATGCACTGGCAATCCAATGGAGTAGACCCGTTCCGCGTTAGCGGCGTGGTCCTGTGATTAGCCTTCTTACCAGTTAAGCTAAGTAAAGATTTCTCACACCAGTCCCATTGCTGACCCGTAGTTTGTTTCACTTTGCAAACTCGGGTGCCCTCTTTTCCACACGAGCAGTCGACTAGCGTATTTTGCAGATATATTGAGCAGGATTCTGGATCGAAGTTTAAAGCTGTGTCCAGAGCATTGGTAGTCTTCCGCTGTGATTGATTTAATTATTCTGCTGCATTGTATTAGTTTTGTTGTAATTAAATCTTCCGCTGTATTATTTATCAATGTACTCTGATATATTTTGTACTCTGATGTAACATTATTATAATGTTTATAAAAGTCTGTTGCGAATTGTTCTGATGTGTTGTATTCCCAAAGTTAACGTATTTGGGTTTTGAGCGGTCTTGGTCGATTTAGCGATCGATCGGGTCGGGTGCAATCCAAGTCGTTACAATGACTATCCATCCAAGTGGTGATAAGATGTATAGGTATATGAAGAGGGTTTTCTTTTGGGATGGGATGAAGAAAGATGTAGCGAACTTTGTTTCTCGATGTTTGATTTTCTAGCAAGTCAAAGCTGAGAAAAAGAAGCCCTGTGGTTTACTTCACCCTTTAGAGGTCCCACGGTGGAAGTGGGAGAGTGTCTCTATGGATTTCATTGATGGTTTGCCTAGATTGTGGAAAGGCAACACCAGTATTTGGGTTATTGTTGACAGGCTTACTAAGAGCGCTCATTTTATTCCTGTTTAGAGTAAGAGGACGGAAGAATTGTCGGTGGAAGTTTATCTTCGTGAGATAGTCCATCTACATGGAGTACCTTCCAGCATAGTGAGTGATCGTGACCCCATATTCATTAGTGAGTTTTGTAGGATCTTACAAGAGGCATTAGGTACACAGTTGTGTTTGAGCACCGCTTATCACCCTCAGACCGACGGGAAGAAGGAAAGGGTGAATATAGTTCTTGAGGATCTTTTAAGTTTGTGTATCCTAGACTTTGGAGGGACTTGGGAAGTGCATCTTCCATTGGTAGAGTTCGGCTACAACAACAGTTATCGAGCTGGTATTGGCACAGCACCCTTCGAGGCATTGTATGGACGACCTTGTAGATCACTGACTTGTTGGTGAGAGCCTACAGATAGGCTCCTACTTGGACTTGAGACAATTAGAGAAACTTAAGAAAAGATTGATCTTATCCGCAGGTGCATGAAGATAGCTCAAGATAGGCAGGAGTTATACGCAAATAAGGGAAGGACCGATATTAAGTTTGAGGTGGGAACATGGTTTTCATCAAAGTATCGCCTTTGAGGAATGTGGTTCGCTTTGGATTTGTAGGGAAACTGGCGCCAAGGTTTGTAGGGCCATTTCCCATAGTGGAAAGAATATGTCAAATGTCCTATAGAGTAAATCAACCGAAAATATTTGTGGGTATTCATGATATTTTCCACGTTTCTCATTTGCGAAAGTGTCTACATGATGCCGCAGGAGTAGTTGAGCCGAGTACGCTTGGGGAAGTCAAGGTAGAACGGGAGGCGACAGTTAGACGAGTTCCTACTTGTATTCTTAGATCAGAGATTAAGAAGCTACGCAACTGAGGGTTTAAGTTGATGAAAGTTCAATGGGGCGAAGACCACGAGGATGCAACTTGGTAGACTGAAGACAAGATTCGCGCTTCGTACACTTTTCTTTTCAAGGGTATGTTCTTAACTTCTTTTCTAAAGCTTTTTATTTGTACTTGCTTCTTTCATTTATGTATATCCTATCGATCGAATCTTCGACCTTTAGGTAGGGAGCCTCGGATGTAAACATGTGTTTGAGACATGTTATGTTTGATGGATGCAAGTGGATGCAAGTGTCTGTGAGTGGTTGCTCGTGGATACATATACACACACATTAGGCACTAGATAAGCTCAATCACTCCCATACAGCATATGGATGCATGTGCATTTTTCTTCTTTTATGGATGGAAATGGGTGTATCATCATATTGATGTTACATTCGGATGGACGATTGTGCACGAATATAGCGTTTACATGATATATTAGGATTATTTGCATACATGTTGGATTCATGGCACTGACATACATAACATTAAGGAGGTCGACTGAATCAGTAGGCCACGTGATCTTTCACATTAGTATAGGGACATATACACACACTTTTTCATATGTTCAGACAAGCATTAGAAATATTTTAAGGACAATGGATTCCCGTGATTGGTGGATGAGTAGATGTATGATGGATGTTAGGATATACATTCTTCTTAACTTAGAGATTTCGAGGACGAAATTCTTTAAATAAGAGAGAATGCAACACCCTGTAATTTTAAAGAACACTATAATGATAAACTAAAGAATAATTAAGCAAATATTGGGAATTAAGTAAAAAGTAATGCGCCATTGCGTTCGTCTCGGAATTCTGCTTAAGGTAGACTCCGAGTTTTCGTAAAACGAACATCATATGAAGAAGTTATTAAGGTTTGAATTTCGCATACACATAAGTAATATATATATAAACAAGTCCAGAAAATCAAAATCGAAGAGCGGGAAAGGGAGGGAAATCGGCACGTTAGGGGTCGACCCCATGCTCTATGGGTGTCGACTCATGGGTTGACCCCTACAAAGGGGGTGTCGACCCTAGGGTCGATCCCTGGGTCGGGCCCACCCAGATCTGGGGCAGATCTATTCTGTGACCCGGGACTTGTTTCTTCACAAGATTGTTGACTGTAGGATATAAATAGGACCTCATTTCTATTGTTTTATTCATCAAAAACAATGGAGACAACGAGGTGCTGCCCCTGTTGGAGAATGGAGTTTTGATGATAACAATTTATAAAATATTTACTAACACTTTTTGTATAGAATATATATACACACATATGAAGGAAATGTTACTAAAGACTGTACAGTTTCGAGATAATATAGATCTAGAATTCAGAGAAATACCAAGACTCATGGGTATTCAAGATTTCAAGAGTTCAAGATTAATATAGTTATAGAGTCTAGATTTTGTAAGACTCTAAATAGAACTCTAGGTTCAATATTCAAATTCTGATTTTCCAATTTTATTTTATATCCTCAGTTCACTCTGTTTTAATTTTTATCTTTTCAATTTTTTCTTTCTTAATTTATCTTTGTTTTTCAAACTTATGTTTTATATATTTGTGTTAGACCCAAAAGTGGTTCTAACACCCAAATTGATTAGAAACAAGATTATATGAGACAATAATAAAAATGAACACACAGGATTTATAGTGGTTCGGCGAAGAAATGCCTACGTCCACTTACTTTTCACTATATTCAGTAATTCAGTTACAAATGCAATGTAAGATTCACTCACAACTCACTTCTGTTCACTCAAATGATTAAAACTAGAAATGAAAGATGATTTGGGTTCTCCGGGAGTAATGGAGTTCGGATGGTGGAGGTACTTGGATTCTTAAAAGTGCTCAAAAAAGATCCTTTTCTTTGTCTCTAGAGGGGGTATTTATAGGTGAGAATTTGCTTGAGACTTCATCCGGGTCGGAACACGTGTCATCCATCGCACTCTCTTCGGGTTCGGATGAACTATCAAGCTGACAACACATCAAAGAGATGGACGTTAGGGGTAGGAATCAGTCATAGCCGGTCCGGTTCTCCAGGCTATTTTATAGGAGATTAACCTGGATCATGGGTGCGGGTCGGAGGCGTGCAGGTTGGGGGTCGGATCGGAATACCCGATCCGAACCGGAGTGGCTTGGACGTCTCTCCTTCTCTAATCATACTCCGCTCCGCTGCAGCGTCGTGGCAAGCAAAAGGCTTTCCGATCCATTTGAGATTTATTGGCCTTCCGATCTGATCAGATATGCTTTGCCAATTTTCCCAGTAAGAGCTATCCGATCCGAACAGGGAAGTCTATCCGATCCGAACCAATATGCTGCTATCAATCTGAATTGTGGTGTTTTCTTCTGATCCGAACCGAAGTCTTATAACCTAAAATACTCTTCAATGGTTGGTTTCTTGGCTTTGTGTTGCCTAATTCACAAAGTAGGCTAACATTTTGCCCCCTCAAAGGATGCTTCTGTTGTACAAAGCGTGCTTTGACGTTGTTTAAATGCTAGTTCTTGAATCAGAACAGTCAAGAGTAATGCACAAATTTCCATTCGGTTCGGCGTCCGACCCGAGCACATTTTCTTCATTTCTGAGCAAATTTGGGAACTTTTCTTGCCATGTAATGCTTCTTGCAGGTATACTCCTCCTTTACTCTCCTTCTCTTCAATTCGAGTCGGATGCTAAATTAACGTGTGAAATTTCCACTCGGTTCGGATCCCGATCCGAAGCGTTTTCGTGGATTTAGCTATTAGACATTGGGCCTTCAGAGAGAGTTGCGCTTCTGGGCCTTCGTTCCGGTCCGAGCGGGTGAGACAAAACAGGAAGACGAGGAGTCAACACCATTCCCTTTATAAACTCGCTACTGCCTTCATTCCTTCCTTCTTCTTTTTTGCTGCCGCTCCCAACCATATCATTGAAAACTTTAAAACTCCCATATTCCGAAATCATTCCTTGTAGATTTCTCAAATCAAGCACATAGGTAGCTTTTTAATCTCGAATAACATCGTAGTAAACGTACTTGATTTCAATTTGCGGTTGATTGGAATGGTTTAGTCACAGAGCTTCGCTTGAACTCCACGTCGTTACTGGTGGATGCGCCGTCACTTCGAGGCGTCGCGAGGCTGGAGAGGGCAAATATCTGCCCTTAACGATAGCTTTGGTGATAAAACGGACCCGTTTGTGAGTAGGGGGGAAAGAAGAAGAAGATGAGGAGCGTGGTGACCAACTGGAGTCGGTTCGGGTAGAAGACGGAGGACCAAAAAAGGAAGGAGAAGGAAAGTGGATCGGCTCGGATTGCACATTTTAGAAAGATGGAAAGAAAAGAAAAAGTCGGTTCGGGTCGGAAAAGTGAATGGGATAAGAGGTTGAAGTAAACGCACCGGTTAAGTGGTACTGGTTCGGTTCGGATCGGGTTACCCGATCCGATCAGATCAGTCCCGCTTCCGAACCCGTCGCTCCCCTTGTCTTGAACTGACCATGCTTTAATGAGGCACCCGAACCGATCGTTATCCGCATTTGTATTGAGCCAGTTGTCATATGCATATCCGAACCGAACCGAACGTACCAGACTTGGCACATAAAGACTACCTAACTAATTCAACTAACACTTACTCTAGACGAATATGCTTCGCGAACAGTTAGGATAGTGCCTTGTGAACATAAACGAGAATTAAGAACAACTCTGACTATCACCTTCTCTTTAAAGCTTCGTCTTACCTTGCTGTACTTTTATTTTGTATTTCCCGCATTTGCTGCACACACTTTACTTCACACACATACACAAAAAGGGGGACACGGGATAATTTACTCTAATTCGTGCTATTGCTTCTTCAATAGTTCCATGACAATGAGGCCCAGACGCTCTTCTCGTCTAGCTGAGAGGAAAGAAGCTCCGGAAACTTCCAACAAAACCACTCTCGAGGATATATCTTCTTCATCTGATCCAGAATGGGACAGCAAGGGTCCGGATTACGGAATTGGTCATCGGGAAAGCGATGAAGCGTCTTCGGAGAATGAAGTTTCCCTGGGCTTTGAGGAGGAAGGAGGGGTTGGTGATAACCGAGCACCCGATGAATTTGACTCAGCCATTATATTGGAGTCACCTCCAGATTCCGTAGAATCGACAATCGACAACGACCGACTTGTTCGGATTTGCTTGAAGTATGGAATAATGAAAAGGGACACTTTAGTACCTTCACGCTCTGACCGTCCCCATAACCCTCCGGAAGGATATATGACGGTTACTCGATTGATGTGCATGGTTGGCGCCATCCCTCCATTCTCGCCTTTCATCGTGGACTTCTTAAGACAAATGCGGATTGCCCCCATGCAGCTGCATCCTAATTCATATGCCTATTTGCACACTCTGTACATAGCATATCGCGAAATCCTAGGCCTAGAGCTCACATTTGATGACGTTCACTTCTTTTATAATTTTAAACATCGGACTAGAGAGACTCCATCCTTCTGCTACTTCGAATCAGTCCCGAAGAGAAAGATAATTTCTGTACCATTTAGCAGTAAAGCCGGAGACTCCAGATTAGAATGGTTCTATATAAAGCAACAGTCTGGATGCGCCAGGAGATGGACAAAATCAAGTAAAGCATTGATTCTCTGAACCCGGACTCTGTACACTTGAATCATCACTCTGACCTGTTTTCCTTTTTTGTTTGCAGTCGACAATCCCAAACAGATATCAGACCAAGTGTTCTTTGATCGGATGCACCATCTTCTCAATGGCGACCAAAAATTCCTGACTATTGACGAGGTCCTTAAAGATGAGTACCTTCACTTTCATGGGCTGCTATCTGTCTTTCGTAGCATTGGACATGGGACGGTTCCATACGCGTACATTCCTCCAGTGGAGGTGGTCCCGGAACTAGGAGAAGGTTCAGGAATCCCTACAGCTTCTCTTCACACTTCACCTTCTCCCTCTTCCACACAAGATGATGAACTGGCTAATCTGGCCAAAAAGCATCGTGAAGGGTATATTGCCCCTGAGGAAACTACTTCTTTAGACAAGTCAAAATCCTCCCAAGAGTCGCCACTTCACGCTTCCGAAGGGGATGCCCCTGGCAATGACGAACACATATTTCAGGGTTTGGGGGATCTCCCCTTACCTGAAACTATCTATACTTCAGAGGATTTTAGGAAGGATCCTTTAGTCTTTACTTCTTCCGAAGAAACTACTCCCGCTAAGGCCAAAGAGCATGCCCGCACCAGTCTCGCTTCAGACTCGGGTTGGTTGGGGGGACACGCACCACTTAGGATGCACTTTACACCACAACATTAGCATTCACTGCACTTCTTTTCTCCATGAATCCATTGATTCTAAACTTCGTTTATTTTATATGCAGGTACAATGTCTCGATCCTATTATGATATAAAAAAGCTTCGTCGCAGCATGTCCAATCCTCCTCAGGATGTCGAGCACAATCGCCGGGATGACCGTGGTAGGGAGGAAAGAAGACCTTATGATCCCTATCGATCTCGGCCCTCACGCTCCCGCTCACCAGTTCGACCGGAACAAGAAAAATACAAGAGCTATCAAGGTCGTAGGGAGGAGGATAGACCACCATCTAAGGATTCCACTTCCTCCCATGAAAAGCGGAGTAGAGAAAAAACTCCTCCAAAGGAAACCGGGTCTCGAAGCAAGCAAAAGGTCCCTGCCACTAAACGACCTAGGACAGACAAGGGTTCTACAGAATCCTTTTCAGGAAGGGACACCGAATTGACGATCGTCGCTCCTCCTCCATCAAATGCAACAACTGCAGTAAAGCGGGCATATTTGGAAGAGCAGTTTCCGGAACACTACTTCCAGACTCTGACTTTTTTACCTGCCCTGGAACCTATTTCGTCTAATTGGGCAGAGGAGGCCAAAGCAAAGATTGATTTGGTGGAGAAACAATATTCCGAGATGTTCAAGTACTCCCGCAATCTTTCTAGGATCATCCGCACACTAATGACAAATGCCGACTCGATGCAAAAGACTGCAGAGGAGGATGCTAAGACCCTAAAAACCTTAGGAAAAGATTTAGAAGATACTCAAGCCCAGCTAGCTATCGCTCAGAAGAACGCTTCTAACTTCAAACAACAGTTTGAGGACATGCAAAAGCGCTATCATGATTTTCTTGAATCCCACACTCAGGAGCGTTCTGAGTTGAAGAAACAAGCTGACGAGGCCAAATCAGAGGCTGCTAAGACACGCCTTGCTTATGCTGAGCTTGAGCAGAAAAATGCCGAGTTAGCGAAAAGGAGCGCTGAGTTAGAAAAGAAGAATGCTGATTTGGCTTCGAAGTTGCTGGAGGCAGAAAACAGGGCTGCTTTAGCCGAGGGCAATGTAGAATGCGCTATTAAATCTGCGGAGGAAACCCGCAAGCAATTATCTGATGCGGAGGCTGAGATTCAGGGTTTCGGCGAGCTAATGATTGAGTTCTTCGCGCATATTATTCGTCGTCGAAACATTGCCTGGATTGAGGACTATCCGTCCACCCTAGTTCAAGTATGGAATCAAATCGTCGAGTGGGAAAAGGAAGAACTTAAGGTCGATTCTCTTGATGAAGATAAACTGATGGAAAAATACTTGAGAGAAGACGAACCGGAGCGCCTAGCTGAAGGGCGCCGCCTTATTGCTGAGGCCATGGAAGAAGAGAGACGGAAGTCTAAACAGAAAACCATTCCCGAAGCTGGCTCCTCTTCTTCTGCTCCTATAACTCCCGAAGTAGAAGGGTATGATCCCGAAAACCCGGGAATTCCCCGAACAACTTTGCTATCTCCCATTCCCGAAATAACTCCAGAGGTAGTAGTCACCCCCGCTGAAAAGTCTTCAGAAGGTATCCCTATCTTTTCTCCTCAATTTACCAAGGCTACTACTACCTTTGGCTACATGATCGAACGCTCAATGATAAATCCTTTGCTTTCGTCTGAGTTGATAACCGATGTTTCTCATTCTGTAGGCATTGAATCATCCGCCAAGACAGATGTGGCTCAAGGAGCTACCGCTGGGACAAAACCCGCAGAGGGGACCAAACAAGGGGAAGACAAAGCTGCTTCTATAGACTTGGGAGAAGGAAATGAACCGACTAAGGTCACCACTCCCCATGACGAAGAAATGATCGCAGCTTTAAAAGACGACGGAGGAAACGAGGGGCATGATGAGGAACCGGAGGTTGCAATAATTGGGGAGTCGAGAAGCGCCGATGATGTTACCTTGGCTGCCATGAAGGCTGATCAAGATAAGCGCTTGCAATTAAAGGCCGAAGAACTAGACCCTGAGGTCCTCAAGCCCCTCGCAGTTGTGGATGCGGGTTCAAGGTTAGTTGTTAAGCTCTCAACTAGATCTATTACCGAAGAACTTGCTAAAAAATCTTCTCTTGATTCCAGTGTCCCGCCCTCCGGGAAGAAGTCTACTGGCTCCAGTACCGCATCTTCAGGGAAAAAGAAAACAAAACGAATCTTGACTGAAGCCGAGAAGGAAGCAAAGGATGCGGAGAAAGCCGTCAAGAAATCTAAGGCTCATTCCAAACCTAAGTAACGGATTCCCCTGTATTCCTTTTAGTATCTTTGTAACCCAATAATTGCTGCTGCAAAAGCGGCTCCTGCACTTTCTTCTTTAGTTATTTCCCTGTACAAATTTATTCATTTGTAAATAAAAATAATTCACTTTCTTGCAATATTTATTGATTAGCAGTTCTGCACTTATGTAAAAATGCATGTCTATAGCTATGAAACAAAGTTGTAAAAGGGGGAAAATATGTGTATGCATATGTGTCCCCAGTCAATTTCCATAAGTTATTCAATGCTTATCCATGCAATCTGAATGCTCCCAATTCCCTAGCGGGATAGCATTTCCTGTGTCGTCAATACCTGTTGTTTTTCCTGGCATTTCTTTTATACTCTCACTCTTTCTCTTGAGAGTTAGAGCTCGAGCTTAGTCATCTCTTCATTTCCCGGTCTCTCAACGGGAAAAGATTCCTTTTTCGGCGCTCAGTCGGAGACGCCTTTATACTCTCTTTCTCTCTGGAAAGTTAGAGTTAGGAGGAGAATCTCTTTTTCAGCGCTCAATCGGAGACGCTTTTATACTCTCTCTCTTTCTCTGGAGAATTAGAGTTAAAAATAGAATTTCTTTTTCAGCGCTCAATCGGAGACGCTTTTATACTCTCTCTCTTTCTCTGGAGAATTAGAGTTAAAAATAGAATTTCTTTTTCAGCGCTCAATCGGAGACGCTTTTATACTCTCTCTCTTTCTCTGGAGAGTTAGAGTTAAGAATGTCGTTTTCTCATTCTTTTACGTCTTATTGCACAAATAATCATTGTGCTTCTTTTTATGTCCAAACTGTTTTCAGCCTTTTTTAGACTTTGAGTTATCCTGTATTTCATAATCACAACAGAACAACTAATGAATGTAAATGCATAAAAGTAAATAACACACAATATTTTTATAGTGGTTCAGCTAAGTCGTAGCCTACATCCACTTTATAGTCCTTTATTCATATCGTCATATTTTCCCAAGGCAAGTCGTGCCTTATTACAGAGTTTACAGGAAGAACAGCAAAAAGTATAACATTTCTAATCCAAATATCGCATTAAGTGTTGGGCATTCCATGCTCGAGGGACTTCTTCGCCATCTACGGTCGTTAACTTGAATGTTCCTTTATCAAGTTTCCGTTGGATGACAAAGGGTCCTTCCCATTTTGGGCCGAGGTGAGGAAGAGATGGAAAAACTCTCTTTAGCACCAAATCTCCTGGTTCAAAAGTTCTGAGGCGAACTTTTTTGTCATAATAGCGTGCCATCTGACGCCGATGCCTTGCTGCACGCAAGTCTGCTTCATCCCTTTTCTCTTCGACTTCATCAAGAGACTCAAGTAAAAGTGCCCGATTCGTCATCGGGTCATAATACGTCACCCTGTGGGAAGGAACTTCCAGTTCAACTGGAATCACTGCTTCTGAGCCAAAGGAGAGAGAGAAAGGGGTATGACCGGTAGCCGTTTTAAATGTTGTTCGATATGCCCACAAAGCTAGGGGCAATTCGTCAACCCATCTTGCCTTTGCACGCTCCAACCGTTTCTTGAGGATGGATTTTATAACTTTGTTTACTGCTTCTACTTGCCCATTCGATTGTGGATAGGCGACTGCAGTATATCGCTTGTCTATCTTATATTTCTGGCAAAAATTTCTGAATTCAGAGCTATCAAACTGGGTTCCGTTGTCAGTTATAATTGTCCTTGGAATCCCGAACCGGCATATAATATTTCTGACCACAAAGCTTATTACTTTTCTTGTTGTGATCTTGGTCAAGTGCTCAGCTTCCACCCACTTTGTGAAATAATCCACGGCTACTATCGCATACTTAGCTCCTCCTTTAGCAATCGGTAAAACTCCAATGATATCAATTCCCCATGTGGCAAACGGCCAAGGACTCACCATCGATTTAAGCTGGGTCGACGGTGCCCTGGGGATCTTGGCGAATCTCTGGCACTTATCGCAGCGTCGCGAATAATCAGCTGCATCTTTGTTGATCGTTGGCCAGAAGTATCCGTATCGCAATATCTTCTTTGCTAAAGTTTGACCTCCTGTATGATCTCCACACTCACCTTCGTGCACTTCTCTTAGTACACGCTTGATGTCGTCGTGTGCGATACATCGTAACAGGGGCATAGAAAATCCTTGTCTATAGAGAGTATCGTCTTGTATAACATATCTAGTAGCTTTGCGAACTACCGCTCTTTTCTCACTCTTCTTCGATGGGAGTGTCCCGTACTTAAGAAAATTCTTAATTGGAGTCATCCATGACTCCTTCTCTGGTTCCGCTTCAAGAGTGAAGTCAATTTCCATTGACTCAAAGCTTGGCGATTCCAATGTTTCAATTGGGATTACCTCGGTCCCTTCAGGATTGTCTGAGCTAGCCACTTTTGCAAGTCTATCCGCTTTCTGGTTTTCAATTCTGGGAATATGTGTTATGCTGTACCGCTCTAAGCTATTCAATAGCTCTTTCACTTTCTTGAGGTAGGCGATAAGTCGGGGTCCTCGGGCCGTAAATTCCTCTCTCACTTGACAAACAACAATCTTAGAGTCACAAAATATGTCCATCATTTTTACCCCGAGGTCTTTAGCGAGTTTCAGCCCGGCAATCAGGGCTTCATACTCAGAGTCATTGTTTGTTGCCAAAAATTCTAATCGCAGAGCGTAATATAACGACCGTCCCTCGGGAGTGACTAAGACAATTCCAGCTCCGGATCTTCGGTCATTTTTAGCTCCATCTGTATATAATTTCCACGGATTCATCTCTAGCTTATCCTCGGATTTGACCACTTGGTCATTGATTATTTCCTCCTCTGAAATGGTGAACTCCGCAATAAAGTCTGCTAGAGCTTGCCCCCTGATAGACTTTCGTGGTTGAAAATTCAAATCAAACTGGCTTAGTTCTATGTTCCATTTGATCAACCTTCCCGACGCTTCGGGTCTCTGCAACACCTGTCTTAACGGCTGGTCGGTGTATATGGTTATTGGATGGGCTTGGAAGTAATGACGAAGTTTTCGGGATGCGATCAGGAGGCTGTAAGCAAGCTTCTCAATCTTTGGGTAGTTGCGTTCTGCCGCTGCTAATTTCTTACTCACATAGTACACTGGCATTTGTACTTTGTCTTCTTCTCGAACCAGGGCTGTGCTGACAGCGTGAGCCGAGACTGCTAGATAAACAAATAATTCTTCGTGATCTACGGGCTTTGATAAGATTGGCGGTTTCTCTAACAGCTCTAACAGATTTTGGAAGGCCTCAACACAATCGGGAGTCCATTGGAAGTTCTTCTTTCCCCTTTTTATCAAATCAAAAAACGGAACACACTTATCTGTGGCTTTAGAGATGAATCTACTCAACGCTGCTACCTTCCCTGCCAGACTTTGGACATCTTTAATTCTTCTTGGTTCTTCGATGTTTCTAATTGCTGCTATCTGGCTAGGGTTAATTTCAATTCCTCGGGAACTCACAATGAAGCCAAGAAACTTTCCCGACGCCACTCCAAAAGAACATTTTAAAGGATTCAATTTCATACGGTATTTTCGCAAGATACCAAACATTTCCGCTAAGTCTTGCGTATGACTGGAAGACTGCTTTGATTTGACAAGCATATCATCCACATAAACTTCCATAGTTTTTCCTATTTGACCATAAAACATTCTATTTACCAAGCGCTGATATGTTGCTCCAGCGTTTTTTAACCCAAATGGCATTACAACATAACAATATAGCCCCAAATTTGTAATGAAACTCGTATGCTCTTGGTCTGGTACATGCATAGGAATTTGGTTGTATCCAGAATATGCATCCATGAAAGACAGAAGTTCATGACCTGCTGTCGAGTCTACAAGCTGGTCAATCCTGGGAAGTGGGAAACTATCTTTTGGGCAAGCTTTATTTAAATCTGAAAAGTCAATACAAGTTCGCCATTTTCCGTTTGGCTTCTTTACCAAGACGGGATTCGATATCCAATCGGGATAAGTCGAATCCCGAATGAATCCATTCTGCTTCAACTTCTCTACTTCCTCTTTGAGAGCAGCCGACCTCTCTGGGCCCAGCATGCGTCTCTTTTGCTTCACAGGCGGATGCTTCGGATTTATGTTCAATTTGTGACTAATAATGGAAGGTGATATCCCACACATGTCAGCATGGGTCCAGGCGAACACATCTAAGTTTGCCTTCAAGAAGTCTGTCAGTTCCTCAGCACGACGTGGATCCAATTGCGAACCAATCTTCAAAACTTTCGTCGGATCAGCTTTATCAATGGGAATTTCCACTGTCGCTTCATTAGGAGTTGCATTCCTAGCCTCTGGTTCCTCGTCTTTTCTAGGATCCAGGTCTTCAAGTGTTCCTTTGGGCAACTCCTTTGGGGTCATTCTCTCTAATTGCTATGCCGAGTCCCCCTTTGAGGGAGACGAGGCATCCTTGCTCTCAGTATTAACTCCTTTCATCAACATCTTCAGTTCGGCCACATAACAGGCCCGTCCAGAAACCTGATCCCCTCTTATTACTCCAGTCCCGGCTTCGGTTGGGAACTTTAGTAACAAGCACCAAGGGGCGATACAAACTCTAAATTCAGCGAGGGCAGGTCTCCCTAAAAATGCGTTATATGGCGAATCTACGTCCAATACTACGAACTGAAGCATTCGCACTCTTCTACGTTCTCCTTGCCCTAGGGTCACGGGCAACTCTATATATCCCATGGGAGACGTCGTCGCTCCGTTGAAACCTCTAATCCATCCTTCACAAGGTTTCAGATCTTCGGGCTCAAGCCTCATCTGATCAAATGACTTCTTGAACAAAATATTAACGGAACTTCCGTTGTCTACTAATACCTTATGGACCAAGGCCGGCCCAATAGTGGTAGTAATAACCAACGGATCACTGGTGGGAGATTGTATCCCCGTGTTGTCTCGGCTGCGAAACACCACGTCGTCGAACATAGTTTTTTGTTGTTTGATGGGGGTGACATCTTCCAAATCGTCACCTTCATTCGCATCTAGATGCTTGGCAGCATTCACATATTGGTCCATCGACCTAAAACTTCGGATTGCCGGGTGAGGTCCACCTACTATGGAGTTGATGACAATCCCTTTACCCTTCTGCTGCGCAGTAGGCTTAGGAGCAGGTAGGATCTGTTTTGGAGCCTGCTCTCCTTGCCCCCTGTCCCTCGGGGCAACCTTGTACTCATCCAACTTTCCTTCACGCAGCAGCTTTTCAATTACATCCCTCAAATGCCGACATTCATTGGTCGAATGTCCATGTGTTCCGTGAAACAAGCAGAACTTCCCTGTCGCCATTTCTTTCTCGGTCGAATCACGAGGTGGCGGTCTTTTGTACTGCAACACATTGTACGTATCCAGGTAAATATTTTCCAGGGTGTCATTCAATGGTGTATAGTCCTCGTAGTTCTGGAATCGAGGCCTTTTGTTAGGGTCGCTTCCCCTATTTCTGTTTCTCCTGTTACCATTTGCATTACGGTTATTGTTGTTTCCCCCATTTCCAGTATTGCTGTTTCCACCCTTGTTTCCTACATTTACTTCAACCTTGCCAGAACTTTCCCCAGACTGCTTTACGGCAATATTACTCTGCACATTCTCCTTTGAGGCCGTCTCAGACTTTCTCTTTCGGTTCGCCCTAGCCTCCTCTCGTCTTAGATAAATATCGGCTTTTTCGTAGAATATCGCCCTTGTGGGGGGTGTCTTCCCGGAAAGGTAGTCTCCAAACTCAGACTCAGGATCAACTCCTTCCTTTAATGCCATCAGAATAGTGGGCTCATGCGGATCACTGACCTCAGTTACAGCTTGGTTAAAACGATCAAGATATGCCCTTAAAGATTCTCCTGGTGCCTGTTTGATTCTTGATAATTCAATAACACTTTTGGACTTTCGGGCATGGAGACGGAATTGGTTCATGAAACGCTCGCTTAGTTCCTTATAATTTGAAATCGAACGAGGCGGAAGTCGGGTAAACCAGAACAATGCCACGTCTTCTAGGTAGATTGGGAATGCTTTACACTTCACTTCATCTGGGGCAGCAGCAGCATTCATGAGCCACGAATATCTCATTAAATGCTGTCCCGGGTCAGTCCTTCCGTTATATTTATCCATTTGTGGCAGGTTAAAGCGTCGGGGAAACTGGAAGTCGAGGATATCGTCGGTGAACGGAGTATGGCTTCGCTCAATGCCGTAGTCTTCATTTGTATAATTCCGGCTCTCGGACATAATTCGGCGAACCATTGCCTGTACGTCAGCACTAGTTAGGGGTTGCTCAGGTTCCCTGGCCCTAGTGTCCGAGTTCCTTCTGGGCTCATGCTCAGGAGATGCCCTTCTTCTTCGAGCTGCCTCTGCTCGATTCCGTTCCCTGTGTTCCCGGTCGATCTCGGGAAGAGGGGACTGGAGTCTTTGCCCCCGAGTGGGGCTATCGTTTCCTAACGCTCGTGCGATATCCTCGCGAGATCCCAAAGATCCAAACGTTAGCTGCTCCACGTTCTGAGGTCGTTCGAGTGGCCTTCGTTCACGGGGCCTCTCTTCCTCGGAAGATGAAGATTGATCCACGGGTGTGTGACGAGCCGGTGATGGAGTTCTCTACCGACGGAGCTCATTGATCTCCCGACTCATGAGCCTCATATTTTCCTGCATCATGAGATTAGTGCGCTCATGAACTCTCATAGCTTCCCTTGTGCTCTCAAGCATGTCAAGCAAGCGCGAAAAATCTCCTTGAGTGATGGGCGCAGATGTATTGACCTGATCTCCCATCCTGGCAGCTGGAATTGGAGCATTCGCAGGGACTCGAGTAGAGGTTCCAGCTTCACCAAGCATCGGGTCGGATCGGAGGTAGGAGGTCGGGTCGGATCGGAGCTGGGGTGCCGGGTCGGATCGGTGCGCAGCGAGCAGCTCAGGTCGGTTCAAATTGGGGGAATGCACTGCTTCAGAGTCCCCTACCCGGATCGGATCGGAGCTCTCCCCCTGCTGTCGGTTCGGATTTCCTGCACTGATTCTTCCTGCTGCTGAACTCTGCCCCCGAGACCTTGTTACAACAGCGTTTTGCTGATCTTCGCCAGCTCCATTTCCTCGGAAAGTCTGAACTTCCTTGCCTTTTCCTTTGGCCATGAGTCTCCAACAATTACTTCAACGAATGTAAGAAAACGGAGAAACTTAAGGATTCACTTCTTTGAACCCAACGGTCCAAAAAGTAGAAAGAGATCCCGGAAAATAAAGAATTTAGATGAGGATTCTCAGTGAAAGCGCCAAAATGTTAGACCCAAAAGTGGTTCTAACACCCAAATTGATTAGAAACAAGATTATATGAGACAATAATAAAAATGAACACACAGGATTTATAGTGGTTCGGCGAAGAAATGCCTACGTCCACTTACTTTTCACTATATTCAGTAATTCAGTTACAAATGCAATGTAAGATTCACTCACAACTCACTTCTGTTCACTCAAATGATTAAAACTAGAAATGAAAGATGATTTGGGTTCTCCGGGAGTAATGGAGTTCGGATGGTGGAGGTACTTGGATTCTTAAAAGTGCTCAAAAAAGATCCTTTTCTTTGTCTCTAGAGGGGGTATTTATAGGTGAGAATTTGCTTGAGACTTCATCCGGGTCGGAACACGTGTCATCCATCGCACTCTCTTCAGGTTCGGATGAACTATCAAGCTGACAACACATCAAAGAGATGGACGTTAGGGGTAGGAATCAGTCATAGCCGGTCCGGTTCTCCAGGCTATTTTATAGGAGATTAACCTGGATCATGGGTGCGGGTCGGAGGCGTGCAGGTTGGGGGTCGGATCGGAATACCCGATCCGAACCGGAGTGGCTTGGACGTCTCTCCTTCTCTAATCATACTCCGCTCCGCTGCAGCGTCGTGGCAAGCAAAAGGCTTTCCGATCCATTTGAGATTTATTGGCCTTCCGATCTGATCAGATATGCTTTGCCAATTTTCCCAGTAAGAGCTATCCGATCCGAACAGGGAAGTCTATCCGATCCGAACCAATATGCTGCTATCAATCTGAATTGTGGTGTTTTCTTCTGATCCGAACCGAAGTCTTATAACCTAAAATACTCTTCAATGGTTGGTTTCTTGGCTTTGTGTTGCCTAATTCACAAAGTAGGCTAACAATTTGTATTCTTATACTTTATATTTATATAGTTTAAAACCTTATAATTTTATAAATATGTTTATATAGTTTAATTTTATGTCTTCGTATGATTTTCTACTTTATAATATTAGTTTACAACACTATATTATAATTCAAGAATTAAATTTATATCAAAACACTTGAAAAATGTTTTAAAATTCAAAATATACTAGAGTATATCGAATGTCGACATCAGAAATTCAAATTTAAAAGGAAGCGTCTTTTCACTATTTGAAACGTTTTAGAAGCGTTACAACCTTTCACACACTATAAAAAGTGCTTGAATTCGATTTTTTAAATATATCTTCTTCTCCACTTTCACTCTCTTTCATTATATAATTATTCTTAATCATTTTTATGATTTCTACACTTATACTCCATCGAATTCAATTCCGTTTTGATCAAACTTCTTCTCTCCACACTCTCTTCTCATCTGTTTCTTAATCAAGTGCTACTGAAGAGTTATAGGGTTGTTTGTAATTGCTTGGGTTGAGTAAAGTAGGAATCAGTGTGTTCCTTGTGGTCGTGAAACCAAGGAAATAGGAATCGGTGGTTTCCTTGTAGCCGTGAAACCAAGGAAGTAGGAATCGGTGGTATCCCTTGCAGCCGTGAAATCAAGGAGGTTGTACTTGACTATTGGAATAGTAATAAAACTCTGCGCAATGCAGCGTTGTGCGGGACTGGACGTAGGAGCAATCCGAACCAGTATAAAATCCAGTGTGTTCTTTCATTTTCTGCATTTTTATTTTTGGTTATTTTGCATTTATGTTTGAATCTGTGTCTGTGATTATGTTTGTGGTGTTTGATTCATTCTATTATTCACATAAGTTTTAGATTTTCTTTAAATTCTAACAAACACTATTCACCTCCCCCCCCCCTCTAGTGTTTGATTTGCCTTAACGATCCATTCTGCAATCCATAACTGCCCCAACCCAGATTGAATTAGACTATTCTTCTATAACAACAGCTTATACGTATTCAAGAATCTCTTCTACAACATCAACAATCAATTCTCTATTCTTTATATCCAGTCATAGTGAATTTATGTTGTTTTTAGATATAAACATTTAGTAAGTAATCCTAACATGTTTATAGGTTTGGATCTAAACTTGTGCCTGTTAATAACTTGAATCATAACTAAACAGATCTGCCATTACTTGTACACCTGATCCATGTTTAGTTCTCATATGCCTATTCCTGATATGCCTATTTTGTTATTATGCCTAATTATGTCATCATATGCCCATTTTGCTACTATGCCTATTTCTATCACCATATGCATGTTTTGTTATTATGCCTATTTCTGTTCTCTTCTTTCCCTCCTTCCCTTTTTGTTTTTATAGCCAGGCTACCTTCAAGCCTAGGCCTATCACTGAAACATGCAAACGAACGGAATTGGGAATGTTTGGGAATAATAAATTGGGGCATAACTTGTACTCTAAAACATGACTGGGATTTGGGGGCATAATCTATATTGTGTCCTAAGACATTAATTTGGGCATATCGTACATAATTATTTATGACTTGAGGGTAGGGGCATGAAAAACCTGTAATGACCATGAACAATTGTTTAAGAATAAACATCCCTAAATTTACAGTAAATAGACACTGTAACCGCACTTAGACACGAGGTTAGATTATACTTATGATAGAAGTATGCCCGGAACCACCCGACAAATCCAGCATCCACAAGTGGTTAATCTAATGTGAGGGGTCTAGTGTGTAAATATAAACGTAACGGTGCTAAGACACGAGGTTAAGGCTGACTTGTGGTAGAAATCTGCTCGGAACCACCCGGCATATCCAGCATCCACAAGTGCTTTAACAGACATGAATGGAAAAAAGATAACAACCTGTTAACCTGTAATACTTAACCTATTTAAATCCGTGGGGGTTATATGAACCTGTCAAAATTGTGTAAGGGTTAACTAAACTTGCTTGAATCAATCTTCCTCTCCGGAGGAAGTCAAGGAAACCATTATCTCTCGGTTTCAAACCTTCCCAGACTCTCCCTCGTTCTCTGAATCTGAGTCGTCTCTTCTTGCATTCATTCCAGGACTAGTTCTTCCATTGGAAAGTGTTGACCTTGTTGTCCCTCCTTCTACGGAAGAGATACGCGCTTGTGTCTTCTCTCTTAGTAAGGATAGTGCTAGTGAACCAGACGGCTACAATGGGGTTATCTACCGTAGTGTTTGGCCGATTATCCAATCGGACTTCTGCCAGGCAATTCGGTTCTTCTTCTCCGGTGGAGACCTGCCTCAGAGCTAGACCCCTACTAACTTGGTTCTTATTCATAAGTGCAAAAATCCCCGTTCTTGTGCGGACTTTCGACCAATCAGCTTGTTTAACTTCTCTAACAAGGTTATTTCCAAGGTCCTAGCCACTAGGCTGGCTCCGTTACTCTAGTGCCTTATTTCCACTTCTCAAGCGAGGTTCGTTAAAGGACAGTTGATTACGAATAACGTTCTTTTAACTCAAGATTTGGTTTCTCAGATTGATAGGAAAGTCTGGGCTTTAATGTGGTTATTAAGCTCAATATGGCAAAAGCTTACGACCGTATGTCCAGGTTTTTCATCATTAGGGTTCTTCGAGCCTTTGGTTTTCCCGAGACCCTTATCGATATTACCTGGAGGCTCATTTCCAACTGTTGGTTCTCTGTTCTCATCAACGGATCGGCCACCGAGTATTTCAAGGCTGGAAGGGGACTCCGTCAAGGAGATCCTCTTTCCCCTACTCTACTCATTATCGCTGCTGAGGTTTTAGTTCGTGGATTGCAGTCACTTACGATAGCTAATCAGATTCAGTGATTTGGCATTCCGTCAGGTTGCCCGGTCATTTCTTCTTTGTCCTTCACTGACGACATTATCATTTTCATGAATGGTAATCGTCGTTATATATGTCGTCTTGTGGACCTTATTCAGCAGTACGAGAGGTATTTAGGCTAGCTCGTTAATACTTCTAAAAGCTGCTTCATCCCGGCGAGAGATTTATCTGTGGTCAGATCTTCTTGGATCGAAACTTTCACTGGTTTCAAGGCGGCATCTCTTCCCTTACCTTACCTAGGTATTGTTCTTTTCAGAGGTCGTAAGCTCAATGTCATTTTTGACCCCTTGCCGATAAAGCCAAGGGGAAGATCATAAGGTGGAATGCAGTGCTTCTCACTCAGGCAGGAATATTGGTTCTTATAAAGTTTGTACTTTACTCTATAACATCGCACGTCTTTGCTGCTATGACTCCTACCTCTTCTTTTTTCAGATCTTACCGTTTGTTGGCTTTGTCTTTTCTATGAGGGAAAAAGGACAACGCTAATCGTCACCATTGGTTCTCTTGGGACGTTATCTGCCATCCCAGAAGCGAAGGGGGGTTAGGTCTCAGAAATCCTAAGGATACCTATACAGCTTTTGCTTGCAAGATGTGGGCAAGGTTTGAAGCGAATGATTCCTTATGGGAAATGTTCCTTCATGCTAAGTACCATATATAGGCTTCAGACCATGAACTACTCTGGGGTCCCGTCTTATGCTAGTGAGACGTGGAAATGGATGCGGTTCGTGAAGGTTTTCTCGGATTCGCATGGTGGTGGGTTGGGATGGGATGGTAGTCCCTTCTCCATTCACACAACTTGGAGCTCGGCGAGGACGCCATCTCCACGTCTCCATATCTTCTCTTTCATTTGGGATGTTCGTATTCCACCTAAGGTTTCTCTTTTTATGTGGTGGACCCTCCACGAGGGGTTACCGATAGATGAGAACCTCCGTAGGATTGGCATTCCTTTAGCTTCCCGTTGGAGGTGCTGTGGAACCGGGGACAAGGAATACATAGCTCACTTGTTATTTTTTTGCTTTTCTGCCAATTCTGTTTGGAATTACTTTGGGAACTTAGTTGGTCTTCGAGGCAATGCGTCTTCTCTCTCCCTCTGATGGACTGAGAGTCTGGTGGATCATAATCTTAGGTAAATCATTGCGTTCTATCCTTTTTCGGCTTATCCCTTGTCTTATCTACTAGCATATTTGGTGCTCGCGGAATAGGGCGATTTTTGATGAGGTACCTATGGACCCCTCTTATCATCCAAAAGGTAAGGAATTATGTGTTACTTGCTTTTCATGATCATTTGGATGTCCTCTTGGATCACATTCGATGCAACTTGCTGTAACTTTTGATGTTTCATCGGTAATGGAAACCTCCAAATCGGGGATCGGTTGAACCTTTAAACCTTAGTTCATCGGGATCCGTCCCACTACCCTTTTCACACTTCCCCCCACCGCCCTTTTTTCGCTTATGTCGTTTGCTAGTGCTGCAGGGTCTGGATTTACAAGTTGTTGATTCGTTGGTTTGTGGAGCTCTAGATTTGGTCTTAGGCATGGGTTTTGGGAGCTTGTTTTCAGACTGGATCGCTGGCATGATCTGTTCAGCATTTGGTTCGCCTACTCAGGGTTTCTCAACATTGTAATTTTGGCCTGATGTTTCCATAGTGTATATATCTTTGATCGGTAGTTTTGGTTCTTTGCTTGTAGAGATAAAGATTCTGGTTCACTGTTTAGATTCACCGACCATCTTCATTGTTGGCGGCTGACAGCAGAAACGTCGCCTGATTCTGGGTTACAACTGCTCCTGTGGTTCATGTTGTTTTCACTTTTTCTATTGTATCTCATGTTTTCATGTCTATTCTTGTGTATGCGTATGCACAGGTTATGTAGCCATCTCTAACTAATATGTTTTTGTGAGCCTTTGGAGAATGGCTAGATTCTCCTTTATATATATATATATATATATATATATATATATATGTTTTGTTTAAAAAAAAATTGCTCGAATCTGTGAGGGGTTAAGTAAATTTGTTAAATATGTGGGGGCGGGTTATATAAACCCGACAAACTTGACCTGTTTTATATGGTGGGGTTATGTGGGCTTGTTAAATCTGTTAGCCATAACCAATCAAAATCCTAGTGGTGGGGATACAAGCTTAGGAGGTGGCTTGTATCATCTGTTGTGTGGGACCCGTATCAGTAACCCGTCTTGGTATCAATAAGGAGGACCCCAAACTAGGTAGGGGTCAGGGCCCACTTACTGAGATGGTTATAAGAGGTTCATCTAAGTGGGGTGCCGATGGAGCATTCCGTCTGAATCATGTGCATGCATGAAACCGCTTGCGCGAGATAATAAGACGCTGTAGCATCAGTAGATATGGATGTGCCTCTCGAAAAAAAATGGGTTGCCACTTTAGGATGTGATACATCCTACTATGGGCCAGCACAGGGTATCTACAGGATAGGGAGCCGATCGATTGGGAGTAGTAATTAGGGTACATTTAGTCTTGCTTGTTTAGGGGTTCGTTATTAACGTTCAGGAAAACACCTGTCGTTTCTATTGGGTTGCCTGTTATTATTATTGGGGGTAAAACCCGTCGCTAAAAGTACATCTAAGTCTACCATATGTTTCTGTTGGGATCATCTTGTTTCTGTTATACTAGTATTGGTGCAGAGAAAAGTACTAGAGAAGCGCAATATAATTTGTTCTAATTGTTTTGTTTATCATGCTCAATCTGTTATACCTTTCTTATGATACTGTTATCTCTCTCATCCAGTTTATATGCCTGTTATGATGCTTTTACTTATTTATATGCTAAAAGTAACTGTACTCGCCAAACTTTATGTCTGGCCCTTTTTGTTTCCTTTTCTCTTTATTCCTTCCTCTCCCCCCAGGTTCTCATGGTGGGAATTCTCAGGCTTGATTAGGATTCTCTCTTTCGTTCTGCTTGGAGCTGCTTAGACATACCGCTTTGATTTCCTGTTTACTCTGATATGGCTCTTTTTGGGGACTATGCTTTTATATTACTGTACTCTGATGATTTTATTACAAGGAAGATATTTTAATTTGATGTAATGGGTTTTCTGTACTTCAGACTTATGTTGTAACTGGGTTTTCGACCACGGTGTTCTCTATTTGGAAAATAAAGTTTTAAATTCCACTGTTATTTTTTATCTGTCTTGTGATGTTTCTGTTTCTGTTTCTGTTTACCTATAACACTTCACGAAGTTAATGCATTCTGTTAAAGAGTGACATTAACGGACCTGGGGTGTCACACCATTAGTATCTCTTTTGATTATATAAGTTGTAACAACCCGCCTGGAATGGGCCTAAATTTCGACCAGAAAAGGCTGATCGAAACTTAGAGCCATTCTAAATGGATCGTTGGTTCCTATAAGCAAATGGTATAACATATATAACAGAGCATACTAAAGTGAATACAGAATCTCACACAGCGAAATGGATAAAATATGATAACTTAAAAGAGATGCACCTTTAATTTATAACCATCATAAATTAATTTACAACGAGCCTTATGTAATAATAGATATATTAACATTAATTATCCCAATATAATAATACCACCATATTGCCTTATAGCTATGGATCCTCCATCGTTAGGCTCTACCTCCAAGGTACCATTGATCCAAGCATTCTCACCTACTATCTTGTTCATATGTTGGGAGGAGGGAGGTGAGAACACGAAGTTCTGGTGAATGAAATAACATGTGTTTAAAGACCATACTCTAAATTTGGCAGGTTATATACTTCAAAGTATGTCTATGTAAACACACAAGCATACACAAACAAGGTTATATTTAATTAATGAGGTGGACATCCAAGATCTTCATCAATGTATTTAGGGTGGATCAGCGATCACTTATGACCCAACGAGACAGACATTCTCGGTCACATAAGGCTCATTCTAGTATATTTATTAAAGGTGGATTTCTATTATCACTTATGACCCTAAGGTGGACCCTAGCCACTTAAGACCCCATCCTATCAATTCAACGTTATCAATATATATTCTCACAAGTAATATGAGAAGTAGTATCTCACCACTTAGTACTTGTTTAGGGTAGGCCCGCATATAGCCATTTATGACCCCTCCGGCGGACGCCTCACGTTACAAAACAGATATTAAGGTAGTAGACCTATGCCACTTAAGACTTCCCTTAGAAGGTGGTTAATAAATTGCACGCAATGTCCAACGTATACCTAATCCAACCGAAGGTTGGACCTTACATAGCTCCTGAAAGAAGTGGACATTCCGGTAAACTACCCTACTCCGTTATCACCATGACTAGACCACTTTAGAGAAGAAGGCCCGTAGACCACTTAGAATATGATAAAGGAAGGTCCCACGACTTTGGCCCAAACAAAGGAATAAACCTTCTGGACGGGCCTAGTCTTAACCACTTGAGACCCAAATAAGATAAGAAGAAAGTCGGCCACTTAAGACCTTCTCAAGGCGGGCAGTAAGTCTACTTATACACACACCTAATATGTATATATACACCAGACCTCTCATGTTAAACCAACTACTTTAGATGATGGATTTGTCGGGCGGTTCCGGGCTGACTTCTACTACAAGCGGCTTAACCTCGTGTCATAGTGTACTAAACTTAATGGCCGGTGGCACCGAGACCACTCACATTAGCCAAATTCATTTGTTATTGCTAGATTTGTCGATCAGTTCCGAAAAGACATGTACCACAAATTACGATTAACCTCGTGTCTATGTGTCATTGTTTAATATATATGTAAGTCATTTAGCACATACACACAAGCAACGATTCCTATGGGGACACTTAAAATTCAAATCTTATCCTAACGTATTTAATAAGCAATTAGTACGTTTATTTTTGTTGATTACGCTATATAAATATATAATTTAACAATTGCTATAAAAGCTAATTACCATTCGATTATGAAACGTCCTAACGGTGAATTTTGTCAATCCTATTCACATGTAAAGTATATAAGCCCAATTCTCATAACAAACTACTCAATTTATGACATAATTAATAACAAGTAGAAAATGGGGAAATATCAACACTAATCATTCAAAATTGTATCCTAGGCTTGTCAGAATTATTTAGGCAATGAAAGAGAAACAAGGCGTTACATACATATACATACACACACACATATACATAAATAAATAAACCTATGTTTGGATCAAATTTACCCTTTTGCCTATTCACACATAAAATATTAATATTTAATTGCTTCAGTTCTAAATACGTTCAAATGCTCTATTTAAAATAGAGATCTAAACATATTTACATTCTACAATTAAATCAAATCTTAACCTTTTTATATTACAAACAATTTATATTTAATTTACGTTGAAATCAGAAAATCTAACCAAACAAAAGAATAACCCCCAAATTATTTCTCAAACATTACTAAACAATTAAAGCCCAAAAAATTGATTGATAAATTTTGCGAAAAAATAAAGATAGGAGATTTGTGGGTTTTATTGTGACATTATTGTGAGTACCAAGATCTCCTAGGAATACCAATTCATAAAAAATCTACATAATATAGGGAACAGTCTAAATAAGTCTTATTTCCACTCACAGCTATAGTAGTGATGAAAATATCAATAAATTGAACACTATATGTGTGAATTGACGTTGTTCTCCAATTTTGATTGCATATCTATATGAAAGGGCCGAAAAAAATTGAGTAACCTATATAGATTTAGAATTCCAGAATGTTAATCTAATAAGAATGAGGATTAGAAAGGAAAATAGAAATAGAGTTGAGATAGAAAAAGAAGAAACTTATTTTCTAGCATTTCAACAGCAAAATGGGGGCACAAAGAAATGAGATGGCTATGGAATGGTGAGGGAGTGGGTTTGTATTTATAGGAGTGAAAAAGAATAATAGCCGTTAGATTATTATAATTAAATCTCAACTGTTAATTTCCTATAAAACTAACCCAAAAACTAACCTAAACCACCTTCACCACGCCCAGGTCCCATCAATCGATCGACCGCTCCAAGGGAAGCGGTCGATCCCTTGGGTGTGAAACGGGTAGTGAATTTGCTTAATTAATGGATAGATTGTTTTAATTAAATATTCTCTTATTACATTGATTACCTTGATTGATCTGATTGATTTCTTTCCTTGTTCCAAATCTTTATCCCCTCTTGCATATAAATATATGCATACAAATTCAAACTTTGTGGAATATTCTTTTTAGCTAATTAATATATATTCATATTTCATATATTTATTTATTCTATTCGAATTTCATCCTTTGTCCGCAAACTATTTTGCGTACAACTTAATTAATAGTTCTTTCTTTATTTATTTCTTGTCCTTTACTGCTTATCCATACGTTTGAATTTCAATTTCCCTATGGGAATATTCTCTTATTTCAATTCATTCATTATTATCACTTAGACATTTATTTTATTTATTTATTCAAACGTTTCTATGTACATATTTACCACACAGTCTAATTTAATTTCTCCATACGGACACCGTTTTCAACATATTATATATGAAAATGTATTAGAATTTTGTCACAAACTCAAATATAGTATTTTCTTAGTCAAATTATTAATTGTCCAAAATTTCATTTTTCTACTATTTTACATTTATCGCTTATTTAACTTATTATTATTACTTAATTATCTAATGTACTATATATATTTATATATTTATATTTATATTTATATTTATATTTATTTACGGGGTGTTACATAAGTCCACTTGCACCCAACTATGTTCTTGTGTTTTGGTGGGTCAACTATGCTCCTAGTTTCGTTTTAGATCAATTGCATTGTACTCTTCATCCATGGCTTTCCTCCATTTTTCATGTACAACAGCTTGCTTATAAGTAGTTGTTTCTTTGTTTTCCATGGTTGCAGTGAATATTTTTGGCTTGAACATCCAATGCTTTGATCCTGTGATCATGTGGTGTCCAGATTAAGCAACATCATTGCGTTCAGCATCATGTCGTTGTTCCTGGCAATGTTTATCATTGGATGTTTTATGGTTGTCCACATTGTCTTTAGCTTGTGCCACATTATCACCTGAATGTTGATCTGGATGCATGCTGATGTCATTTAAGTTGTATCCATAGTTAGTGCTTGACACAGTGGGTTGTTGGTCTGATATTTTATGGTGTGCCTCCATATCAGCATCACTCGATTTATCATGTAATGTTGGTATGGATGGTATCACCACTCTTCTGTCTCTCATAGCTTGATTGTTGTTTTTCCTCTTTTCTACATGAGGAAAAATACCTTCATTAAACAGGACATACCTAGACATAAAGATTTTTCTCTTGTTGTCCATGCACTTATATCCCTTTTGATTATTAACATATCCTAAAAAAGTGCATGGGCTAGACCTTAGGCTTAACTTGTGATTATTCAATGGTCTGAGACATGGGAAACATAAGTATCCAAATGTCCTTAACTTTTGTAGTCGGGTTTGATTTCAAATAGTTTATCATAGGGGCATTTGTGTCTTGATGTTTTGGTTGGCATCCCATTTATTAAATAAACTTATGTATTGAAAGCTTACCCCAGTATTTCATGGGCAGTGATGCTAAAGACAACAGTATGATGTCAATATCAATTATGTGCCTATGTCTTCTTTCTACCAGCCCCTTCTGTTCAGATGTATGGGGGCATGTAAGCCTGTGCATAATCCCCCTTTTATTGGAAAATAAGTCTTTGAGTGGTTTAAATTCTATCCCACCATTAGTCCAAGAAACTTAACATTGTGGTTCAGTTGTATTTCAATAAATGTGATATGGTGTATTACTGCATCATAAGTATCTGATTTTGCCTATAAAAATATATCTATGTGTAATTGGAGTAGGAATCAATAAGGGAAAGATATTACCTGTAGCCTTTAATTGAATTTACAGGAGTTGGTCCTCACAAGTCTGCTGCCCCCAGTTTAAGAGGCTTTGTATATACACTTTCAGAGTACTGAAATGGTTGTTTGAGGTTTTTGCCCAATTGTAAGCATGTGCATATGTGTGGGAATTTGTGTTTTTAAAAGATATATTGCATTCATTCAAACTATGTTTTACAATGTCAATGCTGGGGTGTCCCAGCTTATAATGACACAAGTCAATAATATTTTTGTCACTAGCATTACACATATCACCATTTTTATCAATATTACATTTGTCAGCATCATCATTATTGATGCTAACACAAGTTTTATCAATCTCATTAACATCATTATTACTAGTGGTAACATTGTTACAACATAAAACATGGTCATTGCCATTTCTTTTTGTCCAACAATGAATTTGTATAAACCATTGTGCATCCTACCCAGTAATAATATGTTGTGACTTATTAATTCCTTAACTAGGCAGAACTTTGGGTGAAACACGAAGTATACATTGTTGTCATTAGCAAATTGTGACATACTAATTAATTTTTTCTTAATGTGAGGAACTCTTAATAAGTTGTTAAGGTAAAGTTTCCTTTTACCTTTAATATAGTCATCACCAACATGTGATATACTTGTTGATTCACCATTTCCAATATAAATAGTTTGTTTACTCGAGTAGCTCCTATTTCCAAGGTTTAGATTTTGCAAATTGTTGGTAACATGATTGGTGGCACCTGAATCTGGGTACCATCCTTCAGTATTGATGTTGTGTCATCATTACTGCCACCGGTACTTGCTGCATTGCTTTTAATTTGATTGTTCATTTGAGCCATGTTAGCACTTGATACCCTTTTACTTTGGTTTGTCTATGTCACATTAAATTCAGAATTAAATCTGAAATAATATATGACGGCAATGTGGCTAAGCTTCTCACAAATTTGACATTTCACCCTATTGTTATTGCTCCATCTACCATAGCCTCTTCCTCTTTGAAGCTGGTAATTTTCTTTGACCCTAGTTTTCTGGTTTGTTCTGATCAGATGCATTTCTTGGTTGATTCTTATTTCTTAATGTTGATGCATTATTGACTGAAAATTCACTTTGCATGGCTTTTCTCTGCTCCACCCTTTCTTCGTGAGCTAACAGTACAGAACGTGCAAACTACAGATCAGGTAATGCCTTTTGTGTAGCTATGTATATGACCAAAGATTCGTATTCTTGATCTAATCCATTTGTGATTACAATAAACTGTTCACTGTCCGATATCTTTGTTGTATGTAATAATATGATTTTTGTTTGATGATAACAAACATATATTGTAATAACCCGGAAATTCTGAAGCAGTTTAAAATTTTTATTTTGGCAATTTTAGCGAATTTTGAACATTTGAAATGAATTATTTTAAATAAAATCAACGAGAAATTTATTTTGAATATGGTTCGAACGTATATATTATATACGCATCGTCGTTAGAATATAAATATTTATATATAATTATAAATAGAATTGAAAATGGCGCGGTAGTTCGATAATTCGATTTCAAACTTCAATTGAATGTACCGGGTGCAAAACAATCCGGATTTTAGTGAAACCAAAAACATTAGGATCTAATTGATGATATCTTTCCAACGAATCCGAAAAACCGAGATTTTATAGCGGGAATCGAAAGATATGTCCAGTTGAAATTTCTGAATAGTCGCTATGGAATTCAGGCCCTTAAAAATAGAAATTTTGCAAATGACCTCGGATTTCGACGAAACCACTTTTGTTGGATCCGCAATGTAAAATTATTGCTAGGTTTCAAATTTCATAATTTTTCGAATCAATATGTGAGCGTGGCAAAGGAAAACGCATTTGACCAGTTTCAGTTGATTTTAATCGATTGGAAATTGGCCATTTTTCCAACGGTCTCAGAATTCGACGAAACTAGTTTTGTTAGGACCGTATCGTCAATACGAAGCTAGAAAATATTTTTTCTAGAATTTTTCTAGTTAGTATGTGACCCCAGTAATTCGAAATGTACGTTTAAAATTCAATATAATGATTTAAATGTAAATTCAACGGAAACTGATCGAAACGATCAAATCAGCTTGCGATACATATCCCATTGTGTTCGGAATGGGGGTAAAACGTTATGGACGACAGGCGGTGGGCTTCGTTTCGAGGTCAATAGAAAAAGTTACCTTTTGAAGAGAAATTAAAATAAATTAATATATATATATATATATATTATTATATAAGCCCTCATCTCCTCACTTCTCTCCATCCCGTTCGTAGTAAAAAAAAAAGTAGATCGACGGAGCTGCTCCACCCACGCGCCACCGTGCAGACCGCCACCGCCATCCCCAGGTCCGCCTGACGCAACCCTCGTCCCCCCTTCCGTCGTTCGAACCCTTGATGTCCCTAAACCCTAGCCCAAGCCCCAAATCCGTTCAGACCCGCAACCTACCACCCCGCATCGGCCAATGCACCATTGCGGCCCCTCCCTGGTTGCGCCGCCTCTGGCGAAGACCCCCCCCCCTCCTCAGGCGCAGGACTCCCCCCCCCTCCGATTGAAAAAGTAAGTTTTTTTTATTTGTTTTATTTTATTTATTTATTTCTTTTGTATATGATTAGCAAACAGAAGAAAAAAAATCAGTTTTTGTATAGGATTTTTAAAATAGAAAAGACGTGATTTTTAAAATAGAAAAGACGTGATTTTTAAAATAGAAAAGACGTGATTTTTAAAATAGAAAAGACGTGATTTTTAAAATAGAAAAGACATGATTTTTAAAATAGAAAAGATTAGATTTTTAAAGGAAGAAAGACGATATTTTTAAAAGGAAAAAGGTGAGATTTTTACATATGTAGTGGGTTAAAAATATGACTTTTACATAGTAGGAACTATAAAAATGTAATCTTTATGAGATAGAGAATATAAAAATATCATCTTTGTGTATGTAACGAAATAAAAATCTGATTTTTATTTTATATACGTTGAGATAAAGTGGTGATTTTTATAATGATGAAATCTATATTTATAAAAAGAGGAGGTATAAAAATATAATTTTTATAAAGCGTAAAGATTAAAAATATAATTTGCATTGTTAATATTCAGTTTTTCTTTTAAACGAATTTATACATTGAATTTAGAAATAAAAATAAACCAAAATGATTTGATTTTTGAAACAAAAATAGATGATGTTGTTTATATATAAAAGGATATGATTTTTGTGGGAGAAAAGTTACGATTTTTTAAATGTGAAAGGTTCGATTTTTATAATACAGAAAAGTTAAAAATATGATTTTTAAATTGAAAGTGAATAAATAAAAATGTGATTTTTATTTTAAAAGACATCAGCGAATATAAAAATGTGTGATTTTTATATATGTAGTGGCTACGGGCAACGAAGATGACGAAAATGCGATAGCAACGAAGATTTCTCAAAATGAAGTGCCGTGAAGTTGGATAACTATCGGTGTGAATTTCTCACCTTTCAATTTCTTTTTCTAGTTATATATATATATATACTAGGATGCAGACGGTGTTTAGTAGCACCCGACACAATCGTCCACAGACCATGGACTTGTTTGTTTGATTGCAAAAATTAGTTAGATTATTTGATTGAAATGGAATTGTTGGGTGAAATGAATGGATTTGATTGATGTGTGAATGGCGTGGGCCTTCACTAGACCGGGGATAAGGCTAGGTCTTGTCCCGTTTCTAGTATCGTGCCGTTATGCCGCCGAAATTTTCTAAAACATGTTAGAAAAATAAAAATATCATTTTATTTAAAGAATGAACTGAATAGATATTCATATGTAAGAATAAAATGTTTTATCGTTAAAAATATAATTTTTAACGTGAAAGTGAATAAAATAAAATATTCATTTACAAACCGGACGGTTTGCTTATGTACACTGATTTGACTGACATTGATTGGGTCGATAAATTTTACACATCGCCCAACTGCACAAATAAAATCTGTGTTTGATTGTTTGAAACCCCACACGGGTGTTGGGATGAAATATGAAGTTCACTCATCCTGATTTATTAAATATGTCGATCGATTGATTGACAGGCTGTTATAAGCGTTAGATATCTATATTTGATGCTTATACAGTGTAGTGCACTTTGGTTGATGGTTGATTATCTTTGAATGTTATCATATACGTGTGATGTATGAAAATCCATATAATTAATTTTATATGGTGATTGATTGGGCCTCATTCCAATTTGGAAAATAAAGAAGATTATAAAATAAAGGTTCATGTGTTGACAGTACTCATCCGTTGAGATTAGTCATGTGTTGAACGAAATATTTTAACAATAAAATTTATATCTTTATAAAATAAAGGTTCATGTGTTGACAGTACTCATCCGTTGAGATTAGTCATGTGTTGAACGAAATATTTTAACAATAAAATTTATATCTTTATAAAATAAAGGTTCATGTGTTGACAGTACTCATCCGTTGAGATTAGTCATGTGTGGAACGAAATATTTTAACAATAAAATTTATATCTTTATAAAATAAAGGTTCATGTGTTGACAGTACTCATCCATTGAGATTGGTCATGTGTTGAACGAAATATTTAAAATAGAAATATTTGAAAACGAAATATTTAAAATGGAAATATTTGAAAACGAAATATATGAAGCCGTGTTGATTAGATTGACGCCATTTTGACGTGAACGATATTTATATCGATTCGATTCATTTTAAAATGAATATCGAAAAGTGATTTTAAAACGAATATCGAAAAGTGATTTTAAAATGAATATCGAAAAGTGATTTCAAAATGAATATCGAAAAGTGATTTTAAAATGAATATCGAAAAGTGATTTTAAAATGAATATCGAAAAGTGATTTTAAAATGAATATCGAAAAGTGATTTTAAAATGAATATCGAAAAGTGATTTTAAAATGAATATCGAAAAGTGATTTTAAAACGAATATCGAAAAGTGATTTTAAAACGAATATCGAAAAGTGATTTTAAAACGAATATCGAAAAGTGATTTTAAAATGAATATCGAAAAGTGATTTTAAAATGAATATCGAAAAGTGATTTTAAAATGAATATAAAACGATTTCGAAATGAAATGAATTGAATATCTAACGATTTCGAAATGAATTGAATATCTAACGATTTCGAAATGAATTGAATATCTAACGATTTCGAAATGAATTGAATATCTAACGATTTTGAAATGAATTGAATATATAACGATTTCGAAATGAATTGAATATATAACGATTTCGAAATGAATTGAATATATAACGATTTCGAAATGAATTGAATATATAACGATTTCGATTTGAATTGAATATAAAACGATTTCGAATTGAATGGAATAGAAAACCAATTTGAATTGAATTGAATTGAAGACGAATTCAAATTGAATTGAAAGCGAATTGAAATGAATTCAAATTGAATTGAAATTTGAATTGAATAGAAATGAATTTTAAAACGAATTTATAAGGAGGAATTCAATTTTGATTTGAAATGAAATGGAAGTTGAAATTGTTTTTGAAACGAATTCAAAACTATTTATAAAATTCGTTTTAAATAGAAATCGATGAAATATATATTATATATATTATATATATAATATAATGGCCTGAATAGAATGCGCCGCGCCGCGGCAGTTCGTGAATTTCGACCATTTATTTCAAACGAACATTACGGGAGATCCGACCGTCGGATTCTCCTAAAACTGGAACCGTTTGGTTCGTATCGAAAAGAGCTTTCTATCGAATATTTGATATTTGAAATCTAATGGTTGGATTTGGAGATACGTCCAAGTCAAATTTGAAAAAGGTCGCTGTAAGTGCAGTTCGATGGCCATTGATGGAAATCGACTGTACGGGCCTTGATAAAATTATTAAAAATAGTAATAATTTGTGTAAAATCATAAGAAATGATTTGAGAAAATTTGTGATGAAAAACTCCATAATTTAAAAGATAAAATAGATTTTTATCGAAATGAACTAGTTTTGAACTAAATTTAAAACCCGATTTGTTTTTAAATAAATAAATTAGATTTAAAAAGGGGTTTTAAATAATCGGAATTCCTAATATATTTGAATTAAATTAAACCAGAATTGATTCATGGGTTTATCGTGAACTGTGTTTTAAATAACACTAGTTCTTTAACCCGATAATAAATGGAATGTGATTTGGGTTTGTCGTGAACTGTGTTTTAAATAACATTAGTTCTTTAACCCAGTAAAAGGAGTTTTAACGAATCTGCAATTAGGTTGAAATGTGAATCTATAATCTAAATTATCAAATTTAGAATTGAGCGAGAATGGAGCATCGCCAGTTTTGCTCCAAAGCGATAGTTAAATCTTTAATTAGATTTGAACGTGAAATGGTAATTAATTTTACCGATAACACCGTGGTGTTAGATATGGAGTATTACCAGTTTTGCTTCATGGGATGAATAGGTTGGGATTGGGAAATAAAATAAATAATTACTTCGGTGTGGTTCGCTAATCTCGACTAGTTCAGAAAACCATAATTTTGTTTGAAATGACATCCAAAGGAAGATTACAAGATAAATTTTAAAGAATTTATCTTGGATAAAATTAATGGGAACCTTTCCCTAAGAATGTGGAATTTAGAAACTAGCTGTAGGTTGGCTAAGAAGAATGGTTTCTGGGTATTGATCTGATGTTGGTTTCGGCCTTCGGGGTTAATGTTCAGGAAATTGTTCTCTTGCTAATTTGCGGTTAGTGGCTAATGAATTGGAATGAGGCGTATGTTGTGTTTGTGTAACATTTGTTTTTAATATACGCGGGTTGTTCGGAAAGACCGGGTTTACACCCATTCTGAATAACCGATTCGACGATATGTCGAAGATGAAGACGGTGGTCGAAGACCGGAAGTCTTCACTTCGTTTGGATAATTACTGACGATCCTGATTGGGCTGTACACCCAAGAGGATGGAAATAGTTGGTGGTCATCCAGACGTACTTGGAGATGGATGGATACGCGAGGAAAGTGCCTCCGGTTTCGTTCAGACCCAGAACGGACTTGTAAATGGATTGTGTGTTTGACACTGGATTTTATTCTGTGTTGATTGATTTCTATTAAATATACATCTGTTTGGCGGCGGAGAATTTATTCTTTTGCTTAACGCCCTTCTCTGAGATGTACGAGCTCAGAGGTTGTATATCGATGGACATCAGTCGCATGGCATGAATTGCCTGTGTGGCACGCTAAGTTGCATGGATCAAGGCTTCTGTTGAAAAGCAAAGTCTTGTGGTTGATGATCAAAGCACGGCCTACGTGGCAGCTTTGTGTATAACGTGAATTCGCGAGCCTCACACCTCGGTATGAGTCAAAAACGGGATACGGACCGCTGGGAGAGCACGACGTTTCTTTCTAGCTTTGGTGGTGTCAGTGACTTACCAGCCCTGACATTTATATACTTTTCACCTTTGTGGTTGTTGGAACGAGGCGCCTCGATTATAGGTCTGTAAGGACCGGGAAACGTGTGTTCAGGCATAATTAATCCTCTAACGTAAGTGAGGACCGGCCCAGCCGCATCCAGGGTTGCCCAGAGTGCGTAACCCTGAGGCATTTGCTAGAGTGTCTCGAACGCGGAGAGGAGCTTGCCCCTTGCCTCGACTCATGACGGAAATCCAATTTCCAATACGTGTATTTCGGCTTTATTTGTAGAGCCTAGTATGGCGACATAGTGGGATGGGGCACTCATGCCGTCTATGATTTATATTTATGATTGAAGTTGTTTTGACACTATACTATTATTATAGTATCAAATGATTTGTTATAAACGTATCAAGCATATTTGGCTGTTATAAGGTAAAACCCTATCCTCCGGCTTGCGTTGCATTGTGTGATGGGACCTGGGTCTTATAACAGCTTCATTTTTCGAAAAAGCATTGCGTTGTTTATTCCATGCACTGGTATTCTTGGGAGGAAACCCGTTCCGTGTTATACGGCGTGGTCCCTTGAATTACTCTCATTTAAAGTAAAGTTTTAAATAACTGTTTTAGTTCTCACACCAGTCACATGACTGACCTGGAGTTTATTGTTTTAACCTAAACTCTGGGTGCCCCTATTTTCGACACGGGCAGCTAGTAGTTTTGGTTTTGCAGATTTATATTCACAGGATCCTGGTTTACAACTGGAATGATATCCGGAAAGCTCTGTATCCGTATATCACCTTCAGTTGTGCTTTGTATTATTTTCCGCTGCTTTGTAATTTATTGTAATCTCTGATATTTATCGAATGTAATTTATTCATTCATACTCTGTATATTCTTGTATCTGATGGAATTGTTGTAATAGCAATGAAATGTTCTTCTGTTTGTGTTCTGACTTGTCCTGTTCTCAATGATCAGGGGTTTCGAACGGTCTAGATCGGTTTAACGACTGATTCAGATCGAGCGAAATTCCAGGCCGTCACATTTGGTATCAGAGCTTTGGTTTACAGAGCTCGAGAACAAGACACATTAGAACCATACGAAAGAATTCATCAGATATTGGATTAGTAATATCCAATTAGAATGACTCGTTAGAGATAGGATCAGTAGTATCCTAGAACGAGTGTGAAGAGTATATTTTTCAAATGAAAACAATTTTGTTTTGAAAAATTGAAATCACTTCTACGTATTTGATTATTTATTTATTTTAAATATGGACAATCCAATATATAAAAGTTTTGTATATACGCGTCATGAACGTATATTCGAAGTTTTAATATACTTGATAGATATAGAATCACACTCTAGTCGCTCGGAGATGATTTTGATGATGGAGCTCCATCACCAAGATTTATGTTCGTGTTTCGAAGGTGTGATTTTCTATATATTTCCATTAGACTGGTGTGAGAACCAAAACTAATATAGTTAGAACACATTGTTGTGAATTGGCATCAAAAACATGATTTTCTGTATATATATCAAATTATGAATTTGAAACTCTAATTCACTAATGGATTGATGTTTGAGTTGTTTGTTTATTTGTTTGCTAATTTTGAACCATTATGCCTAATTGAATCAAATATTAGATTATATTGAAAATTGGTCGCATTTGCTTGCATATACTTGTACTTACAGTGAACAGGTCATAGCAAGGAGGCTAGAGCCGAAGAATAAAATTTGTTTGCCCGACAAATAGGTACATGTTTACTACATAATTTACTGTTTTGTTTGGGTGATGATGATTTTATGAGCCTATTGGCTAGCCGCTTGGCTTTTTCTTTTTCTTTTTGAGATTAGAAGGACAGGAGAAGCTATTTGAAATTCCCCGATGCTCCCGGTGCAGGGGAGGTTATGGCGAAATTTTTCGAAAATTTAGGGTGTTAGCCAAATTTTTGAAAATTTGAAAATTCTCAGAAACTGAAAAGTTGGAGAATGGAAGCCAAATCGAACGTAGAGTTGATTGATCAAACCACTTTCGACTTTGTTCCTTTTCGGGGACGAAAAGTTTTAAGTGGGGGAGATTGTAATAACCCGGAAATTCTGAACCAGTTTAAATTTTTTATTTTGGCAATTTTAGCGAATTTTGAACATTTGAAATGAATTATTTTAAATAAAATCAACGAGAAATTTATTTTGAATATGGTTCGAACGTATATATTATATACGCGTCGTCGTTAGAATATAAATATTTATATATAATTATAAATAGAATTGAAAATGGCGCGGTAGTTCGATAATTCGATTTCAAACTTCAATTGAATGTACCGGGTGCAAAACAATCCGGATTTTAGTGAAACCAAAAACATTAGGATCTAATTGATGATATCTTTCCAACGAATCCGAAAAACCGAGATTTTATAGCGGGAATCGAAAGATATGTCCAGTTGAAATTTCTGAATAGTCGCTATGGAATTCAGGCCCTTAAAAATAGAAATTTTGCAAATGACCTCGGATTTCGACGAAACCACTTTTGTTGGATCCGCAATGTAAAATTATTGCTAGGTTTCAAATTTCATAATTTTTCGAATCAATATGTGAGCGTGGCAAAGGAAAACGCGTTTGACCAGTTTCAGTTGATTTTAATCGACTGGAAATTGGCCATTTTTCCAACGGTCTCAGAATTCGACGAAACTAGTTTTGTTAGGACCGTATCGTCAATACAAAGCTAGAAAATATTTTTTCTAAAATTTTTCTAGTTAGTATGTGACCCCAGTAATTCGAAATGTACGTTTAAAATTCAATATAATGATTTAAATGTAAATTCAACGGAAACTGATCGAAACGATCAAATCAGCTTGCGATACATATCCCATTGTGTTCGGAATGGGGGTAAAACGCTACGAACGACAGGCGGTGGGCTTCGTTTCGAGGTCAATAGAAAAAGTTACTTTTTGAAGAGAAATTAAAATAAATTAATATATATATATTATTATATAAGCCCTCATCTCCTCACTTCTCTCCATCCCGTTCGTATTAAATAAAAAAAAAAGTAGATCGACGGAGCTGCTCCACCCACGCGCCACCGTGCAGACCGCCACCGCCATCCCCAGCTCCGCCTAACGCAACCCTCGTCCCCCCCCCCTTCCGTCGTTCGAACCCCTGATGTCCCTAAACCCTAGCCCAAGCCCCAAATCCGTTCAGACCCGCAACCTACCACCCCGCATCGGCCAATGCACCATTGCGGCCCCTCCCTGGATGCGCCGCCTCTGGCGAAGACCCCCCCCCTCCTCAGGCGCAGGACTTCCCCCCCCCCTCCGATTGAAAAAGTAAGTTTTTTTTATTTGTTTTATTTTATTTATTTATTTATTTTGTATATGATTAGCAAACAGAAGAAAAAAATCAGTTTTTGTATAGGATTTTTAAAATAGAAAAGACGTGATTTTTAAAATAGAAAAGACGTGATTTTTAAAATAGAAAAGACGTGATTTTTAAAATAGAAAAAATTAGATTTTTAAAGGAAGAAAGATGATATTTTTAAATGGAAAAAGGTGAGATTTTTACATATGTAGTGGGTTAAAAATATGACTTTTACATAGTAGGAACTATAAAAATGTAATCTTTATGAGATAGAGAATATAAAAATATCATCTTTGTGTATGTAACGAAATAAAAATCTGATTTTTATTTTATATACGTTGAGATAAAGTGGTGATTTTTATAATGATGAAATCTATATTTATAAAAAGAGGAGGTATAAAAATATAATTTTTATAAAGCGTAAAGATTAAAAATATAATTTGCATTGTTAATATTCAGTTTTTCTTTTAAACGAATTTATACATTGAATTTAGAAATAAAAATAAACCAAAATGATTTGATTTTTGAAACAAAAATAGATGATGTTGTTTATATATAAAAGGATATGATTTTTGTGGGAGAAAAGTTACGATTTTTTAAATGTGAAAGGTTCGATTTTTATAATACAGAAAAGTTAAAAATATGATTTTTAAATTGAAAGTGAATAAATAAAAATGTGATTTTTATTTTAAAAGACATCAGCGAATATAAAAATGTGTGATTTTTATATATGTAGTGGCTACGGGCAACGAAGATGACGAAAATGCGATAGCAACGAAGATTTCTCAAAATGAAGTGCCGTGAAGTTGGATAACTATCGGTGTGAATTTCTCACCTTTCAATTTCTTTTTCTAGTTATATATATATATACTAGGATGCAGACGGTGTTTAGTAGCACCCGACACAGTCGTCCACAGACCATGGACTTGTTTGTTTGATTGCAAAAATTAGTTAGATTATTTGATTGAAATGGAATTGTTGGGTGAAATGAATGGATTTGATTGATGTGTGAATGGCGTGGGCCTTCACTAGACCGGGGATAAGGCTAGGTCTTGTCCCGTTTCTAGTATCGTGCCGTTATGCCGCCGAAATTTTCTAAAACATGTTAGAAAAATAAAAATATCATTTTATTTAAAGAATGAACTGAATAGATATTCATATGTAAGAATAAAATGTTTTATCGTTAAAAATATAATTTTTAACGTGAAAGTGAATAAAATAAAATATTCATTTACAAACCGGACGGTTTGCTTATGTACACTGATTTGACTGACATTGATTGGGTCGATAAATTTTACACATCGCCCAACTGCACAAATAAAATCTGTGTTTGATTGTTTGAAACCCCACACGGGTGTTGGGATGAAATATGAAGTTCACTCATCCTGATTTATTAAATATGTCGATCGATTGATTGACAGGCTGTTATAAGCGTTAGATATCTATATTTGATGCTTATACAGTGTAGTGCACTTTGGTTGATGGTTGATTATCTTTGAATGTTATCATATACGTGTGATGTATGAAAATCCATATAATTAATTTTATATGGTGATTGATTGGGCCTCATTCCAATTTGGAAAATAAAGAAGATTATAAAATAAAGGTTCATGTGTTGACAGTACTCATCCGTTGAGATTAGTCATGTGTTGAACGAAATATTTTAACAATAAAATTTATATCTTTATAAAATAAAGGTTCATGTGTTGACAGTACTCATCCGTTGAGATTAGTCATGTGTTGAACGAAATATTTTAACAATAAAATTTATATCTTTATAAAATAAAGGTTCATGTGTTGACAGTACTCATCCGTTGAGATTAGTCATGTGTGGAACGAAATATTTTAACAATAAAATTTATATCTTTATAAAATAAAGGTTCATGTGTTGACAGTACTCATCCATTGAGATTGGTCATGTGTTGAACGAAATATTTAAAATAGAAATATTTGAAAACGAAATATTTAAAATGGAAATATTTGAAAACGAAATATATGAAGCCGTGTTGATTAGATTGACGCCATTTTGACGTGAACGATATTTATATCGATTCGATTCATTTTAAAATGAATATCGAAAAGTGATTTTAAAACGAATATCGAAAAGTGATTTTAAAATGAATATCGAAAAGTGATTTCAAAATGAATATCGAAAAGTGATTTTAAAATGAATATCGAAAAGTGATTTTAAAATGAATATCGAAAAGTGATTTTAAAATGAATATCGAAAAGTGATTTTAAAATGAATATCGAAAAGTGATTTTAAAATGAATATCGAAAAGTGATTTTAAAACGAATATCGAAAAGTGATTTTAAAACGAATATCGAAAAGTGATTTTAAAATGAATATCAAAAAGTGATTTTAAAATGAATATCGAAAAGTGATTTTAAAATGAATATCAAAAAGTGATTTTAAAATGAATATCGAAAAGTGATTTTAAAATGAATATCGAAAAGTGATTTTAAAATGAATAGAAAACGATTTCGAAATGAAATGAATTGAATATCTAACGATTTCGAAATGAATTGAATATCTAACGATTTCGAAATGAATTGAATATTTAACGATTTCAAAATGAATTGAATATCTAACGATTTCGAAATGAATTGAATATATAACGATTTCGAAATGAATTGAATACATAACGATTTCGAAATGAATTGAATATATAACGATTTCGAAATGAATTGAATATATAACGATTTCGAAATGAATTGAATATATTACGATTTCGATTTTAATTGTATATAAGACGATTTCGAATTGAATGGAATAGAAAACCAATTTGAATTGAATTGAATTGAAGAAGAATTCAAATTGAATTGAAATGAATTCAAATTGAATTGAAATGAATTCAAATTGAATTGAAATTTGAATTGAATAGAAATGAATTTTAAAACGAATTTATAGGGAGGAATTCAATTTTGATTTGAAATGAAATGGAAGTTGAAATTGTTTTTGAAACGAATTCAAAACTATTTATAAAATTCGTTTTAAATAGAAATCGACGAAATATATATTATATATATAATATAATGGCCTGAATAGAACGCGCCGCGCCGCGGCAATTCGTGAATTTCGACCATTTATTTCAAACGAACATTACGGGAGATCCGACCGTCGGATTCTCCTAAAACCGGAACCGTTGGGTTCGTATCGAAAAGAGATTTCTAACGAATATTTGATATTTGAAATCTAACGGTTGGATTTGGAGATACGTCCAAGTCAAATTTGAAAAAGGTCGTTGTAAGTGCAGTTCGATGGCCATTGATGGAAATCGACTGTACGGGCCTTGATAAAATTATTAAAAATAGTAATAATTTGTGTAAAATCATAAGAAATGATTTGAGAAAATTTGGGATGAAAAACTCCATAATTTAAAAGATAAAATAGATTTTTATCGAAATGAACTAGTTTTGAACTAAATTTAAAACCCGATTTGTTTTTAAATAAATAAATTAGATTTAAAAAGGGGTTTTAAATAATCGGAATTCCTAATATATTTGAATTAAATTAAACCAGAATTGATTCATGGGTTTATCGTGAACTGTGTTTTAAATAACACTAGTTCTTTAACCCGATAATAAATGGAATGTGATTTGGGTTTGTCGTGAACTGTGTTTTAAATAACATTAGTTCTTTAACCCAGTAAAAGGAGTTTTAACGAATCTGCAATTAGGTTGAAATGTGAATCTATAATCTAAATTATCAAATTTAGAATTGAGCGAGAATGGAGCATCGCCAGTTTTTCTCCAAAGCGATAGTTAAATCTTTAATTAGATTTGAACGTGAAATGGTAATTAATTTTACCGATAACACCGTGGTGTTAGATATGGAGTATTACCAGTTTTGCTTCATGGGATGAATAGGTTGGGATTGGGAAATAAAATAAATAATTACTTCGGTGTGGTTCGCTAATCTCGACTAGTTCAGAAAACCATAATTTGGTTTGAAACGACATCCAAGGGAAGATTACAGGATAAATTTTAAAGAATTTATCTTGGATAAAATTAATGGGAACCTTTCCCTAAGAATGTGGAATTTAGAAACTAGCTGTAGGTTGGCTAAGAAGAATGGTTTCCTGGGTATTGATCTGATGTTGGTTTCGGCCTTCGGGGTTAATGTTCAGGAAATTGTTCTCTTGCTAATTTGCGGTTAGTGACTAATGAATTGGAATTAGGTGTATGTTGTGTTTGTGTAACATTTGTTTTTAATATACGCGGGTTGTTCGGAAAGACCGGGTTTACACCCATTCTGAATAACCGATTCGACGATATGTCGAAGATGAAGACGGTGGTCGAAGACCGGAAGTCTTCACATCGTTTGGATTATTACTGACGATCCTGATTGGGCTGTACACCCAAGAGGATGGAAATAGTTGGTGGTCGTCCAGAGGTACTTGGAGATGGATGGATACGCGAGGAAAGTGCCTCCGGTTTCGTTCAGACCCAGAACGGACTTGTAAATGGATTGTGTGTTTGACACTGGATTTTATTCTGTGTTGATTGATTTCTATTAAATATACATCTGTTTGGCGGCGGAGAATTTATTCTTTTGCTTAACGCCCTTCTCTGAGACGTACGAGCTCAGAGGTTGTATATCGATGGACATCAGTCGCATGGCATTAATTGCCTGTGTGGCACGCTAAGTTGCATGGATCAAGGCTTCTGTTGAAAAGCAAAGTCTTGTGGTTGATGATCAAAGCACGGCCTACGTGGCAGCTTTGTGTATAACGTGAATTCGCGAGCCTCACACCTCGGTATGAGTCAAAAACGGGATACGGACCGCTGGGAAAGCACGACGTTTCTTTCTAGCTTTGGTGGTGTCAGTGACTTACCAGCCCTGACATTTATATACTTTTCACCTTTGTGGTTGTTGGAACGAGGCGCCTCGATTATAGGTCTGTAAGGACCGGGAAACGTGTGTTCAGGCATAATTAATCCTCTAATGTAAGTGAGGACCGGCCCAGCCGCATCCAGGGTTGCCCAGAGTGCGTAACCCTGAGGCATTTGCTAGAGTGTCTCGAATGCGGAGAGGAGCTTGCCCCTTGCCTCGACTCATGACGGAAATCCAATTTCCAATACGTGTATTTCGGCTTTATTTGTAGAGCCTAGTATGGCGACATAGTGGGATGGGGCACTCATGCCGTCTATGATTTATATTTATGATTGAAGTTGTTTTGACACTATACACTTATTATAGTATCAAATGATTTGTTTTAAATGTATCAAGCATGTTTGGCTGTTATAAGGTAAAACCCTATCCTCCGGCTTGCGTTGCATTGTGTGATGGGACCTGTGTCTTATAACAGCTTCATTTTTCGAAAAAGCATTGCGTTGTTTATTCCATGCACTGGTATTCTTGAGAGGAAACCCGTTCCGTGTTATACGGCGTGGTCCCTTGAATTACTCTCATTTAAAGTAAAGTTTTAAATAACTGTTTTAGTTCTCACACCAGTCACATGACTGACCTGGAGTTTATTGTTTTAACCTAAACTCTGGGTGCCCCTATTTTCGACACGGGCAGCTAGTAGTTTTGGTTTTGCAAATTTATATTCACAGGATCCTGGTTTACAGCTGGAATGATATCCGGAAAGCTCTGTATCCGTATATCACCTTCAGTTGTGCTTTGTATTATTTTCCGTTGCTTTGTAATTTATTGTAATCTCTGATATTTATCGAATGTAATTTATTCATTCATACTCTGTATATTCTTGTATCTGATGGAATTGTTGTAATAGCAATGAAATGTTCTTCTGTTTGTGTTCTGACTTGTCCTGTTCTCAATGATCAGGGGTTTCGAACGGTCTAGATCGGTTTAACGACTGATTTAGATCGAGCGAAATTCCAGGCCGTCACATTTGGTATTAGAGCTTTGGTTTACAGAGCTCGAGAACAAGACACATTAGAACCATACGAAAGAATTCATCAGATATTGGATTAGTAATATCCAATTAGAATGACTCGTTAGAGATAGGATCAGTAGTATCCTAGAACGAGTGTGAAGAGTATATTTTTCAAATGAAAACAATTTTGTTTTGAAAAATTGAAATCACTTCTACGTATTTAATTATTTATTTATTTTAAATATGGACAATCCAATATATAAAAGTTTTGTATGTACGCGTCATGAACGTATATTCGAAGTTTTAATATACTGGATAGATATAGAATCACACTCTAGTCGCTCGGAGATGATTTTGATGATGGAGCTCCATCACCAAGATTTATGTTCGTGTTTCGAAGGTGTGATTTTCTATATATTTCCATTAGACTGGTGTGAGAACCAAAACTAATATAGTTAGAACACATTGTTGTGAATTGGCATCAAAAACATGATTTTCTGTATATATATCAAATTATGAATTTGAAACTCTAATTCACTAATGGATTGATGTTTGAGTTGTTTGTTCATTTGTTTGCTAATTTTGAACCATTATGCCTAATTGAATCAAATATTAGATTATATTGAAAATTGGTCGCATTTGCTTGCATATACTTGTACTTACAGTGAACAGGTCATAGCAAGGAGGCTAGAGCCGAAGAATAAAATTTGTTTGCCCGACAAATAGGTACATGTTTACTACATAATTTACTGTTTTGTTTGGGTGATGATGATTTTATGAGCCTATTGGCTAGCCGCTTGGCTTTTTCTTTTTGAGATTAGAAGGACCGGGGAAGCTATTTGAAATTCCCCGATGCTCCCGGTGCAGGGGAGGTTATGGCGAAATTTTTCGAAAATTTAGGGTGTTAGCCAAATTTTTGAAAATTTGAAAATTCTCAGAAACTGAAAAGTTGGAGAATGGAAGCCAGATCGAACGTAGAGTTGATTGATCAAACCACTTTCGACTTTGTTCCTTTTCGGGGACGAAAAGTTTTAAGTGGGGGAGATTGTAATAACCCGGAAATTCTGAACCAGTTTAAAATTTTTATTTTGGCAATTTTAGCGAATTTTGAACATTTGAAATGAATTATTTTAAATAAAATCAACGAGAAATTTATTTTGAATATGGTTCGAACGTATATATTATATACGCGTCGTCGTTAGAATATAAATATTTATATATAATTATAAATAGAATTGAAAATGGCGCGGTAGTTCGATAATTCGATTTCAAAATTCAATTGAATGTACCGGGTGCAAAACAATCCGGATTTTAGTGAAACCAAAAACATTAGGATCTAATTGATGATATCTTTCCATCGAATCCGAAAAACCGAGATTTTATAGCGGGAATCAAAAGATATGTCCAGTTGAAATTTCTGAATAGTCGCTATGGAATTCAAGCCCTTAAAAATAGAAATTTTGCAAATGACCTCGGATTTCGACGAAACCACTTTTGTTGGATCCGCAATGTAAAATTATTGCTAGGTTTCAAATTTCATAATTTTTCAAATCAATATGTGAGCGTGGCAAAGGAAAACGCGTTTGACCAGTTTTAGTTGATTTTAATCGACTGGAAATTGCCCATTTTTCCAACGGTCTCAGAATTCGACGAAACTAGTTTTGTTAGGACCGTATCGTCAATACGAAGCTAGAAAATATTTTTTCTAGAATTTTTCTAGTTAGTATGTGACCCCAGTAATTCGAAATGTACGTTTAAAATTCAATATAATGATTTATATGTAAATTCAACGGAAACTGATCGAAACGATCAAATCAGCTTGCGATACATATCCCATTGTGTTCGGAATGGGGGTAAAACGCTATGGACGACAGGCGGTGGGCTTCGTTTCGAGGTCAATAGAAAAAGTTACTTTTTGAAGAGAAATTAAAATAAATTAATATATATATATTATTATATAAGCCCTCTTCTCCTCACTTCTCTCCATCCCGTTCGTATTAAATAAAAAAAAAGTAGATCGACGGAGCTGCTCCACCCACGCGCCACCGTGCAGACCGCCACCGCCATCCCCAGCTCCGCCTGACGCAACCCTCGTCCCCCCCCCTTCCGTCGTTCGAACCCCTGATGTCCCTAAACCCTAGCCCAAGCCCCAAATCCGTTCAGACCCGCAACCTACCACCCCGCATCGGCCAAAGCACCATTGCGGCCCCTCCCTGGATGCGCCGCCTCTGGCGAAGACCCCCCCCTCCTCAGGCGCAGGACTTCCCCCCCCCCCTCCGATTGAAAAAGTAAGTTTTTTTATTTGTTTTATTTTATTTATTTATTTCTTTTTTATATGATTAGCTAACAGAAGAAAAAAAATCAGTTTTTGTATAGGATTTTTAAAATAGAAAAGACGTGATTTTTAAAATAGAAAAGACGTGATTTTTAAAATAGAAAAGACGTGATTTTTAAAATAGAAACGACGTGATTTTTAAAATAGAAAAGACATGATTTTTAAAATAGGAAAGATTAGATTTTTAAAGGAAGAAAGACGATATTTTTAAATGGAAAAAGGTGAGATTTTTACATATGTAGTGGGTTAAAAATATGACTTTTACATAGTAGGAACTATAAAAATGTAATCTTTATGAGATAGAGAATATAAAAATATCATCTTTGTGTATGTAACGAAATAAAAATCTGATTTTTATTTTATATACATTGAGATAAAGTGGTGATTTTTATAATGATGAAATCTATATTTATAAAAAGAGGAGGTATAAAAATATAATTTTTATAAAGCGTAAAGATTAAAAATATAATTTGCATTGTTAATATTCAGTTTTTCTTTTAAACGAATTTATACATTGAATTTAGAAATAAAAATAAACCAAAATGATTTGATTTTTGAAACAAAAATAGATGATGTTGTTTATATATAAAAGGATATGATTTTTGTGGGAGAAAAGTTACGATTTTTTAAATGTGAAAGGTTCGATTTTTATAATACAGAAAAGTTAAAAATATGATTTTTAAATTGAAAGTGAATAAATAAAAATGTGATTTTTATTTTAAAAGACATCAGCGAATATAAAAATGTGTGATTTTTATATATGTAGTGGCTACGGGCAACGAAGATGACGAAAATGCGATAGCAACGAAGATTTCTCAAAATGAAGTGCCGTGAAGTTGGATAGCTATCAGTGAGAATTTCTCACCTTTCAATTTCTTTTTCTAGTTATATATATATATACTAGGATGCAGACGGTGTTTAGTAGCACCCGACACAATCGTCCACAGACCATGGACTTGTTTGTTTGATTGCAAAAATTAGTTAGATTATTTGATTGAAATGGAATTGTTGGGTGAAATGAATGGATTTGATTGATGTGTGAATGGCGTGGGCCTTCACTAGACCGGGGATAAGGCTAGGTCTTGTCCCGTTTCTAGTATCTTGCCGTTATGCCGTCGAAATTTTCTAAAACATGTTAGAAAAATAAAAATATCATTTTATTTAAAGAATGAACTGAATAGATATTCATATGTAAGAATAAAATGTTTTATCGTTAAAAATATAATTTTTAACGTGAAAGTGAATAAAATAAAATATTCATTTACAAACCGGACGGTTTGTTTATGTACACTGATTTGACTGACATTGATTGGGTCGATAAATTTTACACATCGCCCAACTGCACAAATAAAATCTGTGTTTGATTGTTTGAAACCCCACACGAGTGTTGGGATGAAATATGAAGTTCACTCATCCTGATTTATTAAATATGTCGATCGATTGATTGACAGGCTGTTATAAGCGTTAGATATCTATATTTGATGCTTATACAGTGTAGTGCACTTTGGTTGATGGTTGATTATCTTTGAATGTTATCATATACGTGTGATGTATGAAAATCCATATAATTAATTTTATATGGTGATTGATTGGGCCTCATTCCAATTTGGAAAATAAAGAAGATTATAAAATAAAGGTTCATGTGTTGACAGTACTCATCCGTTGAGATTAGTCATGTGTTGAACGAAATATTTTAACAATAAAATTTATATCTTTATAAAATAAAGGTTCATGTGTTGACAGTACTCATCCGTTGAGATTAGTCATGTGTTGAACGAAATATTTTAACAATAAAATTTATATCTTTATAAAATAAAGGTTCATGTGTTGACAGTACTCATCCGTTGAGATTAGTCATGTGTGGAACGAAATATTTTAACAATAAAATTTATATCTTTATAAAATAAAGGTTCATGTGTTGACAGTACTCATCCATTGAGATTGGTCATGTGTTGAACGAAATATTTAAAATAGAAATATTTGAAAACGAAATATTTAAAATGGAAATATTTGAAAACGAAATATATGAAGCCGTGTTGATTAGATTGACGCCATTTTGACGTGAACGATATTTATATCGATTCTATTCATTTTAAAATGAATATCGAAAAGTGATTTTAAAACGAATATCGAAAAGTGATTTTAAAATGAATATCGAAAAGTGATTTTAAAATGAATATCGAAAAGTGATTTTAAAATGAATATCGAAAAGTGATTTTAAAATGAATATCGAAAAGTGATTTTAAAATTAATATCGAAAAGTGATTTTAAAATGAATATCGAAAAGTGATTTTAAAATGAATATCGAAAAGTGATTTTAAAATGAATATCGAAAAGTGATTTTAAAACGAATATCGAAAAGTGATTTTAAAACGAATATCGAAAAGTGATTTTAAAATGAATATCGAAAAGTGATTTTAAAATGAATATCGAAAAGTGATTTTAAAATGAATATCAAAAAGTGATTTTAAAATGAATATCGAAAAGTGATTTTAAAATGAATAGAAAACGATTTCGAAATGAAATGAATTGAATATCTAACGATTTCGAAATGAATTGAATATCTAACGATTTCGAAATGAATTGAATATTTAACGATTTCAAAATGAATTGAATATCTAACGATTTCGAAATGAATTGAATATATAACGATTTCGAAATGAATTGAATATATAACGATTTCGAAATGAATTGAATATATAACGATTTCGAAATGAATTGAATATATAACGATTTCGAAATGAATTGAATATATTACGATTTCGATTTGAATTGAATATAAAACGATTTCGAATTGAATGGAATAGAAAACCAATTTGAATTGAATTGAATTGAAGACGAATTCAAATTGAATTGAAATGAATTCAAATTGAATTGAAATTTGAATTGAATAGAAATGAATTTTAAAACAAATTTATAAGGAGGAATTCAATTTTGATTTGAAATGAAATGGAAGTTGAAATTGTTTTTGAAACGAATTCAAAACTATTTATAAAATTCGTTTTAAATAGAAATCGACGAAATATATATTATATATATTATATATATAATATAATGGCCTGAATAGAACGCGCCGCGCCGCGGCAATTCGTGAATTTCGACCATTTATTTCAAACGAACATTACGGGAGATCCGACCGTCGGATTCTCCTAAAACCGGAACCGTTGGGTTCGTATCGAAAAGAGATTTCTAACAAATATTTGATATTTGAAATCTAACGGTTGGATTTGGAGATACGTCCAAGTCAAATTTGAAAAAGGTCGCTGTAAGTGCAGTTCGATGGCCATTGATGGAAATCGACTGTACGGGCCTTGATAAAATTATTAAAAATAGTAATAATTTGTGTAAAATCATAAGAAATGATTTGAGAAAATTTGGGATGAAAAACTCCATAATTTAAAAGATAAAATAGATTTTTATCGAAATGAACTAGTTTTGAACTAAATTTAAAACCCGATTTGTTTTTAAATAAATAAATTAGATTTAAAAAGGGGTTTTAAATAATCGGAATTCCTAATATATTTGAATTAAATTAAACCAGAATTGATTCATGGGTTTATCGTGAACTGTGTTTTAAATAACACTAGTTCTTTAACCCGATAATAAATGGAATGTGATTTGGGTTTGTCGTGAACTGTGTTTTAAATAACATTAGTTCTTTAACCCAGTAAAAGGAGTTTTAACGAATCTGCAATTAGGTTGAAATGTGAATCTATAATCTAAATTATCAAATTTAGAATTGAGCGAGAATGGAGCATCTCCAGTTTTGCTCCAAAGCGATAGTTAAATCTTTAATTATATTTGAACGTGAAATGGTAATTAATTTTACCGATAACACCGTGGTGTTGGATATGGAGTATTACCAGTTTTGCTTCATGGGATGAATAGGTTGGGATTGGGAAATAGAATAAATAATTACTTCGGTGTGGTTCGCTAATCTCGACTAGTTCAGAAAACCATAATTTGGTTTGAAACGACATCCAAGGGAAGATTACAGGATAAATTTTAAAGAATTTATCTTGGATAAAATTAATGGGAACCTTTCCCTAAGAATGTGGAATTTAGAAACTAGCTGTAGGTTGGCTAAGAAGAATGGTTTCCTGGGTATTGATCTGATGTTGGTTTCGGCCTTCGGGGTTAATGTTCAGGAAATTGTTCTCTTGCTAATTTGCGGTTAGTGACTAATGAATTGGAATGAGGCGTATGTTGTGTTTGTGTAACATTTGTTTTTAATATACGCGGGTTGTTCGGAAAGACCGGGTTTACACCCATTCTGAATAACCGATTCGACGATATGTCAAAGATGAAGACGGTGGTCGAAGACCGGAAGTCTTCACATCGTTTGGATAATTACTGACGATCCTGATTGGGCTGTACACCCAAGAGGATGGAAATAGTTGGTGGTTGTCCAGACGTACTTGGAGATGGATGGATACGCGAGGAAAGTGCCTCCGGTTTCGTTCAGACCCAGAACGGACTTGTAAATGGATTGTGTGTTTGACACTGGATTTTATTCTGTGTTGATTGATTTCTATTAAATATACATCTGTTTGGCGGCGGAGAATTTATTCTTTTGCTTAACGCCCTTCTCTGAGACGTACGAGCTCAGAGGTTGTATATCGATGGACATCAGTCGCATGGCATGAATTGCCTGTGTGGCACGCTAAGTTGCATGGATCAAGGCTTCTGTTGAAAAGCAAAGTCTTGTGGTTGATGATCAAAGCACGGCCTACGTGGCAGCTTTGTGTATAACGTGAATTCGCGAGCCTCACACCTCGGTATGAGTCAAAAACGGGATACGGACCGCTGGGAGAGCACGACGTTTCTTTCTAGCTTTGGTGGTGTCAGTGACTTACCAGCCCTGACATTTATATACTTTTCACCTTTGTGGTTGTTGGAACGAGGCGCCTCGATTATAGGTCTGTAAGGACCGGGAAACGTGTGTTCAGGCATAATTAATCCTATAACGTAAGTGAGGACCGGCCCAGCCGCATCCAGGGTTGCCCAGAGTGCGTAACCCTGAGGCATTTGCTTGAGTGTCTCGAACGCGGAGAGGAGCTTGCCCCTTGCCTCGACTCATGACGGAAATCCAATTTCCAATACGTGTATTTCGGCTTTATTTGTAGAGCCTAGTATGGCGACATAGTGGGATGGGGCACTCATGCCGTCTATGATTTATATTTATGATTGAAGTTGTTTTGACACTATACACTTATTATAGTATCAAATGATTTGTTTTAAACGTATCAAGCATGTTTGGCTGTTATAAGGTAAAACCCTATCCTCCGGCTTGCGTTGCATTGTGTGATGGGACCTAGGTCTTATAACAGCTTCATTTTTCGAAAAAGCATTGCGTTGTTTATTCCATGCACTGGTATTCTTGGGAGGAAACCCGTTCCGTGTTATACGGCGTGGTCCCTTGAATTACTCTCATTTAAAGTAAAGTTTTAAATAACTGTTTTAGTTCTCACACCAGTCACATGACTGACCTGGAGTTTATTGTTTTAACCTAAACTCTGGGTGCCCCTATTTTCGACACGGGCAGCTAGTAGTTTTGGTTTTGCAGATTTATATTCACAGGATCCTGGTTTACAGCTGGAATGATATCCGGAAAGCTCTGTATCCGTATATCACCTTCAGTTGTGCTTTGTATTATTTTCCGCTGCTTTGTAATTTATTGTAATCTCTGATATTTATCGAATGTAATTTATTCATTCATACTCTGTATATTCTTGTATCTGATGGAATTGTTGTAATAGCAATGAAATGTTCTTCTGTTTGTGTTCTGACTTGTCCTGTTCTCAATTATCAGGGGTTTCGAACGGTCTAGATCGGTTTAACGACTGATTCAGATCGAGCGAAATTCCAGGCCGTCACATATATATTATAATATAAATGTGTCTATAACTGTACTATTCTATACTACATCACATACAAAGATAAATATTTAAATTGTATAAAACACTATTGCACATAATTTACAATTCAAACTGTATTTTTATTCAAAAGAATATTTTATTTCAAAATTTAAATAGTATAAATTTCTATCTCCACTATTTATACATCTCACTGCAATACAAGACATTCAATTTCATTTATTACATTGCTCCACACTACAACACTCAGTCACTCATTTTCATATACAGACTTGGTACATATTCAATCTCTCATATACACCACTCTATCATACTCATTTACTCAGTACATACTCATTTACATACTGACACTCTCACTTGTCTTCAGTCCGCTTCGTAGTCAGTCCATTCATCTGCATACCTGTCATAGAAACACACAGAGTAAACTGGAAAAAAATAAATTTAAATTTTAGCAGATATAAATTAATTTTAATTTTTATTTGCCTCATAATTTTGGTGTATTTCTCATTATATTTTTTGATTTGGTCTAATGCGTACCAGTACACACGCACGCCCGATGGGCGTGTGCATAAATGTATTTGACCAAAGTATGTCTTCATTTTCTATACTTGTACAATGTTGAATTCTGTAATTTCGTAATACTTTACTGTTCCATTATGATATCAAGTTCTTTAAACAAACATCCTACAGCATCGTCAAACGTGCAGTGCAATCACCGAAACTGTGAAAATTACCACCTACTATTCACAACTTGTTGAATGTACCTCGACAACTGAACGCAACTGCAAATTCCAACCATAAATTTATGCAGTCGAAGAATGAATTCAGAAAAAAGCAAGTGTGTGTACATTAGCATCATTAAGAAGGGCAATGGAGTTAGTAACATATTCAGTACTCCAGTTGTGTATGCAGTACTTAATTTAAAATTTAGAACAGAATAGTACAACATAATGTACGAAAGTGGGCTACCCAAGCAGGCATACAACAATCTGTATTTAATTTGTGCCTCCAGTTCACAACGCCTGAAGTCCTGATCAGATTAAAAAACGCACGTAAATGGAAATATAAATGTGTAAAGTAAAACAACCAAAATAGATCTGAAGCATATGCAGCATATATAAACGTTAAATGAAATTAAAAAACGATTAGAAGATTAGAAGTCGTTCCAGCTGAAATTACAGCACTGGTTTATTACAAATATATATGCAGAAAGGAACGACAATTAAGGAATAAAACAAAGACATAAATTTTGTGGACAAAAGTAGTGGAGACAAATGAAAAAATTGGAAACAAATATTGGATTCTTAAATCAGTAGAGGTAATTTTAGTGCGGACGATTTGCTTCTAATTCTGCAAGAATCCTGCCAATTTCTGGAAGCTGAAAGGAAAAGAAGAAATGTGATGGACATAGTAGAACGATTCGAAAAACAAAATCACGTGTGTGTAAATACACATAGACATTTATACATACACATGTGTTTATATGTATATTAAAAAAATGTAGGAGTGAAAGCATATGACTTCAGGATTGTTATAGGAAGCATCCCAGTATGAGTAGTCATTGTTGTGCACATTTTCATCGGTAACGGAAATCGATGGATGAACGATATCGTTCAAAATAGTAACATTTTGGGGTTGAAATCAAATCGTGGACGTTGAGACATCTTGTATGACAGTGGTAAATCTGTTAAGTGTTTGATGTTTTGTAGAATTATTAAGGGATGAGGAGGAGAGTTATTAGAGAGGAACAATTGCAATTTTTATTGTTACAAAACATGATACAAAGAGCACATATATATAGTGCTATGAGCCCAACGGCTAGTACAAAGTATACCAAATATGTATGAGCCTAACGGCTAGTATTAAATATAACAAGTATGCGTGAGCCTAACGGCTGGTAGATAATGACAAAGCATGCTAAATATGATAAAAACGTGTTCACACTCTAACGGCTCTATTGTAACGGCTCTATTATCTTCATTATGCCCCCTCAGTTCGAACTAGGGTTTCCTTGCTCATTCTGGCTTCCGCCTGCACTGATAACGCGAAGTTCCTCTCTCATTCTGATAAAATTTTTGGTCGAAAGGGCCTTTGTGAGAGCATATACTCTCTGATAGTATGCGGGCACATGACATATTGCAAGTCTTCCTGATTGCGTTCTTTCTCTCACAAAGTGGAGATCAATTTCAAGATGTTTCGTCCTTGAATGTTGAATGGGGTTTAGAGATAAAGATACTGTGCTCTTATTATCGCACCAAATGACCAGCTTTCATCTCGGAGTGAAACCAAGCTCCTCCATCAGTGATTCTATCCACATGATTTCGCCTGTAGCGCTTGCCTATGCACGGTACTCAGCCTCTGTTCTAGATCTTGATGTGGTCTGTTGTTTCTTCGTACACCAGGAAATGATATTGGAACCGAGGTAAACGCAGTATCCTGAGACTAACTTTCGATCGTCAATATCGTTGGACCAATCGGCATCGCTAAAGCACTGTAAGTTAAGTTCCTTTTCTGAATTTAGGCGTATGCCGTAATGTTTTGTGCCTTGTAATTATCGTAACAATCTCTTTAATGCCATCCAATGTTCTGATAAAGGGTTCTGCATGTATTGACTGAGTTTATTGACGCTGTAGCATATGTCTGGTCGAGTAATGGTTGCGTATTGTAACGCTCCTATAATGCTTCTATATTGTTTGGTAATGTCTTAGTATTTCAGTGATATAATTTTGTTGAGATAATATTAATTCACCATTGTTTTTCCTAATCACTTGTATTCCAAGAAAATTTTTTAGTTCCCCCAAGTCTTTAATGGCGAAATTTTGATCCAGCTTGTGTACGATTCTGTTTATTTCTTCGCTGTTGTCCCCTGTTATTAGCATGTCGTCAACGTATACTAGAATGAACACAGTTCCATGTATGCCCTTCTTCATATATAGAGAATTGTACGATTTAACTTGTGAGAAACCCATGTTAGACAAAGTTGACTTTAGCTTTTCATACCAAGCTCTCAAAGCTTGTTTTAAGCCATATATTGCTTTGTGTAGTTTGCATACTTTATCACCAGTACCATATCCTTCAGGCTGTTGCATGTATACCTCTTCAGTCAATTCCCCATTCAAAAAAGCATTGTTGACATCCAGTTGCCTCACATTCCATCCTTTGTTTAGAGCAATGGTTAGTATAATTCTGATGGTCGTGGGTTTTATGACTGGGGAAAAAGTTTCATTGAAAACAAAACCAAATTGTTGCGCGTAACCTTTTGCAACCAGTCTGGCCTTGTATTTGTCAATAGGTTCATGTTCTTTTCTTTTTATTTTGTATGTCCACCTACAACCAATCACATTTTTGTGTTTCTGTTGAGTCACTAAGCTCCAAGTGTTGTTTTTTATGAGAGCTTTATATATAGTGTCCATTGTCTCCTTCCATTTGTTTGATCTTATAGCCTGAGTGAAATTCAATGGTTCGATCTCACTGGCAAAAATATTATATACTTTGGGTTTGAAGATTCCTCTCTTTGACCTGGTGATCATGTGATGTCCAGTTGATTGTGGTGGTGTTTGCTGCTATGTATCATTGCTGCTGGTAGTGTCAACATGGTTGTTGTTTTCTGTATCTTCACTATGTTGCATGTTTTGATGTATGTTTGTATCTTCTGAGTCATTGTGTGTCTCATTGGTTTGCTCATTTGTTCAATCCATAGTTTCTTCCTGGGTGTTTAAATTGCTTGTACGTTGTTGCTCTTCATTTCTATCAATTGAAGGTGGTTCAGTAATGAATGGCTCGAACCGTATGTTATTGTTTATGCTTTGTTCCCCATCCTTTTTGCCGATTTGCTTTTCTGCATAAGGAAACTTGTTTTCATCAAATATCACATGTCTAGAAATATATATTTTTCCATTTTTGTCCATGCACTTATAACCTTTTTGGTTTTGTGAATACTCGATGAATGTGCATGGGCTTGATCTCATACTTAGTTTATGATTGTTATAATCTCTCAAACATGGAAAACATAGACACCCATAGGCTTTCAGAAAACCATATTCTGGTCTAACACTGTATATCATTTCATGAGGGCTTTTATTGTTTAAAACTTTGGTTGGCAACTTGTTAATGAGGAATACAGGTGTGTAGAAAGCTTCATTCCAATATTTCATGGGTAATGAGCTTTGTGATAACAAAGTTAGACCAGTCTCTACTATGTGTCGATGTTTTCTTTCGACTAAACCGTTTTGTTCGGACGTATGCGGGCAAGTTAATCTATGTTTGATCCCTCTTTTGCGAAAGTAATTAGTTAGAGGTTTACACTTAGCTCCCCCATCTGTCTGAACAACCTTAACAGTACTGTTCATTTGTTTTTCGACATGAGTTATAAATTGCATAACTGTATTGCAAACTTCTGATTTAGTTTTCAGCATGTATATCCAAGTATATCTAGAATAAGCATCCACAAAAGAAAGATAATACCTGTGTCCCTGATATGAATTTAGAGGCGCGGGTCCCCATAAGTCAGCGGCTATAAGTTCCAGTGGCTCATTATAGTTGGTTTCAGAATCACTAAAAGGGAGCTTGTGGCTCTTGCCGAGTTGGCAGTGCGTGCATGTGTGTTTGATAGGTACATTTTTATAATGAATGTTATTATTACGTAGAACAGTCTTAACAGTTTCCAGATTAGGATGTCCTAATTTTACATGCCAAGAATTAATCACGTTACATTCACTGCTATTATTGTCATAATCAACGTTATTGCAACTATTCCTAATACAGTCATTGTCACTACTAGCATCTATATTATTGTACCAGAATTCTCCACTTGAGTTTGCAGTCTTGAATTTGTATAAACCATCGTATAGGTTACCTCGAAGTAATATTTCATGATTTAGGGAATCTTTAACTAAACAAAACTTAGGATGAAATTCAAATTAAACATTATTGTCGTTGGCAAATTTTGATACACTTAACAAATTTTTATTAATCTTAGGTACCCTAAGAAGATTGTTTAATTTGAGTTGTCTTTTCCCAAAAATAATCCCTTTGCCTATGTGTGTGATACTAGCAGTACTACCATTACCCATATGAAAATTTCTCATACCTGAGTAATTTCTGCTCCCAATGTTTAAATTTTGAAGATTTCTAGTTATGTGGTGAGTTGCTCCTGAGTCAGGGTACCATTCTTCGAAGCCATTATCTTCATTTTTTACTTCATCATCATCTGCAACATTATGTCTTCGATTTCCATTATTATTATTTTGAGTTGAATTCCACGTTGTTGCCATATTTGCTTGTGCTCTTCTTTGTGAAGAGTAATTTTGGCTTGCCTGTGGTCTACCTATGTCTGAATTATACCTGAAGTAACATTTGTTCGCCATGTGACCAAACTTTTGGCATATTTGACATTTCACACGATAGTTGTTGTTATCTCCTTGTATCTGCTTATTTCTGACTGTGGTATAATTGGCAGAGAACTTATTTTGTGCTGTTTTTCTTTGGTCGATTCTGCCTTCATGAGCAAGGAGTGTTGATCGAACGAACTGTAAATCAGGTAAGGTTTGTTGTGTGGCTAGCACGGTTACTAGAGATTCGTATTCTTCATCTAATCCACCAATAATAAATAGGATTTTCTCATTGTCGCTGATCTTATGGCCAACAGCATTTAGTTTGTCACACAGATTTTTAATTTTTCCTAAGTATTCTTTCATGCTTGCCTCCTTTTTTCTAGAATTTTGTAATTCCCTTCTATATTGCATGATTCTAGGAGCTGATTGTGAACTAAAAATTTGTTCAACTGTTTTCCATATTTCATAAGACGTGCTACATCCAACTATTTGTGATAATAAATTCGAACTTACTGACGATAGGAGCCATGAGGAGAGGAGGCTGTGTTGTTTTTGAAACTTTGTGTAGTCTGTGTTAGGCACAATTTCTCCTTCCGAATTGGTTATCGTCGCTGGTGGGACTGTTATTGTCCCATTAATGTACTGCAGTAAATCATACCCTCTTAAAGCGATCTCTACTTGATATTTCCATAGAATGTAATTGTCTTCGTCTAGAGATGTGGTGATAATTTGGCTTTTTGGTTTAATCAGGTCATAATGGTTAGGTGGAGCGCTGTACCCCATACTTCCTGAAACATCGGAGGTTACTTCATTGTTGTTGGCCATAAAACAAAAACAACTTTGTGTGATACTGCAAAGGACAAATATGCACAAGGCAAACCCATTACCTATGCCTATGATTAGTGACCTAAGACTATCTAAGCATAAAGGAGTAGCTATCGACAATGCCAAACAATATAGAAGCATAATAGGAGCGTTACAATACGCAACTATTACTCGACCAGACATATGCTACAGCGTCAATAAACTCAGTCAATACATGCAGAACCCTTTATCAGAACATTTGATGGCATTAAAGATGACTGTATTAGGAATAGTTGCAATAACGTTGATTATGACAATAATAGCAATGAATGTAACGTGATTAATTCTTGGCATGTAAAATTAGGACATCCTAATCTGGAAACTGTTAAGACTGTTCTTATAATAACATTCATTATAAAAATGTACCTATCAAACACACATGCACGCACTGCCAACTCGGCAAGAGCCACAAGCTCCCTTTTAGTGATTCTGAAACAGCGGAGGTTACTTCATTGTTGTTGGCCATAAAACAAAAACAACTTTCTGCTTGATGATTAAGCCTTTCGGTACTGTGCTCTGATACCATATTAAGGGATGAGGAGGAGAGTTATTAGAGAGGAACAATTGCAATTTTTATTGATACAAAACATGATACAAAGAGCACATATATATAGTGCTATGAGCCCAACGGCTAGTACAAAGTATACCAAATATGTATGAGCCTAACGGCTAGTATTAAATATAACAAGTATGCGTGAGCCTAACGGCTGGTAGATAATGACAAAGCATGCTAAATATGATAAAAACGTGTTCACACTCTAACGGCTCTATTGTAACGGCTCTATTATCTTCATTAAGAATGTATGCTTATATGTTTCCCCTTATCGACGGAAGAAGATACATTTGTTTCTTTAACGTGCGTTGAACATTTAGGCTGCATAAATTAGTACAAAAGTTAAAAGCTGGTATGTGTAGTAGCATAATTTAGCAAAAGATAGAAAAAATAGTAGTATGAAGTAACGGTTGGATGTATGAAAAAATGAGTACCTTTGTCATTATTGTGTGGACGGTAGAAAATTGTTTAGAGGAGAATTAGTTAGATGAGTAAATTGAAGCATGGAAGGAGATTTAAATAGACGTATAAGGAAACAGGGAGTGTATGTTGTTGTAAAAAGGAGCTAGAAAGGTGGAGAATAAGGAGAAGTAAAAAATTGTAAATCAGATCATGACTTTGTGCACTTAAAAAAAAGCATAGAATTTTAAAAAAGAAAAAAAGGTGTCCAAAGGAATTGGTGCAATGAAACATGGAAACTTGTTGTATCATGATGAGTCATGAAACTGGGAAATGTGCTGTACTTTTAATAATATGAGTAAAATATTGTCATGTTAAAAACGCCTGGCAATAGAATTGTGGTAGGAAAAAAAATATGGTGTTGCATGTTGTATGTTGTATGGTAACAGTAGTGCTAGGCTAATTATGGAACATTGTGATGGTAAAAGTTTAATTATTTTTTGGTTTAAGTATCACATCATTTGTCAAATGGTTAGGAATGGAAAAAAGGAGTAAAACCAAAAAAAAAATTTGCCAAATTCCTGGTAACATGTTCCAATGATAGTGCATATTGTTTCACTTCTCCTTTATCCGGGCTTGAGATTGGCATCTACACAAATGAAATATCGTGAATGGCGAAGTTGAAGACTTGGTAAGGGATTTTAAGACCTGTTGGTAGGATGGCAATAAGCATGACATGATATGGGAAAGTTGGTGTAGGCGGTAGAGTGGGGGTTTGGCTGAAGCGGGTCTAGTTTTATTGGGTGAAAGATATCTAATTGAGACTTGATTACAATATAGAATAAGGTGAATTCGGTGGTGACAATTAGCTGAGTTAGGAAGTTAGAGGCTATGTTTATTATTTCCATCCCACTATTGTTTATTTTATGTTGTTAATAATTTTTATTTTTAATATAGTGATGTTGGATAGTTAATAGATGTAATGTTAAGCAGGTTTGGTTAATTTAAGGTCAAAAAAACCCTTGGTTGTAGCTATATAGTTAGTGCAAGTTTAGTTAATAATTTGAGAACATGTTGACAAAACATCCGTGTAAACCACATTCTTGTATGCGTACCTGTTCTTCGTTGAAGATTTCCATTTTGTACCAAAATTTTAGTCGTTTTACATGATTCTTCCCTAGATAAAGCAACATAAAGCCGACCGAGAGTGAAAACGTGGTCTGAAAGATAAATGCCTGCATGGGGAATGGTTTGGCCTTATGATTTGTTAATAGTTAGAGCGAAAGCAAGTCGTATTGGGTATTGTTTAACGTTAATGTTGAAAGGTAGAATTAAGTTTTCGAATGGTTTCAACGGTATCGTGGAATAAAGACTCTTGTACCCTTAAAATGACTGAAAGAAATTTCTGTATCAATAACGTTTCTACAGAACGATTGATATATTAATCTCATACTATTACATAATCCAATTCTTGGATCTAACTTTAGCAGTAACATAATTGGAGAACCATTCTTAAGAATTAATTTATGTGGTGGCATACTTCCTGGAGTAAAGGAGTTTAAAAACTCTGGTTGGTATAAGTTAGTTGCATCGTCCTCTACTCTGTCAAAAGAATAATAAATGTGTTCATCACCGGGGAATTCTTTGATTATCATGTTGTTAATTTGATCAGCTATTTCATTTTTAGGGGTTAAAATTGCTCTTTTTAAGATATAGTTTGTGTAACTAAGATTATCAACTAGGGAGTTGTACACTTGGTGAATTAAAGAGTACAAAGAATTTGTATCAGTCCATTGCTCGACAATATCATCAGGCAATCTAATCATATCTTCGTGTATGGTTTTTTCAGTTCCATTACCAATTCATAGAATAAAATCAGCGTATGATTTATCACTTCGTGCTCTCATATTTTCAGTTAAATGGAAAACTCGAATGTACGACCACAAATGAGAGCGAAGTAAACGTGCATCAGTAGTTTGAGCTCTAGTTGCTCCTTGGACAACGGGAAAACCTGTCGAAAATCTCCACCTAAGATGACATTTTTCCCCTCCAAACAGAACATCAATAGAGGTTAAATCTCTTAATGTTCTGTCCAAAGCCTCAAATGCGTGTCGGTGAGCCATCATTGCTTCATCCCATAGTAAAACAGATGATGCGCGTAATAATTTCATAGTATCAGATTGCGTTGAAATATGGTAGGTGGATGAAGATTCTAAGTTAAAAGGAATCTAAAAACGCGAGTGAGCAATCGTACCATCGAGTAAAGCAATAGAAGCTATCCCAGAAGTGGTGGTTGCATTTGCAATATTACCTTGATTTCGTAGATGAGCTAGAACCGCTTTGTATAAAAAGTTTTCCCTGTACCTCCAGGACCATCGATGAAGTTAATGGAGGAGCTTTTAGAATTAACAGAAAGCATAATCATATAAAGTCTTGCTTTTGTTCGATGTTTAAATTGTTTACTAATTGCAAATCATCGACAGATATATGTGTGGATTGCTTTTCTAAAATAAGTGTTGAAATAGTGTCATTATGAATAGAATGTAGAGAGGTATGAAGTAAATCGTATTCGAAAATGGTTTTGTAATATTGTTTAAGAAGATTATTAAGATCAACAAGACATTTGACAATTAAAAATGAAGTTGGAAGAGAGGTAGAAGATGTAGATGGATAATCTTCTGTTAGAAAAGGCCAAAATTGTTCCCATAAACCTCAATCAGAGCATGAATCGTAGTATACTAAAATAGTAACAAATAAACGTCATAGTGCCACGGGTATATGGGTAGTTGAAGCTTCAGTCAAACAATATGCAATACTATTATCAATTTTGAGTAGTCCTCTACACTCGGCTGCTTCTTTAAATGTGGCATAAAGTGTTCCGTTAATAGTACATAAGTTATCGAAAGACAGAGGACCTCGCACATGGTTTTAAAATAGGCATAAGTAGTAGTGATCACCTTCAGTTGGAGATACCGTATAAATACGACCAATTACTTTACAATTATTTTGCCTAGGTATCCATTCTTTTCGCTTAGATTCCCACCAAAAATGTTCCGGAAATTCTTGGTGCAGATATTGTCGTGCTGCCTCATTATGTATGTTGTGTCTAAAAAATTCTGTGAGCATAGTTTTAGATCTATCTTCATAGTTAAGATGGAGTGTAAGGTTTCGGATGGTTGAAAATGAAGTTGTTCCATGTTAGGAAGATGTATTTGTTATGCTATAATTGATGGAGACATGTTGCTAAGTTGGAACTGAAATATTCTCCATAGTGATTCAGGTGCACAAATCCATCTAGCATTAACAAATTGAGAAATTTCATCATTCTCGTTTGATGTAGAAGATAATTCTAAGGAGAAGCTATCTGATCCTTTATAAACGTATTTGTATAAATATTTGACATGTTTAATACTGGAGCAAATCACAATGTTTATATGAAAATCGTATTTAAGCAGTAAATAAGGAATATATAGAACATCCCAACGATTGGCAATCATGGTATCAGTTGGCTGATTTTGTAAAGGAATACCACGTCTTTTATAAATGGGGTAGGAGTCACGTCCTTTTAAAGTAAAAGGCGCGAATGGTTTAGAAAAAACTTTTTTACAATTATCGTCGTGCATGCAGGTGGCTTTGGGATTGAACTTACCTCAAGGATGATGAATCATATGTTTGATGACAACGTATACAAATCAAGTTCTAAATCTTTGTTCGGTATTTCCGCTCTAACCATTGAATCGTAATTGTTGGGGCTATTAAGTTTGTCGGTTTCATGAAGAATAATTAGGATATGTGAGTGTGGCAATCCCCTTTTTTGGAACTCAATTACATGAACATGTGCGATGACTTTACCTAGAACATGCTTGTCAAATAAATCTTGTTTAAGCTGTTCTAGCTTTGCATGGAAAACTCGAGTGGTTAAACCGGGCAATCAAATGGTTGTTGGAAAGGTAGAAATTCTTGTGTTATTTCTACTCAGTTTGGATTACATGTTACAGTAATAAATAAGTCGGGTTGGCCATACCTTCGTACAATAGCTATTGCATCATGGTATCGTTGGTGCATGTCGCGAGGACTTCCAATATGAGATGCAAGCAGTGCCTTTCGAACCCCAACATTTCCTGTAAGTAGTAAAACTGATTAAAAAGAAGAAAAAGAGAGAGTAACATTATACAAAAATTGATGCATAAGACAGGAAACTGCTTACCGCCACTTGTCTCCCCTGTTGCAAGACCATCCTGTAGTCCTTGGTATAGATTAGCTCGAATAGTATTTGATGGTCTCGAATACAACGAATTCGCATGGTTTCAATTTTGATAAAAGTATCAACAACAAATTATTGGAGCAAATGACCACCATGCAGTAAAAGAGGTATTGCAGAAGGCCGTATTTAGTTGGGAAAAATATGTGTGTGAAGTAAAGATAAGTTGAAAAACATGTATGGTATGTGGACATAAATAGTGTGGTATGTGTAAGGAAAAAGGATGTAGTGGGTGTACAATAAATTACCCGTAGCATAATGATAATAGTAAGCTCTATAGCTAATTTCGTTTTGTTCGGAATTATGGAAGTGTATATCCTATCCTTGTTCACCACGTGGAAGTAAAAGTGGGGATTGAAGTGGCTCGTAAAATCCTATAGTATCAGGAACTCGTTGCAGACTTCATAATCTTGTTTGAACTATAGTATCCCGTTCAGTTACATCTTCTGAATTGTTGTCTCCATTTCCAACAACGATACCTGCAACCTGAGATGCAGTTGGCAGAAGATGAGGATGTCGATTGCCCGTAACTTCCTTTATTATAAGTTTGCATTCCTACACATTAGGACGTCGGCCTAGATGTCTTAGTACATGAGCATACGGATTGTAAGTATCCAAAATATCCTTTAGTATTTGTAGTATGTCATGCCGTAACGCTGGACTGTCTTGTTGTTGACTTTCAATCTCATGATCTGTTCCATAGATGCAAAGTTGCAGATATCTCGGTCTGTTCATAGGGATAGGAAAAATACTTCCAATGGAATGGTAGATAGAACCTTGTGCACGATAAGTGTAGATTCCATCGCGTGCGTTTGCTAAGTTTTGGTCAGTGTTGGCACCGATGGAAGTAAAAGCAAAAAGCGTTATTATAAGATCTTATGTTTGTATGAAAATGCGAACCGCGTTCTCCAGCAGCAGTGAATAAATTAAGTAATTCCGTTGGTGACGTAGGGTGTTGAATGTCAATTTTCCCGTTCCAGCAACAGTTCCCACTTATTACATGGAAAAACAATTTTTCATTGCATGACTGACAGTAAGTGGGTTGGGGGAGCATATGACTGAAAAAATATTTAGAGACAGTAAAATTTCTACCACACTTATAACATGTTGGAATGGGAGATTGAGCAGTCGATTGGGGTTGGGGTAATGGTGTAGATGATGCTACAATTGTAAAAAAAAAGGTTTATTGAGAAGGGCATAGCAAGCAGTAGTCGAAGAGCGGAAAGTTGGTGAAAATTACCTGTAATAGCAGTAGCAGAAGGTAGTACTTGGTTAATTGCGTATGACATTGTCGTTGTATAGGTAATTGTGAAGTGACCTACGAAGAAAAATGAAGTCCGAATTACAGAAGAAAGCTTTGGAGTGTCCTGAATTGGATGTAGATGAGCTGTAGGAGAGAAATGCAAAGCAGTAAAAGGTTAGTGTGCAGCAATTTTTGGGAGAGGAAAAGTTGGTAGAAATTGGTATGTGCAGTTTTTTCGATATAAAAATTTAAAAAACATATCGGATGTTGTAGAAGTTGATGTTGGTTTGAAATAAAATAATTAACAAATATTGTGTCAAACCATTGAATAAAGTTTACATAGCTTATCAATGGTTTGGACTGTAAAAAAGTGTAAAACAATTTTTTACATGCTAAGATGTGGTGCCTTAGATGTATTATTGAAGTTGAGCAAATAAAACATGAACGACTTCAGGTTGATTCTTGGTCTCAAACAATAGGCACAAAGTTAAGGAAAACATGTTTTAAAAGATTTGTAAGTCCAAAGTATAGGTAAGAACAAAATTTGTTTCTTATCTGCAATTGCATTGTACCATGAGGATTGAGAAAAATATGCATACAGCAAGGACAAATGCAAGAGGGTGAATCAATAATCTTAGAAATGTCAATATGATTCATTTAAATGCAGCTACCTCGTAGTTAGTGTTAAGTAACGGGGCCAAAAATTCATAGTTGTAATATTGTGAATTCATATGATAGATAAATTAATTTGAGCAACCATGTTAGGAAGTAGTAGTTATATGGCAAAGAGTACTATGTCATTAATTTTCATGCCTAATTTGTGTAGTAAATTATAAGGGAATGTCAGTTTGAAGTAAGAAATTGAAATAAAAATGGAAAATGTTTCAATTACCTGTACAAAGTTTAAAGGAGTAAACTATAATAAAATCAACAACGTATTAGTAAATAGTTATATAATTGTGATTGAATGGAAAAAAATTAGAGCACAAATTAAGTGAAATTGTATTTTTTCCGCTGGCAAATACAAAAGTAAGTGAAGTATCTTATAATTTGTTAGAATCATGTACCTTAATCAGATGTATGATGTAAAAAAAAAAATCTCCACTTTGTATCTTTTGGTAAAAAAAATTACGTTAACCGAATTTAGAAGTCTAGCTGTAGTAAACACATTCGTTCAAAAGTTAAATGCCTTATTCATGACAGTTTAATTATAGAGAAATGCTAAGCACACTCTCCCTTAGGGAGAGTAAGCTTATACTTGCCACCTGATTGGTGGAAATAGGTTGGCAATTATTAATATCATGCAACTAATGATAGATGGCAACTCATTTCCACCAATCAGGTGGCAAGTATAAGCTCACTCTCCCTAAGGGAGAGTGTGCTTAGCATTTCTCTTAATTATAACCTGCCGAGTTAATAAATAGTGGGATTCAAATAATAACCAAGTATGTGAAGTCAGCAGTGTTCGTAGTAAATGTAAGTTAGTAGTAGCAGCCATAAAAAGGAACTAAGGTAAAAAAATGAGGAAAAAATATTTGATATATGAAGCAGGCCATCATTTTCAGTTTAATTGAGGTAAATGGATGCTAAACAAAATGACATATACAATGAAAATCTGAATATATGTACATTTGTGGCAAAATTGAGTACATGTACATTTGTGTCAATGTAAGCAAAAGAATGCTCATAAATAGGAAATTAAATGGTCCGTATGTGTGGAGAAATTTTGTCCAGTAAATAACGGGAAGCAAAAAAAAAAAGGACAGCTACGATTGGTGGTAAAAATCATAAGTAGAAATATATTTATATTTATACATAATTAATGAATATATGTAGCCCAGTGGTTGGCATGATACGGAAGGTGTTGTAAAAAGAGGTAATTAATTTTTTCTAACAACCCGGAAAATCTGGGCCAGTTTAAAATTTTTATTTTGGCGATTTTAGCGAATTTTGATTATTTAAAATGGATTATTTTAAATAAAATCGACGAAAATTTATTTTGAATATAATTCGAACGTATATATTATACGCGTCGTCGTTAGAATATAAATATTTATATATAATTATAAATAGAATTGAAAATGGCGCGGTAGTTCGATAATTCGATTTCAAACTTCAATTGAATGTACCGGGTGCAAAATAATCCGGATTTTAGTGAAACCAAAAATGGTAGGATCTAATTGATAATATCTTTCTATCGAATCCAAAAAAAATCAAGATTTCATAGCGGGAATCAAAAGATATGTCCAGTTGAAAATTCTGAATAGTCGCTATGGAATTCAGGCCCTTAAAAATGGACATTTTGCAAATGACCTCGAATTTCGACGAAACCAGTTTTGTTGGGTCCGTGATGTCAAGTTATTGCTAGATTCCAAATTTCATAAATTTTCGAATCAATATGTGAGCGTGGCAAAGGAAAACGCGTTTGACCGGTTTCAGTTGATTTTAATCGACTGGAAATTGGCCATTTTTCAAACGGTCTCAGAATTCGACGAAACTAGTTTTGTTAGGACCGTATCGTCAATACGAAGCTAGAAAATATTTTTATTGAATTTTTAGAGTTAGTATGTAACCCCGGTAATGTGAAATGTACGTTTAAAATTCAATATAGTGATTTAAATGTAAATTCAACTGAAACTAATCGAAACGATCAAATCAGCTTGCGATACATATCCCATTGTGTTCGGAATGGGGGGAGAACGCTATGGACGACAGGCGGTGGGCCTCGTTTAGAGGTCGTTTGTGAAAGTCAACTTTTTAGCGGTTAAAATAATTAAATAATAAAAAAAAACCCCTTTTCTCCTATCTTCTGGCCCCCCCCCCCCGATTGAATTCAGTAGAAAAAAAAAAGCAAACAAAACCTAAAAGTAAATCGCAGCCGCCCGGATCGAGGTTCAGCCCTCCACCTCGTCGCGCAACCCCCTCCCCCTCCTCGCCGATCACCAGAGCCCCTTCCTCCCCTTCGCTGCTTCTTCGACGCAGACCATCGCGCCCTAAACTCCCGTCAGCCGCGCCTCACCGCCAATGCCCAGGATCGAACCACCTGTCCACCGCCACTTGCCCTCCGACGAACCGCTCTGACCCCACGCCATCCTCCCCGACCGCCACCTCCGTTGTAGGCACCCCCCCTCTGTAAGTTTTGTTTTAATTTATTTATTTTTATTTTTATTTTATTTTGTTTAAGAGGAAAAACAGAAAACTGATTTTGTTTTAAAACAGAAAACTGATTTTGTTTTAAAATAGAAAACTGATTTTGTTCTTAAAACAGAAAACTGATTTTGTTTTAAAATAGAAAACTGATTTTGTTCTTAAAATAGAAAACTGATTTTGTTTTTAAAGTTAAAAATTGTTTTTTTAATGAGTTAAAACTGTTTTTTTAATGAGTTAAAACTTTTTTTTTAATGAGTTAAAACTGTTTTTTTAATGAGTTAAAACTGTTTTTTTAATGAGTTAAAACTGTTTTTTTAATGAGTTAAAACATTTTTTTTAATGAGTTAAAACTGTTTTTTTTTAATGAGTTAAAACTGAAATTTTTATAAAAGTAAAAACTGTTTTTTTTAATGAATAAAAACTGATTTAAAAGAGAAAATAAAAACTGATTTTATTTTAAGGTTTAAATAGAAAAGGTTTAAACTTTAAATAGAAAAGGTTTAAACTTTAAAAAGAAAATGGTTTGAACTTTAAAAAGATTTGATCTTTAAAATAGAAAAGCAAAAAGGCGAGATTTTTGTTTAGAAGAAAAAGTAGGATTTTTAAAAATAGAAAAGACTTTATTTTTTTTTATAAAAGCGAAAACTTTATTTTTTATAAAGGCGAAAACCTTATTGTTAAAAATGTGATTTTTATATATTGAATAGCGAACTAAAAATTCGATTTTTATATATTGAATAGCGAACTAAAAATTCGATTTTTATATATTGAATAGCGAACTAAAAATTCAATTTTTATATATTGAATAGCGAACTAAAAATTCGATTTTTATATATTGAATAGCGAACTAAAAATTCGATTTTTATATATTGAATAGCGAACTAAAAATTCGATTTTTATATATTGAATAGCGAACTAAAAATTCGATTTTTATATATTGAATAGCGAACTAAAAATTCGATTTTTATATATTGAATAGCGAACTAAAAATTCGATTTTTATATATTGAATAGCGAACTAAAAATTCGATTTTTATATATTGAATAGCGAACTAAAAATTCGATTTTTATATATTGAATAGCGAAGTAAAATTCGATTTTTACATAGGTAGTGAAAGCGGGCAACGAAAGCGACAAAAAGGCGAGATTGGCGAAGTCTTCTATAAATGAAGAGTCAAGATGATTGGATAGCTATTTGTGAGAATTTCTCACCTTTCAAATTCTTTTTCTAGTTATATATATATATACTAGGATGCAGACGGTGCTTATTAGAAGCACCCGACACCCGTCCACATACCATGGACTTGTTTGTTTGGTTGTGTAGTTGGTTAGATTAGTTGATTTGGATTTGATTGATTGGTTGAATTGGAAATTGATTAAAATTGATATGTGAATGGCGTGGGCCTTCACTAGACCGGGGATAAGGCTAGGCCTCGTCCCGTTTCTAGTATCGTGCCGTTATGCCGCCGAAATTTTCTAAAATATGTTAGAAAAATGAAAATATCATTTTATTTAAATAATGAACTGAATAGAAATTCATATGTTAGAATAAAATGTTTTATCGTTAAAATATATAATTTTTAACGTGAAGTGAATAGAATAAAATATTCATTTACAAACCGGACGGTTTGTTTATGTACACTGATTTGACTGACATTGATTGGGTCGATAAATTTTACACATCGCCCAACTGCACAAATAAAATCTGTGTTTGATTGTTTGAAACCCCACACGGGTGTTGGGATGAAATTTGAGGTTCACTCATCCTGATTGATTGAATATGTCGATCGATTGATTGACAGGCTGTTATAAGCGTTAGATATCTATATTTGATGCTTATACAGTGTAGTGCACTTTGGTTGATGGTTGATTATTTTTCCATGCTATGATATACATGTGTTGTATGAAAATCCATATAATTAACTTTATATGGTAATTGATTGGGTCTCATTCCAATTTGAAAAATAAAGAATATTATAAAATAAAAGTTCATGTGTTGACAGTACTCATTCATTGAGATTGGTCATGTGTTGAACGAAATATTTTAATATTAAAATTTACATCTTTATCGATATAAAATAAAAGTTCATGTGTTGACAGTACTCATTCATTGAGATTGGTCATGTGTTGAACGAAATATTTTGATAATAACAACTATTTTGAAAATAGAAATTTATGAAGCCGTGTTGATTAGATTGACGCCATTTTGACGGGAACGATATTTATATCGGTTTTAAACGATTTCGAAATGAATTGAATTGAAACCGAATTCAAAATGAATTGAAAACGATTTCGAAATGAATTGAATTGAAACCGAATTCAAAATGAATTGAAAACGATTTCGAAATGAAATGAATTGAAAACGATTTCGAAATGAATTGAATTGAAAACGATTTCGAAATGAATTGAATTGAAAACGATTTCGAAATGAATTGAATTGAAACCGAATTCAAAATGAATTGAAAACGATTTCGAAATGAATTGAATTGAAAACGATTTCGAAATGAATTGAATTGAAAACGATTTCGAAATGAATTGAATTGAAACCGAATTCAAAATGAATTGAAAACGATTTCGAAATGAATTGAATTGAAACCGAATTCAAAATGAATTGAAAACGATTTCGAAATGAATTGAATTGAAAACGATTTCGAAATGAATTGAATTGAAAACGATTTCGAAATGAATTGAATTGAAACCGAATTCAAAATGAATTGAAAACGATTTCGAAATGAATTGAATTGAAAACGAATTCAAAATGAATTGAAAACGATTTCGAAATGAATTGAATTGAAAACGAATTCAAATGGAATTGAAAGCGAATTGAAATGAATTCAAATTGAATTGAAATTCGAATTGAATAGAAATGAATTTTGAAACGAATTTATAAAGAAGAATTCAATTTTGATTTGAATTGAAATGGAAGTTGAAATTGCTTTTGAAACGAATTTAAAACTATTTATATAATTCGTTTTAAATAGAAATCGACGAAATATATATTATATATATTATATATATAATATAATGGCCTGAATAGAACGCGCCGCGCCGCGGCAGTTCGTGAATTTCGACCATTTATTTCAAACGGGCATTACGGGAGATCCGACCGTCGGATTCTCCTAAAACCGGAACCGTTGGGTTCGTATCGAAAAGAGCTTTCTAACGAATATTAGAAATTTGAAATCTAACGGTTGGATTTGGAATTATGTCCAAATCAAATTCGAAAAAGGTCGCTGTAAGTGCAGTTCGATGGCCATTGATGGAAATCGACCGTACGGGCCTTGATAAAATTATTAAAAATAGTAATAATTTATGTAAAATCATAAGAAATGATTTAGAAAGAATTGGGATGAAAAACTCCCTATTTGAAAAGATAAAAATAGATTTTTATCGAAATGAACTAGTTTTGAACTAGAATTAAAATTCTATTTATTTTTAAATAAATAAATTGAATTAGGAAAAGGGTTTTAAAAATAACCAGAATATCCAATGATTGCATTGGAGTGGATTTGAATCGAAATTGTCTTCGGAATATTTCGATGTTGGAATTCGTGATTATACAGGTGTTGTTATGGAAATTTGAAAGATATATTTGTATCGTTATTTCCAATACGACATTTGTTAATCGTAGAATTTGATATTGAATATAAGTCGGGATATTTTCTATTCATAGCCTCGTATTTAATATCAAATGTGATTTGGGTTTGTCGTGAATGGTGTCTTCACTAACACTGTTCTTGAACCCAGTTGAGAAAAGATTAAATCTTTTTATTTAGATTTAATGAAGTGTACCAATTAAATGATATTTAATTGGAATTGAATTGATATTGATTTTTGGGTTTATCGTGGACAGTGTTTTAAATAACACTCGTTCTTTAACCCGATCATTAATGAAATGTGATTTTGGGTTGTCGTGAACGGTATCTTCAATAATACAGTTCTTAGACCTAAAGGAGTTAAGAAAATCAGAAACTAACTGGAGATTAGTTAAGTTGAATAGTTTTCGAGGTATTGATCTGATGTTGGTTTCGGCCTTCGAGATTAATACTTAGGGAATTGCTCACTTGCTAATTTACAATTAGGGACTGATGGAAATGTGATGTGATTTTGGGTTTATCGTGAACCGTGTTTTAAATGACACTGATTCTTTAACCCAGTCATAGATTAAAACTAAGTGGAGTTTTAATGGATCTTTAATTAGATTGAAGCGAGCGAGAATGGAGTATCGCCAGTTTTGCTCCAAAGCGATAGTTAAATCTTTAATTAGATTTGAACGTGAAATGGTAATTAATTTTACCGATAACACTGTGGTGTTAGATATGGAGTATTACCAGTTTTGCTTCATGGGATGAATAGGTTGGGATTGGGAAATAAAACAAATAATTACTTCGTAGTGGTTCGCTAATCTCGACTAGTTGGTAAAACCATAATTTGGTTTTAAACGACATCCAAAGGAAGATTACAGGATAAATTTTAAAAGATTTATCTTGGATAAAATTAATGGGAACCTTTCCCTAAGAATGTGAAGTTTAGAAACTAGCTGTAGGTTGGCTAAGAAGAATGGTTTCCTGGGTATTGATCTGATGTTGGTTTCGGCCTTCGGGGTTAATGTTTGGGGAATTGTTCTCTTGCTAATTTGCGGTTAGTGACTAATGAATTGGAATGAGGCGTATGTTGTGCTTATGTAACATTTGTTTTAATATACGCGGGTTGTTCGGAAAGTCCGGGTTTATACCCATTCTGAATGACCGATTCGACGATATGTCGAAGATGAAGACGATGGTCGAAGACCAGAGGTCTTCACGTCGTTTGGGTGATTACTGATGATCTTGATTGGGCTGTACACCCAAGAAGATGGAAACAGTTGGTGATCGTCCAGACGTACTTAGAGATCGAAGGATGTGCGGGGTACTAGGTGCCTCCGGTTTCGTTCAGACCTAGAACGGACTTGTAAATGGATGGTGTGTCTGACATTGTATTCCTTTATATTGTATTTGTTGATCTCTGCTAAATATATATCTGTTTGGCGGCGGAGAATTTATTCTCTTGCTTAACGCCCTTCTCTGAGACATATGAGCTCAGAGGTTATATATTGGCAGAAATCAGTGGTACGATATGGATTGATAGTGTGGCATGCTGAGATGCAGTGATCCAGATTTTTGTTGAAAAGCAAAGTTTGGTGGTTGATGATCAAAGCGCAGCTGATATAGCATGGCTTTGTGTATAGCGTTGATCCGCGAGCCTCACAGCCCGGGATGGTGGTAAACTGATGGTTTGATCAGTATACATTTTTAGTGTAGTGGATTCGGTCGACCGATATTGAGCTTCGTGCTCGGAGGGATAGAGTAAGCGGTGTTTTCTCTTGCTGGGACGTAAGCCGCGGTGATACTTGAGTCCCAAAAGTGCGGATGTGCATAGCGGTGTTTTCTCTCGCTGAGACGTAAGCCGCGGTGATTTGTACTACGCGATAGATCTTTCGAATCAGGAGCCACCATGATGGAAATCCAATTTCCAATACGTGTATTTCGGCTTTATTTGTAGAGCCTAGTATGGCGACATAGTGGGATGGGGCACTCATGCCGTCTATGATTTATATTTATGATTGAAGGTGTTTTGACACTATACACATATTATAGTATCAAATGATTTGTTTTAAACGTACTAAGCATGTTTGGCTATTATAAGGGAAAACCCTATCCTCCGGCTTGCGTTGCATTGTGTGATGGGACCTGGGTCTTATAATAGCTTCATTTTTCGAAAAAGCATTGCGTTGTTTATTCTATGCACTAGTATTCTTGGGAGGAAACCCGTTCCGTGTTATACGGCGTGGTCCCTTGAATTACTCTCTTTTAAAGTAAAGAATTATAACTGTTTTAGTTCTCACACCAGTCACATGACTGACCTGGAGTTTATTGTTTTAACCTAAACTCTGGGTGCCCCTATTTTCGACACGGGCAGCTAGTAGTTTTGGTTTTGCAGATTTATATTCACAGGATCCTGGTTTACAGCTGGAACGATATCCGGAAAGCTTTGTATCCGTATATCTACTTCTAGTTGTGTATTGTATTATTTTCCGCTGCGATGTATTTAAAATGTAATTTAAATCTCTGATATTTCTGTGTAATATTTATTCATACTCTGTATATTCTTGTAATCTGATGCATTGTTGTAATAAGCAGTGAAACGTTCTTTTATATGAGTTCTGTTGTGGTTTGTTCTCGAACTATCCGACACTTTCCTTTACGGGGAAGTTGCGGGTCTTCACAGTTGGTATCAGAGCTTTGGTTTACAAAGCTCAGAGAACAAGGCACATTAGAACCATACGAAAGAATACATCAGATATTGGATTAGTAATATCCAATGAGGATGACTCGTTAGAGATGGGATCAGTAGTATCCTAGAACGAGTGTGAAGAGTATAATTTTGAAAGTGAAAACAAAATTTTGTTTTGAAAATTTAAATCAATTATTCGTATTTGGTTATTTATTTATATTGATGTGGACAATCCAGTATATATAGATTTTGCGTATACGTCTGATCCGCGTGTATTCGAAATTTTAATATATTGGATGGATATAGCATCACACTCTAGTCGCCCGAAGATGATATTGATAATAGCGATCGCATCATCAACATTTATGTTCGAGTTTCGAAGGTGTGATTTCTATATATTTCCATTAGACTGGTGTGAGAACCAAAACTTATATAGTTAGAACACTTTGTTGTGAATTGGCATCCAAAACATGATTTTTTGTATATGTATCAAAATTATGAATTTGAAACTCTAATTCACTAATTGATTGATGTTTGTGTTGTTTGTTTATTTGTTTGCTAATTTTGAACCATTATGCCTAATTGAACCAAATATTGAACTGTAGTGAAATTGGTCGCATTTGCTTGCATATACATATATATCATTGAACAGGTCATAGCAAGGAGGCTAGAGCAGAGAATAAAATTTGTTTGCCCGACAAATAGGTACATGTTTACTACATAATTTCCTGTTTTGTTTGGGTGATGATGATTTTGTGAGCCTATTGGCTAGCCGCTTGGCTTTTTCTTTTTTCTTTTTGAGATCTGAAGGACCGGGGAAGCTATTTGAAATTCCCCGATGCTCCCGGTGCAGGGGAGGTTATGGCGAAATTTTTCCAAAATTTAGGGTGTTAGCCAAATTTTTGAAATTTTGAAAATTTTCAGAAACTGAAAAGTTGGAAAATGGAAGCCTGATCGATCGTAGAGCTTATTAATCAAACCACTTTCGACTTTGTTCCTTTTCGGGGACGAAAAGTTTTAAGTGGGGGAGATTGTAACAACCCGGAAAATCTGGGCCAGTTTAAAATTTTTATTTTGGCGATTTTAGCGAATTTTGATTATTTAAAATGGATTATTTTAAATAAAATCGACGAAAATTTATTTTGAATATAATTCGAACGTATATATTATACGCGTCGTCGTTAGAATATAAATATTTATATATAATTATAAATAGAATTGAAAATGGCGCGGTAGTTCGATAATTCGATTTCAAACTTCAATTGAATGTACCGGGTGCAAAATAATCCGGATTTTAGTGAAACCAAAAATGGTAGGATCTAATTGATAATATCTTTCTATCGAATCCAAAAAAAATCAAGATTTCATAGCGGGAATCAAAAGATATGTCCAGTTGAAAATTCTGAATAGTCGCTATGGAATTCAGGCCCTTAAAAATGGACATTTTGCAAATGACCTCGGATTTCGACGAAACCAGTTTTGTTGGGTCCGTGATGTCAAGTTATTGCTAGATTCCAAATTTCATAAATTTTCGAATCAATATGTGAGCGTGGCAAAGGAAAACGCATTTGACCGGTTTCAGTTGATTTTAATCGACTGGAAATTGGCCATTTTTCAAACGGTCTCAGAATTCGACGAAACTAGTTTTGTTAGGACCGTATCGTCAATACGAAGCTAGAAAATATTTTTATTGAATTTTTAGAGTTAGTATGTGACCCCGGTAATGTGAAATGTACGTTTAAAATTCAATATAGTGATTTAAATGTAAATTCAACTGAAACTAATCGAAATGATCAAATCAGCTTGCGATACATATCCCATTGTGTTCGGAATGGGGGGAGAACGCTATGGACGACAGGCGGTGGGCCTCGTTTAGAGGTCGTTTGTGAAAGTCAACTTTTTAGCGGTTAAAATAATTAAATAAAAAAAAAAACCCCTTTTCTCCTATCTTCTGCCCCCCCCCCGATTGAATTCAGTAGAAAAAAAAAAAGCAAACAAAACCTAAAAGTAAATCGCAGCCGCCCGGATCGAGGTTCAGCCCTCCACCTCGTCGCGCAACCCCCTCCCCCTCCTCGCCGATCACCAGAGCCCCTTCCTCCCCTTCGCTGCTTCTTCGACGCAGACCATCGCGCCCTAAACTCCCGTCAGCCGCGCCTCACCGCCAATGCCCAGGATCGAACCACCTGTCCACCGCCACTTGCCCTCCGACGAACCGCTCTGACCCCACGCCATCCTCCCCGACCGCCACCTCCGTTGTAGGCACCCCCCCTCTGTAAGTTTTGTTTTAATTTATTTATTTTTATTTTTATTTTATTTTGTTTAAGAGGAAAAACAGAAAACTGATTTTGTTTTAAAACAGAAAACTGATTTTGTTTTAAAATAGAAAACTGATTTTGTTCTTAAAACAGAAAACTGATTTTGTTTTAAAATAGAAAACTGATTTTGTTCTTAAAATAGAAAACTGATTTTGTTTTTAAAGTTAAAAACTGTTTTTTTAATGAGTTAAAACTGTTTTTTTAATGAGTTAAAACTTTTTTTTTAATGAGTTAAAACTGTTTTTTTTAATGAGTTAAAACTGTTTTTTTAATGAGTTAAAACTGTTTTTTTAATGAGTTAAAACTTTTTTTTTAATGAGTTAAAACTGTTTTTTTTTAATGAGTTAAAACTGAAATTTTTATAAAAGTAAAAACTGTTTTTTTTTAATGAATAAAAACTGATTTAAAAGAGAAAATAAAAACTGATTTTATTTTAAGGTTTAAATAGAAAAGGTTTAAACTTTAAATAGAAAAGGTTTAAACTTTAAAAAGAAAATGGTTTGAACTTTAAAAAGATTTGATCTTTAAAATAGAAAAGCAAAAAGGCGAGATTTTTGTTTAGAAGAAAAAGTAGGATTTTTAAAAATAGAAAAGACTTTATTTTTTTTTATAAAAGCGAAAACTTTATTTTTTATAAAGGCGAAAACCTTATTGTTAAAAATGTGATTTTTATATATTGAATAGCGAACTAAAAATTCGATTTTTATATATTGAATAGCGAACTAAAAATTCGATTTTTATATATTGAATAGCGAACTAAAAATTCGATTTTTATATATTGAATAGCGAACTAAAAATTCGATTTTTATATATTGAATAGCGAACTAAAAATTCGATTTTTATATATTGAATAGCGAACTAAAAATTCGATTTTTATATATTGAATAGCGAACTAAAAATTCGATTTTTATATATTGAATAGCGAACTAAAAATTCGATTTTTATATATTGAATAGCGAACTAAAAATTCGATTTTTATATATTGAATAGCGAACTAAAAATTCGATTTTTACATAGGTAGTGAAAGCGGGCAACGAAAGCGACAAAAAGGCGAGATTGGCGAAGTCTTCTATAAATGAAGAGTCAAGATGATTGGATAGCTATTTGTGAGAATTTCTCACCTTTCAAATTCTTTTTCTAGTTATATATATATATACTAGGATGCAGACGGTGCTTATTAGAAGCACCCGACACCCGTCCACATACCATGGACTTGTTTGTTTGGTTGTGTAGTTGGTTAGATTAGTTGATTTGGATTTGATTGATTGGTTGAATTGGAAATTGATTAAAATTGATATGTGAATGGCGTGGGCCTTCACTAGACCGGGGATAAGGCTAGGCCTCGTCCCGTTTCTAGTATCGTGCCGTTATGCCGCCGAAATTTTCTAAAATATGTTAGAAAAATGAAAATATCATTTTATTTAAATAATGAACTGAATAGAAATTCATATGTTAGAATAAAATGTTTTATCGTTAAAATATATAATTTTTAACGTGAAGTGAATAGAATAAAATATTCATTTACAAACCGGACGGTTTGTTTATGTACACTGATTTGACTGACATTGATTGGGTCGATAAATTTTACACATCGCCCAACTGCACAAATAAAATCTGTGTTTGATTGTTTGAAACCCCACACGGGTGTTGGGATGAAATTTGAGGTTCACTCATCCTGATTGATTGAATATGTCGATCGATTGATTGACAGGCTGTTATAAGCGTTAGATATCTATATTTGATGCTTATACAGTGTAGTGCACTTTGGTTGATGGTTGATTATTTTTCAATGCTATGATATACATGTGTTGTATGAAAATCCATATAATTAACTTTATATGGTAATTGATTGGGTCTCATTCCAATTTGAAAAATAAAGAATATTATAAAATAAAAGTTCATGTGTTGACAGTACTCATTCATTGAGATTGGTCATGTGTTGAACGAAATATTTTAATATTAAAATTTACATCTTTATCGATATAAAATAAAAGTTCATGTGTTGACAGTACTCATTCATTGAGATTGGTCATGTGTTGAACGAAATATTTTGATAATAACAACTATTTTGAAAATAGAAATTTATGAAGCCGTGTTGATTAGATTGACGCCATTTTGACGGGAACGATATTTATATCGGTTTTAAACGATTTCGAAATGAATTGAATTGAAACCGAATTCAAAATGAATTGAAAACGATTTCGAAATGAATTGAATTGAAACCGAATTCAAAATGAATTGAAAACGATTTCGAAATGAAATGAATTGAAAACGATTTCGAAATGAATTGAATTGAAAACGATTTCGAAATGAATTGAATTGAAAACGATTTCGAAATGAATTGAATTGAAACCGAATTCAAAATGAATTGAAAACGATTTCGAAATGAATTGAATTGAAAACGATTTCGAAATGAATTGAATTGAAAACGATTTCGAAATGAATTGAATTGAAACCGAATTCAAAATGAATTGAAAACGATTTCGAAATGAATTGAATTGAAACCGAATTCAAAATGAATTGAAAACGATTTCGAAATGAATTGAATTGAAAACGATTTCGAAATGAATTGAATTGAAAACGATTTCGAAATGAATTGAATTGAAACCGAATTCAAAATGAATTGAAAACGATTTCGAAATGAATTGAATTGAAAACGAATTCAAAATGAATTGAAAACGATTTCGAAATGAATTGAATTGAAAACGAATTCAAATGGAATTGAAAGCGAATTGAAATGAATTCAAATTGAATTGAAATTCGAATTGAATAGAAATGAATTTTGAAACGAATTTATAAAGAAGAATTCAATTTTGATTTGAATTGAAATGGAAGTTGAAATTGCTTTTGAAACGAATTTAAAACTATTTATATAATTCGTTTTAAATAGAAATCGACGAAATATATATTATATATATTATATATATAATATAATGGCCTGAATAGAACGCGCCGCGCCGCGGCAGTTCGTGAATTTCGACCATTTATTTCAAACGGGCATTACGGGAGATCCGACCGTCGGATTCTCCTAAAACCGGAACCGTTGGGTTCGTATCGAAAAGAGCTTTCTAACGAATATTAGAAATTTGAAATCTAACGGTTGGATTTGGAATTATGTCCAAATCAAATTCGAAAAAGGTCGCTGTAAGTGCAGTTCGATGGCCATTGATGGAAATCGACCGTACGGGCCTTGATAAAATTATTAAAAATAGTAATAATTTATGTAAAATCATAAGAAATGATTTAGAAAGAATTGGGATGAAAAACTCCCTATTTGAAAAGATAAAAATAGATTTTTATCGAAATGAACTAGTTTTGAACTAGAATTAAAATTCTATTTATTTTTAAATAAATAAATTGAATTAGGAAAAGGGTTTTAAAAATAACCAGAATATCCAATGATTGCATTGGAGTGGATTTGAATCGAAATTGTCTTCGGAATATTTCGATGTTGGAATTCGTGATTATACAGGTGTTGTTATGGAAATTTGAAAGATATATTTGTATCGTTATTTCCAATACGACATTTGTTAATCGTAGAATTTGATATTGAATATAAGCCGGGATATTTTCTATTCATAGCCTCGTATTTAATATCAAATGTGATTTGGGTTTGTCGTGAATGGTGTCTTCACTAACACTGTTCTTGAACCCAGTTGAGAAAAGATTAAATCTTTTTATTTAGATTTAATGAAGTGTACCAATTAAATGATATTTAATTGGAATTGAATTGATATTGATTTTTGGGTTTATCGTGGACAGTGTTTTAAATAACACTCGTTCTTTAACCCGATCATTAATGAAATGTGATTTTGGGTTGTCGTGAACGGTATCTTCAATAATACAGTTCTTAGACCTAAAGGAGTTAAGAAAATCAGAAACTAACTGGAGATTAGTTAAGTTGAATAGTTTTCGAGGTATTGATCTGATGTTGGTTTCGGCCTTCGGGATTAATACTTAGGGAATTGCTCACTTGCTAATTTACAATTAGGGACTGATGGAAATGTGATGTGATTTTGGGTTTATCGTGAACCGTGTTTTAAATGACACTGATTCTTTAACCCAGTCATAGATTAAAACTAAGTGGAGTTTTAATGAATCTTTAATTAGATTGAAGCGAGCGAGAATGGAGTATCGCCAGTTTTGCTCCAAAGCGATAGTTAAATCTTTAATTAGATTTGAACGTGAAATGGTAATTAATTTTACCGATAACACTGTGGTGTTAGATATGGAGTATTACCAGTTTTGCTTCATGGGATGAATAGGTTGGGATTGGGAAATAAAACAAATAATTACTTCGTAGTGGTTCGCTAATCTCGACTAGTTGGTAAAACCATAATTTGGTTTTAAACGACATCCAAAGGAAGATTACAGGATAAATTTTAAAAGATTTATCTTGGATAAAATTAATGGGAACCTTTCCCTAAGAATGTGAAGTTTAGAAACTAGCTGTAGGTTGGCTAAGAAGAATGGTTTCCTGGGTATTGATCTGATGTTGGTTTCGGCCTTCGGGGTTAATGTTTGGGGAATTGTTCTCTTGCTAATTTGCGGTTAGTGACTAATGAATTGGAATGAGGCGTATGTTGTGCTTATGTAACATTTGTTTTAATATACGCGGGTTGTTCGGAAAGTCCGGGTTTATACCCATTCTGAATGACCGATTCGACGATATGTCGAAGATGAAGACGATGGTCGAAGACCAGAGGTCTTCACGTCGTTTGGGTGATTACTGATGATCTTGATTGGGCTGTACACCCAAGAAGATGGAAACAGTTGGTGATCGTCCAGACGTACTTGGAGATCGAAGGATGTGCGGGGTACTAGGTGCCTCCGGTTTCGTTCAGACCTAGAACGGACTTGTAAATGGATGGTGTGTCTGACATTGTATTCCTTTATATTGTATTTGTTGATCTCTGCTAAATATATATCTGTTTGGCGGCGGAGAATTTATTCTCTTGCTTAACGCCCTTCTCTGAGACATATGAGCTCAGAGGTTATATATTGGCAGAAATCAGTGGTACGATATGGATTGATAGTGTGGCATGCTGAGATGCAGTGATCCAGATTTTTGTTGAAAAGCAAAGTTTGGTGGTTGATGATCAAAGCGCAGCTGATATAGCATGGCTTTGTGTATAGCGTTGATCCGCGAGCCTCACAGCCCGGGATGGTGGTAAACTGATGGTTTGATCAGTATACATTTTTAGTGTAGTGGATTCGGTCGACCGATATTGAGCTTCGTGCTCGGAGGGATAGAGTAAGCGGTGTTTTCTCTTGCTGGGACGTAAGCCGCGGTGATACTTGAGTCCCAAAAGTGCGGATGTGCATAGCGGTGTTTTCTCTCGCTGAGACGTAAGCCGCGGTGATTTGTACTACGCGATAGATCTTTCGAATCAGGAGCCACCATGATGGAAATCCAATTTCCAATACGTGTATTTCGGCTTTATTTGTAGAGCCTAGTATGGCGACATAGTGGGATGGGGCACTCATGCCGTCTATGATTTATATTTATGATTGAAGGTGTTTTGACACTATACACATATTATAGTATCAAATGATTTGTTTTAAACGTACTAAGCATGTTTGGCTATTATAAGGGAAAACCCTATCCTCCGGCTTGCGTTGCATTGTGTGATGGGACCTGGGTCTTATAATAGCTTCATTTTTCGAAAAAGCATTGCGTTGTTTATTCTATGCACTAGCATTCTTGGGAGGAAACCCGTTCCGTGTTATACGGCGTGGTCCCTTGAATTACTCTCTTTTAAAGTAAAGAATTATAACTGTTTTAGTTCTCACACCAGTCACATGACTGACCTGGAGTTTATTGTTTTAACCTAAACTCTGGGTGCCCCTATTTTCGACACGGGCAGCTAGTAGTTTTGGTTTTGCAGATTTATATTCACAGGATCCTGGTTTACAGCTGGAACGATATCCGGAAAGCTTTGTATCCGTATATCTACTTCTAGTTGTGTATTGTATTATTTTCCGCTGTGATGTATTTAAAATGTAATTTAAATCTCTGATATTTCTGTGTAATATTTATTCATACTCTGTATATTCTTGTAATCTGATGCATTGTTGTAATAAGCAGTGAAACGTTCTTTTATATGAGTTCTGTTGTGGTTTGTTCTCGAACTATCCGACACTTTCCTTTACGGGGAAGTTGCGGGTCTTCACATTTTTTGTGCCACCTAATACATTAGTAAGTGAAATATGTTATAATTTGTTAAAAGTATGTACGTACATCATATGTATGAAGTAAGGAATAAAAAATATGGCTTCCATGTATCATTTTTTAAGACAAATTGCACTAACATAATTTAGCAATGGAGTTGTATTATACAAAGTTGTTCAAAATTTGAAACCATAATTGTTGACAGTTTACTTATAAATTGCCAAGTTAGTAAGCAGTTATGAAAGTATGGCCTGTCAATATATTTTTTACTTCATTTTTTTAAACTGTTGAAAATAAAAATGTTTTATACCATACAAAATGCATTTAAATTAAAAGTATGTGAAATCAGCAGTGTTCATAACATAGGTATATAAGCATTAAAAGACATAAAAAGGAAATGATAAAACATGTTTGAGTTATATAGCAGGCCATCAATTTCAGGGTAATTGAGGTTAAAAGCATGCTAAACAAAATGGCAAATATGAGGAAAAAATGAATACATGTACATTTGTGTAAACAATGAATACTTTTACATTTGTCTCAAAGTATGTGAAAGAATGGTCACAAAGAGGGAATCAAACATTCCATATTCTTAAGAATTTTAGTCCAGTAAAGAACAGGAAGAAAAAAATTACTATTATGCTTGGTGTTAAAAATAAGTAGAAATATATTATATTTATACATATTTTATGACTGTATGTAGCCTGGAGGTTGGCATGTTGTTGAAGGTTCTATAAGCAGAGATATTTTAATTTTCCGTTGGCGAATACAGGAGTAAGATAATAGGATGGAGTGAGCAAAGGGGACAAAAACCTGAATTTGGGAAATAGTACGCATCCAAAATTTAGGATAAAAATATGGTATTTGTAAGATGTGACGCGACCCATAAACCAATTGTGTCAACATACAGATTGATCGAAGAGTGTTATAGTAAATTATATTATATAACAATATACATATAACTTTTATTACCAAATTTAAAGAGCAATAATGTAACAACCCTTATTTCGATAACATGATTAAGACGAGAATCAAGGCAGAATTTAATTTTAAATTCTGAATCAAGTAAAACGGGCTATGCCATTGCGTTCGTCTCGGAAAAATACGCGAAATAGAGTCTGAGTTTTCGAGAATCGGAGTCCGCATGACCAAGTTATGATCCGATGAAGTTTTCAGAAAATTCAAGTTCAAAAACGAGTTCTAATTTCGAAAATTTGGCCTAGAAGGCTAGGCGGGAAAATTCCCGCCAGCCACCCCAAGTCGACAGGGCTGTCGACTTGGGAGTCGACATGGCATAACCCAAGTCGACAGCCCTGTCGACTTGGGTGTCGACTTATGGTGGCCGGGCAGTTTTGCCTGGTGCACCTGTTTTCTGTTTTGGCTAGGTTTTTGGGCCTGGTTCGAAATCTGATGGTTCAGGTTAATCCTAGGGTTAATCTAAGGGTCCTAACTAATCCTAATCTCTATAAATAAGCCCCTGACCTATCCCTAAATCCTCGTTATTCATTCATGCAACTAAACTATGGCAAAATCATTCGTCTCATGGCCTCCACTCTCTTCATAAAATTCCTAAATAAATTTCTATGAGAGATTTTCCATGCATACAAGTGTTTTCAAGCTTGTATGAGCATCATTAGCTTGCATTCAAGTCAAGTTTCCATATTTACATCATAAAGCAAGGGTTTTTATTGATTTGGAGCTTTCATATTGGGTTTATTTGATTGCATAAGAGCTTCGTCTCAATCTTTGTTTTGCATTTTGATTTGTGCCTTCATAGCAATGTAAGCCCTTTCCCTACTCTTAGATATTAACTATGAAGTTAAATGTTCATGTTGCAAGTTTGGGTTTGATCATTAAGTAGGATACATGCTATCATGTCATGCAAGTTTATGAAGTCATTATCTTGATCTTGTGGGCTAAAAGCTACAACCTTTATGTTGAAATGTTGCATTATGCAACATGAGAACCCTCATAACCTTTATGTCAACTTGCATATGAAGTCATAACCCTTCTATGATGATAAATGCGAGTTACTAGTCATCATTCCATGTCTTTTGTCATCATGATTCGCTTATGTGCCAAGTTTGGGTTTATGCATGTTTTTGAGGCTTAAGAATGTAACATGCAAGTTAATGAACACATTTGTGCCTCATTTGCCACCATGATTAACTTGTGGCTTAATATCCATTTTTGTCATGCCTTTGCCAAGTCTCTTCTTTTAATCCATTACGTTGTTGCGAGCGTATATGCGAGTTCAAAAGCGTTGGGTTATGTTATGGGTAATTTCTCATGACATGAAAATATAACTTAAAAACATGACTTGAAATATAACATGGAAGTTGACATGTAAGTATGCTTGAAAATATGAAATTGGGAATTTACCTATTAAGTTAGGTCTACCCATACTATGGAATTGGGAATTTACCTATTGAGTTAGGTCTACCCATATTCTTAAGAAAACTTGAATATGAACATGACATTAGACTAAACATGAAAGTGACCAACTCGAGGTTGGGTTGAGTTTGCAACATTAAGCTACCCGGAACCGACCGGCCTAACTAGTAGTTGCAAACAATAGGACCCAATGTGAGAAGTTGGTCATGTTGTGCTTGAACCCGAGGTTAGACCAAGTTGTGGTGTAAAGCTACCCGGAACCGACCGGCTTAACTAGTAACCACAACAAAGTCTAATGTGAGAGGTTGAGGTGCATTAAATTAATTAATGCCACATAATAGGGTTAAGTTAATTTGATTAATGACTCTTAACCAAATATGACATGGACAAATGGGTTAAGTAATTTGATTAGGCTAACGATACTTAACAAAACATGACAAGGTTGGGTAGGTTAAGTAACTTGATTTGCCTAATGACACTTAACCATTTTTATACGACTAGTGGACGGGGTTAAGTTAACCAACACTTAACCAAACCAACACGTGAATTTGATACGGTTAATTAAGCTTTCCTAATTACACTTAACCGTATAATACAGTTAGGGGATGTGGTTAAGTTAACCTAGACTTAATCCATCCAAATTCGGTGATTTTGAAGTGGTTAAGTTAACCAACACTTAACCAATCTAACTCGGTAATTTTGAAGTGATTAAGTAACCTATACTTAAACACTCCAACTCGGTTATTTGATAAGGTTAAGTTAACCAGTACTTAACCAATCTAACGTGATAACATGATAAGGCTAAGTCACGAATCGTTTGAATACACTTGACCAATTTGGCTCAGTAATTTGATAGGGTCAAGTCATACTTAACCAACTTGAACATGGTTTGTAGGGTTAAGTCTTGAACTTGGATACTTAGCCAATTTTGACATGATTTGTAGACGGATTAAGTCATGAACTTAAGTGACACTTAATCCATTATATAAACCCTAGTTCAGAAAATTAGGTGGATAACCGTAATTAACAAGAATAACGGGAATAAGCTAAGTGGTGAACCTTAGTTGGAGAATAGCTAAGTAATAATTCTTAGTGAAGGAATTTTGGACCAGTTCATAGATCGGATGAGTAACCCGATACGGTAGGTCATCGTTTAAGCACACGAGTAGGAGCAAGTTATCTGATTTAGATAAAGGCTCCAGCGAACTGGGTAACGAAGCAGCGGCTTCGGGGAACGTGAGGATATTCTTGGTATCCCTCTGTGAGCTGCCAGGTGATCATACTAGGCTCATGAGAGGTTAAGGTCTGCGTTAGAAGAACCAAGAGTATGCCTTGGTTGCTATACGAGCGACCTAAAGACGGGGATGGATAGGGGATAGTCGACGATACACGGTCGTGCCCTAGATAGCATTTCGTCAGACTACCTACCATCTTTGGTCAAGCGTGTACGTACGAAAAGGCAGAGAACACCCAAAAGACCATAATTGCTATCTAATTATGGTTGCGGTAAGGCTAGGATTGTGGGTTGGCCAGTAGTGTGTTCTCATACAGGATTTATCCTGTCTTGTCTTTCACTAGTTGAGGGAGTGGTCTCGTGGGACCATAGCCACGTATAGGAAAAACAGACCATAGCATCTGCATCGGCAGATAAATCGAAAGCTCCCGACCGAGTCCTGTATTTCTTGATCTGCCCAGTGACAGGACTCGGATGGCACGATGTGATACATGTGCATACAGTCATGGAAAAACGATTCACGATGAATGCGTGGGAAAAAGGGCGCGGTTGACGGTTAGCGTAATTCCTAGTGGCCCTGGGTGGTTGAACCCAAACCGAAATACGAAAACGTGCAATAGGTAAGCATAATCAATAGTGGTCCTAGGTGGCATAAGTCCTAGTTGCACAAACGATGATTCATGTTGGGAAAGCCTAGCTAGGTCTAGGGTAACAATCCAAACGAGCTTAAGGATCATGGAATTACATTGGAGTAGTATAGAACCTCATGGGAAAGCCCGTACGGTCTACGGCAAGGAACTGAACATTTACATGGAAAGAAACATACGAGTTGAGTGACCTATAAATGTGATATATTAGGTTGACATGAACCATTACACGACTTTTGAGTAAGGGTCATTCATGGTTAACACATGATACGGTGGGGATACTAATATGGTAGGTGCAGAGCTAAAATACAGGATAGATACCATGGGACGTTATACGTGATGGACATCTTGGGGATATTATACTTGACAGGAACCTGACGATGGGATACCTTGTTTTATCTTGACATCGTAATTTATCATGACACCTTAGTTTATCTGAGTTCAGTAGTTCATCCTGTTATTGTGATTTAGCTTATCTATCTTGTCATCATGCTTATGTTCATCTCAGTTTCTCATGTCAGTTAACTTTACTAGTTTTTATGCTGATAGTAGATAGGGCTTACTCAGTCTTTTTGACTGATCCGTTTTGTTTCGCTTCTTATCTTCCGTTCCCCCCCCCCCAAGGTTACAAGGTGGAAATACTGTTGTTTAGTTCGGACTTCTTCTGCTTGAAGGTCATTATGGATGGCTTGGACATTTCTTGGCTATGGCTACTTTACTGTTTTTACTTGGGGAATAATTTATGAAAAAGTCTTTATGCTTCTTTACTATTGCAAGACAGGTTTTGATGTACTCTGATGTAAAAGGCTTTAGACCTTAATTATTAATGTTTATGAAAGTTCGATTTTACTTCCGCTATTTTATATGTTCTGTCTTGTGATATTTCTGTGCATGTTTACCAATAATGCCCCTCTAAAGCTAGAGCATTCCTTTGCGAGTGACCCTAGCGGAGGCAGGGTGTTACACGTGGTATCAGAGTAGAAGGTTACCAGACTGGGCAAAAGTTTTTAAAGACCTTCTGAAAATTATTTGAAAATCGTTTACAAAGGAGCATTTTTCAAGAAAATTTTCTTTTAAAAGAAAAAGGCTATTCCCCAAAAGGCCATTAGCACTATCCTTGTTTCCTTAATTGAATCTCTTTTCCTTTCTTTCCTCCATCTGTAGTCACAGTGGTTTTAACTGCGACTTGTCTTTTCTATCTACGAAAGTGCTTTCCATACGATGGAGGTGGTTCTCGAGAGACCAGTGGCTGCGTTATAAGAAAGGATAGTGAGAAAGAGGATAAAGGATACGAGCTTAAGGATGAGCAACTTGTTGGTATGGCTTAGTCCTCAAAGGAGGGAGAAAGATGAACAATGAAACCCATGACGAGATAGTACCTTTGGCATGGTAAAACGGGGCGGATAGTTAAGTATTATGGGACAAGGACAAGATCATCGGGAGGGAAATAGTATGCTATCATTTCTAGGGTACCTCGGAAGGAGGGTAACGATTTTGTTAAAGGTTTAGCTTTTCTTCTCTATCATCCCGTTAGGACTTCGTTTTTCGTATCATTTAAGTCTGCTTCGATAGTTGAGTCTCTGCACCTTAAGTACTAGCGTAATAGAGAATCCCATTTTTGTCTCAAAGTCCTATTGGAGAATCAGTCCATTTATACATGACTTGTTTGGATTTGAGAATGTCTATGCCAAGTGTTGAGTTTGGAAATAATGCTTATGTTTATAAGCTAGGGATGGATTCTAGGGATGAAGTAGTTATCCAGTAGGGGGTGCCACTCTCGGTTTTGATAGGAGGGTAGTTAGACCTTTTGACTAGCCTTGGTAATACCCTCGAAGTATCGTGTAACCTTTTTGAGGTTCTGTCATGACTAGTTACTTAGAATCCCTTGATGCCTTTATTGGAAATTTGAAGCCCGATCGAGTGGTGTTCGCCGATAAGACGGATGGTTTACTTCATTTATGCATGGGTTATAGAGATCACCCTAGTAAGTGCGCCTGATAACCTGGTTGACATCTGTTTACTTTCAAGAGAAAGTTCTTCTACATGGAATACCTTATAGTATATAAACGAGATCCAAGATTCACTAGTGAATTTTGGAAAGCTTGCATGAGATCATGAGTACGCAGTCATGTTTGCGCCAAGTATTCTAGAAAAAGGATAAGTGCAAGTGGAACGAGAGGCGACGAAGAAATGAGTTCCAGCTCATGTTATGGAAACAGGAAATAAGAAGCTACGAAATCGCGAAGTTAAAAGACGGTCAAGGCACAACGGAATTAAGTTCAAGGAAATACGACTTTGATGGTCAAAGACTAGATTCGCGCATGATATCTCTTTTTGGGAGTATATCCTTGATCCCTGTTTTCTGTAGAGCTTACTTGTAGGCTATCTTTTGTGGACATCCTCTCGGTCCTATTTTCTGTTACAAACCCCGTAAGGAGTTTGTCTTGTTTATCTTCTCGACCCTGTTTCAGGGAATCCTAGCTAGAACCCTATGGATGTAAACATGTATTTGAAACATGTTATGATTGATATGGTTGCAAGTGGTTGCTCGTGGATGCGCGAATACACATTAGATACTAGCTCGACTCGGTCACATTTCATATTGCATATGCACGAGTATTTATACTTGTTTATGGATGAAATCGAATGTATTATCATGCGGTTGTTGCATATGAATGAATGATTGTGCACGCATATAGTATCTATATGACTAGGACTATTTGCATACATGTTGGATTCATGGCACTATACATATTTTGCATTAGAAAGATTATTCAGGCTTGATCATTAGCAATAGCTAAGGAACATGTACACACACGTTTTGCATATATTCATACAGCATTAGAAATCATCTAAGGACAATGGTTGCTTGTGGATGATGTTTTGAGTAGATGAATGATGGATGGTAGGATATGTTCTTCCTAACTTGGAGATTTTGGGGACGAAATCCTAAAAGGTGGGGAGAATGTAACAACCCGTATTTCGATAACATGATTAAGACGAGAATCAAGGCAGAATTTAATTTTAAATTCTGTATCAAGTAAAACGGGCTATGCCATTGCGTTCGTCTCGGAAAAATACGCGAAATAGAGTCTGAGTTTTCGAGAATCGGAGTCCGTATGACCAAGTTATGGTCCGACGAAGTTTTCAGAAAATTCAAGTTCAAAAACGAGTTCTAATTTCGAAAATTTGGCCTAGAAGGCTAGGCGGGAAAATTCCCGCCAGCCACCCCAAGTCGACAGGGCTGTCGACTTGGGAGTCGACATGGCATAACCCAAGTCGACAGCCCTGTCGACTTGGGTGTCGACTTATGGTGGCCGGGCAGTTTTTCCTGGTGCACCTGTTTTCTGTTTTGGCTAGGTTTTTGGGCCTGGTTTGAAATCTGATGGTTCAGGTTGATCCTAGGGTTAATCTAAGGGTCCTAACTAATCCTAATCTCTATAAATAAGCCCCTAACCTACCCCTAAATCCTCATTATTCATTCATGCAACTAAACTATGGCAAAATCATTCGTCTTATGGCCTCCACTCTCTTCATAAAATTCCTAAATAAATTTCTATGAGAGATTTTCCATGCATACAAGCGTTTTCAAGCTTGTATGAGCATCATTAGCTTGCATTCAAGTCAAGTTTCCATATTTACATCATAAAGCAAGGGTTTTTATTGATTTGGAGCTTTCATATTGGGTTTATTTGATTGCATAAGAGCTTCGTCTCAATCTTTGTTTTGCATTTCGATTTGTGCCTTCATAGCAATGTAAGCCCTTTCCCTACTCTTAGATATTAACTATGAAGTTAAATGTTCATGTTGCAAGTTTGGGTTTGATCATTAAGTAGGATACATGCTATCATGTCATGCAAGTTTATGAAGTCATTATCTTGATCTTGTGGGCTAAAAGCTACAACCTTTATGTTGAAATGTTGCATTATGCAACATGAGAACCCTCATAACCTTTATGTCAACTTGCATATGAAGTCATAACCCTTATATGATGATATATGCGAGTTACTAGTCATCATTCCATGTCTTTTGTCACCATGATTCGCTTATGTGTCAAGTTTGGGTTTATGCATGTTTTTGAGGTTTAAGAATGTAACATGCAAGTTAATGAACACATTTGTACCTCATTTGCCACCATGATTAACTTGTGGCTTAATATCCATTTTTGTCATGCCTTTGCCAAGTCTCTTCTTTTAATCCATTACGTTGTTGCGAACGTATATGCGAGTTTAAAAGCGTTGGGTTATGTTATGGGTAATTTCTAATGACATGAAAATATAACTTAAAAACATGACTTGAAATATAACATGGAAGTTGACATGTAAGTATGCTTGAAAATATGAAATTGGGAATTTACCTATTAAGTTAGGTCTACCCATACTATGGAATTGGGAATTTACCTATTGAGTTAGGTCTACCCATATTCTTAAGAAAACTTGAATATGAACATGACACTAGACTAAACATGAAAGTGACCAACTCAAGGTTGGGTTGAGTTTGCAACATAAAGCTACCCGGAACCGACCGGCCTAACTAGTAGTTGCAAACAATAGGACCCAATGTGAGAAGTTGGTCATGTTGTGCTTGAACCCGAGGTTAGACCAAGTTGTGGTGTAAAGCTACCCAGAACCGACCGGCTTAACTAGTAACCACAATAAAGTCTAATGTGAGAGGTTGAGGTGCATTAAATTAATTAATGCCACATAATAGGGTTAAGTTAATTTGATTAATGACTCTTAACCAAATATGACATGGACAAATGGGTTAAGTAATTTGATTAGGCTAACGATACTTAACAAAACATGACAAGGTTGGGTAGGTTAAGTAACTTGATTTGCCTAATGACACTTAACCATTTTTATACGACTAGTGGACGGGGTTAAGTTAACCAACACTTAACCAAACCAACACGTGAATTTGATACGGTTAATTAAGCTTTCCTAATTACACTTAACCGTATAATACAGTTAGGGGATGTGGTTAAGTTAACCTAGACTTAACCCATCCAAATTCGGTGATTTTGAAGTGGTTAAGTTAACCAACACTTAACCAATCTAACTCGGTAATTTTGAAGTGATTAAGTAACCTATACTTAAACACTCCAACTCGGTTATTTGATAAGGTTAAGTTAACCAATACTTAACCAATCTAACGTGATAACATGATAAGGCTAAGTCACGAATCGTTTGAATACACTTGACCAATTTGACTCAGTAATTTGATAGGGTCAAGTTAATACATACTTAACCAACTTGAACATGGTTTGTAGGGTTAAGTCTTGAACTTGGATACTTAGCCAATTTTGACATGATTTATAGACGGATTAAGTCATGAACTTAAGTGACACTTAATCCATTATATAAACCCTAGTTCAGAAAATTAGGTGGATAACCGTAATTAACAAGAATAACGGGAATAAGCTAAGTGGTGAACCTTAGTTGGAGAATAGCTAAGTAATAATTCTTAGTCAAGGAATTTTGGACCAGTTCATAGATTGGATGAGTAACCCGATACGGTAGGTCATCGTTTTAGCACACGAGTAGGAGCAAGTTATCTGATTTAGATAAAGGCTCCAGCGAACTGGTTAACGAAGCAGCGGCTTCGGGGAACGTGAGGATATTCTTGGTATCCCTTTGTGAGCTGCCAGGTAATCATACTAGGCTCATGAGAGGTTAAGGTCTGCGTTAGAAGAACCAAGAGTATGCCTTGGTTGCTATACGAGCGACCTAAAGACGGGGATGGATAGGGGATAGTCGACAATACACGGTCGTGCCCTAGATAGCATTTCGTCAGGCTACCTACCATCTTTGGTCAAGCGTGTACGTACGGAAAGGCAGAGAACACCCAAAAGACCATAATTGCTATCTAATTATGGTTGCGGTAAGGCGAGGATTGTGGGTTGGCCAGTAGTGTGTTCTCATACAGGATTTATCCTGTCTTGTCTTTCACTAGTTGAGGGAGTGGTCTCGTGGGACCATAGCCACGTATAGGAAAAACAGACCTTAGCATCTGTATCGGCAGATAAATCGAAAGCTCCCGACCGAGTCCTGTATTTCTTGATCTGCCCAGTGACAGGACTCGGATGGCACGATGTGATACATGTGCATACAGTCATGGAAAAACGATTCACGATGAATGCGTGGGAAAAAGGGTGCGGTTGTCGGTTAGCGTAATTCCAAGTGGCCCTGGGTGGTTGAACCCAAACCGAAATACGAAAACGTGCAATAGGTAAGCATAATCACTAGTGGTCCTAGGTGGCATAAGTCCTAGTTGCACAAATGATGATTCATGTTGGGAAAGCCTAGCTAGGTCGAGGGTAACAGTCCAAACGAGCTTAAGGATCATGGAATTACATTGGAGTAGTATAGAACCTCATGGGAAAGCCCGTACGATCTACGGCAAGGAACTGAACATTTACATGGAAAGAAACATATGAGTTGAGTAACCTATAAATGCGATATATTAGGTTGACATGAACCATTACACGACTTTTGAGTAAGGGTCATTCATGGTTAACACATGATACGGTGGGGATACTAGTATGGTAGGTGCAGAGCTAAAATACAGGATAGATACCATGGGACGTTATACGTGATGGACATCTTGGGGATATTATACTTGACAGGAACCTGACGATGGGATACCTTGTTTTATCTTGACATCGTAATTTATCATGACACCTTAGTTTATCTGAGTTCAGTAGTTCATCCTGTTATTGTGATTTATCTTATCTATCTTGTCATCATGCTTATGTTCATCTCAGTTTCTCATGTCAGTTAACTTTACTAGTTTTTATGCTGATAGTAGATAGGGCTTACTCAGTCTTTTTGACTGACCCGTTTTGTTTCGCTTCTTGTCTTCCGTTTCCCCCCTCCCCCCAGGTTACAGGGAGGAAATACTGTTGTTTAGTTTGGACTTCTTCTGCTTGAAGGTCATCATGGATGGCTTGGACTTTTCTTTGCTATGGCTACTTTACTGTTTTTACTAGGGGAATAATTTATGAAAAAGTCTTTATGCTTCTTTACTATTGCAAGACAGGTTTTGATGTACTCTGATGTAAAAGGCTTTAGACCTTAATTATTAATGTTTATGAAAGTTCGATTTTACTTCCGCTATTTCATATGTTCTGTCTTGTGATATTTCTGTGCATGTTTACCAATAATGCCCCTCTAAAGCTAGAGCATTCCTTTGCGAGTGACCCTAGCGGAGGCAGGGTGTTACAAATAATAAGTCAAGTAAAGGCAAGTAAAATAAAAGAGTCAAGCGTTACTAAAAAAATCATATAACTTGTTATATGTTGGCACTCATTCATTTGTACTCACTGATTTTCATGTCCGGTAGTTGAAAAACTTAACAATTCTCTAGTTTTATGGCTTAAGGGGGGAAACAATGTCGTACTCTCAAGGTAAAAGTATACCGAAATTCCGAAAGCATTCTGAAGTCAGGAATTGAAATAAATATGGCAAGTGCTTATGTCTTCCAGTTGCGACATATGATATCCTGGTGTACTGGAGTATAAAGCAATAAAGAAATAATGATAAAAGTACCCAGTGTAGGATGGGTAGCATCAGTTGATGGCTGCTGGGTCCGTCTGTCAGCTATGGCAGCTTGTCTAAGGTTTGAACGTCTTTCCTATTGAGTTCGCCGACGTTTCTCCCACTGTTGCTGGTCCATAGCATGAGGCAGGTGATGGAAAAGTCAAATGAGTGATTAAAAACATAAAAGACTGAATGAGGGATATCAAAGTAAGGAACCCCATGTGTTGTGTACACATACATATAGTGGAATACTGAAACAATAATTGGGTGAATGATTACTTGCCTATAATATTGGATCGTAGATATTTAAAAACGGCTAGTGTGAAAGAGTAAAAATAGCTGTTGTGGAGCACATAGGTGTACTTGTTGACAACAATAGTTTAAATGTATATAGATCTTCATGGTACAGAAATATCACAGCAAATATAGGATGAAAAAAACGAAAATGAAATTTTGTTAAAGGTATAACTAAAAATAAATTTAACTAAACTGCCTAATGCTTATGATATTTAAATGGCAATCGGATCACGTTTAATTCAATTTTCTTATTTAAGAGCATTGAATATCCATGACTATCACAAAAATTGTAGTGTTGCTTATTCAAGAAATCGATGTGCGGAGCAGATTTAAAATTGGATATTGGCATTGCATTTAGTTAAATAAAACAGAATATCATCTAGATTTCTACATGCAGGAAACCACTGTACAAACGTCAAAAGCAATGAAATTCAATAAACCAATTGGATTAGAAAAAAAGTAAAGAAAAACCTAGCAGCTGAGCATTAAATTAGTTAAATGAAAATGGATATTGTACGAAAATGACCACTTCTAGGTCCAAAAACGCTCCTAAAGAATAGCCGCTATCAAATTAGAGATTTAGTAATCACATATTACAGTAAGGACTAGGGATGGAAATGGGGCGGGCTTAGGGTCCAAACCATTTGACCCGCCCCTGTTTTGACCCATTTAGACCCACTCCATAGGGTATTCGGGTAGGGTAGACCCGCGACCCGCTTTTGAAGGTCCGGGCCTAGGGTCCGGTCTGGGGCATGGCTAACCCGCCCCAACCCGAACTGCATGATAGAAACATTTTTAAAATACTTTATAACTGTAATTATTATCTGTTAATCTTCTTAGGTAAACATGTTTATAACTCGAATATTATATATTTTTTCAATCAACAAACTATAATTTTTTCATGTTATTAAGTTGCATCAATGATAATCATATAATAACAAATGCATACATTTTGAACTATTATCTTATAACTCATATTATTAAATTTTATTATCATTGTGAAAACATTATAATATGTATATAATTTATCATTTAGTGATAAAAAAATGTATGTATACAAATTTGTGTACATTAGAACACTATCACCGGGTCGTGGGCTGGGTCGGGTCTACCCTGACCCATACGGGTTTCGGGTACGAGGCGAACTTCAAGACCCGCACCAGGTCTACGGGACGGGTCTGGGGCGTTGTTTAAAAAGTCCAGGTCGGGTCTGGGGAACGAGAAACCCGCCTCAACCCGCCCCATTGCCAAATCTTGTAAGGACTTACTCCCATATTGTTCTCCCTTGTTAAAAGGCACTTCAGAAAACTGAGTTTAGAAAGTAGACGATATAAAACGTGCATTGACAATGAATTTGAAAGTAAAATGGTAAAATTCCTTCTTGTATTATAAAGCTTATAGTTCATTGAATAACGGAGAGAAAACACATCATAGATTTAGAATACAGTTCAAACATGTCAAAAACTTGTAAGTAGAAAAGAACAATTAGTCCAAAAAAATTATTGCAGTTAAGAAAACCCAAAAAGTAGTACATATTCTCTAATCCGAACACCGTGTGAAGAGGGCACAATCTTCAGGTGGTCTATGATACATTAAGTAATCACAATTGTTTTTGGAAGTTATAACAATGGACGGACTCCGATGTACTCCTGCCCATTATAAAAAAGGTGTGCCTGTTGGCATGGACAAAACTAAAGGGGGAAACAAAAAATCATGTACTAAACCGAAGAAGGAGAATGGTAAAGTAAAACGTTGATGACCTTAGCGAACTATACGATGGTTTTGAAACAAAAACTACTTGGTAGAATTCAAAGGTGTGTAAGTGAAACTCTTCGAACATGTGTATAATTCAAAGAGTGATAAATGGGAGAGGATTATATTAGCATACGATTCGAAGTAGATAAAGACTTTTCTAACAAATGGATTACATATAAATTATACCTAATCTTCAGGAAAGAACAATGGGAGAAATCAATGAACCTGCATTCTTCTTGTGTGTTGACTTTAGATTCAATATCCATGACTCTTTATCTTAAATCTGTTGGATAAAAAGTAAATAAATCATGTTGTTATCGCACTAACAAATCAAGCATGAACTAAACATTGTTTAAAATAAGATGCAACTTCGAATCCAACACAATTCAATTTATTTGATTTACCTTTTGTGAAGAGTTGCTCTTGTCCATTTTGTAACTAGCTGAGATTTTGCAAATCTGAATGGGTATAAGTCTCCATACTTGTCCCGACTCCCATGATTCCTTCAAACTTCGTGTAGTTAAAATCAGGTTTTGTGAACTAAATAAATTCTAAAATAAAAATTATCCGAATAATTTTTGCAGAAAGTGCGTTGAGTTAGCCAGAGAGTTTGAGCGAATGTAAAACATACCAAAAGGAAGATTACTTGGTCGATCGACGCTCCGATATGTTCCACATCTAGCAAATACAACACCATATATGTGCTTTTCTGTTTAACGAAGCAACTATCGTGTTAAACAACAAAAAGTAATGCATTGAGAGGTCCAAATATGGAAGAAAAAAAATCTATTTTCTACGTACTATGAAATTAAAATGTCAGAAGAAAACAGTTACGTTAAAAATACAATAATTTTGTTAATTGCTCCTTGACTATTTAATCAATAATTGAACTTTAGATTAAGAAGTAACAACAGGATGTTGTAGTCATAACTATGGAAACAATCAATTTATATTTATTAATATATTAATGAAAGTGATGTATGATCTTTCCTTTGCTTCTCTTTAGCCGAATTTGGGATTGATCCAGGTGTGACTAATTCATCCATTTCACAAAGAAAGACGGACTCTTCTGCTTGAACTGATAGCTGTTTCGAATCAAGCTTGAGAAAAGATAGGCTTTTGTCTTGTTCACTCAGAGTTCTTTCTGAAACAGAATATAATTTCCCATACTAACTTAGCCGAATGAAACAAAATTTTCATGTTCGGTTTTGAATTAGAGAAATTAAAAAAGATAAATTAACGTCGAATATAACCCCTAGCCTTCCAAGCTAACGATGCGGGTTCGATTCCCGTTACCCGCCTACGCATCATCAATTCGAATATGTATTCTTTTTTTTACCTAAAAAAATTTTCATTAAAAAAAAGATAAAGGGAAAAAATGTGAAAGAATCAAATAGGAATGAAACGCGTCACACACAGGGGATTCGACTTTCACTTGTTTGAGTTGACGAGTTCGCAATCAAATAGAGAAACTTTTTCTCTATTTCTCCTGAGGAACATATTTCTCCGAAAGAAGAGCTCAAAGTGATTTTACCCCTTTTTCCTAAGAGGTCATTTGAATTACACCATTGTCCGACTTCGGAGAAAGTGTTTTTCAGAATTCCATCTAATTATAAACAATCAAAAACAGCACAGGAGTGATTATGAGTAATTAAGAAGTGGCATGTTGACTTTTTTTTGGATCAGAGAAGCAGTATAAACTTTTTGACAACTGCAAAATTGGAGATATTAAATTCAAAGACTGTTCTAAAACAATCCACAACCAAAAGTGAAAGCGACTTATATTGTTAAATACCATAGGATAAGAATAAAATCATGTGAAAGATCTAGTAATGAATGTTTAGGACATGAATACGTATAACCTTCAACACTATGGCTGAATAAATGAAAATATAAAAATGAGAATTAGGTTTTAGAATTATTGCAAACAATTAGAAAACCCAGCTAAAGATGGATCTAGTGGATTCTTCATCAATTTTGTACTATAGTCGAATAACGGTACCATAGCTGTCCAATTGTATTCCCTAAGATAAATCAAGTTGGACCAAAATAATGGTAGGGACATTAATTTTTGTTATATAAATTAGCAACTCCAAATCACAAAAAAATTCAAGCTTGTTTGTACCAATGTTGGGTCAACTGTAAATAGTTAGAAACAATGAATAAATTTGGAACTAAAGTTTGTGCAGAATCATACCTAAAATTGGCAGCATAATATCATTGTACTCATAATATAATTTCAAGCATACTAAAATCCCTAAAAATCATGCCTATAGTCAAGTGGGATAACCGTTTATACAGTCAATGTAAGTATAGTAGTGGAGAAGTGGATTATCATTTACCGAGGAGAATCGAGCATTAGATAGAGGGAGTCGAGTAGATCCGAGGCGCGCGGAATTCGAGGCAAAGTGGACAGGGTTACTGGAACGGGTAAGAGATTTTGAAGTAGGCATGGAAGAGGTAGGCGTGGAGGGAATGATGTCGAGTTGATGTTTTTTTAAGTGGGAGGAGAAGGAAGAAGAAAACAGTTGAGAAGATCAAGAAAGCAGTGAAAAATAAGGAGGAAACAGGGAATGTGTTTTGCGGTTACGTGCGGTGTGAGAAACATCCGTGAAATCACAGTTGTGCCCTTGAAGCAAGAATTACAAACAATATGAAATATGGGTATTTTGGGCAAAGCCAAAAAGACTTCACTTTGACCGTTTGACTCAGGGTTTTGCATTATAGGATAAGAAATACATTTATCCGTGTCTAGACTGCTTATGATATTCACAGTGATTCACTAAATACCACAAGGTAGACTATATAACCCGTGTCTGCAGATCAACCCCGACACAACTATGCTGGTTTGTTGGTTGGAACAAACATTTAAAATTAGCTGATTCCGAACAGTCACAACTCAGATATAGTGGTCTGCTGATAGAAAATTCATGCCTTACATTCAAATAGCTCGCATATATATATCTGCACACGCACAATACAAGTATATACATACATGTGTATGTATATGCACGTATATTTATAATGTGCTGGAGCAATAGGGCCTAACATCAATGAGTGTACATGAACCAAGAAATTCAACGCAAGCGAAAAAGGCAATCCATGCAGACACAAATATATATATATACACACACACACACACACATCTGTGAATATAAATATTTATATATATGTATGTATATATGTATGTATGTATGTACTGCAGCGTGTATGATATGATCAGCACATAATAAAAGTCAAGAGCACAAAAGCAAGTGACAACATGCAACAACCGAGATCAAGTTTCAAATGCACAGACCAAAGCAAATGTGACCCATGCCAAGTTCAAGGACAAGAGTGCCAAATGTACATATACAAATGACTACAATAGTACAAAACTACACTACAGCAAGGATATGGGCTGGCAATGGATACAAAACCAAAAGTGGATCAAAATTAACCAACATTGAAACATGAGTGATGCGGTAGTTTTAAAAAGAGAGGTAACACAATGAACAAAGGGTCAGAGAAGTGACAAATTGCAAAACCACACCAGGTAATATGGTGTACACTAATTATCGAAGCAACAATCATGATAGTGTACATACGTAGGATGTGAACAACATAGCAGCATGAACATATACAAAGCAAGTGTACGAATATACAAATCTAATTTCAGCATTCACATGGAAAGACTGGAAACTTAGCATGGAAACAATGGAAAATGACCGGTCTCATATACACAGCAAGCCAGTTTCAAGTTCAAGTACAAAGGCAAATTCTATAAAAAGCCAATGTATAAAAATTAGGGTGAACAACAAGTCAGTCAAACAAACATGGAAAATACACACACTGGTTTGGACATTCTCAGATTAGCATGCACAAAACAAAATGGTGAAGTAACAAAATGGGTCAGCAGTGTGTAAAAAAACATAGAGCAATCGTGTATGGACTGAGTATGGCCGAGAACACATGATGAGACAACAACAGGAGTTGGCAAGATTAATGGAGGCTATCACACACAGGTGCAACATAAGGTGAAGTTTACATGGTTGCATGCATAAGAAACAAGTATGGCTACATGTACACAATAACTCATATGTATAGCCAAGGTAGTTTTTTTCAAGACCAAGTAACATAATGGGAGCAAGACCCAATACAAGTGCATCAATAATATGCATATACACATGTGACTGTGTATGTAAATATGTATATATATTTCAGTATATACAGTCATGTAGGTTACTAAGACAGAGTGGAATTTAAGTGCTAATACAAGCTATATTCGAATGATGTCAAAACAAAAGGAAATTCTTTTCCAAAATTGACTGGTTTTAGAAAAAGGAATGAAGTTAAAATTGCATGGACGAGATGAGTAATTTTGCAAGTGCATATTGCAATTAAATTCATACCTGGAATGTCATGAAGACAAAATTCAAAGCCATCCAAATATACACAGTATGCAAATCTCGGCATAAATCTTTATTTCTAGAAAGTGGTAATCACTGGGTATCACACAAATTATCAATGCATTCAAGGGATTTATTTTTAGCAAGATTATAATTCACTTATTTGAAATTTTCAAGAAAATCATACAAAGTTTCCAGAAATCATTCGAGCAATCACGCATGTCAAAGTCAAGACAATCAAATGGGCAAACTTAAGAAACAATCATGCACAAATCAAGACCAAGCAAATTCGTGAAATTAGATAACAGTAAGGGGTTTTAACGCTATAAATAACCAATTCACCACAGGTAGAAAACCATCGAAATGACAAGCAAAACAAGAGAGATACAAATTTCAGAATACTCACAATTCATAAGGGTTTCGATCACACGCAAGCCAAATCGATGGACAAGAAGACAAAAGCTTTCGAAGCACTAAAGAATCAAACCATAATGAAGATTCAGGGTGGCGATTTGGAGGGAATCATCAAAACCCTAGTTTTATTTCGGCCGCTATTACTTAAAAGCCAAAAACATTTCTAGAGAAATAAGAGGAGGCCGACTGTTTAAATTTTAAATAAGAAGGTTTTGAGTTGTTTTTATTTAAGTGTTTTTATTTTTTAAAAACATTTTATAAATTTTCTAGTTTACTTTAAACTAGGGGTTACGAGCTATAGTTTTGTAATTTGGGGAAAATCTGATCTTGGAGATAAAGATCAGTGCAGGATTTTGAGCGTAGGATTAGAACAGTTGGGAGTGAGTGTCGCGAGTTTATAGGGAATTTGTAATCATAAAGATTGGTTTAAAACCTAGTAGAAATCTTGGGGATACAACAGTATGTAGGGTTTGCCGAAGCTGGATAAAATCTGTGTCACTTATTATCTCTACTGCAATCTGTAACACCCTGAAATTTTAATGATACTAAAGATGATGAATTAAGGAAAACTTAATTTAATGATCAGAATTAAGTAAAATGGACTTCGCCATTGTGTCCACCTCGAAATTCTGGTCAAGACAGACACCTGGTTTGCATAAATTGGACATTGTATGAAGAAGTTATTAAGGTTTGAAGTTTGTACACGCACAGGTTGAATATATATATATATAATAGGTTCAAAAATTCAAAAATGCGTCCAGAAATTAGAAATTCGGTTCAAAATTCTAAATTTGGGAAGGCAGCGGATTTCTCGACCAGGTGGGTCTACCCACTGAAAGGGGGGTCGACCCATAGGTCGACCTACCCAAATGGGGGTCGACCCACCCCTGACAGATCTGGGCAAAATACTTCATTTTGTGTTTGGACACCTTTCTGAGCAAGATTCATTGAACCCTAGACTATATAAAGGACCCTAGACCTAGGTTTTATTCATCTAAAAATAATGCTGACGGCGAAGCTCTGCTGCAACGAAAAAAATGGCCTTTCTTCTTCTAAATCAATTCAAAGAAGATTATATATATTCGAAGATTGCTACAACAAATTCAGCGATGGCTATAACAACTTATTCAACATGTTCTTCACAGTAATTTGGATCCATTTCCTTAGATCTATTCACTGTGAATCCATGTTATTTTTAGATCTGAATATTTAAATAGTAATCTTGATATGTATATAAAAATTGGATCTTGAATCGGTTCCTAATCAGTTCTATTATGACATAACTATCAGATCTGCTTTATATTTTCATACCGCCGCCATGTTAAATCTTGTCATAATATGCCTATTCAGTTTATGCCTATTTCTATCAGTTTATTATTGATTCGTTATTATGCATGTTCTCGATTCTCTTCTCTCCCTCTTTTTCCTTTTTATTTTTATATAGCCAGGCTACCTTCGAGCCTAGGCCAAACACTGAAAAATGCGAACGTGCGAAATTGGGAATAATGGGGAAAGACATAATTTGGGGCATAATTGATATTGGAAAATATGGATCTAAATTTAGGCATAAATTTGGAAATATACGAATATAGGTTTGGGGGCATATGTCTTGTTGGATAATATGAATTTAGGCATACGTTGGAAAACATAATTTGAGCATAAATTGGGACATGTGTAAGTACTGATTTAGGACATAAATTAGGACGTATGTGAATATGAATTTTAGGCATACATTGGAAAATATGCGAATATGGATTTGGGTATAACCTGCATTGAAATGGGCGAATATGGACTAGGGACATAAATTGGAAAATATGTAGATTTGGGTTTGTGCATAACACACACACACACACATATATATATATCTATGTATGTATGTATGTATGTATGTATGTATGTATATGCCTTGACTTATAACTTGGGAAAAAAGAGCATATGGTGCATAATTAAAAGGTGAATTGAAAAGGGGTGTAAAAATCTATGAGTTGAATAGTATTGTGCATATAATTAAATATGGGGAAAAGGAGAAATAATCACCTATAATGACATAGGTAGATTTGGATAAAAATGGAATGTCTAGTAATTACAATTAGGAAATGTAATTGCACTTATGACACGAGGTTAGGTTGCATTAGTGGTGGAAGTCTTCCCGGACCCGACCGGCATATCCATCATCCACTAATGTTGAACCTAATGTGAGAAGTCTAAGGGTGCAAATACGAATCGAGCTAGGACACGAGGTTAGACCCAACTGTGGGATAAGACTGCCTAGACCCGACCGGCATATCCAGTATCTACACGTTGTAAGCCTAATGTGGGAGGTCTAGCCCATTATAACCATAATTGGACACGGTAATGAATTTGACTACTTAACCTAATTTAATCCGTAAGGATTGTATGATTATGAACTTAAGTTAGGGTTACATAAAATTGGATGGGTATTGGGTGGGTTAAGTAAAATAGAGGGGGTGGGTAATATTTACGTATAGGCCTACGAACTTAACCCAATAAGGTTATGTAATTAAAGAAACATAGTGGTATACATAACCGGTGGAAAATATAATAAAGTTATGTAATTAAAGACGCCTTATAGGGTAAGCATAACTTGTAGAAATGATCGAATTAGATATATGTAATAATCTGCTAAGTAAACAATGATAAGTTGTAGTGACGGTGTAAATTGAATTTATGATTAAAAGAGAAAGAATGAGGAAAACTTGTAAAATAAGTTATATTTGATCATAAATGGTAAGTGACATGTTAATTAGGAAACATGTGAAATTAGATGTACTTAATAACGTATTAAGGAGAACATGTTATTGTAATGATGTAACCAAGCAAGAATATAAAATAGATTGTGGATTACAGACCTTGGGCCATAATCTAGAGAATAACATGTTGTGGGCTTATTAATATATTTAAATGGATTAGGTTATATGATTGAAATTAATAAGTAAGAGAAACTTGGTAAATTGGAATAAGAATTCAATACGAACGGGAATAAACAAGTTAAATGGGAACCGGGTGAGGAAAGGCAAGCGCATAAAAGAATGTTTAGACATAGGGTCTAACAACATATTAAAGAAAGGCGCTTGGACCAGTCTGTACGTTTGAGGCTGAATAACCCAACAGGGTAGATCATCGAGGTGTTATAAGACACGAGGGGAGCGCACATTCATCTGATTGTTATGACGGCTCCAAAGGACTGGAAGGGGAAGCATGCGGCTTCCTGAAGTACTAAGATGCTCCGAGTAGTCCTCTATGCGGTGACAGATGTCTTAGGCCGTACTCGCAGAGGTTGGGTCTGCGCGTAACTACTAGGTGGGTGAGCCTAGACTGCAGATGTAGCTATGCAGTCAGAATGCTGTGACGAGGTGACACCAGGGTGGTTCGGTGGTTGCCTCACGAGGAGGTAGAGGGTCACGACCAACAAGGATAGTAGACCGTCGGATATCCATCATCGGCAGCAGCGGGATGCGAAAAGACTAGAGCTAAACCCAAGATATCATTTCACCTTTCACTATCGAGGTACGGGGTTGAGGGTAGACGCCACATGGATGTCTGGATTGGTTGTATTAGGAGCGGTAGCTTAGCTCTTGTAGTCTTTACTAGTTGAGGGAGGGGCCGAGGTGGGGCCATAGACACCATGGAAAACGGACCCGAGGAATATCTGTATTTGGAGGCACTTAAAGGCGACCTGTACAAGTATGGAAAAGCTCCCGGCCGAGTTCCGTGTTTCTAGTTTAGCCCTACCACAGAACTCGGTGCACATTAGAGGAAGTGCGATTGAGACATCGAGCTACAATTACAGTACATAAGTGGGACGGTCTAAATACATGCATATCTGCTCTGGGTGGTGTATCATAGACTAGAGGGCATTATTCCGATAAGGAATCTGATTCGATCAATAGTGGAAGTCCATACGTTTACTTAGCATAGTAATGACAGATATATGCGGAACGTATCATTGTTATATAGAGATCCGTACGTCACTCCGGCATAGGATGAGGGACTGCGTTCACTATGGTGGAGACCGTGCGAGTGGGTTACCATGGGGTGTATCTCAATATTGAGAGATAGCAACATATGTTGTATTAGGTGGATCCATGAGAAAGTAAATGGGTACGATGCGCGTATAAGTCTTGAGTGTTATTAACCCAAGTAACCTAATAATAAAAAAATATGTAATGGAACAGTATTAGTAGGGATCATTCTATTTCTGATATACTAGTATCTGCGTGGTGCAGAGAAATGTATTTAAGACGCGCAATATATCGTGTTCATCTTATCTTGCTCAGTTCACACTTGTTATTGTTACTATTATCTTGTTCTTCCAGTTTTATATATACCTGCCATGATACTTCTATTTATATTTAAAAGTAACTGGACTCGCCAGACTTTATGTTTGACCCTTTTTTGTTTCCTCTTCTCTCTCTTCCATCCCCCCCCCCAGGTTCTCAGGGTGGAAGTGCTTAGAGTTTATTTGGATTCTTTCATCTTAGCTTGGATTTTGGATATAGATGTATCGCTTTGACTTCTAGTCAACTCTCTTATGGCTTCACAGGGAAATATGGTTTTATTCTTTTGTACTCTGATATTTTTGGAAGGTTAGATTATTATTGTAATTAGTTACTTATGATGTAAACTCAGTATTTGGGACCATGATGTTTTGATTTAAATAAAGTTTTTAATTCCGCTGCTACTTTACATGTCTGTCTTGTGCTATTATGTTCTTATTTACCTATAACGCTTCACGGAACTTAATGCATTCCCTTAGTGAGTGACATTAACGGACGTGGGGTGTCACACTTGGTATCAGAGCATATGGTTATAAAATCAGATAAAGTATTTTGAAAATGGTTTTTTTCTAAAAAAAGGGTCTAAAAAACAAAGTTTTTAAAAGAAAAAGTCTGTTTTTGAAAAGCATATTTCCCAAAGCCATAAATATCTCTCGATTCTCCTCTTGATTCCTTTTCCTTTTTGTTCGGGGAACCGTTCCTTCCCGAAAGGGTATCCCTATTTTGGAATGGTTCCGTAGGTATGTTAAAACTACGGTACATGTCGAGAGGCAAAAGAAGTGCCCAACCTCCATCTTTAGCTGCAGTGGTTTCACTTGTGTCTTATTTTCTCTCAAGCCTCGAAAGGATTTCTATGCAATGGAGGCCGCTTTCAAGAGACTTGTTAGCATGTTGCATAAGGAAGGTAAAAAGGAGAATAAGCGAGTTTGGGCTAAGGAGTACAGCCCAAAGATGAAAGAAAAATGGTGGCTTAAGAAATGATTATAGATGAAAGAAGAAAAAAAAAGGAAATACCATAACTTCGGGACTGGGGGTCATCTGAAAAAGGATTGCAGAAAGAGGAAAGGCGTTTGTTACCACTTTGGTAAGGCAGGACATCTCATTAAGGAGTGCCCGAAGTGACAAGGACAAGGCCAGAGGGTAGGAACTTATAAAGGGCAAGCTAATGTTCTCATAGCTAGTGGACAGGATAGGGGTAGGAAAGTTTCCATCGAAGGATTGATTTCTATTTCTGATCATCCAGTTAGGATTCTTTTTCTGGTGCTTCGCATTCTTTTATATCTGATTCTTTAGTTGAGTCTCTGCACCTAGATACTAGTATGGTTTTGGATCCCGTTATTGCTCAAACCCCAATGGAGGTATGGCTCATTTATCGATGATTTATCGGGGTTTGAGAATCTCTGTGTTAGGTGTCGGGTTTGATTGCGATGCATATGTTCTTGATTTCATAAGATACGGTTTGATTCTAGGGATGGATTGGTTAACTACATATACGGAGCCATTCTAGATTGTGAAAGGAGAGTCATTAGACTTCTGACTTGCAATAGAAAGACTCTCAAGAATTCTTATGACCCCAAAAGGGTCTGTCATGCTTAGTCTCCTAGAATCTCTTGATATATCTATCGATGATTTGCGATTTGTACCAATAATTTTGAGTATCCTGACGTTTTGATGAGGTTCGGGGTTTACTCCCGAGACACGAGATTGGTTTCCGCATACACTTGGTAGACAATGCAAAGCCAGTTGCATTGCATGTGCGACATATGACTCCTAAAAAGAAAAGATGGAACTTTGTAAGCAAGTAGGGGAGCTACTTGAGAAGAGGTTTGATTAGGTGAATTATATCGGTATGGGAAACCTATTGAAGACAGTCCTTGAGGAATCCCGTCAATCTAAGACGACTATTCATTTAAGAGGAGATAAATGAATAGGGTTCGAGGTAGTGAAGCCAAACTTGCGAGAGGAAGTGGAAGTATAGAAGGAATCGTTGATAGGACGAGTTCCGACTTGCATTCTTGGATCGGAGGTTAAGAAATTATGCAACAAAGAAGTGAAGCTAGTAAGACTGCATTGGGGAAAGGGCCATAAGAACACTACTTGGGAGGCTGAAAACAAGATTCACGCTTCATATCCTTTCCTTTTCGAGAATATGTCCTTAACTTCTTTTTCCAAGCTTCGAATTAATACTTGTATCTATCAATGAATATCTTCTGTAGATCGAGTCTTTAGGTAGAAAACTAATGAATGTAAACATGTGTTTGAGACATGTTATGTTTGATGGATGCAAGTGGTTGCTAGTGATTGCTCGTGGATGCATATACACACACAATAGGCACTAGATCGACTCAATCACTTACATATTGCATATTGATGTGTGTACCTTTTAAAAATTTATGGATGGAAATGGGTGTATCTTTACATTGATTTTGCATTTGGATGGATGATTGTGCACACATATAGAACTTACATGTATTAGGTTGATTTGAATACATTTTGGTTACATGGCACAAACATACATTGCATTTAGGAGGTCAACTGAATCATTGGACCGCCTGATCTTTCGCATTAGTTTACGGACATAAACACACACTATTGCATGTGCTCATAAAATCATTAGGAATTCCTTAAGGACAATGGATGCTTGTGATTGATAGATGGATGTACGATTGTTGGACGATAGGATATACGTTCTTCTTAACTTAGAGATTTCGGGGACGAAATCCTTTGAGTATGGGAGAATGTAACACCCTGCAATTTTAACGATACTAAAGATGAAGAATTAAGGAAAACTTAATTTAATAACCATAATTAAGTAAAAAAGAATGTGCCATTACGTCCGTCTCGAAATTTTGGTCAAGATAGATACCTTGTTTGTGTAAATCGGACATCGTATGAAGAAGTTATTAAGGTTTGAAGTTTGTATACGCACAGGAAGAATATATATATATATATATAATAGGTTCAAAAATTCAAAAATGGGTCCACAATTCAAAATTCGGTTCAAAATTCGAAATTTGGGAAGGCGACAGATTTTCTGCCCAGGTGGGTCTACCCACTCAAAGGGGGATCGACCCATAGGTCGACCTATCCAAGGGGGATCGACCCATAGATCGACCCACTCAAAAGGGGGTCAAACCACCCCTGACAGATATGGGCAAAATACTTCGTTTTGTATCTGAACACCTTTCTGAGCAAGATTAAGGACCCTAGACTTAGGTTTTATTCATCTAAAAATAATGCTAACGGCGAAGCTCTGCTGCAAGGAAAATTAAACTGGACTTTCTTCTTCTAAATCAATTCAAAGAAGATTATACATATTCGAAGATTATTAACAAATTCAATGATGGCTATAACAACTTATTCAACATGTTCTTCGCAGTAATTTAGATCCATTTCCTTAGATCTATTCACTGTGAGTCCATGTTATTTTTAGATCTGAATATTTAAATAGTAATCTTGATATGTATATAAAAATTGGATCTTGAATCGGTTCCTAATCAGTTCTATTATGACATAACTATCAGATCTGCTTTTATATGTTCATACCGCCGCCATGTTAAATCTTGTCATAATATGCCTATTCAATTTATGCCTATTTCTATCAGTTTATTATAGATTCGTTTTTATGCCTGTTCTCGATTCTCTTCTCTCCATCTTTTCCCTTTTTTTTATATAGCCAGGCTACCTTCGAGCCTAGGACTAGCGCTGAAAAATGCGAACGTGCGAAATTGGGAACAATGGGGAAAGACATAATTTGGGGCATAATTGATATTGGAAAATATGGATCTAAATTTAGGTATAAATTTGGAAATATACGAATATGGGTTTGGGGGCATATGTCTAGTTGGATAATATGAATTTAGGCATACGTTGGAAAATATAATTTGAGCATAAATTGGGACATGTGTAAGTACTGATTTGGGACATAAATTAGGATGTATGTGAATATGAATTTTAGGCATACATTGGAAAATATGCGAATATGGATTTGGGTGTAACCTGTATTGAAATGGGCGAATATGGACTAGGGACATAAATTGGAAAATATGTAGATTTGGGTTTGTGCATAACATATATATATATACCTTGACTTATAACTTGGGAAAAAAGAGCATATGGTGAATAATTAAAAGGTGAATTGAAAAGGGGTGTAAAAGTCTGTGATTTGAATAGTGAATTGGGCATATAATTAAATATGGGGAAAAAGAGAAATAATCACCTATAATGACATAGGTAGCTATGGATAAAAATGGAATGTCTAGTAATTACAATTAGGAATTGTAATTGCACTTACGACACGAGGTTAGGTTGCATTAGGGGTGGAAGTCTGCCCGGACCCGACCAGCATATCCATCAGCCACTAATGTTGAACCTAATGTGAGAGGTCTAAGTGTGCAAATACGAATCGGGCTAAGACACGAGGTTAGACCCAATTGTGGAATAAGACTGCCCGGACCCGACCGGGATATCCAGCATCCACACGTTGTAGGCCTAATGTGGGAGGTCTAGCCCATTATAAACATTACTGGACATGGTAATGAATTGGACTACTTAACCTAATTTAATCCATAAGGACTGTATGATTATGAACTTAAGCTAGGGTTAAGTAAAATTGGATGGGTAGTGGGTGGGTTAAGTAAAATATAGGGGGTGGGTAATATTTACATATAGGCCCACGAACTTAACCCAATAAGGCTATGTAATTAAAGACACCTAGTGGTACACATAAACGGTGGAAAATATAATAAATTGATGTAATTAAAGACACCTTGTAGGGTAAGCATAATTTGTAGAAATGATCGAATTAGATATGTGTAATAATCTGCTAAGTAAACAATGATAAGTTGTAGTGACGGTGTAAATTGAATTTATGATTAAATGAGAAAGAATGAGGAAAACTTGTAAAATAAGTTATATTTGATCATAAATGGTAAGTGACATGTTAATTAGGAAACATGTGAAATTAGATGTACTTAATAACGTATTAAGGAGAACATGTTATTGTAATGATGTAACCAAGCAAGAATATAAAATAGATTGTGGATTACAGACCTTAGGCCACAATCTAGAGAATAACATGTTGTGGGCTTATAAATAAACTTAAATGGATTAGGCTATATGATTGAAATTAATAAGCAAGAGAAACTTGGTATATTGGAATAAGAATTCAATGTGAACGGGAATAACCAAATTAAATGGGAACTGGGCGAGGTAAGGCAAGTGCGTAAAAGAATGTTTAGACATAGAGTCTAACAACATATTAAATAAAGGCGCTTGGACCAGTCCGTATGTTTGTGGGTGAATAACCCAACAGGGTAGATCATCGAGGTGTTATAAGACACAAGGGGAGCGCACATTCATCTGATTGTTATGACGGCTCCAAAGTACTAGAAGGGGAAGAACGCGACTTCCTAAAGTACGTATGGTGCTCCTAGTAGTCCTCTGTGCAGTGACAGATGTCTTAGGCTGTACTCGCAGAGGTTGGGTCTGCGCGTAACTACTAGGTGGGTGGGCCTTGACTGCAGATGTAGTTATGCAGTCAGAATGCTTTGACGAAGTGACACCAGGGAGGTTCGGCGGTTTCCTCATAAGGAGGTAGAGGGTCACGACCAACAAGGATAGTAGATCGTCGGATATTCGTCATTGGCAGCCAGCGGGATGCGAAAAGACTAGAGCTAATCCCAAGATGTCATTTCACCTTTCACTATAGAGGTACCAGGTTGAGGGTAGACGCCATGTGGATGTTTAGATTGGTTGTATTAGGGGCGATCGCTTAGCTCTTATAGTCTTTACTATTTGAGGGAGGGGCCGAGGTGGGGCCATAGCCACCATGGAAAACAGACCCAAGGAATATCTGTATTTGGAGGCACTTAAAGGCGACCTGTACAGGTATGGAAAAGCTCCCGGCTAAGTTCCGTGTTTCTAGTTTAGCCCTACCACGGAACTCGGTGCACATTAGAGGACGTGTGATTGAGACATCGAGCTACAATTACAGTACATACATGGGATAGTCTAGATACATGCATATCTGCTCTAGGTGGTGTATCGTAGACTAGAGGGCATTATTCCGATAAGGAATCTGATTCGATTGATGGTGGCAGTCCGTACGCTTACATAGCATAGTAATGACATATATATGCGGAACGTAACATTATTATATCGAGATCCGTACGTCACTCCGGCGTAGGATGAGGGACTGCGTTCACTACGGTGGAGACCGTGCGAATGGGTTACCATGGGGTGTATCTCAATATTGAGAGATAGCTACATATGTTGTATTAGGTGGATCTATGGGAAAGTAAATGGGTACGATGCGCGTATAAGTCTTGAGTGTTATTAACCCAAGTAACCTAATAATCAAGAAAATGTAATAGAATGGTATTAGTAGGGATCATTCTATTTCTGATATACTAGTATCTGCGCGGTGCAGAGAAATGTATTTAAGAAGCGCAATATATCCTGTTCATCTTATCTTGCTCAGTTCACACTTGTTATTGTTATTATTATCTTGTTCTTCCAGTTTTACATATACATGTCATGATACTTTTATTTATTTATATTTAAAAGTAACTGGACTCGCCAGACTTTATGTCTGATTCTTTTTGTTTCCTCTTCTCTCCCTTATGTTGCTCCCCCCCCCCCAGGTTCTTAGGGCGGAAGTGCTTAGAGTTGATTTGGATTCTTTCAGCTTAGCTTGGATTTTGGATATAGATGTATCGCTTTGACTTCTAGTCAACTCTCTTATGGCTTTACAGGGAAATATGGTTTTATGCTTTTGTACTATGATATTTTTGGCAAGACAGATTATTAATGTAATTAGTTACTTATGATGTAAACTCAGTATTTGGGACCACGATGTTTTGATTTAAATAAAGATTTTTTAAAAGTTTTTGATTCCGCTACTACTTTACATGTTTGTCTTGTGCTATTATGTTCTTATTTACCTATAACGCTTCACGGAACTTAATGCATTCCCTTAGTGAGTGACATTAACGGACGTAGGGTGTCACACAATCTATGTTGCAATAATTTTAATATCTCGTAATACTCCAACAAAACCCTCTTCACTTCCCCCCTCTAGGGTTAATCTAGATCCTACAAGTTGTATTAGAGCAGGTATTTACCATTAACTCTAGAGTCATGGATTCCCCTAGTTGTCAGTCTAGCGAGAGTTAGTCCTTTAATATTCCAACTATTTTCAATGGAACAGATTTTGTAAATTGGAAATCCAGAATGGAATTTTATTTAAAACCTGTTCATATTAAATTTTGGGATATTACTATGAATGAAGGTGATAATCTAAATAGAATGATATTTCTATGCATATTATTTATTCTTACATTAGTGTTGATCATTTGAATCATATTTCTCATTGTTCAACTGCATAGGATATTTTGAAAACTGTCGATACCAATTATTGAATAAATGACAACAATAGCTCAAAACCCCGGAATGGCAACTCAGATTCAAATTTGTGCTTAACAGCTTTTACAGATGAAAAATCAAATGGATTAGATGATGGAGACACAACAAACGATGAGACAGGAGATTTCTCATACGAACATTTAGTTCATATATGTACTGATTTAACTAAAACTATTGATAATCTCCAATGGAAAAACAAACTTCTAAAATTTGAAAATCGTGAGTTGATTCGTGAAAATAATGAATTGAATTAAAACTTTCAATCTCCGATTGCAAAAATTGTTTCAATTTGAAAAATGATTTAGCTTGTCTCAATGAAAATCTTCAAAAGCTTAAAAAAAATTATGAGTTCAAAAAAAAAGAGGATGAGCTAATTTGTAAAAAAATGCTTTGCAAAAAGAGTTTAAAAATTTTAAGATTGCTAAAAATTCCAAACATGAATTTTCTAAGAAACAAAACTTTCGGAAAACATAATCAATTCTGAATGAACTTGAAAAAGAAATTGAAAAATTCAAAGAATTTGGAAATTTTGAGTTTGGAAAGCAAAATCAATTTGAATTTGAGATTTCTGAATCCAAGACTAAAATCAAATTGCTTGAAAATGAAAATAAAATTTTGAAACAAAATGATTATAAGAAAAGTGAAATTATGGTCGACTGTTGCTCTAAGCTAATAAACGAGAATAATCTTTTGAAATCCAAAATCAATGGTCTTGAGCTAAGTTCGAAACGTATTTCAATCGGAGAAAATCTTTGAATATGTTGGTGAAAAATCAATTTTCTTATGGAAATAAGAATGGTCTCGGCTTTGGGAAAACTATTAATTTTGAAAAGCTGAATTCTAATGATTTTAAAAATCCTTCAAATTGCTTTAGAAAAGATTGTTTTGAAAATTTGAACTCTAATAAATTCAAAGGATTTTTAAGTCATAAATGAGAAGGATACTTGTTTTGTAACAATCCAATTAAACAAGTTTGGATCCCAAAAGGAAATAAAATGAGGTTGGCTAAATTCTAACAAATTTGGTTTCCTAGGGGAACAAAAGTAAATTCATATGGATTGTTATACAAACGGGTTTGGGTACCAAAAGACATGAACAAAGTTAGTAGTGGCTTTACAAATTTTGTTAGACCACGTGACCCTTTAAACACTTATGTACCAAAGACTGGCTAAGGAACAACTTTTCTAAAGAGAGATAATATTCAAGTTGTTCCATATCACTGAGTATTTAGAGTTTCTTAGCCAAGATTGATGAGTAGGAGATCCATAATGTCTATGTAAATCAGATATGATCTCTAGACTCACATTTTTTTGTTTATATTCTATGTTTTTATTCTTCCTTTTTATTCCTCCTTCTATTCTTTCTTTTATTCTTCCTTCTGTTTATTCTGATATATTTTGACACTGCCATAACGTTTGTGACATTTCTTATGCTTTTTTAACTTCAAATTGCAAAACTCTTGATTTTCTGGAAATTAGATTCATTTGTATAAAACTTCCATGTTTTGACGACTTCCAAATCTTGAATTTGAATTTATAATTTTTTTGCAATTCTTTTGTAGTTTATTTTTCTTTCCTGAATTTCTAACAGTGCTGAAGTAAGCTTATCACATCTTGAACATTGTTATTCGAAATTCTATTTTTTTTAAAAGCCATTGAAATTTCACACGTCTTTTTTGTTTTTGAGTTTCTTCTAATTCCTCTTGGAAAGATTTGAAAAACTACACTCATTATAGCATACTGCTATTTTAATAAGTTGTGGTAATTTCACTGGTTTTTTGAAGAGCTTTGCTGTTTTGAATTGAAAATCATTTGGCATGAGTTATTGTGTTCCATCTTGAAACTCACTTTTAAATCATGATCATCTGGCTTTGATATTTTTTTTGAATAATTTGAAATTGTTGATATCTTGAATCTCACACTTTTTAGATGTGAAATTATAATCTTGTGTGATTGATTTACTGAATCTTGGAATTTACACATCTCTTCAAGTGATTTCAAATGAACTGCTTTAATCTTGGATCATGAATTATCTCTTGTGCTTGTTGTAAATATTATGAAAAATTCTCTTGTAATTTTTGTTTTGAAATAGAATAACTGCTTCTTTGGTAAAAGGAATTGAATTGTTAGATTTTTTGGCTTACGATTTGCTTATTTTGAAAAATCAATGTATAGTTTGTTGACTTCTATGGGTAATTAAGAGCTCCAAGTGGTATCGGCCTTAGAAGCTTTGAAAATTTCTCATTTAACAGTTTGATTCTTTTTAAAAAAGATTTTCAACTTGTATAGATCATTCTAAATCCCTCTAGTAATTGTTATTTTTAATTTTAAAATCATTTTTGGATATTTATTCAAAAATTGAAATTATTAACCAAATTGAACTATATTTGGAACTCATCAAAAATATTATAGGATTTTTGAAATTGTGATGAGTCATGTGTAACGATCCAGAAAATTCAACACTCGAATTTTCGATAACAATACATAACTCTGTAACAACCTTGAAAATCAGAACCAATTTAATTTTTTTATTTTGGCTATTTTATTGAATTTTGAATAGTAAAAATAATTTATTTTAAATAGTAACGATTAATATTTTATTTAAATCGAAGTTAGAACGAATATATTTATTTTAATTTCAAAAGGAGGTAGAAATAGCGCGGTAGTTTGAAAATTTGAATTCGAACTTTGACTAAATGTACAGGATGCAAAATAAATCGGATTTTAGTGAAACCAAAATATCAGAATCTGTTTAATAATATCTTTCCAACAAATCCGAAAAATTGAAATATCATAGCGGGAATAAAAAGTTATGGCCAGTTGAATATTCAGAATAGTCGCTATGTAATTTAATATAATATATATCTCGTATAAATAGCCATTTTGCAAACGACATCCGTTTTCGACGAAACCACCCTGGTTAGATCCGGAATGCCAAATTATTGCAGGATTCCAATTTTCATAATTTTTGGAATTAATATGTGAGTGTGGCAAAAGAAAATGTGTTTTGTCAATTTCAGTCAATTTGGATCGACCAGAAAATGGCCATTTTTCAAACGGTCTCCAAATTCGATGAAATTAATTTTGTTAGGACCGTATCGTCAAAACATAGCTAGATTTATTTTTTGGGAATTTTTAGAGTCAGTCTGTAGCCCCGGTAAATTAAAATGTACGATCAAATTAAATAATTAAATGTTTTATATTTAATTTAAAGAAAAACCGACTGAAACAGTCGATTGGGCCTACGTAACATATTCCATTTTGTCCGGAATGGGGGTATTTAGCTAGGGCGACATTCGTTGAATTTGATTTGGAGTTCGGAACGATATAGGAGCTATATTGAAATTTAATGGAATTAAATAAATAAAATAAAATAAATAAAAATACGTATATATACCCGTACACCGTATTATCTTCATCGTTTTGAACCCGATAAAACTCCCAATCCACTCGACGAAATCGAACGATGTTGTTGAAGCTTCTGTAGATCTTCTTCCTAGCTTCTAATCCATATAAGTTACACCCCCTGTCGTTTTGCCATCAGTGAGAATCATCTCGACGTCGATCTGGACGAGGTTGTCGTCGCCGGGAAGCTGGTTCGAAGCTCTATGACATGGTATGGTCCGATCTTCGTCAAGTTGCATGGATCGAGAGAAAAACTAAAACCTAGTTTTGAAATGATTAGGAATGCATACGGTTTGATTAATTTAAACTGATTTTAACACTCTAAATTGTCGCAAAGTATGATTACCATATAAAAATCGTATCTTTTTCGTTTGTGGTCGAAATCCAGTGAAACCGGAGACATTGGACTCGTGACGACGTCTTCTACATTCTAGAAGAGACCGAAGAATTTTTAGAGCTTGCTACTATTTTAGGCGAAGCTGAAAGCAATGTGAGATTTCTGAATCCAAATTAATTAAATAAAATTATATTAGGATGTAGATGAAGTTTAGAAACTCCCGACACCCATCGTCCACAGACCATGGACGACATGATTGTATTGTGATGTGGAATTGGTTGATTTTTGGTGTTTGATTGTGGTTGAAATGAAATTGGTTGATATTGTGGCAATAGATTGCCTAGAAAAAAATGTATTAGGAAATTAAACCCCTTGTAAACGCCGCGAGGCCTAAGGTAGTGCGAGGAGCCGTACATCGGGACGGTGCCGATTTTAATTACCCTGCCGTTATGCTGCCGAAATTTTCTGAAATATTCTTGCGTTATAAAATATTCATGTTATTATAGATTAATTGTTTGAATAATATGAAAATTAGATTTTAATATATATATATATATATATATATGAATACGAAAATGATCATTATATGTCAGCATATGTTGTAAATCAAAAATGGTCATTTGTTAAATAAAATTGTATTGCCATTGAAATTTTGATTTTTAATGTAAATGCAACATTAAAATAAATCATTCCTATATAAAATGTATTTACACTGGAATTTTACATTTTAATGTATATGAAAACATTTAAAATAAAGCATTGCTATATGAAATGTATTTACATTGGAATTTTACATTTTAATGTATATGTAAACATTAAAATAAAACATTGCTATATAAAATGTATTTACATTGGAATTTTACATTTTAATGTATATGAAAACATTAAAATAAAACATTGCTATATGAAATGTATTTACATTGGAATTTTACATTTTAGTGTATATGAAAACATTAAAATAAAACATTGCTATATGAAATTTATTTACATTGGAATTTTACATTTTAATGTATATGAAAACATTTAAAATAAAACATTTCTATATAAAATGTATATGAAAACATTTAAAATACAACATTGCTATATAAAATGTATTTACATTGGAATTTTACATTTTAATGTATATGAAAACATTTAAAATACAACATTGCTATATAAAATGAATTTACATTGGATTTTACATTTTAATGTATATGAAACATTAAAATAAACATTGTTATAATAAAAATGTTTTACATTAAGATTTACATTTTTATATAAATGAACCTTTTAAAAATAGCCATTGCAATAACAAAAATGTTTTCTTTGAAATATACATTTTTAATGTAATGCAACATTAAAAATAGTCATTTGTTATATAGAAATATATTTATATTGAAATATACATTTTTAATGTAATGCAAAATTAAAAATAGTCATTTGTTATATAGAAATGTATTTATATTGAAATATACATTTTTAATGTAATGCAACATTAAAAATAGTCATTTGTTATATAGAAATGTATTTATATTGAAATATACATTTTTAATGAAAATGCAACATTTAAAAATAAACAGTTTGAAATAGAAATGTAATGATATTGAATTATATATTTTTAATGAAAATACAACATTAAAAATAAACATTTTGAAAATAAAAATGTATTGATGTTGAAATTTACATTTTTAATGTAAATGAAACATTAAAAATGTCCATTGTTATATAAAATGTCTTTTCTTTGAAAATTTACATTTTATTGTAAATGAAAACATTAAAAATGACCATTGCTATATAAAATGTGTTTGTTTACATAGAAATTTCACATTTTTAATGTAAGAAAAGATTACATAGAAATTTCACATTTTTAATGTAAGAAAAGATTACATAGAAATTTACATTTTTCAATGTAATAAAAGGATGACATAGAAATTTACATTTTTCTATGTAATAAAAGGATGAAATAAAATTTACATTTTTCAATGTAATAAAAGGATGAAATAAAATTTACATTTTTCAATGTAATAAAGGGATGAATAAAAAGATTGCAATTTTAATGTAATAGTTGAATGATGAAACAAATTACATTTTTATGTAATATATGAATCATATAAAAGATTCAATGTTGGAAGAAATTGTATTAACATTTATATTTCATTTTTAATGTAATATATGATTTCATATATAAAAGAAATCAATGTTGAATTGAAAATGGTGTTGAAATCGTCGAAGGAATATATATATATATATATATATATATATATATATATATATATATATTAGAACAAGACGAATCACGTCGCTGCAGTTCGCGATTTGAAATCGTAACATCAGACGATTATACCGAAAGATCCGACCGTCGGATTTTCCCAAAACTGGAACCGTTGGGTTCGCTTTGGAAAGATCTTTCCAACGATATAAAATTTGTTAAGATCCAATGGTTAGATTTTGAGAAATATGTAAATCAAATTTTGGTGAAAATAGGGCCATGTAATGACCTGAAGAGTTTTGAGAAATATGTAAATCAAATTTTGGTGAAAACAGGGCCATGTAATGACCTGAAGCGTCGTTAAATTAAAAATGGTTATTTTTAAATAAATAAAAATAGCGATAAATCGTTATAAAAAATTATAAACGATATGGAATGAAAAGAATTGATTTAAATTATATATATTCGAGAATTATTTGAAAAGGCCGAGTTAAATCTCATTTCAAATAATTATACGACGATTGGAAGTCGAAGATTTGAATACGGTGATTGAAGACCGGCGATCTTCACATCAAATGGATGACTACTGATGCCTTTGATTGGAATTGCTGCCTTGAGAGGGTTACAATGGTAGTTGTCCAGACGTACTTGTTGATTTCCTGGATATGCGAGAGCCTCTCTTCCGTATTGGACATATGGAACGAGGAATAAGGTGTCTCCGGTTTCGTTCAGACCTAGAACGGACTTGTAAATGGATGTATGTCTGACATTGGATTTTATTATATGCTGATTGATTCTATTTAATATATATTTGTTTTGTGGCAGAGAATTTATTCTTTTGCTTAACACCCTTCTTTGAGACGTACGAGCTCAGAGGTTATATATTGGTAGACATCAGTCGCATGGCGTGAATTGTCAGTGTAGCATGCCAAGATGCAAATGATCAAAGCCTATTGTTGAAAAGCAGAGCCTTGTGGTTGATGATCAAAGCACAACTTTATTTTAGCATAGCTTTGTGTATACCATTACTTCGCGAGCCTCACACCCCGGTATGAACCAGAAATGGGAGAAGGACCCCAGGGAGAACATGCGTTTCTTTCTAGCTAAAAGTGGTGTCATGGTATGGAGCCCAGACATTTTACTTATGTGGATGATGGAAAGCGAGGTACCTCAGATTGGAGTCCCTAGTGGCCCTTTATTTACGCCACATACGGCGGGGAGACGTATTGTTCAAGCATTACTAATCCATTAACATATGTATGGACTGGCCCTGGCGATCTTAAGGGCTTGAATAAGTACTTCTCCTGAGGCTCGGGCTAGAGAGTCTCGAATTCGGTAAGGACGATCCCTTGCCTTGGTTCGTGATGGAAATCCAACTACCAATATGACACCATGCGGTTTTGATTGTAAACCTATATTTGGTGATATAGTATATGGTAGCTATGCCATCTATGATTGATACATTATGATTGAAATGTTTTTGAAACATATATACACTAATAATAATATCAAATCCGTTTTTATCGTATCAAGCATTTTTGACCATTATAAGGTAAAACTCTATCCTCCGGTTTGCGTTGCATTGTGTGATGGGACTTCAGTCTTATAATGGTTTCATTTTTCTAAAAAGCATTGCATTGTTTAACGATTTACTTTATTTATGCACTGGAAATCCAATGGAGTAAACCCATTCCGCATTAGCGGCATGGTCCTATGATTAGCCTTATTATTAAATAGGTTAAATAGATTTCTCATACCAGTTCCATAACTGACTCGTAGTTTGTTTCACTTTGCAAACTCGGGTGCCCTCTTTTCCACACGGGCAGACTTGTATACAGGGTTTAGCAAACACATTCAGGATAGCTATGGAGCTGAAGATGGATCATATCATTTCTATTATGCTATTCAGACTTCATTTAGTATATTATGTTTGATTCTGCTGCAGACACTTTATATTAAGTTGAAAACTGTATTATGTACTATGTATGATCCAATTATGCTGTGTAACTCTGATGATATATTATTCCCAGTGTAATTTGATGTACATTTTCTACTGTAATTCTATATTTCTGTTCTGTTGTTATGTGTTATATTCCAATGATTATACTTACTTTCGTACTACGGGAGTTTGAGGTTATCACAGTTGGTATCAGAGCTTTGGTTAAACTTAGCTCGGAATATAACATATAAATAAACCGGACACAAGTAGAATTAGCAGTATTCTAAAACGAATAACTCCTCATAGATAGGACTAGTAATGTCCTAGAATGAGTACGGCTGAATAAAACACACCCCCATTGATTCATTTACATTTTAATATATGTCTCTATGCTTTACAATATCTATTCTGTTGGCCTGACTCTTTGTCTGTTATTTGCAGACATAGTAGAAAATGAGTGGTAGAAACAGAAGATGTAATTCTATGGTTCGACAATCTAATGAGCCAATCATGCTCCCACAACCAGAACCGGATTTAGAAGCTATAGTAATGAAATATCGAAATCTGGGTAGAGTACAATTCTCGAGAAAAGAATCCGTGATTGAAACACAAGCTTGGATGCATTCTTTTGAGAGAATCTTTGAAGGCCTAAAGCTGAGAGATGATCAGAAAAGATTACTGGCATCTTGGGCGCTCAAAGACGAAGCTCTAATCTGGTAAGAAACTGTTACTGAGGAAAATCCAGAAGATAATATTACCTGGGATAGATTTAAAGAAATTTTCAAAGAAAGATTTATTCCTCCAGAAGCAACTGTGCGACTATATGATGAGTTTTATAATCTAAAACAAAGAGATATGACCATCCAGGAATATCAGAATAAATTCAATGAAATTTCTCGCTTTGTCCCAGAACTAATTCGAGATCCTACAAGGAAGAATCTAAGATTTATCAAAGGACTACAAAAGAAATATGAAGGTAGAGTACTTGCACATGTGAATCTCCCATTCTCTGAAATGATACAAATGGCTTATCGCTATGAATATATTAATAAGAAACCTGGTTCGGAAGATGAAGAGGAAAGCAGTTCTAGCAGCAAAAGGAAGTTTGAAACTGATAGCCCTGAGGCAAGTACAAAGCCTGAGGCCAATAAGAAGCCTAAAGTTGATAAGATAGAGGTTGAATCTAAAGAAGAACCGTTAACGACTGCCATATGCAATAACTGCAATAAGAAAGGCCATTTATCGGTAAATTGCAGACCTCTAAAGAAAATGGGAAAGGATGGATCTAAATCCATTGAAAAACAGAAGAGATCTCATAGTAAAAGGAAATGCCATAAGTGCCACCAGACAGGCCATGTTGCTAGGGATTGCCTGCTGTTAAAGGAGTCTGTAATAGATCATGTAAATGAAGTAGCAGAAACTCCAGCACCCTCGGCTAAACAGCAAAGGCCAGATGTTTTGGAAGGCACTCTCTCTGTCAACAATATTCCTGTTAAAGTATTGTTCGATACGGGTGCGTCACAAAGTTTTATTTCAAGCAATACGGTTGAGAAGTTGAAGTTAAAGCTAAGGAACCTTAAGGAATCAGTTAGAGTTCATAATCCAATAGGAGGTTATCTTATTCTCGGTGTGTATTATAGAGTGCCTATTTCCTTTTCCCATTACCAGTTTTTTTTATATTTGATCATTATGGATTTTTCAGAATTTGACATCATTCTTGGGTTGGACTAGTTAACTAAATACGAGGCCGAAGTCAAATGTGTAGAAAGAGTTGTCAGAATTAAAACGAAGATTGCCAATGTTGTTATACCTTGTGTAGGCTCAGATTCAGACATAAAAGAATTTTGGGCTACTCTTGAGGTTTCTCCCACTGCTATTGAAGATATTCCTGTTGTTAAGAATTATGCGGATGTGTTCAAAGAAGTTTGATAGCTTACCTCCGCGAAGAGAAATTGACTTCAGGATTGATTTAGTTCCGAATGCAAGGCCGGTGGTACATCCTATTTGAAGAATGACATGGAAAGAGAAAGAAGAATTGGGAAATCAAACTAAACAAATTTTGTGGAAAGGTCTGATCAGACCTAGCTTTTCAAATTGGGGAGCAGCAGTAGTGTTTGTTCCAAAGTCATACGGTACTCTCAGATTATGTGTTGATTACTGTAGTGACCCGTAACTTCCTCGGTAAGGAAAGCCCGGATACTTCGAGGACAAGCCACAAAAGAACGCAGACAGAAGAACATTCCATTGTTAATTACAACAATTCATTAAAATAAAATAATATACAGAGTATAAATGAATATTACATTCGATAAATATCATAGATTACAATACACTACATAGCAGCGGAAAATAATACAATACACAACTAGAAGTAATACGCGGATACAAAGCTTTCCGAGTATCGTTCCAGCTATAAATCAGGATCCTGTGAATATAAATCTGCAAAACCAAAACTACTAGCTGCCCATGTCAAAATAAGGGCACCCAGAGTTTAGGTTAAAACAATAAACTCCAGGTCAGTCATGGGACTGGTGTGAGAACTAAAACAGTTATTAATCTTTATTTTAAAGTTAGGTAAATCAAGGGACCGCGCCGCTAACGCGGAACGGGTTTCCTCCCAAGAATACCAGTGCATAAAACAAACAGCGCAATGCTAAATAAAGAAAAATGAAGCTATTATAAGACCCAGGTCCCATCACACAATGCAACGCAAGCTGGAGGATAGGGTTTTTACCTTATAATAGCCAAAGATAGCTTGATACGTTTAAAACAAATTATTTTGATAGTACTATAGGTGTATAGCGTCAAAAACAATTTCAAATCATAAGTATCAATCATAGACGGCATAAGCGCCCCATCCCACTATATCGCCATATATAGGACTACAACTAAAATCGAAACGTCACGTATTGGAAGTTGGATTTCCATCTATGAACCGAGGCAAAAGATAGTCCTTACCGAATTCGAGACGCTCTAGTCCGCCCCTCAGGCAAGCGCGCAGGCATGCCTTGGATCGTCAGGGCTGGTCCACCGATGTGGATTATTATTCCTGAACACTGCGTTTCCCCGCCCTATGGGGCGTAAATGAGCCAACGAATGGCTCCTTCGGCTTCACATAGTCACCGGTATATCCGAGGCGCCTCGCAACAGCAACAACCACATAAGTCAAACTCGTCAGGGCGTGTAAAACCATTGACGCCACTTCTAACTAGACAGAAACGCATGCCCTCCCTGATGTCCGTCTCCCGTTTTTGGTTCACTACCGGGGTGTGAGGCTCGCGAATTAACGCTACACAATGCTGTGCCACAAAGGCTGTGCTTTGATCATCAACCACAAGACTCTGCTTTTCAACATAAGCCTTGATCATTTGCATCTTAGCATGCCACACAGGCAAACCACCCCATGCAACCGATATCCATCAATCACATAGAATGATATCCAATGTCAGACACACAGTCCATTTACAAGTCCGTTCTGGGTCTGAACGAAACCGGAGGCACCTTGTACCACGCATATCCATCGATCTCCAAGTACGTCTGGATGACCACTAACTGATTCCCTCCTCTTGGGTGTACGGCCCAATAAAGATCATCAGTAATCACCCAAACGACGTGAAAACCTCCGGTCTTCGACCACCGTCTTCGTCTTCGACTTATCGTCGTAACAGTTATTCAGAATGGGATAAACCCGGTCTTTCCGAATAACTCGCGTATACAATAAACAAGTGTTACACAAACACAACAAACGCCTCATTCCAATTCAGAATATTCTTTTATTCAAATATTCTTACACTTTGGGAGAGGTTCCCATTAATTTTATCAAAGGTAAATTCTTTAAATTTATTCTTTAATCTCCTTTTGAATATCAATTCAAACTAGTCGGGATTAGCGAACCGCACCGAAGTAATCATTTATTTTCTTTCCCAATCCCAACCAATTCATCCCATGAAGTAAAACTAGTAATAGTTCATAACTAACACCACAGTGTTATCGTTAAATTCAATTACCATTTCACGTTCAAATCTAATTAAAGATTTAACTATCGCCTGGAGCAAAACTGGTGATACTCCCTTCTCGACCATTCCAATCTAAATAAAGATTCATTAAAACTCCACTTGGTTTTAATCTTCCCAAAAATCAATATCAATGATTATTTAACTTGGGAAATCACCTCCTGTCTCTAACTGGGTTAAAGAACCAATGTCATTTAAAACACGGTTCACTATAAACCCAAAATCACATTCCATTAATTATCGGGTTAAAGAACAAGTGGTGTTTAAAACACCGTTCACGATAAACCCAAAAATCAATTCAAATTCAATTCCAATTAAATACCATTTAATTGGTAAACTTCATTAAATCCAAATAAAAGGATTTAATCTTTTTCTCAACTGGGCTTAAGAACAGTGTTAATGAAGACACCATTCACGACAAACCCAAATCACATTTGATATTAAATACAAGGCTCTGAATAGAAAATATACCGGCTTATATTCAATATCAAATTCTACGACCAACAAATATCGTATTGGAAATAACGATATTAATATATCTTTCAAATTCCCATAACAATATCTGTATCATCACGAAATCCAACATCGAAATATTCCGAAGAAAATTTCGATTCAAATCCATTTCCACTATATATATTGGAAATTCTGGTTATATTTCAAAACCATTTCAAATTCACTTTATTTATTTCAAAAAAATAAATGAATTATAATTCTAGTTCAAAACTAGTTCATTTCGATAAAAATCTATTTTTATCTTTTCAAATATGGAGTTTTTCATCACAATTCTTCACAAATCATTTCTTATGATTCTCACAAATTATTGCTATTTTTAATAATTTTATCAAGGCCCGTACAGTCGATTTCCATCAATGGCCATCGAACTGCACTTACAACGACCTTTTCCAAATTTGATTTGGACATAATTCCAAATCCAACCGTTAGATTTCTAATTTCTAATATTCGTTAGAAACCTCTTTTCGATACGAACCCAACGGTTCCGGTTTTAGGAGAATCCGACGGTCGGATCTCCCTCAACGTCCATTCGAAGTCAATGGTCGAAATTCACGAACGGCCGCGGCGCGGCGCGTTCTATTCAGGCCATTCTATATATATAATATATATATATATATTATATATTTCGTCGATTTCCTTTTAAAACGCATTTTATAAATCGTTTTAAATTCGTTTTCGAAATGATTTCCACTTCATTTCAAATTCAAATCAAAATTGAATTTTTCCTTATAAATTCGTTTTAAATTCATTTCAAATTGATTTCAATTCAAATCGATTTTCAGTTCAATTTTAATACGTTTTAAATTCAATTCAAAACGATTTCAATTCTATTTCAATCTAATTCAAATTTCAATTCTATTCAGTTTAATTCGAATTTCCATTCTTTTCAATTTAATTTCGAATTTCAATTCTTTTCAATTTAATTCGAATTTCAATTCTTTTCAATATAATTTAAATTTCGAAATCACTTTCAATATTCATTGAAAAATGAATAAAGTCGATATAAATATCGTTCGCGTCAAAATGGCATCAATCTAATCAACACGGCTTCATATATTTCTATTTTCAAATATTCTATTTCAAATATTACTATTTCAAATATTTCTATTTCAAATGTTTCTTTTTCAAAACTGGAATAGGCCCAATCAATTACCATATAATGTTAATTATATGGATTTTCTACAACACATGTATAAAATAACAACGATAAATAATCAACCATCATCCAGAGTGCACCACACAACTTCATAAGCATTAAATATAAATAATTAACGCTTACACAGTCTATCGACCAATCGATCGACATACAGCTAAATAATTGGGATTAGTGTACGCCAAATATCATCCCAATACCCGTATGGGGTTTCAAACAATCAAACAAAGATTTTATTTGTGCAGTTGGGCGATGTGTAAAATTTATCGTCCCAATCAATATCAATCAAATCAGTGTATATAAACTAATCTCCGATTTGTTTATAAATATTTATTTTATATACACGTTAAAAATTCTATTTTCAACTATAAAATATTTTTAACTATATAAATATTTTATTTCATTTCATTTCACATCACATCACACAATCAACTACACATCAAAATCAAACAACCAAGCATACAGCCGTCCATGGTCTTTAGACGACGGGTGTCGGGTGCTACTAAACACCGTCTGCATCCTAGTATATATTTTAACTAGAAAATTAAATTAAAAGTGAGAAGTTCTCACCGACTAGCTAATCCAAATGCCTCGACACTTCTACTGTAGAAAATCTTCATCGTGCTTGCCCTTCGTCACTTTCGTTCACCGTATTCGCTACATATATAAAAATCAAATTTTTAACTTCACTTTATTATAAAAATTATATTTTTATATTGCTATTCTCCTAATAAAGATTATATTTTTATTACTCTACATGAAATAAAAATCATATTTTTACTATCATACATATATAAAAATCATATTTTTAATATGCCACTGGTATAAAAATTATATTTTTAACTTTTCTATATTATAAAAATTATATCTTTAACCTTTCTATATTATAAAAAATTATATCTTTAACCTTTCTATATTATAAAAATTATATTTTTATACTCTACTTCTTATATAAGAATCATAATTTTCTTCGCTAAAATCTTATTTTCTTCAAATCAAAATCTATATTTTCCATTGATAAAAATTTAATCCTTATACAAGTAAAAATCCAATCCTTCTACCGATAAAAACCCAATTTTCCTACCGATAAAAATCAAATCTTTTACTTAGGAAAAATCAAATCTTTCTTCATTTATAAAAATCACAACCATTTATTTACACTATATATAAAAACTGATTTTTTCATATGTTTTAAATAAATAAGAACTCATATTAAAACCCACCGGGGGTGCGGGTCTTTCCAAATTGATTTGGGGGTGCTGAAAGTCGAATGGAAGAAGGGGAGGAGAGGGAGGGGTGGTCAGAGTTGGGAGGCGCTAGGGTCTGGGCGGACGGAAGGGGTGGCGGCAACATTCAGGTGGTCGGGGTTGGATGTTTTGGGGGTTGGGGCGTCAATTTGGGTTCGAACGGGGGTATGAGAGGCGGAGGAGGGAGAGAGGGGATCGGAGGTCTGAGGGGAGGCAGAGTGGTCGGATGAGGTGGCGGTAGGCGAGCGCGCGCTAGTGGAGGGCGGGCGTGGAGGAGCGACGTCGATCTCTCCCCTTTTCTTTTTTTTCCTTTTATTTAGATCTGAACGAGAGGGAATGAGGAGAGATAAAGGAAGGAATAAAGGTTTTATAATTTATTTTATATTATATTTAATTCCCCCATAAGTTGACTTTTTCATTCGACCTCTAAACGAGGCCCACCGCCTATCGTCCATAGCTAATTACCCCTGTTCCGAACACAGTGGGATATGTATCGTAAGCTGATTCGACCGTTTCGACCAGTTTTCGTCAAAATCAACATATAACTCTATATATTGAATTTGAACGCGCATTTCAATTTACCGGGGCCACATACTAACTAGAAAATTTCCCGAAAAATATTTTCTAGCTTCGTATTGACGATACGGTCTGAGAACATTTGAAAAATGGCCATTTTCCAGTCGATTAAAATCAACTGAAACTGGTCAAACTCGTTTTCCTTTTTCCACGCTCACATATTGATTCGAAAAATTATGAAAATTGGAATCTAGCAATAACATGACATCACGGATCCAACAAAAGTGGTTTCGTCGAAATCCGAGGTTGTTTGCAAAATTTCCATTTTTAAGGGCCAGAATTCCATAACGACTACTCTGAAAATTCATTTGGACATAACTTTTGATTCCCGCTATGAAATTTCAATTTTTCGGATTCGTTGGAAAGATATTCTCTATTAGATTCAAATATTTTTGGTTTCACTAAAATCCGGCTTATTTTGAATCCTGTACATTCATTTGAAATTTGAAATCGAATTATCGAACTATCGCGCCATTTTCAATTCTATTTATAATTATAAATAATTATTTATATTCTAACAACGATCTATATAAATATATACTATCTAATTCTTTTCAAAATAAATTTCTCGCCGTTATTATTTAAAATCATTCATTTTAAATAATCAAAATTCAACAAAATTGCCAAAATAAAAATTTTAAATTGGCTCGGATTTCCGGGTTATTACAATCTCCCCCACTTAAAACTTTTCGTCCCCGAAAAGGAACGAAGCCGAAAGTTATTTAACTAATCAACTCAACTTTCATAATTTTCGTTACGGCTTAAGTTCTTCAACTTTTCAGTTTCTAAGAACTTTTCAAAAATTTAGCTAACACCCTAAATTTCCGAAAAATTTCGCCATAACCTCCCCTGCACCGGGGACTTCGGGATATTTCATATAGCCTCCCATGGCCTTCTTCAATCCAAAAGAAAAAGGAAAAGCCAAGCGGCTAGCCAATCGGCTCATAAAATCACCCAAAACTCCAGAAATACAATAAACATGTACCTATTTATCGGGCAAACAATTTTATTCTTCTGCTCTAGCCTCCATGCTATGACCTGTTCAGTGTAAGTACATGTATATGCAAGCAAATGCGACAAATTTTCAATACAATTTACTATTTGGTTCAAATTGGCTAAATGGTTCAACATTTAATTAATCAAACAATATTCAAACAACACAACCATCAATCAATTAGTTGATTATCATTTCAAATTCATAACTTTGATACATAGTCAAAAATCACATTTTTGATGCCAAATCACAACAATAGGCCCTATATAATTTTGGTTCTCACATCAGTCAATAGGAAATATATAGAAATCCCACTTTCGAAACTCGAATACCAATTCTGATGATGTCTAGACTATCATCAGAATCGTCTTCGGGCGACTAGATTGTGATTCTATATCCATCCAGTATATTGGAGGCTTTCAATACACGTGGATCAGACGTATATTAAAATCTCTATATACCTAATAGTCCAAATCAATATAAAATAAATATTCAAATATGTTGAATAAAGTTTAAAATTTTAAAACAAAATTTGTTTTCATTTTAAAAATATACTCTTCACACTCATTCTAGGATACTACTGATCCTATCTGTAACGAGTCATTCTCATTGGATATTACTAATCCAATATCTGATGAATTCTTTCGTATGGTTCTAATGTGTCTTGTTCTCTGAGCTCTGTAAACCAAAGCTCTGATACCAACTGTAGTGGCCCGTAACTTCTCCGGTAAGGAAAGCCCGGATACTTCGAGGACAAGCCACAAAAGAACGCAGACAGAAGAACATTTCATTGTTAATTACAACAATTCATCAAAATACAAGAATATACAGAGTATAAATGAATATTACATTCGATAAATATCAGAGATTACAATACACTACATAGCAGCGGAAAATAATACAATACACAACTAGAAGTAATACACGGATACAAAGCTTTCCGAGTATCGTTCCAGCTATAAATCAGGATCCTATGAATATAAATTTGCAAAACCAAAACTACTAGCTGCCCATGTCAAAATAAGTGCACCCAGAGTTTAGGTTAAAACAATAAACTCCAGGTCAGTCATGGGACTGGTGTGAGAACTAAAATAGTTATTAATCTTTATTTTAAAGTTAGGTAAATTAAGGGACCATGCCGCTAACGCGGAACGGGTTTCCTCCCAAGAATACCAGTATATAGAACAAACAGCGCAATGCTAAATAAAGAAAAATGAAGCTATTATAAGACCCAGGTCCCATCACACAATGCAACGCAAGCTGGAGAATAGGGTTTTTACATTATAATAGCCAAAGAATGCTTGATACTTTTAAAACAGATTATTTTGATAGTACTATAAGTGTATAGTGTTAAAAACAATTTCAAATCATAAGTATCAATCATAGACGGCATAAGCGCCCCATCCCACTATGTCGCCATATATAGGATTACAACTAAAATCGAAACATCACGTATTGGAAGTTGGATTTCCATCTGTGAACCGAGGCAAAAGATAGTCCTCACCGAATTCGAGACGCTCTAGTCCGCCCCTCAGGTAAGCGCGCAGGCAAGCCTTGGATCGTCAGGGCCGGTCCACCGATGTGGATTATTATGCCTGAACACTGTGTTTCCCCGCCCTATGGGGCGTAAATGAGCCAACGAATGGCTCCTTCGGCTTCACATAGTCACCAGTATATCCGAGGCGCCTCGCAACAACAACAACCACATAAGTCAAACTCGTCAGGGCGTGTAAAACCACTGACGCCACTTCTAACTAGAAAGAAACGCATGCCCTCCCTGATGTCCGTCTCCCGTTTTTGGTTCACTACCGGGGTGTGAGGCTCGCGAATTAATGCTACACAAAGTTGTGCCACACAAGTTGTGCTTTGATCATCAACCACAAGACTCTGCTTTTCAACAGAAGCCTTGATCATTTGCATCTTAGCATGCCACACAGGCAAACCACCCCATGCAACCGATATCCATCAATCACACATAATGATATCCAATGTCAGACACACAGTCCATTTACAAGTCCGTTCTAGGTCTGAACGAAACTGGAGGTACCTTGTACCTCGCATATCCATCGATCTCCAAGTACCACAGGACGACCACTAACTGATTCCCTCCTCTTAGGTGTACAGCCCAATCAAGATCATCAGTAATCACCCAAACGACGTGAAAACCTCCGGTCTTCGACCACCGTCTTCATCTTCGACTTATCGTCGTAACAGTTATTCAAAATGGGATAAACCCGGTCTTTCCGAATAACTCGCGTATATAATAAACAAGTGTTATACAAACACAACATACGCCTCATTCCAATTCGGAATATTCTCTTATTCAAATATTCTTACACTTTGGGAGAGGTTCCCGTTAATTTTATCAAAGGTAAATTTTTTAAATTTATTCTTTAATCTCCTTTTGAATATCAATTCAAACTAGTCGGGATTAGCGAACCGCACTGAAGTAATCATTTATTTTATTTCCCAATCCCAACCTATTCATCCCATGAAGTAAAACTGGTAATACTTCATATCTAACACCACAGTGTTATCGGTAAATTCAATTAGCATTTCACGTTCAAATCTAATTAAAGATTTAACTATCGCCTGGAGCAAAACTGGTGATACTCCCTTCTCGACCATTCCAATCTATTTAAAGATTCATTAAAACTCCACTTGGTTTTAATCTTCCCAAAAATCAATATCAATGATTATTTAACTTGGGAAATCACCTCCTGTCTTTAACTGGGTTAAAGAACCAATGTCATTTAAAACACGGTTCACTATAAACCCAAAATCACATTTCATTAATTATCGGGTTAAAGAACAAGTTTTGTTTAAAACACCGTTCATGATAAACCCAAAAATCAATTCAAATTCAATTCCAATTAAATACCATTTAATTGGTATACTTCATTAAATCCAAATAAAAGGATTTAATCTTTTTCTCAACTGGGCTTAAGAACAGTGTTAATGAAGACACCACTCACGACAAACCCAAATCACATTTGATATTAAATACAAGGCTCTGAATAGAAAATATACCGGCTTATATTCAATATCAAATTCTACGACCAACAAATATCGTATTGGAAATAACGATATTAATATATCTTTCAAATTCCCATAACAATATCTGTATCATCACGAAATCCAACATCGAAATATTCCGGAGACAATTTTGATTCAAATCCATTTCCACTTTATATATTGGAAATTCTGGTTATATTTCAAAACCATTTCAAATTCACTTTATTTATTTCAAAAAAATAAATGAATTATAATTCTAGTTCAAAACTAGTTCATTTCGATAAAAATCTATTTTTATGGAGTTTTTCATCACAATTCTTCACAAATCATTTCTTATGATTTTACACAAATTATTACTATTTTTAATAATTTTATCAAGGCCCATATAGTCGATTTCCATCAATGGCCATCGAACTGCTACAGCGACCTTTTCCAAATTTGATTTGGATATAATTCCAAATCCAACCGTTAGATTTCTAATTTCTAATATTCGTTAGAAAGCTCTTTTCGATACGAACCATAACGGTTTCGGTTTTAGGAGAATCCGACGGTCGGATCTCCCGCAATGTCCATTCGAAGTCAATGGTCGAAATTCACGAACGGTCGCGGCGCGGCGCGTTTTATTTAGGCCATTCTATATATATAATATATATATTATATATATTTCGTCGATTTCCTTTTAAAACGCATTTTATAAATCATTTTAAATTCGTTTTCGAAACGATTTCCACTTCATTTCAAATTCAAATCAAAATTGAATTTTTCCTTATAAATTCGTTTTAAATTCATTTCAAATTGATTTCAATTCAAATCGATTTTCAGTTCAATTTAAATACGTTTTAAATTCAATTCAAAACGATTTCAATTCTATTTCAATCTAATTCGAATTTCAATTCTATTCAGTTTAATTCGAATTTCTATTCTTTTCAATTTAATTCAAATTTCAATTCTTTTCAATTTAATTCGAATTTCAATTCTTTTCAATATAATTCAAATTTCGAAATCACTTTCAGTATTCATTGAAAAATGAATAAAGTCGATATAAATATCGTTCGCGTCAAAATGGCATCAATCTAATCAACACGGCTTCATATATTTCTATTTTCAAATATTCTATTTCAAATATTTCTATTTCAAATATTTCTATTTCAAAACTGGAATGAGGCCCAATCAATTACCATATAATGTTAATTATATGGATTTTCTACAACACATGTATAAAATAACAACGATAAATAATCAACCATCATCCAGAGTGAACCACACAACTTCATATGCATTAAATATAAATAATTAACGCTTACACAGTCTGTCGACCAATCGATCGACATACAGCTAAATAATTGGGATTAGTGTATGCCAAATATCATCCCAATACCCGTGTGGGGTTTCAAACAATCAAACACAAATTTTATTTGTGCAGTTGGGCGATGTGTAAAATTTATCGTCCCAATCAATATCAATCAAATCAGTGTATATAAACAAATCTCCGATTTGTTTATAAATATTTATTTTATATACACGTTAAAAATTCTATTTTCAACTATAAAATATTTTTAACTATATAAATATTTTATTTCATTTCACATCACATCACACAATCAACTACACATCAAAATCAAACAACCAAGCATACAAGCCGTCCATGGTCTGTGGACGACGGGTGTCGGGTGCTACTTAACACCGTCTGCATCCTAGTATATATTTTAACTAGAAAATTAAATTAAAAGTGAGAAGTTCTCACCGACTAGCTAATCCAAACGCCTCGACACTTCTACTATAGAAAATCTTCATCGTGCTTGCCCTTCGTCACTTTCGTCCCCCGTATTCACTACATATATAAAAATCAAATTTTTATCTTCACTTTGTTATAAAAATTATATTTTTATATTGATATTCTCCTAATAAAGATTATATTTTTATCACTCTACATGAATAAAAATCATAGTTTTACTATCATACATATATAAAAATATCTTCATTGATGACATTTTAATCTTCTCTAAGTCAACTACCGAACATGAAAAGCATTTGGAACAAGTTTTGGAAATTCTGAGAAAGAATGTATTAAAAGCCAAATTTTCTAAATATGTATTTTGGCAAGAAGAAGTGAAGTTCCTCAGTCATGTAGTATCGAAGGAAGGAATTTCAGTGGATCCCAGTAAGATCACAGCCATTCAAGATTGGAAGCAGCCTATCACTCCTACCGAAGTCAGAAGTTTCCTAGTGTTTACACCAAAAATGGTCTAAACACACAAGGTACTAAACTGTACTTCACCAATTTGGTAAGAAATAAATGGAACTGTGTTTAATAAGTAATTGAAAGCGAAAAATGCGAGAAATGGTAAAGTAGACACGAGATTTATAGTGGTTCAGCCTTTATTTAGGCCTACGTCCACTGTGAAGGTGAGTTTCTATCTTATAACGAGGATAACAAAATACATCAATTCTCTCTTTCCATACATCTCTATATTCACTCAATATACCCTCATTTATATATCTCAATCTTGGAATTATACAAGAGAATGTAGAGTTTGAGGAGAAGAAGGCTGGATGAATGGTTGAGAAGGAGGATGTCTCCGACTTCTATGATCACAAGATTGTTCTTGACGCCATGGCTGGACCAGTTGCTGAGGATAAAATTTAGCAGCACCTCCTTGTTTTCCCGATCGGATCCCCTTTTTGTTGACATCCATGGTGTATTTATAGGTGAGCTCCCCTTATGAAATGACCTAAAGTCTGTTTATACCAGCTACGGATCGCTCATTTTATTAATTACAACCATGCCATTGGCTAGGTGTAGCCAGCTGTCCGTGGCTGTATTCAGTTACCCTGTGCGGGCGACTCAACGGAGTGAGCTTCTTGAGTAGTTGTGTGAGCCCATAGGAGCGGGCGTCTATGTGAGCATGACCGATTTGAGAGATTTTATAAGAGTAGAACGTGGGACTGGAATCAATTCTCCTTTGTTCCTTGTGCAACCGACCTTCTTGGTTCCAGGGCGCACGTCCTTTTGCTGCCTTTGTATGGCGTTGTTTGTCCCTACGGCTGTGCCACAAGGTCGCTCATGCCCATGTTGAATGGGCAATTTGTTTTGCTTCCGTGTTTGAGCAGCTTTGCCCCAATATGAACGATCGACCTAGGCTCCCGCACCTGAGTCACGACTTGTGTCCAACTTTGATTGGAGATGTGGTCACATGAGATGTTGCGAGTGCTTGTTTTGCAGTTCCATCCCAGGCTTGGTCTTTTGACGGGTTAACATTTTCCCCTTGAAGTTCGTAGTTTTTAAAACATTAAGAACTACAAGCTTCGAAGTAATGAGATGAAATACCATTGGATGGAACTGCAAAATAGGCGTCCTCACAGATAGCTTGCGTTTTCAAAATTTGGATATTTCGACAATTGCATGTCTTTGGACATTTGGCGGGATATTTCCCGGGTTTGTTAAACCGGATCACTAGATCTTAATTGAGCTGTCATGTCATAAAAAGGGGGTTTCTAGTCCTTTTATATATCGTCTCTTCATTTTCCCGCTTTTATATTTCTTCGATAAACTTATTTCAATGGCGTCTTCATCGTAGAAGACCTCGCTGTTGCTTCTTGGAGCTTCGATTTTCTTTATTTGATTGATTGTCTTGCCTGACCCTACTTCGGTTGACGATTTTCCTCATCATTGTTTCCAGCTACAACGCTCCATTCTCCAAATTGAATTTTGCTCTAAGTGAATTTCCTTTCTTTTACCTCTGATTCTAGGTTAGTTCTCTTGATTTTGTAAAAGACGTTCTCAATTGGCTACATCGAGTAGTTGGAACACATGGTTGTGATTTTTGAGAAGTGTTGATTTGACTTGGTATGTACTTGAACTTTACGCGGAATTCTCTGGCGGTTCTGACTTATGTGATAAACTTTAGCCTTTTTATGCTGGCAAATTATTCACTGAAATGCCTATGAAACGACATTTCCTAATTCATCATGCCTTTATCGGATGTTTAATGGAATACTTATATCATAGCAAGACTTCCGCTCTTCCCTTCTCATTATTATTTTGGCAGGTGCGATTAACAGTCGTGACCGACCAAATCAGAACCTGCGTTTCTCATACTTTTGAATTTATAATCCTTCCTTTATGCAATAGTAAACCCTTTTTATCAAATAAGGCTGATAATATGGTTTGGAGGATGTATTTATCTTGAGTTGCTTTCTTTAACTTTTAACAACTCAATTCGTAATTTCTTTTTAAGCATACTTATTTGTGTTGACATGTAGCTAACTGCTAATTTTTCTTAATCCCAGTTAACCCATCATGTTTGGGGAATGAGAGGGTCTGGATCAGGCACTTGAGGTTGCCCCGGCTACTGGTTCTGACTTGATTGTTAGTCAGATTCATCCTCAACATCGCTTTTTTGATAGGGTGGCGACCGGTTGCCGTAAATCGACGCTTTCCTTTGATCAGTATTTGCGAATGTACGATCGCTTCAGGTTTTCAAAAGGCGAAACCAGATTTCCCAAAAAGGGAGAATTAGCCGATTGTCCGCCCTCTGGGTATGTAGCGTTCAATTATCACATGCTGTCTAGCGGCGCGATTCCCCCCTTTAACCCTTACCTAGAGTCCATTTTGTGACAACTGGCTATTTTCCCATATCAGTTGAATCCTGGTGGATATCAAATTCTGCTTGGGTTGTACATACTTTTCATGAAAGTCCGGCAGCAGGAACCCACGTTTGCGGATATTTGTTCTTTATATACTTTTAAGAGAAGGTAGGTAGACGGTCCTTCTTTCTTTTTTATGGAAAGTATGCATGATATAATCATCACTAGCCTGACGAATGGTGCTAAGGGGTTCCCGGATCAATATTTCTTTGTCCGGTGTCCTTGTAAATTCTATGGACGATGGGTAGAAGGAGGTAATTACGCCTTTGCTCTCAGGGTTCTTACTCTTTTTCTCTTACTCATCTGGCTTTCTCTCTGATTCTTGTATTGATTCCTTCCGTTGTGGGTCTTAATTTAGATCAAGCCCTCCTTAATTCTTTAATTTCTATTGACAAAAAGGAAAGGAGTAGAGAGGTGTTGCTTTCAGAGGAAAACCTCCGCAAGTACCAGCTAATTCACTCTAAATGATCTCCTGGAAAGACTTTGGTTCACTCTCCATGTTCTGCTGGTAAGCCTTTTAAAAAGAAGCGTCTAATCCCCGATGTAAGTGGTCAACCTTCGTCGTCGATTATCAAAGAGAGTGACAGAAGAGTCGTTGAGGATGCGGATGGTTCAAGGGTCGATGTAATTTCTGGAACGTCCATCGAAGGTTCTGCTCACCCTGTTACTCAGGCGGATGGTTCCTCATGGACTTTTGGGCATCTGAGGGATTTGGACTCTGCCAAATACATGAGCCAAGGTGATGTTGTGATGTCTGACCCCGCTATATCTGATATGGGAAGAATCTGAGGGCCTGCTCAACGTCCTGGAAAAGCTCCTGATTTCATAACTCCCCCTGGAACCGGTTTTGATATCATCGCACTTGTGGCATAATTTCCCATAAAACTGATAATCTCTGAACGCTTGCTGAACTCATGCTTTATTTATTTTTCAGGTGTCAATGTGAACTACTCGTTATCGGATAGCTTCTCTCAACAAGCGGATCTTACTGATCCATGGAGCCTCTTACAGTCTTATCTTTCCTGTTATTTGAAGCATCCACAATTGTCTTCAAGTTCTCAGGTCCAATATACCCCTGAACTTCCAATGGTTGAATCTTTAAGGCGTGAGGGACTTAACCCGGCTAAGGTGCTTGCATCGACAGAACCTTCTGCAGGATACATTGTCCTGACCCCTTCTCAAGTCCAGATAATACGCGATCGTCCACCTTATAGGGTTTCTCCTGGAAACTTAATGCTTAAGGATCGCTTTAGCAGTTGGGACTTAAGGGGAATGCATTTTGACCTGGATTTACATCCCAATGATAGGTGAGATACTGTGAAAAGTTTGGATACCATAAGAAGTAGCATGACCCATTAGCTTAATATTGTTAAGAATCAATTTGAGACACAATTGAATCTGGTCATGAAGGATGTTGATAGGTGACTGGAACATTGGGCCAAATTTGGTTATGAATTCCAAAAATTGAACGCTCAGCATCTTGACCATATTGAAACCTTAGAAAACGACAAAGCTGGCCTGATCCACTTGATTAGATCCCAAGAATATGAGATTACTTCTTTAAAGAACGGAAGCATTAAAGTGAATAGTTTAGAGGCCAGCAATGTCAAGCTCAGGAGGGAGCTGGAGTGTGTGCGAGCATGACTTTTAGAAGCTCAATCTTCTCAAGAGCTTGCTGAGCACCACTTGGCTTTAGAAAAGAAGGCTTTAATTTCTTTAAAATAGGAAAACACGGCTCTCGAAGGCCAAATTGCTTCTCAGGATGAAATCCTTAGGACCTTTGAAGAGGATAAAATCAGGTTGCAAAAAGATCTTGATGAAGCCAAGATCGAGACCGATAATACTCTATTTCAATTCTATGTTTGCAGCGTCATGAGTTGCGGAAGCTTGAGTTATTTGAACAAGGATTTTCCGTGAACTCTGGCTCTTGTTTGGGAGCAAATACTTTTGTATTCTGATGACTTTGATGATGAGTTCCTTCAAGAACGGCTTTTAGAAGAAAAAGACCACAAGGCTCTGGTTGTAGGTAGGAGGATATTGGCAAACAAGCGAGCTCAATCGTTTAGGAGGGGACGTTCAAATGCTACCATTCCTTATGCCCCACCTGACTTCGTCGGAATTGATACTTCGAGCTCCCTTGTTTGCCTCGTAGATCGCTCTGCCTTAGAGGTCGCTAGAGTTCGACCCATTACTGAGTGCCCAGATCAGTAAAACGTTGTTACATAGTGCACGAGTTACGACAATACTTCTTCAAATGCGAACGATTGTGGGGATGACTTTGTATACACAGCAACTTCAGGTAAAATTGACATCTATCGATCTACCCCGGATTTGGATTTTCTTATTTCTTCACTTGAGATTGCTGAGTTTAGCGCTTGTTACCTATTTGCATCAGGTGTGCCTTCGCCACCTTCCTTATCTACTTGCGGCGTCAATGCTCAGCCTACCACCGTCGATTCTATTTTAATATCTACCCGCGCTAATCCTCTCATCACGCCTTCGCCAGATGACCCATCTTTACCAGATGTGCCCGATCCGGATGATGAAGATGAGATTTGGAATACCAAGGCTATGTCCACCCTAAAACGCAAAAGAAAGCTAGCTAGTTAATAGTTTAGGATCATAAGTTTTCTTTTGATGGCCCTTCTGTATGGACAGACCAGCAAATGCCAGAACAATCGGTTCATCTTCCTCTGCATAAGAAATAGCATTTGTGACATTTATGGTCTGATTCCAGCTTATTTTCTTTTACCTACTACGTACCCAGACCGGTTGTTTGTGCGAGTGCCGGCCCTCGCTTAATATTTTATGTTTGCGCACTTACGTTTGTACCGTTTAGGTGTTATCATAGTTTTATTATTTTCATTCTTATGAGTGGTCGCACATTTAGTTTGTGCTTCGCGCGAATCTTATCGTTCGAATAATTCTCGCAATGAAGTTGTAACTAGCCTGTGGTATGTTTTGAGCGGGCATTGGTGATTTTTTACACAATGGTGAAGTCCCCATACCAAAGCACTTTTTAATTTCATAGATTCTGTTTATTTGAATCATAATTTCATTTGATCAACTTATGATTATTTTTTTAAAACAACGCGTGGTTATTATGTGTTTTCTTTTGGGTGCCCCCATGGGAGGTCTTGGGTTTCAATTTCGACCCAAATTCGGCCTTATTAGCCCTAATTTTTCTAGGACTGAAAGGCCTCGTTGGATACCCCCATACGGCTAGGATTTCTGATTACCCCCTTTCGGCTAGGATTTCTGATTTGCGCTAGTCCTTCCAGCATGTTTTGTCGGTCCTTATGACACTAGGACTGATGTTTCCAGCCTAGGTATTTATCCATGGGAGATTTTTATCATTTCCCTTGTACCTTTTTTTGAATCTTGATGTCAGCTTTCCCAGCAAGTGCTTGCCTAGGGAAGCTCTACCTTTTAGCTTGTTGTTTGTCTTAGGACAATATGTCTTGTTGAGGTGATACGTTTGTACATCCAACTTGGTTTGCATGCTTTTGTGATGCTTTCAAGCTGTTTTGCTCAAGACGTGCTTTGAGAACCTTCCCTTTGCAATTAAGATGGGTGTGATTAATTGCTTCTATCATGCCTACATTTTAAAAATCAGCTTTTAGCGTGAAGCAATGAGTACGGTACCCAGATAGGCACACGATAATTTCCTTTGTACACGGCACTTGCAAGTAATTCATTGTCAAACATGAATATAGCAAGTGGTAAAACAAAGTAAAACAACTACTATTTCTTAAGTAAACATAAAAACGGAGTAATAAAATGAAGTCACGGCAACTTTAGTTCAAAATTCCATGATCAGGACACCATTTACTGATCCTTAGCCAAGCATTAGTTCCGGGCTAGTTTAGGCCTTTTCCTCGGAGAGTTTGCTGCCCATTGTTTGCAGAAGTGGGACAATGGCCTTGCACATATTGTTGCAAATGGTTCTCCCTGACCAGCCTCTCAATTAACGATTCCAGGTGTCTACACTCGTTAGTATTGTGTCCTGGTTGGTCATGGAATTGACAGAACCTTCCTGATTTCATGGTAGCATCTCTGACTTTCATCCGTTCTAGAACTGGATATTTTACAGTGTTCTTAGTTTTTTGAAGATGTTCTCTATGGTGTCGTTGAGGGAGGTGAATTCCGAATTCTTGAAAAAGCGCGGTTTCCTTCTATGCTGCTTGGCTCCACCTCTTGCACCTAAGATATACCTTCGCTTTTCATTCCGATCCGTGGAATGAGCGCTTTTCTCCTTGTCGGGCCTTTGCCAGGGCCCATAATCATGACATGCTATTTTCGAAGTGGAACTTTTTTGCTCAGCAGAAAACTCTATTTCGCTTGCTCGACCTGCTTGAGCGAACGGAGAGTCGGCGACACCTAGTGTGGTTCTTGTGACTGAGGCTTGGATAATGAGCATTGACTCGATCTTCTTCATCAATGCGTTTTTGCAGTAGTTATTTGGCTCGTTACCCTTATCATTGCCTCTTCCAACTCCCTCTTGGTTACAGCCGCCTCAACTCTTAACGGTTCCTTTTCTCCGGGATGGATGGTAGGCGTAGTGGCAATGCTAAAGGCGCCGTCGACTTTGTCAGTGATTTCCTTTGGCGTGCTATTGATTTCAAGCACAGTGCCTCTCATAAAATCTTATCGGATCTGAAATGGGGAAAGAAGCAAACACGGCCCCATGGTGGGCGCCAAAATGTTTACACCAAAAATGGTCTAAACACCCAAGATACTAAACTCTACTTCACCAATTTGGTAAGAAATAAATGGAACCGTGTTTAATCAGTAATTGAAAGCGAAAAATGCGAGAAAATGTAAAGTAGACATAAGATTTATAATGGTTCAGCCGTTATTTAGGCCTACGTCCACTGTGAAGGTGAGTTTCAATCTTATAACGAGGATTACGAAATACATTAATTATCTCTTTCCATACATCTCTATATTCACTCAATATACCCTCATTTATATATCTCAATCTTGGAATTATACAAGAAAATGATAGAGTTTGAGGAGAAGAAGGCTGGATGAATGGTTGAGAAGGAGGATGTCTCCGTATTCTATGATCACAAGATTATTCTTGACGCCATGGCTAGACCAGTGGCTAAGGATAAAATTTAGCAGCACCTCCTTGTATTCCCGATCGGATCCCCTTTTTGTTGACAGCCATGGTGTATTTATAGGTGAGCTCCCTTTGAGAAATGACCTAAAGTCTGTTTATGCTAGCTACGGATCGCTCATTTTATTAATTACAACCATGCCATTGGCTAGCTGTAGCCAGCTATCCAAGGTTGTATTCAGTTACTCTGTGCGGGCGACTCAACGGAGCAAGCGTCTTGAGTAGTTGTGCGAGCCCGTAGAAACGGGCGTCTATGTGAGCATGACCGCTTTGAGAGATTTTATAAGAGCAGAGCGTGGGACTGGAATCAATTCTCCTTTGTTCCTTGTACGACCGACCTTCTTGGTTCCAGGGCGCTCGTCCTTTTGCTGCCTTTGTATGGCGCTGTTTGTCCCTACGGCTGTGCCACAAGGTCGCTCCCGCCCATGTTGAATGGGCGATTTGTTTTGTTTCTGTGTTTGAGCGGCTTTTCGCCAATACGAACGATCGACCATGGCTCCCGCACCTGAGTCATGATTCGTGTCCAACTTTGATTGGAGATGTGGTCACATGAGATGTTGCGAGTGCTTGTTTTGCAGTTCCATCACAGGCTTGGTCTTTTGACGGTTTAACACCTTGGATTGGCTGGCTATTATCGGAAATTCGTTAAAGATTTTTCAAAACTATCTTGTCCATTAACGAAGCTTACAAAGAAGCACACAAAATTTAATTGGACACCTGAATGTGGGGCAACTTTCCAAGAGCTAAAATTGAGGTTGACCACTGCTCCCGTGTTGACCATTATTGATGGCAATCAAGATTTGAAAGTCTGGACATATGCTTCTATTGAAGGTATTGGTGCGGTACTAATCCAAAGAGACAAAGTAGTTGCTTATGCTAGCCGTCAATTGAAGTTGCATGAGAAGAGATTCCCCACTCATGATCCTGATTTGTTAGCCATCGTATTTGCTCTAAAAATATGGAGGCACTATCTTTTGGGTGAGAAGTTCGAATTATATACAGATCATAAATCCTTGAAGTATCTGTTCACCCAAAGGGACTTAAATTTGAGGCATCAACGTTGGTTAGAATTTCTTGTGGCCTATGATCTGGACATCTTGTATACTCCAGGGAAAGCCAATGTTATAGCCGATGCGCTCAGCAGGAAGAATGCGGTCGTCGCCAATCTTATCATCGCCAACCATATCATTACACCTTTGCTGATTGATAAAATCTCTGATCTTCAGAAAGATGATGAATTTATGCAGAGAATTAGTAAATGAGTTCGGGAAGGCGAACCCTTGAGTTTCCAAATTGATAACAAAGGAGTTCTGAGGTTAAAAGGCCGAATTTGTATCCCAAATATTCCTGAGCTCAGAAGAGAAGTAATGGATGAATGTCACAAATCCAAGCTTTGTATTCATCCAGGGGTGAGTAAAATGTATCATGATCTCAAGCGCACGTTCTGGTGGAAATCTATGAAAAGAGACATTTCCATATATGTTAGCAGGTGCTCTACTTGCTAACAAGTCAAGAGTGATCAGCAAAAACCTGCCGGTTTGTTACAACCACTTGAGGTTCCAAGCTAGAAGTGGGATCAAATCTCCATGGATTTCATAGATGGCTTGCCCCGAACCATAAAAGGGAATGATAGTATTTTGGTGATCGTAGACCATTTCACGAAATATGCCCGTTTTATTCCTATCAGATCTACTAAAACAGCTCAAAGTTTAGCGAAAATTTATTTCAAAGAAATTGTCAGACAACATGGAGTTCCTAGTAGCATTGTTAGTGACCGTGATCCGATATTTGCTAGTAAATTCTGGGAAGCTTTCCAAGAAGAGCTGGGGACAAAATTAAATATGAGCACCGCTTATCATCCTCAAACAGATGGCCAGACTGAGAGGGTAAACTGTATAATGGAAGACTTGTTGCGGGCATGTATTCTTGATTTTGGCGGATCATGGGGAGATCAGTTGCACTTGGTTGAGTTCTCTTATAATAACAGTTACCAAGCAAGCTTGCAAATGTCACCATTTAAAGCTTTGTATGGCAGACCATGTAGATCTCCCGCATGTTGGGTAGAACCGGGCAATAGACTAGTATTGGGTCCCGACATGATTCGCGAAGCTTCACACAAAGTTGATTTCATTAAGAAGCGATTACTAGCAGCTCAGAGCTGACAGAAAAGTTATGCAGATTCAAGAAGAAGGGATTTAGATTTTGCTGTTGGCGATTATGTGTACTTGAGAGTTTCTCCATTAAGAGGAGTAGTTCGTTTTGGGAATACTAGGAAGTTGGCTCCTAGATTCATTGGTCCATTCCCTATTCTTGAAAGAATTGGAACACTCACTTACATAGTTCAGTTACCCGACTGGTTGCTAGGGGTACATGATGTATTCCATGTGTCTCAACTTCGGAAGCATGTACATGATCCAGACTTGATTGTAGAAGAAGCAACACAGCAAGATTTGGAGATTACCCCAAGCTTAGCAATAAGAAGGGAGCTGGTAAAGATCATTGGCAAAGAAACCCGAGTTCTGAGGAACAAAAGAATTCATCTAGTCAAAGTGCAGTGGAGCAGAGATCCTAGAGACTGTACATGGGAGACCGAGGATAGCATCAAACATGCTTATCCCCAGTGCAGAGTGGACATCTCTAACTAGCTCTAGTGCAAGGTGTATTTACAATATTTTACATTTTCCGTTTTGTTTCCTACTTTACTATTGTTTCCTTTTCGGGGATGAAAAGTTTTTAAGTGGGGGAGATTGTAACAACCCGGAAAATCAGAACCAATTTAAAATTTTTATTTTGGCTATTTTATTGAATTTTGAATTGTTAAAATAATTTATTTTAAATAATAATGATTAAAAATTTATTTAAATCGAAGTTAGAACGAATATATTTATTTTAATTTCAAAAGGAGTTAGAAATAGCGCCGCAGATTGAAAATTGGAATTCAAACTTTGACTAAATGTACAGGATGCAAAATAAATCGGATTTTAGTGAAACCAAAAATATCTGAATCAGTTTAATAATATCTTTCAAACGAATCCGGAAAATTGAAATTTCATAACGGGAATAAAAAGTTATGGCCAGTTGAATATTCAGAATAGTCGCTATGGAATTTAATATAATATACAGCCCGTATAAATAACCATTTTGCAAATGACTTACGTTTTCGATGAAACCACCCTGGTTGGATTCAGAATATCAAATTATTGCAGGATTCCAATTTTCATAATTTTTGAAATTAATATGTGAGCGTGGCAAAAGAAAATGTGTTTTGTCAATTTCAATCAATTTGGATCAACCAGAAAATGGTCATTTTTCAAACGGTCTCCAAATTCAACGAAATTAATTTTGTTAGGACCGTATCGTCAAAACATAACTAGATTTACTTTTCGGAAATTTTTAGAGTCAAATTGTGGTCCTGGTAAATTAAAATGTACGATCAAATTAAATAATTAAATGTTTTATATTTAATTTGAAGAAAAACCGACTGAAACAGTCGAATAGGCCTACGTAACATATTCCATTGTGTCCGGAATGAGGGTATTTATCTGGGGGAGACACTCGTTGGATTTGATTTGGAGTTCGGAACGATATAGGAGTTATACTGAAATTTAATGGAATTAAATAAATAAAATAAAATAAATAAAAATACGTATATATACCCGTATATCGTATTATCTTCATCGTTTTGAACCCGATACCCTTCGTGAATGGCGGAACCCCTTGAATCCTTTTCTCCTCGAAAACTCCCAATCCACTCCACGAAATCGGACGATGCTGTTGAAGCTTTTGTAGATCTTCTTCCTAGCTTCTAATCCTTATAGGTTACACCCCCTGTCGTTTCGCCATCAGTGAGAATCACCTCGTCGAAGTCGGCATCTCCAGAGCGCCGCCGCCACGTCATCTCGACGTCGATCTGGACGAGGTTGCCGGCGCCGGGAAGCTGGTTCGAAGCTCTACGACGTGGTATGGTCCGATCTTAGTCAAGTTGCACGGATCGAGAGAAAAACTAAAACCTAGTTTTGAACTGATTAGGAAGGTATACGGTTTGATTAATTTAAACTGATTTTAACACTCTAAAGTGTCGCAAAGTATGATTACCGTATAAAAATCATATATTTTTCGTTTGTGGTCGAAATCTAGTGAAACCGGACACATTGGACTAATGACGACGTCTTCTACATTCTAGAAGAGATCGGAGAATTTTTAGAGCTTGCTACTATTTTAGGCGAAGCCAAAAGCAATGTGAGATTTCTGAATCCAAATTAATTAAATAAAATTATATTATGATGCAGACGGAGTTTAGAAACTCCCGACACCCGTCGTCCACAGACCATGGACGACTTGATTATATTGTGATGTGGAATTGGTTGATTTTTGGTGTTTGATTGTGGTTGAAATGAAATTGGTTGATATTGTGGCAATAGATTGCCTAGAAAAAAACGTATTAGGAAATTAAACCCCTTGTAAACACCGCGAGGCCTAAGGTAGTGCGAGGAGCCGTACATCGGGACGGTGCCGGTTTTAATTACCCTGCCGTTACGCTGCCGAAATTTACTGAAATATTCTTGTGTTATAACATATTCATGTTATTATATATTAATTGTTTGAATAATATGAAAATCAGTTTTTTAATATATATATATATATATGAATATGAAAATGGTCATTATATGTCAACATAAAATTTATATTTTTGTTGTAAATCAAAAATGGTCATTTGTTAAGTAAAAATGTATTGCCATTGAAATTAAGATTTTTAATGTAAATGCAACATTAAAATAAAACATTGCTATATAAAATGTATTTACATTGGAATTTTACATTTTAATGTATATGAAAACATTTAAAATAAAACATTGCTATATGAAATGTATTTACATTGGAATTTTACATTTTAATGTATATGAAAACATTAAAATAAAACATTGCTATATAAAATGTATTTACATTGGAATTTTACATTTTAATGTATATGAAAACATTAAAATAAAACATTGCTATATGAAATGTATTTACATTGGAATTTTACATTTTAATGTATATGAAAACATTAAAATAAAACAATGCTATAGGAAATGTATTTACATTGGAATTTTACATTTTAATGCATACGAAAACATTTAAAATAAAACATTGCTTTATAAAATGTATATGAAAACATTTAAAATACAACATTGCTATATAAAATTTATTTACATTGGAATTTTACATTTTAACGTATATGAAAACATTTAAAATACAACATTGCTATATAAAATGTATTTACATTGGATTTTACATTTTAATGTATATGAAACACTAAAATAAACATTGTTATAATAAAAATGTTTTACTTTAAGATTTACATTTTTATGTAAATGAACCTTTTAAAAATAGCCATTGCAATAACAAAAATGTTTTCTTTGAAATATACATTTTTAATGTAACGCAACATTAAAAATAGTCATTTGTTATATAGAAATGTATTTATATAAGAAAAGATTACATAGAAATTTCACATTTTTAATGTAAGAAAAGATTACATAGAAATTTACATTTTTCAATGTAATAAAAGGATGACATAGAAATTTACAATTTTCAATGTAATAAAAGGATGAAATAAAATTTACGTTTTTCAATGTAATAAAAGGATGAAATAAAATTTACACTTTTCAATGTAATAAAAGGATGAAATAAAATTTACATTTTTCAATGTAATAAAGGGATGAATAAAAAGATTGCAATTTTAATGTAATAGTTGAATGATGAAACAAATTACATTTTTATGCAATATATGAATCATATAAAAGTTTCAATGTTGGAAGAAATTGTATTAACATTTAAATTTCATTTTTAATGTAATATATGATTTCATATATAAAAGAAATCAATGTTGAATTGAAAATGGTGTTGAAATCATCCAAGGAATTAATTATATATACATATATATTAAAATAAAATGAATCGCGTCGCTGCAGTTCGCGATTTGAAATCGTAACTTTAGACGATTATACCGAAAGATCCGACCGTCGAATTTTCCCAAAACTGGAACCGTTCGGTTCGCTTTGGAAAGATCTTTCCAACGATATAAAATTTGTTAAGATCCAATGGTTAGATTTTGAGAAATATGTAAATCAAATTTTGATGAAAACAGCGCCAGGGCCGTGTAATGACCTGAAGCGTCGTTAAATTAAAAATGGCTATTTTTAAATAAATAAAAATAGCGATAAATCGTTAAAAATATTATAAACGATATGGAATGAAAAGAATTGATTTAAATTATATATATTCGAGAATTATTTGAAAAGGCTGAGTTAAATCTCATTTCAAATAATTATATGACGATTGAAAGTCGAAGATTTGAAGACGGTGATTGAAGACCGGCGATCTTCACATCGAATGGATGACTACTGATGCCTTTGATTGGAGTTGCTGCCTTGAGAGGGTTACAGTGGTAGTTGTCCGAACGTACTTGTTGATTGCTCGGATATGCGAGAGACTCTCTTCCATATTGGACATATGGAACGAGGAATAAGGTGTCTTCGGTTTCATTCAGACCCAGAACGGACTTGTAAATGGATGTCTACTTATTTCTGACATTGGATTTTATTCTATGCTGATTGATTTCTATCTAAAATATATCTATTTGGTGGTAGAGAATTTATTCTTTTGCGTAACACCATTCTCTGAGATGTACGAGCTCAGAGGTTATATATTGGTAGACATCAGTCGCATGGCGTGAATTGTCAGTGTGACATGCCAAGATGCAAATGATCAAGGCCTATTGTTGAAAAGCAGAGCCTTGTGGTTGATGATCAAAGCACATCTTTATTTTATCATAGCTTTGTGTGTAGGTTACTTCGTGAGCCTCACACCCTGGTATGAACCAGAAACGGGAGAAGAACCCCAAAGAGAACATGTGTTTCTTTCTAGCTAGAAGTGGTGTCATAGTATGGAGCCCAGACATTTTACTTATGTGGATGATGGAAAGCGAGGTACCTCGGATTGAATTCCCTAGTGGCTCTTTATTTACGCCCCACGGGGCGGGGAGACGTATTGTTCAGGCATTACTAATCCACTAACATATGTGTGGACTGGCCCTGGCGATCTTAAGGGCTTGACTGAGTACTTGTCATGAGGCTCGGGCTACAGAGTCTCAAATTTGGTAAGCGCGTTCCCTTGCCTTGGTTCATGATGGAAATCCAACTTCTAATACGACACCATGCGGTTTTGATTATAAACCTATATTTGGTGACATAGTATATGGTAGTTATGCCGTCTATGATTGATACATTATGATTGAAATGTTTTTGAAACATATATACACTAATAATAAAATTAAATCCATTTTTATCGTATCAAGCATTTTTGACCATTATAAGGTAAAACTCTATCCTCCGGTTTGTGTTGCATTGTGTGATGGGACTTGAGTCTTATAATGTTTCATTTTTCTAAAAAGCATTGCGTTGTTTAACGATTTTCTTTATTTATGCACTGGCAATCCAATTGAGTAAACCCATTTTGCGTTAGTGGCATGGTCCTGTAATTATCCTTATTATTAAATAGGTTAAATAGATTTCTCATACCAGTCCCATGACTGACTCGTAGTTTGTTTCACTTTGCAAACTCGGGTTCCCTCTTTTCCACACGGGCAGCCTTGTATACAGGTTTTAGCAGACTCATTCCGGATAGCTATGGAGCTGAAGATGGATCCTATCATTTCTATTATGTTGTTCGGACTTCATTTAGTATATTATGTTTGATTCCGCTGCAGACATTTTATATTAAGTTGATAACTATATTATGTACTAAGTATGATCCTATTATGCTGCGTAACTCTGATGATATATTATTACCAGTGTAATTTGATGTATATTTTCTGCTGTAATTCTATATTTCTGTTCTGCTATTATTATTTATGTATTATATTCCAATGATTATCATTACTTTCGTACTACAGGAGTTTGGGGTTATCACAAACTCCATGTTACTTGCCAAAATTCAAGTACCAAATCCCAGATTGTTAATAGAAAGAAGTCAAAGGGTGAGAAGAGAAAGAAAGAGATATTAGAATAATATAATAAGAAGAACCAACACATAATCAGAGTCTTACATCACAACGGAACAAAATATAACATTTAAATAAATATTTTAAAGAACTTTAATAAATATAATTACATACATCAGAGTACAACAAACAAATCTGGATAGTTATAACAACCTGTCCACAAATACAACACGCAGCGAGATAATATTATATATATTGTAATGTCCTAAGGATTTTCGACCTTGAAAATCAACATAAACACGATGTCGGCTATTTAAGCATTGGAAATACCATATCATTAATAGAATGAAGTTAGAGGGTGTGAAATAGAAAGAAAGTTAGAATAGAAGAAGAAGAACATAGCAGAACAGAATTAGAGTAACATGAATCTCACAGCGGAACGAATAAAATATATTATATAACAACTTTTGAAATATAAAATTGTACATAGCATAACAGTTGTTATATAATATATTTTATTTGTTCCACTGTAAGATTCGTGTAACTCTGATTCTGTTCTGTTGTGTTCTTCTTTTATTCGAACTTTCTTTCTATTTCTCACCCTCTAACTTCTTCCTATTAATGATCTGGTATTTCCAATGCTTGAATATTCGACATTGTGTTTATTTTGATTTTCAGGGTCAAAAATCATTGGGTCATTACATATATCATACGTTTGGACTCCTCCATCTCGTCTTTGAACTTCACAGCATTCGATAACCTGAACCTGTAACTCGGGCTGACCCGAGCATTACAAACGCCACATATCAGTCTAGTGAACCGGCATGAGAAAAACTCACCAAGGTTATATATAACATCCATATTGCTTAACTTTGAAAACCTTTTGAAAGAAAGGGTAATAGTAAGACCAACACACACATAATTACAGACGTTTTTTTACCTTACTTTAACCAAACATTTTTGAAATCAATAATATTCTGATATTATAATAGTGATGTAAATCAAGTAAATAACCAAGCAGCATAACGCTTGCATCTCACGCTCTACGAATTCATTATATAATTAAAAACAACAGACATTTATTGGAGGTTGGATTCCAACTATGACAAGGTATAGGACTTCCTCCCGATCAGTGTACTTTAGAGGGGATACACTAGGGTTCAACAAGGACATCTTGCAACCCGGCCACACATGACCACCCACTCATTTAGCTTGAGTGTAGCGAATGTATTATCAGCTGACAGTTTTAAGGGCTCAACGTCCTTCCACGGAGATATAGAATTGAAAGAATAACAAATAAGGAATTTCTCTAGATCGATGATAATACACCCTGCTTGGATGAGACCCAACTAGCCATGTTGCCTGCCCAATTTTTGTCATTTTCCGTTTGTAAGACTTGAGATCATGTTGTCTTATAGACCAGCACACCACCATTTACTTTGAATGCCACATTGTCAAACCCGCCAAATCACAAACTCATTTCCCCAAAAATAATACGATTATAAAGCTAAGAGAAATGAATTTCTCCACCACCAAACGTAAATATGTTTGAGGTAATCAACCCATAATTTATTAAGCATACTCTGTCAGACATTCATCCATACAAGTCATCCAGGAATAGGATGAACCAAAGGCACCCCCCTATCGGATCCAAATGATCACTAGTGAGTAGTTCTTGCAAATCCATAGATTTCAATCACGACAGATTCAGAAGTTAAAATATCTCCAGTCGCGAACCAGAGAAATTTAACGAGTAGTTCTTCCGCTCATGAATATCCACGATCTTCAATGCTCCATCTCGACCATCTTCTGATATCTTCACCATTTACGTATTTGCTAGTCGAAATGGTTTTCGAATATAAATTCGATCCTGGTCTTTTCGTACCAACGATCGTATAGGCCAGATTTGATAGTCGACTATTTAACTATCAAATATAAACAACCATTCAACCAAAAAAATAAAAATGAATTCATTAGTTTGGTATTCAACATAACTTGGCCCCTTTTAATTAACCATTTGTTAATTAAAACTTCAAACTTTTCCAATAATTCTAGCTCAACATTTCCTTCTTATTTTAAAAAATAATATTCTCAAACCATTTATTTCCAATATTTAGAAAATAACCATAAACGTATCCAACTTCCCAGTTACCTTTATTTGAAAAACAATCACCAAAACCATTTTCCATTGTCAAACAAGAATAATGTTCCTTTTATAAAATATGAGCTCATTAACAAACCAATTTAACTTAACGTTCATAAAAATGACGTTATGAATTTCATTTCAGTATCATTACTTTTTCTTAGAATATAACATTTCTATTTAATAAATTCTTTCCTTAATATAATCATTACCAATTTAGACAACATTCACAATATTATATATCAATCTCTTTATTTTTAAGAAATCCAATAATTCTAATCACATTTCAAAATCATGCAAATATGTGGTAGTATCCCTTTTAAAGCAATAACCAACTAATTTCAATATCTTATACCATTACAACCCAATATCATGCCTTGATAATAGTGAAGCCGTTCAAGTTGGGGTATTCTAATTACCTCTCTGACCTTGATCGACAACGTTCTTATCTTAAGATAAATATGAGTTTGTAACTCTAAAACTGATGTTAAACCATCCTAAAAACCTTATTTACAATTTGATCTCAAATGTGGTCTTATAATCTATTTCTTAAATTTGAATCCTCCTTCATAACTTTATTCACAACTTGGATTTTATTACGATAATACGATTGCCAAAACTTTCATCCAAAACTTTTTAACACTATCCAACTAGATCCATTTATCAACTTGTAAACGCAAACCGTTTAACAATCTTCCTTCTTGCTTATAAAACATAAGAGATCTCTATATAAATCATTAAAAAATATTTATAAAAACAGATTATAACATTTCTTTATAAACTTCTATTTTAAACAAAATATAAGTCAAACATCTAGCTTTAGTATAAACATATTTTTTATAATTTAACTTCGTCAATCAACATCCCAAAGGAATAAAATCTAAAAACGTTTCAGATTCGATTAAAAATCGATTTAACCATTTCTTATCGGTATTAAAAGGCCACCCGGCTACTAAAATACCCAACTATGAAATAAGGGTTTAACTCTTCGGATTTCACGTCAATCAAATATAGTCAACTTATATGGTAAAATTATCCATAAAAGTGAGGAATCCTGTTGGATTCATCCAACCTGTCTTTTCCCCGCATCCAAATAGGTTACCTAAAGTAAAACAATATATTTTCATCTCGATAGGCTGAAATAAACAGTTCAACTAGTAAATACAACAATAAACCAATAGCAGCAAATTCAAGCATCCATCGATTAATATAATACTTTTACATTATTATAATCGTAATCAACAAGGTAAGTTACCTCAATTGGAAATAATCGTTAAAATATCGATTGGGTTTCAATTAAATTAAAAGAACGTTTAATTTAACCGTTCAGTAAAATTATAAATAATCCTTCAGGAATCATCCAAAAATAACCAACCATAACACACAAAAATTAAACCTAACTCATATAAAATATAATAGGGACAAACCGAGTGAGTTATGCTCACCTTGTTTCCCTTGTTGTTTAAGCGATTCGGTTTTTCAGTTAAATTTTAATTTAACAAAAAATCCCCGTTATCTTTAGCTTTGTCCAAGACAGTTCCACAATGCCTTGTTCATTGCTACGTTCACAATGTAGTTTGTTTCACTAAATTATGTCAACAAACACATGACTTATAACTAATATGAGTTTAAGATTATTTTAATAATTTAATTTTCCTTCACTAATAATAATCATTAGTCAATTACTTTGTTAAATAGTTTCACCAGTTTCCTTCTTCGTTCATTCGTGTTCCTCGTATGCTGTTGTTTAAATTCAAACCCAATCATGAATTAAACGCTACACAATATTTAGTAATTTATAGTAAAATTAATTAGTTTAATAATAGCTTATTAAAAACTTTAATTACTAATTAATGGTCGATTAATGTACTGGTACACGGTTTGTAGGAAGATCAAAACTTTCCCTATTCGTTTGTTACTCCTTCGTCTTTGTTCAATTTTCTTAGACCTGATTACAAACATATTAATATTTGATCATAATTTAATTAACACCTTAATTATAATATACTTAAGTTTACTTACTTTTTTATCATAAGGAAAACAGCTGATTGAACTTTCCCTTCTCCATGTACAATTCTCGTTTTTGCTCCTCTCCACTAGTTTCAACATACTTCACCACACACAGTCAGCCACTATTGTTTAGCCTAAACAAGCCGATCGTGCTCCTCTCTTCGCGTTTAACTTTCCTCGTTCATTCCTGATCTTCCACAAACCCATGATGTAAACCACCATACGCAGGCTTCAACCCATCGTCACTCCACCTAACGCCTGAACACAATCAGACGCCGCCATTCTCGGCGCCTCAACGCTCTCCTCCCACATTAGAAGTATCAGCATCCTTGATCAACCCAGTCGCCGCCAAAAGCTCGTAAATGTCGTCAACTTTCAGGGCCATTTCTGGCCACTCCGATGATCAGCAAATGATCACAGCGGTTGAAGAGATTGGTCTCGATGATCCCGATGAAATTTCAATTGAGGGTTTTGTAAATGCAGAAGAGGATTGAGAGATTATTTAAGGGGGAATCGGGTTGTTTCAGTGTGTTAATGGTGAAAGAATGGAGGCTTTGTTTCTTTACATAAGAAAGAGGCCATGTCGGTTTTTCTATCATGCAAAGGTTGGTATACCTTCGTACAGACAACTGCCACATTTGAAAATGTTTTTCAGTATGTCACGTCATGCGTATAGTGTAGTGAATTGGCGCTAATACATACGTTTTTATTTGTCAAAGATGTTGTTATCACCCAGCTGGTTTCGAATTCAACCCATGTGCGATTTAAAATTGACAGTGACATTTTAAAAAAAAAACTGAGGCAACAGACATTTTTGACTTAACCTATACTTCAAAAAGGGTACGTATAGATTTTGGTTTAAATTTTGTACGGTTATGTTCAACGACATATTAATAACAATAGAAAGGGATTTTTGTCAAAGATACGTAAATCAGTGTAAAACATTTCATCCAGACAATCGTACTTTACAAGATACGATAAGATTAGAAATAGATCTTTTGAAAATCTTCAAAGTCTTATTCATGGATTTTGACACAACAGAATTTGGTGAGGATATAAAACCAACAGGTAAAGACCTATAGCGATTTCGAAGAACTTCTCTGAATGCGAACCATTTTATAATTTAACGTACGTTTAACGTTCAACATTTTGATTCGTACAATCACATTCTAACTCCGAGTGTAACGAAATTTATCCTACAATAATTAAACATTTCGAATTCAATAAAACTAATTTTGTTGAAATCCGTGACTGTTCAAAGTTGACCATTTCTAACTGGATTAAAATAATATAAAATTCACATTTTTGCTAAAACAATATTAAATAAAATATTTTAATAACTCTATCAACCCCCATTATATTCCAATAGCAGATATAATCATTTAGAAATCATCTTGATCAAATTCCAAGCTAAAACGATGACTAATTTATATAAAAACATATTTATTTATTAAATAAATTGTTATAATTTATAAACGATTCCATAGCGACTATTTGAAAATTTGATTTCGACACATCTAAAAATATACAATGCGAAATCTTGATATTTCTCTTCCATTAGAAAATTATTATCAAATAGATTCGGACGATTCTTGTTTCAAAGAATTCCAACTTAAAATGGTTCTGTACACTTCAATTAAAGTTCAAAACGTAATATTGTGAAATACCGCGACGTTTCGAGCTCATTTATAATTATATATAAATTATACGTTCAAACTTCGTCAAATAAATAAATATAAATCCATTTATAATTCCAATTCAACATTTAAAACCAAATTAAAAGTTTAAGCAAAACGATTAAAAATCTGGGTCGTTACATTTCTTCCCTTAAAAGAATTTCGTCCCTGAAATTACTAAGGTAGGAAAACATCACAAACCCATTATCATTTCTAAAATATATCTAGTTAAAATATTCTATTCTATTTTCTGAAGAAACCCAATTAATTTTATATTGAAAAACCAATTCAATCTTTTAATAAAAATTTCAAAAATATTCTAACACCTTAAATTTTAATTTTTTTGGCAAAGTCTACTCTGTACAGAGGGACTTCTGCAGTATTGCAGGATCAACAAATATATATACATTGACCGACACGGTCGGAAAACAAAAATCAAAACTCGAAATTTTACATTCTCGTGTAGGTGTACCTTATGCGAGCGTTATTGAGATGCTTGCTCAACTTATATGCGTGTTACCCAGCCAAATCAATCCTCAAAGCCTCGGTACCTGTATTTAACTCAGTTGATCATATAAGTAACAATTATATGAGATTTAAATAACAATTCAACAAGTGTAACTTTCCAGAAACAAACAGGGCTAGAATCATTTAATTCACATGCAATTCCATTCAATTTATTATTCTGGAATTCATTTCTTAAATTTAATTTATTCAACTCTTATTCATATTGTTGATGAATTATTTTCAACCATCAAACATATATCAAACAAACAAAGGCACAACCAATTTAATCTAACCATCCAGTTATTTATTTAATTCAATTGGTTTGGTTAAATCCAATTAATATTCAGTATTAATATTTACTTGCTTCTTCCACTTAGGGTTAACATACTTTGACATCAATCGATTTATATCTGATTGATTCTCTTTAGTTATTACTTATTTAATTTCCAAATCCAATTTGAATTCCATTCAAATCAAACAACAAACCAATATAACTATATTTTGAGAAAAATAGGTTTTTATAGAAATAAAAGTTGGGTACTATTATTTCACTTACCCACTTTACAAAATAAGTTAAAAATAATTTTATATTCAATTACAAATACGTGCTCTCATATATATATACACACACACACACACACACTCAAACTCAATCTAGGGTATTACTAACCCAATCTCTATTGAGTTATGCCACGGAGCCAAGGTTATAACTAAACCATTATCTCTGATACCAAGTGCAACGACCAGGAAAATTCGACGCTCGAATTTTCGACAATAATACATAACTCCATATTACTTGCCAAAAATTCAAGTATCAAATCCCAGATTGTTAATAGAAAGAAGTCAGAAGACGAGAAGAGAAAGAAAGAGATATTAGAATTGAAGAATAAGAAGAACCAACACATAATCAGAGTCTCACTTCGCAGCGGAACAAAATATAATATAGAAATAAATCTTTATAAAGAAATTGAATAAATATACTTACATACATCAGAGTATAACAGACAAGTCTGGATGGTTATAACAACATGACTAAAAATACAACACAAAGCCGGATAATTTATATATATCATACGGATGGACTCCTCCATCTAGTCTTTGAACATCACAACATCCGATAGCCTAAACCTATAACTCGGGATGACCTGAGTATTACAAACATCGCGGATCAGTCTGGTGAACTAGCGTGAGAAAAACTCAAGTTTATATATAATATCCATATTGCTTAATTTTGAAAACCTTTTGAAAGAAAGGGTAATAGTAAGACAAGCCTACACATAAACACGGACGGTTTCTACCTTACTATAACCAAACATTTTTGAAATTGATACTATTCTGATATTATAATAGTTATGTAAATCAAGTAAATAACCAAGTAGTGGAACGCTTGCATCTCACGCTCTACATATTCATTATATAATGGAAAATCGTAGGTGCTTGTTGGAGATTGGATTCTGACTATAACAAGGTATGGGACCACCTCCCAATCTGTGCACTCTAGAGGGGATACACTGGGGTTCAATAAGAACTTCTTGTAACCCGACCACACATGACCGCCCACTCATTTAGCTTGAGTGTAGCGAATGTATTATCACCTGACGGTTTTAAGGCCCCACCATCATTCCGTGGGGATACAGAATCAAAAGAAGAACAAATAAGGAATTTCTCTAGATCGATGATAATACACACTGCTTGAGTATTACCCCACTAGCCATGTTGCCTGCCCGATTTATGTCATTTCCCGGTTATGAGGCTTGAGGTCATGTTGTCTTCTAGAACAGCACACCACCATTTACTTTGAATGCCACATCGTCAAACCCACCAAATCATTAATTGATTTCCCCAAAAATAATATGGGTATAAAGCTAAGAAAAACGAATTTCCATGCCACCAAACGTAAATACGTTTGAAGTAATCTACCAGTAAATTATTAAGTATACTCTGTTAGACATTCGTCCGTACAAGTCATGTAGGAACAGGATGAACCAAAGGCACTCCCCTACCATATCCAAATGATCAGTAGCGAGTAGTCCTTACAAATCCATAGATTTCATTCACGACATAATCACAAGATAAAATATCTCTAGCCGCGAACCAGAGAAATTTAACGAGTAGTTCTTCTGCTCACGAAGATCCATGGTCTTCAATGCTCCATCTCGACCATCTTCTGATATCTTCAACGTTTACGTATTTGCTGGTCGGAATGCTTTTCGAATATTAATTCGATCCCGGTCTTTCCGTATGAATGATCGTATAGGCCAGATTTGATAGTCATTTACTTAACTATCAAATATAAATAACCATTAAACCAAAAAAATAAAAATGAACTCATTAGTTTGGTACCTAGCATCACTTACCCCCTTTAAATTAACCGTTTGTTAATTAAAACTTCAAACTTTTCCAATAATTAAAACTTAACATTTCCTTCTTATTTTAAAATAAGAATATTCTCAAACCATTTATTTCTAATACTTAAAAAATAACCATAACCGTATCCAACTTCCCATACCATTATTTGCAAAACAATCGCCAAAACCATTTTCCATTATCAAACTGGAGCAAAGTTTCTTTTATAAAATAGAAGCTCATCAACAAATCAGTTTAACTTAAAGTTCATAAAAACGACATTATGAATTTCATTTTAGTATCATTACCTTCCTTAGAAAATATCATTTCTATTTAATATAAATTCTTTCCTTAATATATTCATTACCAATTTAGCCAACATTCACAATATTATCTATCGATCACTTTATTTTTAAGAAATCCAATAATTCTAATCACATTTCAAAATCGTGCTAATATGTTGCAATATCCCTTTTATAGCAATTACTAACAAATTTCAATATCTTATACCATTACAATACAATATCATCCCTTGATAATAGCGAAGCAGTTCAAGTTGGGGTATTCTAATTACCTCTCAGACCTTGATCGACAACGCTCTTATCTTAAGATAGATATGGTTTGTAACTCAAAAACCGATACTAAACCATCCTAAAAACCTTATTTACAATTTGATTTCAAATATGGTCTTATAATCCATTTCTTATGTTTGAAACCTCCTACATAATTTTATTCGCAACCTGGATTTTATAACAATAATACGGTTGCCAAAACTTTCATCCAAAATGTTTTAACATTATCGAACTAGATCCATTTATCAACTTGTTAACCCAAACCATTTAACAATCTTCTTTCTTGCTTATAAAACATAAGAGATCGATATATAAATCATTTAAAAATATTTACAAAAACCGATTATAACATTTCTTTATAAACTTCTATTTTACACAAAATACAAGTCAAACATTTAGCTTCGGTATAAAAATAATTTTTATAATTTAACTTCGTCAATCAACGTCCCAAAAAAATAAAATTTGAAAACATTTCAGATTCGATTAAAAATCGATTTAACCATTTCTTGTCGGTATTAAAAGACCAACCGATTACTAAAATACCCAACTGTGAAATAAGGGTTTATCTCATCGAATTTCACATCAATCAAATATAGTCATTTTATATGATAACATTATCAATAAAAGTGAGGAATCCTGTTGGATTCCTCCAACCTGTCTTTTCGTTGCATCCGAACAGGTTACCTAAAAAAACAATATATTTTCACCACGATAGACTGAAATAAAAAATTTAACTAATAAATGCAACAATCAAACAATAGCAGCAAATTCATGCATCCATCGATTAATTTAATACGTTTATATTATTATAAACGTAACCAACAAGGTAAGTTACCACGATTGGAAATAATTGTTAAAATATCGATTGGGTTTCAATTAAATTAAATGAACGTTTAATTTAACCGTTTAATCAAAACATAAATAACCATTCAGTAATCATCCAAAAATAGCCAACCATAGCACACAAAAATTAAACCCAACTTATATAAAATATAAGTAGGACGAACTGAGTGAGTTATACTCCCCTTGTTTTCCTCGCCGTTTAAGCGATTTGGTTTTTCAGTTAAATTAAATTTTGTTTAATTTAACGAAAAATCCCCGTTATCTTCAGGTTTGTCCAAGATAGTTCGACAATTCAGTGTTCATTGCTACGTTCACAACGTAATTTGTTTCATTAAATTTTGTCAAAAACACATGAGTTATAACTAATATGATTTTACGATTTATTTTAATAATTAATTTTCCTTAACTAATAATAATCATTAGCCAATTACTTTGTTAAACAGTTTGACCGGCTTCCTTCTTCGTTCATTCGTGTTCCCTGTATGCTGCTGTTTAAATTCAAACCCTGTCATGAATTAAACACTACACAAAGTTTAATAATTTATAACAAAATTAATTAGTTTAATCATAGCTTATTAAAAAATTAGTTACTAATTAATGGGCGATTAATGTACTGGTACACGGTTTACAGGACAATCGAAACTTTCCCCATTCGTTTGTTACTCCTTCATCTTTGTTCAATTTGCTCAGACCTGATTACAAACTGTTGAGTCAAGGATTTCATATAGTTTTGAATTCTGCCAAAGAAATATGCGATGATCGACAAAAAGACGATATTCATTGGTTTAAGGAGATAAGGAGCTACATATGGTATTATTCATTAGAGATTGATTATTTGGTATGTATATAGTGTTTATTCATGTTAAAATCTATCCTCAAATAATCAGTATTTATATATATACAAATATGTATATATATGCACATTAATTGTGCAAACTTGGCATAACCGGTCGACCGCTCAAATCGGACCAGTCGACCGTTTTTACCCAGTTTGCACAATAAACGTGCACACATATACACATAACGTATATATATTTGAATTCCTGTTTACCGGTCCATTTTGACCTGTCAACCGTTTTTAAACAGAAGCAACTATTCGAATAGTCACTTCCATTTCTTCAAGAGTTGCTTATTTTCTTCTTCACCAATGATCATATCCATTGTTTGTAACTCTTTACTAATAGTTACAACTGTTTATCTCTTATATAAACATCTTGAAATCATCATTTCAATTCACAAATTCTTTCTATCTAATCTCTATACTATTGATTTCATTCTTAAACTCTAACAAAGTACTCAAACGCTCATATTCTTCATAATATCGTTTTTGAATCCTAGAATTTATATATTATTCTTTTGGTTCAAATACAATATCATCTTCCAAAATCTTCATAAACACAAATACTATTTGAGGATAAGATTATAGGAAGGTTGTACAAGAATTGAAAAATTCATGTTATTGAGAACACATATTGTCAACTACAAGTATATTCATCTTTGTTGAAGTTCTCCGTGTTGTAAGAGGCAAGTGTTGTAGTCCTGTGTGTGATCAGGAAAGTGTTGAAGTCCTCGTGTTGTTAGAGGTGTGAAATCCCGTTCTGTTGCTCGAGTGTTGTATACCTGTTCCTCCGGGTGAAGTGAGGTGATTGATTAGTGAAAATCCAGATAGAAGTCTGGGACTAGACGTAGGACGGTGCTCCGAACCAGTATAAAAATCTCTGGTGTGATTTTTCTATTTTTTTTACATGTACTGTTATACTGTTCTGTGATTAGCTTTTAATTTATACTTGAATATTGTTCGTCATATTACACGATCCGTGTGTACTACACTAGCACATACGTTCACGCACTTTCATTTGGTATCAGAGGACGATCATTTCATAACCGTAACACAGTTATTTGATATATTCTTGTAATATTGCAAATAACCCAAGTTCTAACACTCAAAACACTACTTGCACGAAAGGTCAATCAACACAAAGACCTCCATTTTTCAATGGCCTTAATTATAGCTATTGGGCAACACGTATGTTATTTTACATGCAGTCAAATAGCTATGATGCCTAGAATGCCACACAAAAAGAAATAGTGAATCCAACAACTGAATATTCAGAATGGACACAGGCTGAGAAAACGGCAGCAGCCGTAAATGCAAAAGCAATAAACATGTTGTTTTGTGCATTAGACCAAAATGAATATAACCGTGTTAGTATCTGCACCACTGCAAATCAAATTTGGAAAACGCTAAAAACCACACATGAACGTACTAACAAGGTTAAACAAGCCAAAATAGCCATGCTGAAAAGTCAGTTCAAAAATTTCAAAATGAAACCAAATGAAACAATCAATGATATGTATTCACGGTTTCAAACTATTCATCATGCACTTATTGGTTTAGGACAAAAATATTCTGATTTTGATGTAGTCTCGACAGTCCTACATTCTTTGACTAGGGAATGGGAAGGAAAAGTATTTGCGATTGAAGAAGCTAATGACCTTTCTGTCATGAAACCAGATGAATTGATAGGAAATCTAATGTCCTATGAAGCTAATTTGCAAGCTAGAAAACAACAGAAAGAAGAAAAGAAAAATGTAGCATTTAATGTTGGAAAAGATGAAGACGAATCAGAATCTGAAGATGAAGACTTAGCATTCATTGCAAAAGGTTTCGAATTTTTTTTGAAACAATGAAAAGCTAGTCGATATAACAAAAGGAAATATGGTTCAAATAAACCTTCATCATCAGCAATAGAGTGTTTCAACAGCTATAAAAAGGGGCACATGCACAAAGATTATCCAAAACAAAAGAAGAAGTCAGAAAATGACAAGTTCAAATACAAGAAGGATAAATCAAAGAAACGAGCTTTCTCAGTCACATGGGATGATTCAGACTCGTCTTCATCAGAAAGTGAAAGTGATTCAGAAAATGAACAAGTAAATGTTTGTTTCATGGCAATAGAAGATGAGGTACAAATTCCTATATTTGAAGAAGTTCTTGATATTAATGCCGAATTGATAGTTAAATTTAAAGATATGAAATGACAATGCAAAGAAGCCAAAGCAGATTTAAGTAGAGCAGAGTTTGAACGAGATATGTTAAAAGACGAGAAGAAAATATTAGAAGAGGAACTTGAAAAAGCTTAAGAATCATCATCTAATATTGATTCTCAATTATCTCTTTTGAGTCAAGAAATTGAAACTCGAAAAGGGAAAAATGATGCTCTTACTACTAAAAATCATGAGCTTAAGGAAAAAGTTAAAATTCTAGACCTAGAAAAATCTAGTTTACAAATCAAGTTAGATAACTTTACTCAAAATGTTTCTAATTTCAAAAAAGGTTGAGAAAATTTGAAAAAAATCATTAAAAGTTCACAATCTGCTTCAAATAAACAAGGTTTGGGATATAAGAAACAAGAAACCAAATAATATCTCAAGAAGAGGGTTGTTGAAAATAAAGCTAAGAAAAATCTTAGTTTATTATATTCCAAACCAAAACCAGTTGTGAAGTTTCAAAGGAGAAATGTCAAGACTATCAAGATATGGGTTCCTAAAACAAACAACTTGATTAGGAACAAATATATTCAACATTTTATGAATACTGTGCATCATAATTCAAATTACTTATATAAAGGGGATATCGGACCCGTATGGGTTTGGACTCCTAAGATCTAACTCTTAGGACCCTATAAAAAGGTGGGTACCATGGACTTAATTTTATTTTTTGCAGGTCCCACTTAAGAAAAGAGGAAAGTGGATATTGGACAGTGGTTGCTCGAAGCACATGACTACGGACAAGAGCTTATTGACAAATATTACATACTCAGATGGTGGCTCCGTCACTTTTGGAGATAATTCAAAAGGCTATATCATTGGCGAAGGCAATGTAAGCAATTGCGGTACATCTAACTTACCTCTTATTTCTAATGTCATGCTAGTTAGAAATTTGAAAAAAAATTACTTAGTATTAGTCAGTTATGCGACAAGGGTTTCAAAATTTCCTTTTCTAATAATAAGTGTAGTATCTTAGATAAAGACCATAAGTTAGTTTTCGAAGGATATAGAGACAGAAATATATATATTCTGAATATGAATATCAATCATAATTCAGATATGTGTCTTGTAGCTAATGATAATGATCCATGGCTATGGCACAAACACTTCTGTCATATAAACTTCAGAACTATTGACAAGTTAGCCAAAAATGATCTAGTTAGAGGACTACCCAAAATGAGCTTTATGGTTGATAACATTTGTGATGCATGTCAATTAGGAAAATTGACTAAATCATCTTTTAAATCAAAGAAAGTCATATCAACATTACAACCACTTGAGCTACTACATATGGATTTATTCGGACCAACACAGGTTCAATCAATAAACCATAGTCGATATGTGTTTGTAATTGTTGATGATTACTCTAGTTATACTTGGATGTTTTTCTTGAAAAACAAAAGTAACACTTTCGATCATTTCAAATCTTTCGTCAAGATAATTCAGAAATCAAAAGGGCTTAAAGTTAAAAATATAAGAAGTGATCATGGCGGAGAGTTTGAAAATAATGAATTTGAACATTTTTGTACAAAGAAAGGTATATATCATAACTTTTCGTTTCCTAGAACTCCACAACAAAATGGAGTTGTAGAACGGAAAAACCGGACCTTACAAAAATGTGCAAGAACATTATTAAATGGAACCACTTTACCAGAACATTTTTGGGCAGAAGCTGTTGCAACTGCGTGTTATGTTTTGAATCGTGTATCCATTCGACCTCTCACCAAGAATACATCTTATGAATTATTTAATCAAAGAAAGCCAAATATCTTATATTTCAAAGTCTTTGGTTCTAAGTGATTTATTTTAAATACAAAAGACCAGCTCGGAAAATTTGATCCAAAGGTCGATGAAGGTATATTTGTCGGGTATTCGGAACAAAGCAAGACTTATCGAATATTTAACAAAAGAACCAAAACTATTGAAGAATCACTTTATGTTTCATTCGATGAATTCTATCAACCCTCTCATAATATATCAGATGATGACGAAACTATAGCCACTTATAATCTAATCATCACAAATGTTGATTCTGACTCGGAAATAATTGAGAATATTCCTCAACCTTGTGTATTACCTTCTCCACCAAGATTACGATCTCCTCCAAGGATATAAGAGATCATCCAGTTCAAAATATAATTGGAGAAGTAGCATCACAAATTAGAATAAGGAGTCAACTCAATCAAATGGGTCATGTTGCGTTTCTTTCACATATCGAACCTAAGAATCCAAAAGAGGCTGCTACTGATGATTACTGGATCATTGCCATGCAGGAAGAACTAAATCAGTTTGAGCGCAATAATGTCTGGGAACTTGTTCCAAGACCAACTGATCAGTCAATTATTGGTACTAAATGGGTCTATAAAAATAAGGCTGATGAACAAGGAAATATCACCAGAAATAAAGCAAGATTAGTAGCACAAGGATATAATCAGGAAGAAGGTATCGATTATGAAGAAAGATTTGCACTAGTCGCTCGACTAGAAGCTATCAGAATCTTATTATCTTTTTTGCTTGTCACCATAATTTCAAACTTTATCATATGGACATCAAAAGTGCTTTTCTAAATGGATTTATCAAAGAGAATGTATATGTCGAACAACCTCCCTTGTTCATACTTGAAAAAAGAAATCCTGACTACGTATACAAACTTAAGAAAGCTTTGTATGGTTTAAAACAAGCACCTCGTGCTTGGTATGAACGATTACGCAACATCTTACTAACTCAGGATTTCAAATAGGCAAAGTAGATAAAATTTTATTTATTAAACGTTCTCATAAAGATATATTGGTTATCCAGATATATGTAGATGATATTATCTTTGGTTCAACAAACGATAAACTCTGCAAAGAGTTTGCGGATATTATGACCAAAGAGTTTGAAATGTCTCATATAGGAGAACTATCATATTTCCTTGGACTTCAAATCAAACAACTTTCAAACGGTATTTTCAATAATCAAGAAAAATATTGTGGAAATATTATCAAACGCTTCGGATTAGAAAACACATCTGGTAAACCAACTCCTATGAGTACAACTGCACATCTTGAAAAAGATGAAAGTGGTAAGAATGTTGACCAGAAACTATATCGAAGCATGATTGGTTCTCTTCTTTGTTGAACCAAAGATAATATCATCTACATATATCTGGATAACCAATATATCTTTACGAGAACGTTTAATAAACGATAAACTCTGCAAATAGTTTGCGGATATTATGACCAAAGAGTTTGAAATGTCTCATATGGGAGAACTATCATATTTCCTTGGACTTCAAATCAAACAACTTTCAAACGGTATTTTCAATAATCAAGAAAAATATTGTGGAAATATTATCAAACGCTTCGGATTAGAAAACACATCTGGTAAACCAACTCCTATGAGTACAACTGCACATCTTGAAAAAGATGAAAGTGGTAAGAATGTTGACCAGAAACTATATCGAAGCATGATTGGTTCTCTTCTTTATCTTACAGCAAGTCATCCAGATATAATGATGAGTGTTTGTTAATGTGCACGATTTCAAGCAAATCCAAAGGAATCACATTTACGAGCAGTAAAACGTATAATTTGTTATCTTAATAATACCAAATTTTTCGGTCTTTTCTACCCAAAAGAAGGTCCATTCGAATTAGTATCATATAGTGATGCTGATTTCGGAGGCTCTCGAATGGATAGAAAGAGTACAAGTGGTACATGCCATTTTATTGGAAAATCACTTATCTCTTGGTTTAGTAAGAAACAGAATTGCGTTTCAATGTCAACATGTGAAGCCGAATTTATATCAGCAGCTCTTGCTTGTTTTCATGTAATATACATGCAACAAACACTTCGAGATTTTGATATTCACTTATCAAATTCTATTATATACTATGATAACACCAGTGCTATAAAATTATCAAAGAATCCAATAAATCACTCTCGAACCAAACATATTGATATCCATTATCATTTCTTGAGTGAAAATATTGAAAAAGGAAACATATGTATCGAATATGTCCAAACTGATCATCAACTAGCATACATCTTTACTAAGCCTCTACTTGAATCAAGTTTCATTACGTTGCGTAGAGAGCTTGGTTTAATTTCTAGAAATGAACTTGATACGTAATCATTGAAGTTATATATCATTAAGTTCTTTTCTATATTCGGTTTATACACTTTAATTACTTTAGCTACTTTTTAGATATTTCTATTATTAGAAAATGAATATGAGCTTCTCATTCTTTGTACGACAAATTTTCCTTGACAATTTTTCATCCATAAATTTATATATAGAAACCTCTATATATAAGCTTGTCATACATTCTCTCTTTGTCATCTCTTCCCTTCTGAATCTATAGTTTGTATAACTTAAAAGTTTATATACTTCATTATGGCTCATATTTGTGATGAGTGTGCACAAAGGTCTCACATTTCGGTTACGAGTTGTGAACCAGAGGAGTATTACTCTCCTGAAACCCCGAAAAGCAAATCAAAATGCACTCATACTCCTGGTAATATGCCATCATCAAAACGTGCAAAGAAAGCATTGTTTTGTTCACCTCGCATTAGAGAGAAGATCAATGAGATTCATCATTATAAAAAGCATCAAATGGATCTTCAGAGACAACTTCATTATGAGCAACGACTTACTTCCGAATGATGATCTCTTTTAGAAAGAATGGCATCATTCTTTTATGGTACAAACAAACATGGCGTATATGAGCCGATGCTGCATGTTCCTTCATCCTCTAGGAGTCCAAACTCTTGGGATCGAAACTATAATCGTAATGAAGGTGCAAAAAAAAAATGGTCGCTATGGACACCACGAATTAACGAGGCCAAAGAAGAGTCAACCAAGCATAATTCGTCTACCTCTCATTAGTTTTGTTTTTAAATGTGTTATGATTATATTTATATTTTTTTTATGTCGTAACATATATGCAATTCCATTTTGAATGAATTAAATAATGTTTGGACCAATACAAAAATAGAAAAAGAACAAGATAAGTCAGGAAAACATTTTCCAGAACCACAAGTCGACCGGTCGAAATCAACCAGTCGACCGTTTTGCTCTCGGGTTGAAAACGGTCGACCGGTGATTTTCCTGCGGTTGACTGGTACCGTTCAATTCTATTTTTAAAACACCCATATATGGTCAGTTTTTTATCCTACCCCTTCATTTTTTCACCAACGTTTTCTACCTCCAAAAACTCTCAAACCTTAGAACTCAAATTTCCTACTCCAAAAACTTTTTAATGGCTCCTCCACAAAAGAAATCGAAGAAAGCCACTATTTCTAAACTTCAACCCATAGATAATTCTATTAAGAAGTGGCTTGTTGATCCTATAGCTATCAAGAGATGGAATGAGATGAAGAATTTCACCATACATCCGGCTTCGTTTATTAAATTTCCTGATTTCTCAAATTATCGTGTTCAACGATTAGCTAAGAATGCATATATTGAATCCCTACTCGATTTTGATCGTAATAATGTTGAAATTAATCATGTTATGATCAAGCTTTTCTATGCTAACCTAAATTTGGACAAATATAAATTGGAAAATCCTTCTCTATGTATTTGGTCGGTTGTATGTGGCCAACAAGTTTTTATTTCTTGTGAAAGAATGGAAAAAGTACTTGGTTCATCATTTAGAGGAGAAAAATTTTCAAGTAACTTTTGTAATGTTCACGTGCGAAATCAAATAAGTCACAATTTTATTGAAGATGAGAAGGACAGTACAAAATCAATTAATTTACGACCTACAACAAGAATTCTTCATCAAACCATCATGCATTCTCTTTTGCCAAGAATTGGAAATTTTGATGCTGTTTACAAGGAAAATTTCTAAGCATTATATGCAATATTTAGGGGCATTCGCATAAATTGGATTGGTATGATCTTCGATGAGGTTTTAGAAGTAAATGAGTTAACTAGGCCACATCTATTCTATAATGAATATATTATGCGACTTCTTCTCGACTGTGGCATTAAACCTCCTGACTCATTTGTTTCAAGACCCAAGTGCATAAACAAAGCCTCAATTAAGCGTATGAAGCTTCCTGATCCATATTTCAATATCATGCCTTTTGATTAACGGAAGGAACAAGGCCATCAAGGAACTTCTTCCAGACCTTCTCGCCCTGAGGAGGTAAAACTTCTACGCTCAACTTCCTCAACAAAAGAAAGTCTTGAAACTATTGCTCAAAACCAATTTTTTCTCGAAGCTCGACTTAAGCGTATGGACACAAAAATGGATAAACTCTTTAACAATCTTAATTCATTCTTCGGATTTTTATGGGAAGCAATATCTTATGGCGCATCATCTTCTTCTATGCAAGCACAGGATCCCGGCAAACGTCCAGCTCCTCCATCTTTTGCTTGAACATCTTCGGAGGAGGGTACTAACTCTGACACTAGTCATGGACTGGGTTGAGGTAAATCTCAAATGATTGAAGAAGAAGAAGAAGGAGGAGGAGGAGGGGAAACGGAATCCGAGTAGTTTTGCTCTTTGTTCGTGTAATGAACTTATGCTTTTATTTTCTTTTTAAGACTTAATCCGGCACTTGTATCTAAATGGTGCAGTAGTTTATTCGTAGTAGACTTATGTGTGTACGCTCGTACTTTATGACTCTTATGACCTACGCTATGTGTTTATATTTCTTGGAACTATGCTAGTATCGTTTACCTTATCACTTGTTTATTTATTGATTCCTATTTGTCGATGACAAACGGGGAGGAAAATGGTACTAACATTGTATATAGGGAAAAGTTGTACTAACATCGTATATGCAGGAAATATAGTTAATATACAGGCACAAATTCAGGGGGAGATTCAGAGCTGTATTGTCATCAATCAAAAAGGGGGAGAATGTTGAGTCAAGGATTTCATATAGTTTTGATTTATGTCAAATAAATACGTGATGATCGACAAAAAGACGATATTCATTGGTTTAAGGAGATAAGGAGCTACATATGGTATTATTCATTAGAGAAAGATTATTTGGTATGTTAATAGTGTTTATTCATGTTAAAATCTATCCTCAAATAATAAGTATTTATATATATACAAATATGTATATATATATGCACATTAATTGTGCAAACTGGGCATAATCGGTCGACCGCTCAAATCGGACTAGTCGACCGTTTTTACCCAGTTTGCACAATAAACGTGCACACATATACACATAACATATATATATTTGAATTCCTGTCTATTGGTCCATTTTGACTTGTCGACCGTTTTTAAACAGAAGCAACTATTCAAATAGTCACTTCCATTTCTTCAAGAGTTGCTTCTTTTCTTCTTCACCATTGATCATATCCATTGTTTGTAACTCTTTACTAATAGCTACAACTGTTTATCTCTTATATAAACATCTTGAAATCATCATTTCAATTCACTAATTCTTTCTATTTAATCTCTATACTATTGATTTCATTCTTAAACTCTCAAAAAGTACTCAAACGCTCATATTCTTCATAATATCATTTTTGAATCCTAGAATTTATATATTATTCTTTTGGTTCAAATACGATATCATCTTCCAAAATCTTCATAAACACAAATACTATTTGAGGATAAGATTATAGGAAGGTTGTACAAGAATTGACAAATTCGTGTTATTGAGAACACATATTGTCAACTACAAGAATATTCATCTTTGTTGAAGTCCTTCGTATTGTTTGAGGCAAGTGTTGAAGTCCTGTGTGTAATCAGGAAAGTGTTGAAGTCCTCGTGTTGTTGGAGGCGTGAAATCCCGTTCTGCTACTCGGGTGTTGTATACCTGTTCCTCCGGGTGAAGTGAGGTGATTGATTAGTGAAAATCCAGATAGAAGTCTGGGACTGGACGTAAGACGGTGCTCCGAACTAGCATAAAAATCTCTGGTGTGATTTTTTTATTTTTATTGCATTTACTGTTATACTGTTCTGTGATTAGCTTTTACTTTATACCTGAATATTGTTCATCATATTACACGATCCGTGTGTACTACACTAGCACATATGTTCACGCACTTTCACAAACATATTAATATTATATCATAATTTAATTAACGCCTTAATTATAATATACTTAAGTTTAATTACTTTGTTATCGGTGGGAAAATAGACGATCGATCTTTCCCTTCTCCATGTACAATTCTTGTTTCTGCTCCTCTCTATTAGTTTCAGCATACTTCACCATGCATAGTCAGTCACTTTTGTTTAGCCTGAACAGGCCGATCGTACTCCTCTCCTCACGTTTAACTTTCCTCATTCATTCCTAATCTTCCACGAACCCACGTTGTAAACTACTATATGCAGGCTTCATACCATCGTCACTCCACCTAACGCCAGAACACGATAGGCCGCCGCCATTCTCGGCGCCTCAATGCTCTCCTCCCACACTAGACGTATCAGCCCCCTCGATCAAACTAGTCGCCGCGCAAAGCTCTGATTATCAGAAAATGATCACATCCGTTGAAGAGATTGGTCTCGGTGAGCCCGATGAAATTTCAGTTGAGGGTTTTGTGAATGGATAAGAGGATTGAGAGATTATTTGAGGGGGAATCGGGTTGTTTCAGTCCGTTAATGGTGAAAGAATGGAGGCTTTGTTTATTTATATAAGAAAGAGGCCATGTCGGTTTCTCTATCACGCAAAGGTTGGTATACCTTCGTACAGACAGCTGCCACATTTGAAAATATTTTTCGGTATGTCACACGTATAGTGCAGTGAATTGGCGCTGATACATATGTTTTTATTTGTCAAAGATGTTGTTATTAGAGCATCTCCAACAGTGGAGGAAATTCATGTTAAGGGGTGTAATATCCCTTATTTTTGCACCCAACAGTTGTTACACGGTGTAATATGAAGGCAAATGTTACGGGCTGGATTCAGAGTTCGGAATAGGGCGCGCGAGCTGATTTTATCAGCTCGTGATGTCGCGAGCTGATTTTATCAGCTCGCGACTTCAGGAGCCGATAAAATCAGCTCGTGGCCTTTTTTTTTCCCAACTATTTTTACCATATACAATACCAAATGCATTAATTTTTTTGTAAAATAAACTTCGAAACATAATAATAATATTTGATTACTAAGAGCAAAACCAATTTTTTTTTTTTAACGTTTTACCCTAGTTTGTCGTATACAAAAACATAACCGATATGTAATTTGTAAAATAAACTTAGGAACATAATAATAGATGATTAATAACTCGTACGAATACAAGAAAAGGAGTTTGTATAATAGAAAATGAAACACAATCGATGATTAATAACTTAGGAACATCTTAGGAAATGAAACATAATCGATGATTAATAACTTAGGAGTTCGTACAAGAGAAGTAATAGTAGAAAAGGAGTTCGTACAATAGATGATTAATAACTTAGGAACATCTTTACTGCATACATAATCGATAAGTTCAGACAAACATAAAATAAAACACATTCAGGTAATGGTTCTTTATAACTAGGTATCGCCGTGGTGGTTCCATAAATGAGTCATAAGATCCTTCTGTAGCCGGTTATGGAGTTCTGCATCTCTGTAGATAACTTGACGGCTCAAATGAACGTTGAAGTCCTCCTCTGTTAGTGGTTGGTTTTGTCGGAATACTGGAGGTGGTAGCGAAGCACCCTCGTAATCGCAGTGACGTTGATCTTCATCCATATCTCTTTCATCTTCTATAATCATGTTGTGAAGAACGATGCAAGCAAATATGATTATAGACATCTTACTCCTACGCCATAACCGACATGGATTACTTATCATTGCAAATCTAGATTGTAAAACACCGAAAGCACGTTCCACATCTTTCCTTTGTCCCTCTTGCATCGCCGCGAACATGACTTGTTTAGGAGTTAATGGATTTGGACATGTTTTAACAATGGTGCTCCATTTGGACTGAGTGTCTCTTTATTGGTTTGTGTGTCTCTTTATTGGTTTGAGTGTCTCTTTATTGGTTTGTGTGTCTCTTTATTGGTTTGAGTGTCTCTTTATTGGTTTAAGTGTATGTTTATTGAAGGATTTAAACATTTACGCACCCGAAGGAGTTAAAAAGGAGTTAAAAAAGGAGTTAAAAACTATGGGTCGTCCACTACCGAACATTACACAGAACACAGAACATATGAAAGTAGCAAACAGTACACATACAAAATAACATATCGCAGAACACATAGAAAAATAACATACAGTCCAAAACATCGAGACATACATATATACATACATACATCGAGCCATACATATATACACCGCGACATACAGAAATATAAATCATGATAAATCTGCGGCATCATCATCACCACCATCCAAAGACTATAAAACCAAGCACGCCTATGCACTAAACGATAACGTGCATGCACTAAATGACTATTTAACAGTTAAATGAGTATTAAAGTTCGTACTACTAACGTATAACAAACTACTACATGATAAAGTTTTAACAGTTAAAAGACTATTTAACAGCTAAATCAATATTTAACTAGTACGTGCAATAATGTATACTATTTAAATGACTATTGACGTTCAAACTACTAGACCATAGAACGTACATGTACTAAACTATAACGTAAAACTATAAAGTAAAACTAATACCTGAACGGTGTCCAGCGCGGTAACTGATCGATGGGTGAATCCCTGTGGCATCTCGTGGAGGATACGTAAGTCCTCAATCGTCGTCCCCTCTGGTGGAGGAAGGTGTACTGGACCAGACATGTCGTCTGGCATAACTCTAACTGTGCGTCTCCCGCTCTTCGTCACGCGTGGCGGCATCCCGACGTTGGAACGATTAAAAAAGAAATTAAAAAGGAGGAAATTAAAATTAAATGAATATAACCAAACACACCCCCCCCCCCTCCCGAGCCATATATAGGCTCGGGAACAGGCGCGAGCTGATTTTATCAGCTCGCGAGCTCGCGAGCTGATAAAATCAGCTCGCAGGCTGCGAGCTGATAAAATCAGCTCGCGCCTGTTGGGAGATATCAAAGATATCTCCCGTAATGTTACGGGCCGTAACGTTACGGCCCGTAACACTGTTGGAGATGCTCTTACCCAGCTGGTTTCGAATTCAACCCATATGCGATTTAAATTTGACAGTGACATTTTTAAAACAAAAAATTGAGGCAGTAGACATTTTTGACTTAGCCTATACTTCGAAAAGGATACGTATAGATTTTGGTTTAAATTTTGTACGGTTCTATTCAGTGACATATTAATAACAATAGAAAGGGAATTTTGTCAAAGATACGTAAATCAGTGTAAAACATTTCATCCAGACAATCGTACCTTGCAAGATACGATAAGATTAGGAATAGATTTTTTGAAAATCTTCTAAGTCTTATTCAAGGATTTTGACGCAGCAAAATTTGGTGAGGATATAAAACCGACAGGCAAAGATCTATAGCGATTTCGAAGAATTTCTCTGAAAGCGAACCGTTTTATAATCTAACATACGATTAAAGTTCAACGTTTTAATTCGTACAATCACATTCTAACTCCGAGCATAACGAAATTTAAAACCCTACCATAATTAAATATTTCATATCCAATAAACCAATTTCGTTGAAATCCGTGACTGTTTAAAATTGATCATTTTTACTAGATTAAAATAATATAAAATTCATATTTTTGCCAAAACAATATTAAACTAAATATTTTAATAACTCTATCAACCTCCATTATATTCTAATAGCGGATATACTTATTTAGAAATCATGTTGATCATATTCCACGCTAAAACGTTAATTAATTTATGTAAAAACCTATTTATTTATTAAATAAATTGTTATAATTTATAAATGATTCCATAGCGACTATTTGAAAATTTGATTTGGACATAACTCAAAATCTACAATACGAAATCTTGATTTTTCTCTTCCATTAGATAATTATTATCAAATAGATTCGGACGATTCTTATTTCAAAGAATTCCGACTTAAAATGGATTCTTTATACTTCAATTGAAGTTCAAATCGTAATATTTTGAACTACTGGTCTACCACGACGTTTCGAGCTCGTTTATAATTATATATAAATTATACGTTCAAACTTCGTTAAATAAATAAATATAAATACATTTGTAATTCCAATTCAATATTTAAAACCAAATTAAATGTTTAAGCAAAACGGTTAAAAATATGGGTCGTTACATTGTGACTATAGTGTATTTCATAAAAAGAGGAGATTTTATATAAATTATCATGATGTTTGAACAGATTTTATAATATCTTTAAATTGGCGCTTATTTCACAAACGTCTTCTTTTCTTGTCATCTTTCTGTCATCCATCATGGTTTTATTTTATATGGAGAGTTTATTTTTAAAGTCATCTTAAATGTGCAGTTTCAAAAGTTGTGATGAAATATGACTATATTATTTTTTAGAAAAAGATGTAATTGAATTTTTTTCAAAATCCATGTACAATTGATTATATTTCATAATATGTTTAATTTAGAAATTTATTTCACAACCATTTCTATACCTACTAAAATTCTATCATTCATTTTGTTTTTATATACTGAGGAGATTTCGTATATAATAAGTGTTTCTCTATTCTCATTTAAAAAACTAGATATGGTAATTTATGGTTAGAGATTACTTATAATTTAAGTTGCAACTGATCCCATTTAAAAGTCCTAATAGGCCATGTGCGGTTATTGTGCTCTTGAAATAAAAATAATAAAAAATTATTTATATATATATAGGAAACTTCCTTGCTACGTAAAAACCAACCTATCAATCCATTTTCTAAAGTGTGAAATGTGTCACTATTTTATGGTATATTATGATTTTCTGATTGATAGTCATTAGGATTTGAGATTATTTGATTCTGTCACTATTTGAATTTATAACCAAAGTCCAAATCCATCGCTATTTTGTGCTCATCATTAAAAAAATGAAAATAATTAGAATTCATATGTTTTAAAACTCTCTCCATTTTATAAAATTCATCGTAAATCCACCATTCCATAATGTAAAATTTGCCACTAGTTTGAAGAATATTATGATTTTTGTTTGATTGAATGAGAGTAATAATATACATTCTCTCTCCTGATCTGATTTTATATTTCTAGTCTATATTTCATCATTTGATTTCTATATCCTTGTGATGATAACAAAAGGGGGAGAATGGTTAAGATTGATTGATGAGTGAATATTTCATGAATATTTTAACATTGGAAATTCAATTATTCTTTTTTCTTCACTCATATGTACATATATAGGGGGAGTTCTATTGTACGGGGAGTAGACATATAGGTGGAGTTCTACACTTCACTGTCAAACAAAATTATTGTATTCAAAATCTTATTATGTGTAACACCCCACCTCCACTAGGGTCACTCGCAAAGGAATGCACTAGCTTTGGAGGGGCATTATTGGTAAACATGCATAATGATATAGCAAGGCCGGACATGACATATATATATATATGTGTAAATAACCAGAGTAAGTAAATAAAACAGCGGAAGATTTTTAAACCATTTCAAAAACAAGTCTGGTACATCAAAATGTCAATTTCCCAAATAGACAAGTCTAGTACATGAAATAACATCATCTGAAACTGAAAAAGAAAACATAATAGTAGCTATCCCCAAAAGTGGAAGAAACCATAGCGAGCCCAAGTCCAAAGCATACATGAGCTATCCAAGAAAGCAGCTAAGATCCAAGCTAGGCCCTGTATTCCCTCCCTGAGAACCTGGGGGGGGGGAACGGAAGAAAAGAGGCGAAACAAAACGGGTCAGTCAAAAAGACTGAGTAAGCCCTGCTACGATCAGTCTATAAACTAATAAAGTTAACATCATGATGGAAACTGAGATGATCATAAATAACAACATACTGGCATGATAAATCAACTACAAGATAGATAGAGGTGTCATTGCATAAAGCAAGGTTAAGTTTTTGCACCACGGTGTACTAGCAAACCAACATAACAGGTATTGATCCCTTAGCCCAAACTTTGGCCCAATAACATGAGGTGACCTTAATACAAGATCCAGCCCAACGGTCTAGTCGATCGGCTCCCTATAAATCTAACACGTCCAGTGTTGGTGTCCATATGGCCCACATATGGTTGTAGTTAGTCTGTGCTGGGTCCACCTTTGGGTGTATCAAGCCCTTGGGTGTCAACCCCGGACACTTAAGCAATAATGCACAGCCCTAACCTACTGGTACCCGTGCCTCGAGTTTGTCCAACATCGGACTACGTGCACGTCCGTAGCCCGCCGGACCCGCACCGCTGTACCACTCGGCCATCGCCCTTTGGTCGCTTACATCAGTCCAGTAATCGTGCCCCGCCCTAGCCTAGCTTCTAGGGTTGTGAATGATACCAAACTGGGATTACTGTTAGAACAGACCACGTTGCTAGGGTTTCTAAGAGGGTTAGGTGTGATTTAACCCTTCACTAATCCTGGATTAAACTGGTTAAGTGTGGCTTAACCCCATTCTAATCCCTTGAACTCCCAAATGGATTAAACTAGTTAAGTGTAACCAACGGCTCACAACTTAACCACATTCTAATCCCTTGAATCCCCAAATTGGTTAAGTATTAGTGGACCCTGACTTAACCCTAATCATGAGGCATTAATTAATTTAATGCACCTTAACCTCTCACATTAGACCTTGTTGTGGTTACTAGTTAGGCCGGGCGGGTCCGGGTAGCTTTACACCACAACTTAGTCTAACCTCGGGTCTTGGCACCCCATGACCAACTTCTCACATTGGGTCCTATTGTTTGTAGACACTAGTTAAGCCGGTCGGTTCCGGGTAGACTTACGCTACAAACTCAACCCAACCTCGAGTTGGCCACCCTTATGTTTTCTAAGTGTCATGTCCACTTTATTTCAAAACATAATTGCAAGTCAACAATTACTTGGGTAGACCTAACTTAATAGGTAAATTCCCAAGGGGTAGACCTAACTTAATAGGTAAATTCCCAATCTTGTATTTTTATGTATTTTAAGTTTTACCCAAACCCCCAACGTCATTCTATCGCTTACATATTCATAATAACGCATAAAGGATAGGAAGAGGGAACTTGGCATAATCATACATGATGATCTTGCATATCACAACAAACATGCATAACATATTAGACTTGCATAACTTAGCATAGTGAACTTGCATATTAACATAAACATGCATAACATGTTACACTTGCCTAACATGGCATAGGGAACTTGCATAAACATGCATAACTTGTCAAACATGCACAACTTGTCATTTTAAACTTGCATAACTTGTCAAACATGCACAACTTGTCATTTTAAACTTGCATAACTTGCCAAACATACACAACTTGTCATTTTAAACTTGCATAACTTGCCAAACATGCACAACTTGTCATTTTAAACTTGCATAACTTGTCAAACATGCACAACTTGTCATTTTAAACTTGCATAACTTGTCAAACATGCACAACTTGTCATTTTAAACTTGCATAACTTGTCAAACATGCACAACTTGTCATTTTAAACTTGCATAAGTATGCATAGCTTGTTAAACTTGCAAATCATGTCTTGGTGAACTTGCATAAACATGCACAACTTGTTAAACTTGCAAACCATGACTTAGTAAACTTGCATAAACCAATTTACTTGCAAATCATGGCTTTGTACACTTGCATAAACATGCATAACTCAATAAACATACAAATCTTGGCTTAGCAAACTCGCATAAACATGCATAACTCAATAAACATACAAATCATGGCTTAGCAAACTTGCATAAACATGCATAACTCAATAAACATACATAAACCCCAACGTTCATCACACATTAACTTTAGAGTTTCTAAAGTGAAGGTAAGAGGGCTTACAATGCTTATGCGGACTCAAATAGCTATAGCAAATGTAAAGAACCCCTTATGCAACTAATTAAAGCCCCCAAATGCAAGCAAACTTGATCAAGACTCCTCCTTTATGATGCCAATAGAAAAACAAGCCTTTAATGCAAGCTAAGGAGGATCATACAAGCCTAAATATGCTTGTATGCATTGAAAATCACTTAGGAATTAATTTAGGAATTGTATGAAGAGGGTGGAGGCCATGAGAGTTTTGATTTTGGCATAGTTTAGTTGCTAGGATGAATAATTGGGTTTTAGGGTAGGATTAGGGTTGTATTTATAGAAGATTAGAGAGTTTTTAGCCCTAGGATTAACCCTAGGTTAGTTTTGGCCCGTCAGATCTCGGAACTCTCTAGAACCAAGCCACAAGACCAAGCCCAAACCAAAATGGTGCACCAGGCTAGACTGCCTGGGCACCCCCTGTCGACAGGGCTGTCGACAGGGCAGTCGACATGCCTATGGACCCTGTCGACAGGCCTGTCGACATGCGGGTCCTGGCGGGATTTTTCCCGCCCTGGCCCAGCTGGCCCAAATCCTTGTTTTTAACTTAAATTTAAATCTATTTTAATTATGGAAATTTCTGAAAACTTCCATGGGCCTTAACTGGGTCATACGGACTCCGATTTTCGAAAACTCGGACTCTATTTCGCGTATTTTTCCGAGACGAACGCAATGGCATAGCCCGTTTCCCTTGATTCCCATTTTAGAATTAAATTCTGCCTCGATTTATGTTATTACAGGTTATTGAAAATACGGGTTGTTACATTCTCCCCTCCTTAAAGGATTTCGTCCCCGAAATCTTCAAGTTAGGAAGAACGTATCCTACCATCCAATCATCCATCTACTCAAAGCATCATCCACGAGCAATCATTGTCCTTACAAGATTCTAAATGCTGGATGAACATATGCAAAAGTGTGTGTATATGTACTTACCTAATGCGAAAATCAGGCGGTTACTGATACAGTAAACCTCCTTAATGCATATGTATGTAAATCAGGCGGTTACTGATACAGTAAACCTCCTTAATGCATATGTATGTCAGTGAAATGAATCCATATGTATGCAAATTCCTGAATTCATAGTGTCTATATGAGTGCACATAACATTCACCCATATGCAACATCCATGTGATAACACAACAAGTTTCAACCATGAATAAGTGTAAGCACTCATGCATATGCAATATGAAGAGTGTGCGAGCCGATCTAGTGCCTAATGTGTATAATGCATCCACGAGTAACCACTTGCAAACACTTGCAACCACTTGCAAACATCAAGCATAACATGTTTCAAACACATGTTTCAACCAAAGGGTTTCTACCTAAGGTTCTCATGACAAGATAAACACGATAAACTAGATAAACTAGATAAACTCCTTTTTGGATTACAAGAAATCCATTCAAACTTTGACATATAGTACTAACCGATGAGTCTTAACCCCCTTATGGAGTTTACACCAGAAATAAGATCGAGAATGGGACCGAGAGGATATATACAAAAGATAACTTGCAAGCAAGCTCCACAGGAAAACAAGGATCAAGGATGTACTCTTAAAAAGAGATATGATGCGCGTATCTAGTCTTCACTCTTCTTAGTCACGTTTCCTTGAGCTTAACTCCACTGTGCTTTAACTGTCTCTCACTTCATGATTCCTTGGCTTCCTAACTCCTATTTTCCAAATTCGAGTTGGAACTCATTTCATTATCGCCTCTCGTCTTTCTTTCCCACTTATTCTTCCTTCTGTATTCTTGGCTTAAACATACTATAACCTCATGATCTCATGCCAGCTCTCCAAAATTCACTAGTGAATCCTCGATCTCGTCTACTTACTATAAAGTATTCCTTGCAGCAGAACTTTTCCTGAAAATACCAATCCACGTTGCCAATTGCCCTATAAACGTGATTTTCTATAACTCAGGCTTAATCGAAATGAACCATCTGCCTATGAGTGATAGGCCATACCTAGATTCGATTTGCCTACCCATGGCTTCCTGTAGGCTATTTCAAAACTGGCCAACTTCTTGAGGGTAAACCGCTGTTAACCATGATATAGTCCTCTCGCTCTGAAATGAGCACTCTTTGTGAGTCTACCTATTATGGCCCACATACTCGTATTCCCTTTCCTTGATCTAGGTAGTCCATCCACATAATCTATCGAGATGTTTTCATACTTCCCTTGCGGAACCCCCCAATGGAGGTAATGGCCCACTGGGCTTCTATGACTTGGCCTTAACTTGGTGGCACAATCATGCATCCTGAGACCAACTCGGCCACCTTCTCGAGTGATGCGCATCTTTAAGAACCTTCTTTACCAAGTCTTTGACTCGAGGAACACATAATCTCTCCTCGCGCCTTAGTCATCCCTTGTCATCTATAATATATCCAGTGAGGTGACTTAACATCTCGCCTCGAACCGACTGGTCCATGTTCTTGACCAACTGCGGGTCTTCTTCCTGCAAAACCCCCTTCTTGATCCAGAAGAGTAAGTCTAAGCTCCGGGAATGCTAACTAACTAGCCAAACAGAGGAGGCCTCTTACTTCAATTGCCCTCCTCAGAGTTTTCCGGTTTTAAACCGCAACCACTTTAGCGGAATCCACCGCTAAGCCTTACTTAGGAACTATGTGCCCAAGAAATCCAACTTCTTTTCTCCAAAGTGACATCTGGAGAACTTGACCTTCAACTGGTGGCTCTAAGCGTATCCATCTCCTTCTTGAGATGTATAGTGTGCTCTTCCTCGTTCTTTTGAGGAGATCAAAATATCGTTTATGACGACCATGACAAACTTGTTCAAGGACTCCCTAAACACCCTACCCATCAAGTTTACGTAATATGTGGGTGCGTTAGTCAAGCCAAATAGCATGACTAGCCATTCTAAAAATCCATCTAGAGTCCTAAACGCAGTCTTGTCAATTCCATCCTCAGCCATCCTAAGCTGATGGAATCCGGTAGCTAGGTCAAAAGAAAACGGATGCTCCTACCAGCTGATCAAACAAATCATCGATCCTTGGTAACGGTTGTCTATTCTTTTCAACATGTAAGCGAAGCAAACTGTCCACATTAGTAACGAATACTACTGGAGCACCCTACTCGGAAATGCCTCGTCTCAGGAAGTTCTTCTCGAGCAACTCCTTGACTTACTTTCTTAACTCCCATCTCGTGAGGTCATGTGCCTAACCGGCCACGAAATTGGCTTGGTATTACCAACCAGATAATGCGGAAATCTATCCCACGTCTAAGGGTAACCCCTTCACTTCCCCCAAGATATCAGGATATTCTCGGACCACCCTCACAGATTGCAAACTATCGATAGACGAGTTGAGGGATTCAAGATAACATAACATGATGGGACCCATAGGGTTACTAGAAATTTCTAGGGTATTACCGAGGCGAGTCATGAGCCCCACACCCTATATACAAAAACCCAGAATGGCTCCAAAACAAGACAACCATTCCATGCCCAAAACCAACCCATATCCCCTGAAACCGAGAATATAAACATCCCACGAGAATTCTATACTCAAGATAGAAATTTTCAAATCCACTCAGACCACAGACAGGCGGGCAGAACCCCCAATTGGATTTGAAACATATACGGGATCACCAACTAGACTAGTACTTAGGTGCAAACTTCAACTGGATCAGATGAAATAAAACTATGCGATGTGCCAGAATCAAAAAAGTACGAACAGGGAAAATCAGAAAATGTAAGCAAGACTTTCAACAGAAACACTACCTCTATCATAAGCTGGAAGAACGGTGTTGAGGGGATGAACTCGCCCTCCAGATAGTCCTGTACACCGAGTCTGACCCTGCCTTTGTTTCCTCGGGCAATCCCTGCTGAGATGTCCAAACTCACCACAAATGAAGCATTCGCCCCGCTTACTCTTTTCCTTCTTCCTACATTCCCTGGCTATATGTCCAACTGTACCACAGAAGTTACATTTCCTATTCCCTCTTGGCTTGTTCTTGCGGTTGTGGTTATTCTTGCCCCGTTTCCCGGAATTTACTCTCTTGCCTTGAGACTCATTCGCCTTGACCTCTTTCTTGTCATTGTTATCTTCTTCTTGAAGTAGGGCCAAATTCACCAAATTCTCGAAAGTCGCCCCCAAGGGTATATGAGACAGGGCCAAATCACGTAATGGCTCGTTTAATCCTAGAGCAAAGTGTAGGGCCTTCTTCTGAGCTGTATTAACCAAGTCTAAATCGTCCTGAGCCAGTTGATTAAACTTATCTATGTATTCCCTAATAGTCATGTCCCCTTGCTTCAGTGATAAGAACCTCAGTCCAAACCTTCCTCTAAAGTCATCCCAAGTCTCAATTGGCCTAGTAGCGGTGGTGACTACCCACCAACGTGCAGCTTCTTCCTTTAGCAACCATACTGCCAATAAAACCTTCCTGCGGTCACCTATATCAAAGGTGGCTAAAAGATCTTCGGTCTCTTTCAACCAATTCCTTGCCTCTACAAAAGTCTCTGTTCCACTAAAATTCTTGCCACCCATCATCTTAAAGTCCTTACAAGTTTCCGCAAAATCCGCTTGTGGAGGCTGAGGGAGAAGAGGAACATCAGCTACGGAAGGAGGAGGAGGAGGAACAGCGGCCTCGACTGGGGAGACAATATGAGGGACACCCGGGACCGGTGCCGTGACTTCCAAGTACCGACGAAACCAATCGGGTATTGTTACCCCTTCGGGCAAGATGAGATTATCAGACATGCTGGAAACGAAAAGAAAAGAGTTCAAACGAGGGGTCAAAGGATAGTGCTAATGGCCTTTGGGGAATAGCCTTTTAGAAATAACTAGACTTTTCTTTGGAAAATACTTAATACTTGGTTTTGAAAATAGTTTTTTTTTCAAAGAGTTTTAAAAACCTTTTTATCCCTTCTCGTAAACCATATGCTCTGATACCAAATGTAACACCCCACCTCCACTAGGGTCACTCGCAAAGGAATGCACTAGCTTTGGAGGGGCATTATTGGTAAACATGCATAATGATATAGCAAGGCAGGACATGACATATATATATATGTAAATAACCAGAGTAAGTAAATAAAACAGCGGAAGATTTTTAAACCATTTCAAAAACAAGTCTGGTACATCAAAATGTCAATTTCCCAAATAGACAAGTCTAGTACATGAAATAACATCATCTGAAACTGAAAAAGAAAACATAATAGTAGCTATCCCCAAAAGTGGAAGAAACCATAGCGAGCCCAAGTCCAAAGCATACATGAGCTATCCAAGAAAGCAGCTAAGATCCAAGCTAGGCCCTGTATTCCCTCCCTGAGAACCTGGGGGGGAAACGGAAGAAAAGAGGCGAAACAAAACGGGTCAGTCAAAAAGACTGAGTAAGCCCTGCTACGATCAGTCTATAAACTAATAAAGTTAACATCATGATAGAAACTGAGATGATCATAAATAACAACATACTGGCATGATAAATCAACTACAAGATAGATAGAGGTGTCATTGCATAAAGCAAGGTTAAGTTTTTGCACCACGGTGTACTAGCAAACCAACATAACAGGTATTGATCCCTTAGCCCAAACTTTGGCCCAATAACATGAGGTGACCTTAATACAAGATCCAGCCCAACGGTCTAGTCGATCGGCTCCCTATAAATCTAACACGTCCAGTGTTGGTGTCCATATGGCCCACATATGGTTGTAGTTAGTCTGTGCTGGGTCCACCTTTGGGTGTATCAAGCCCTTGGGTGTCAACCCCGGACACTTAAGCAATAATGCACAGCCCTAACCTACTGGTACCCGTGCCTCGAGTTTGTCCAACATCGGACTACGTGCACGTCCGTAGCCCGCCGGACCCGCACCGCTGTACCACTCGGCCATCGCCCTTTGGTCGCTTACATCAGTCCAGTAATCGTGCCCCGCCCTAGCCTAGCTTCTAGGGTTGTGAATGATACCAAACTGGGATTACTGTTAGAACAGACCACGTTGCTAGGGTTTCTAAGAGGGTTAGGTGTGATTTAACCCTTCACTAATCCTGGATTAAACTGGTTAAGTGTGGCTTAACCCCATTCTAATCCCTTGAACTCCCAAATGGATTAAACTAGTTAAGTGTAACCAACGGCTCACAACTTAACCACATTCTAATCCCTTGAATCCCCAAATTGGTTAAGTATTAGTGGACCCTGACTTAACCCTAATCATGAGGCATTAATTAATTTAATGCACCTTAACCTCTCACATTAGACCTTGTTGTGGTTACTAGTTAGGCCGGGCGGGTCCGGGTAGCTTTACACCACAACTTAGTCTAACCTCGGGTCTTGGCACCCCATGACCAACTTCTCACATTGGGTCCTATTGTTTGTAGCCACTAGTTAAGCCGGTCGGTTCCGGGTAGACTTACGCTACAAACTCAACCCAACCTCGAGTTGGCCACCCTTATGTTTTCTAAGTGTCATGTCCACTTTATTTCAAAACATAATTGCAAGTCAACAATTACTTGGGTAGACCTAACTTAATAGGTAAATTCCCAAGGGGTAGACCTAACTTAATAGGTAAATTCCCAATCTTGTATTTTTATGTATTTTAAGTTTTACCCAAACCCCCAACGTCATTCTATCGCTTACATATTCATAATAACGCATAAAGGATAGGAAGAGGGAACTTGGCATAATCATACATGATGATCTTGCATATCACAACAAACATGCATAACATGTTAGACTTGCATAACTTAGCATAGTGAACTTGCATATTAACATAAACATGCATAACATGTTACACTTGCCTAACATGGCATAGGGAACTTGCATAAACATGCATAACTTGTCAAACATGCACAACTTGTCATTTTAAACTTGCATAACTTGTCAAACATGCACAACTTGTCATTTTAAACTTGCATAACTTGCCAAACATGCACAACTTGTCATTTTAAACTTGCATAACTTGTCAAACATGCACAACTTGTCATTTTAAACTTGCATAACTTGTCAAACATGCACAACTTGTCATTTTAAACTTGCATAACTTGTCAAACATGCACAACTTGTCATTTTAAACTTGCATAACTTGTCAAACATGCACAACTTGTCATTTTAAACTTGCATAAGTATGCATAGCTTGTTAAACTTGCAAATCATGTCTTGGTGAACTTGCATAAACATGCACAACTTGTTAAACTTGCAAACCATGACTTAGTAAACTTGCATAAACCAATTTACTTGCAAATCATGGCTTTGTACACTTGCATAAACATGCATAACTCAATAAACATACAAATCTTGGCTTAGCAAACTCGCATAAACATGCATAACTCAATAAACATACAAATCATGGCTTAGCAAACTTGCATAAACATGCATAACTCAATAAACATACATAAACCCCAACGTTCATCACACATTAACTTTAGAGTTTCTAAAGTGAAGGTAAGAGGGCTTACAATGCTTATGCGGACTCAAATAGCTATAGCAAATGTAAAGAACCCCTTATGCAACTAATTAAAGCCCCCAAATGCAAGCAAACTTGATCAAGACTCCTCCTTTATGATGCTAATAGAAAAACAAGCCTTTAATGCAAGCTAAGGAGGATCATACAAGCCTAAATATGCTTGTATGCATGGAAAATCACTTAGGAATTAATTTAGGAATTGTATGAAGAGGGTGGAGGCCATGAGAGTTTTGATTTTGGCATAGTTTAGTTGCTAGGATGAATAATTGGGTTTTAGGGTAGGATTAGGGTTGTATTTATAGAAGATTAGAGAGTTTTTAGCCCTAGGATTAACCCTAGGTTAGTTTTGGCCCGTCAGATCTCGGAACTCTCTAGAACCAAGCCACAAGACCAAGCCCAAACCAAAATGGTGCACCAGGCTAGACTGCCTGGGCACCCCCTGTCGACAGGGCAGTCGACATGCCTATGGACCCTGTCGACAGGCCTGTCGACATGCGGGTCCTGGCGGGATTTTTCCCGCCCTGGCCCAGCTGGCCCAAATCCTTGTTTTTAACTTAAATTTAAATCTATTTTAATTATGGAAATTTCTGAAAACTTCCATGGGCCTTAACTGGGTCATACGGACTCCGATTTTCGAAAACTCGGACTCTATTTCGCGTATTTTTCCGAGACGAACGCAATGGCATAGCCCGTTTCCCTTGATTCCCATTTTAGAATTAAATTCTGCCTCGATTTATGTTATTACAGGTTATTGAAAATACGGGTTGTTACATTATGTTTGTCATCATTAAAAGGGGGAGATTGTTGTATCTAATAATATGATTTTTTTTATGATAACAAACATATATATTATAATATAAATGTGTCTATAACTGTACTATTCTATACTACATCACATACAAAAATAAATATTTAAATGGTATAAAATACTATTGCATGGAATTTATAGTCCAAACAGTATTTTTATTCAAAAAATTATTTTATTTCAACATTTGAATAGTACATTTTTCTAACTCTATTATTTGTACATCTTACTGTAATACAATACATTCAGTTTCATTTATTACATTGACTCCCCACTACAACACTCGGTCTCTCATTTTCATATATAGACTCGGTATATATTCACTCTCTCATATACATCACTCTCTCATACTCATTTACTCAGTACAGACTCATTCACATACTGACACTCTCATTTGTCTTCAATCTGCTTCATAGTCAGTCCAGTCACTTGCATACCTGTCATAGAAACACACAGAGTAAACTAGAGCAAAATGGATTTAAATGCTAGCAGATATAAATTTATTTTTATTTTCCTCAGAATTTTGGTGTGTTTCTCATCATATTTCTTGATTTGGTCTGATACGTATATACATTTATCTATTTCTAGACTACTTGGGATATTCACGGTGATTCACTGCAAATACCACAAGGTAGACTATATAACCTGTGCCTGCAGATCAGCCCCGACACAACTATACTGGTTTGATGATCAGAATCAGCATTAAAATTAGTTGTTCTGAATAGCCACAACTTAGATACGGTGGTCTGCTGATAGAAAATTTACGCCTTCCATTCAAATAGCTCTCATACACACACACACATATGTATGTGTGTGTATATATATATATGTATATGTATATATATGCACATGCACGATACATGTATACACATACACGTGTATGTATATACACATGTATTTATAATGTGCAGGGGCAATAAGCTCAACATTAATGAGTGCATATGAACCAAGAAATTCAATGCAAGTGGAAAAGACAATCCATGCAGACACAAACACATATATATACACACATCTGTGCATATATATATATATATATGTGTGTGTGTGTGTGTGTGTGTGTGTGTGTGTATAGTGCATCATGTATGATATGATGAACACATAATCAAAGTCAAGAGCACAAAGGCAAGTGATAACATGCAACTGCCGAGATCGTTTCAAATGAACATACCAAAGCAAATGTGACCCAAGCCAAGTTCAAGAAAAAGAGTGCCAAATGTACATATACAAATGACTACAGCAGTACAAAACTACACTACAGCATGGACATGGGACAACAATGGATACAAAACCAAAAGAAAGTCAAAATCAACCAACATTGACACATGAGTGATGTAGCAGTTTTAAAAACAAAGGCAACACAATATACACAAGGTCAGAGAAGTGAAAAACCATACCGAGCAGCATGGTGTACACAAATTGTTAAAGCAACAATAAATGATAGTGTACACACATGGGATGCGAACAACACAGCAGCATGAACATATATAAAGCAAGTGTACAAATATACAAATCTAGTTTCATCATGCACATGACAAGACTGGAAACTTAGTAGGGACACAATGGTAAATGATCAGGCTCATATACACAGCAAGTCGGTTTCAAGTTCAAGTACAAAGGCAAATTTTGGAAAAATCCAATATATACAAATCAGGGTGAATGATAAGCTCGGTCAAACCAACATGGCAAATACACACACTAGTTTGGACATTCTCAGAATGGCTTGCACAAGACAAAATGGTGAGCAACAAAATAGATCAGTAGTGTGTATCAAAACACAGAGCAATCACGCATGGACTTAGTATGGCCGAGAGCACACGATGGTATGGACAAAGTAGAAGTTGACAAGGCCAAAGGAGGACAACACACACAAGTGCAACATAAGGTGAAGTATACATGCGTGCATGCATAAGAAACAAGTATGGTTGCACGTATACAACAACTCATACGTACAACCAAGGATTTTTTTTCAAGACCAAGTAAAACAATGAGTGCATAACTAATATACATATACACATACAACTGTGTATGTATATATATTTCAGTATACACAGTCATGTAGGTTACCAAGACAAAGTGGAATTTAAGTGCTATTACAAGTTATTCTAATGATGTCAAAACAAACGGAAACTCTTTTCCAAAATTGACTGGTTTCAGAAAAAAGAATGAAGTTAAAACTGCATGGATGGGGTGAGTAAATTTGGCAAATGGATATCCCAATTAAATTCATATCTGGAATGTCACGAAGACAAAATCCAAAGCTATCCAAATATACACAGTGTGCAAATCTCGGCACAAATCTTTATTTCCAAAAAGTGGTAATCATTTGGTACACACAAATTATCAATGTATTTAAGGGATTTATTTGTGGAAAGATTATACCTCACATGTTCGAAATCTTTCAAGAAATTCTTAAAAAGTTTCCAGAAATCATTTGAGCAATCACGCATGTTAAAGTCGAGATAGTCTAAGGGGGAAACTCAAGACAAAATCATGCACAAATCAAGGCCAAGCAAATTCATGAAATCAGAGAACAACAAGGGTTTTATAACCCTATAAATAACCAATTTATCATAGGCAGAAAACCATCGTAATGAGAAGGAAAACTAGAGAGAAAGAAATTTCAGAATACTCACAATTCATTAGAGTATCGATCGCACGCAACCCAAATCAAAGGACCAGAAGACAATAAGCTTTCGAAGCACCAAAAAAACAAACCACATAGAAGATTCAGGGTCGCGATTTGGAGGAATTATCAAAACCCTAGATTTTTATTTTGACCGCCACTGCTTTGAAGCCAAAAACATTTCAAGAGAAATAAGGGGAAGCCGATTGTTTTACTTTTAAATAAGAGTGTTTTGAGTTGTTTTTCTATTTAAGTGTTTTTTTTTTGAAAAACATTGTACAGGTTTTCTAGTTTACTTTAAACTAGGGGTTACGAGTTACGAGTTTGTAATTCGGGAAAAATCTGATCTTGGGGATAAAGATCAGTGTTGGGTTTTAAGCGTAGGATTAAAACAGTTGGGAGTAGGTGTCGCGAGTTTATAGGGAATCTGTGAACGTAGAGAATGTTTTAATACCAAGTAGAAATATTGGGGTATGCAGCAGAAGGCAGGGTTTGCTGAAGCTGGGTAAAATCTATGTCATTTATTTTATGTACTTATTTTCTTTATTTCAATCTGTGCTGTAACAATTTTAATATCCCGTAAAACTCCAATAAACCCTATTCACTCCCCCTCTAGGGTTAATCTAGATCCTACAATCTTATGTCTAACAACATTCAATTTATCTCATAGTGACTTTATTTTCATAATGTAATCTCTCAATGGCATGTCTTCTTTTCTGGCATTCTGCTACTCTCTTTTATACTACATTATTTGTGCAGATGATTGGGGATTGAAAATTTCTTCAATGCTTGACCATATTTCAAATGAATTGTTACATCCAACTATTTGAGATAACAATTTTAACGATATTTTCCGTGAACACCGGAGATTGGTCTATGGAAGTGGACCTAAGGGGAAAATGGGGTTATTTAGCATTCACGAGTCTGGGTTAGTTTACCGTTTCCTAGATGTCAAGGTTTAGAGCCCAAAAGATTAGTTACTCTTCCCTCGATGGGGTGAGCATCACGCTTAAGCGACTAAAGAACCAACAGTTATCTTGGAACAAGGGTTCCATAAGCACAACCCTCGATAGAAGGCTAAATGACTTATAGAAAGGGGTTCTTCAATAACTTTGCGGAAGGATCTAAATTTGAGTAGGAATTCGTGACTATGTAAAAAGCATATGGCATATCGTGTAGGCAATAGCTAAGAAAACTAATAAGAAACTCATAAGAAATATTCTAAGTGTTGATCTATTCTTTATTGATATTTGATTTGGTGTACATAAGTGATTACAATAGAAATTCCCAAATTGATTTAAAAATTAGGGTTTACTCTAGAGAAAAAGAGTACAAGGATGAGAAATGAGAAAATCGCCTTGAAAATGAGACCCCTGGGTCCTATTTACAGACAAATCGGGGCACTTTTGCTATTGGACCAGCAGAAGCCCCCGTCGGTCACTTTTCCCTTTGGTCCCAGTTGCTTTGGCTCCCGGCCTCTCTTTAGGCTTCACATATGGCTTTTTAGGGTGTCGGTTCCGGCTCTTAGATGGATGGTCCAAATCTTTGGAACTTCTTTTTGATGTCATATCTAACTTCTTTGTATTGATACTGAGCCTATCAGTGTGGATTGCAATTCATCATTTTATCACTCCTCCCTTATTAGAGAACAGGGAGCTTTAGGAAATGTATAAAGTATCATCAATTGTCTACTTTTCTTTTAAATAGCCAACGATATTGCTTTGTGAATGAACTTATAAATGGGATGTATATTACCTGATATATATGATCCTTACCTATATTCTGCATGAATAATAGCGAGTTAAATGTAAGGAGTTTGAGAAACTTCCCTGAACGAGAGGGAATATCATAATCTTGGTCTGAAAGCTTTAAAGTAGTAGAACCATGCCACGGTCCCGAGTATCGGTAGTTGATCCCTTCCTTAGGGATTAAGAATTTGAATCTAGAATCCCTGATTTGGGTATTAAGGATGGGAAGTCGGGATCCCCCCTTCTTGTAGCAATAGGGCTTCGATTTATATTCTGGATTAGGGTGTGAGACTAGAAAATCCGCTTCTAGTAGTAATAGAAGTCTGGTTCCAAACTAGATTCGGGTTATTAAGAGAACCAAATATCCTTTTTGACAATAATTGAATCTTTCGAAACAACCCAGATCCGAGTATTTACAATAAGACCGGAAATCCACTTTCGGTAATAATTGAAATTCGAACTGACCCAGATTCGGGTTATTAAGATAAGATGAAATCCACTTCTGGCAATTATTAAGATCCGAACCAACCCAGATTCAGGCATTTAAGATAGGATCAGAAATCCACTTTCGGAAATAATTGAGATCCGAACCAACCCAGATTCAGGTACTTAAGATAGGACCAGAAATCCACTTCTGGTAATAATTAAGATCCGAACCAACCCAGATTCAGGTATTAGGATAAGGAACCGAAGACCACTTCCGATACTAGTTTCATCACCTCTCTTTTGGGTGTAATTTGTGAAGCAGCGGATGTACGTGTTTCTTGATCCACTCTTTGGGCTTTTTATTATAAAAGCAGAGTATGTACGTGCTTTGTTGGCCACTCTCTAGGCATGTGTGTCCGGTGCGCTTGGCTAGCTTATTCACAAGTAGGGCCCTAGGACTTACCCAACCTCCCTCCAAGAGGCTCCTTATCCTGACCATCGTAATCGATGATAAGGTCTTAGATGCTGAAACTGAGCCATCGTAGACGCAGAATTAAGGATTACTCTTTTGATGCTCTACCCTGGCCATCGTAGGTGGTGATAGAGGCTTACACTCTACCCCCCCCCTCCGAGTGCCTTATCCTGGCCATCGTAGGCGATGATAAGGGTTGGCGTCCCCTTCTGCGGGTAACGCGGAACGTAAGTAGAGGTAGGACATGCTCTTCTGCAAGTAGAGGTAGGATGTGATTAGTTCATAGCAGAGGCATGGCGTGCTAATTAGATGCTCCGTCACGACCATTTCTTGTTTGGATCGAAGGCTTATGCTTTTGATGCTTTAACCTGGCCCTTTCTGATTCGGGCGCGGAGAAAGACTTACATACCACCCCCCTCCGGGGTGTGCCTTTCCCTGGCCGTGTCGGTGGTGAAAAGGGTTTTTATCCATTTGTGGTTTGACCCATCTCTAGTTATTTCGAGCTTCGAGAGGGTTTCCATATCCTCGGGCACGTAGACATACCTTTTCCTAAGGACCGTTATTGGACTTAGTTTGATCCTTTTAGAAAGTCTTGTAGCTGGCCCTGATTGAGGAACTTGATGATCGATCCCTCAAGGGCTTTGCAATGGTTGGTTTCATGTCCGTTTATCATATGATAATGACAGTAAGGCCCTCCCAATTTCCTTTAACACTTGGGATTCTTCTTTGTGAACGACCAATAATCGAGTTCTTGCTGGGTTAGCAAATAAATGTTTTCCATTGATGTGGTAAGTTGGCATCCCTCACGCACTCTCGGTATGAAGCCCCTTCCTTGTCGTTGGAATTTAGCCCTTTTTTTATTATATCATGTAGTTGCATTCATATCCTTCACTATAAGAAAACGTAAAAACAGTTACATTTATTGGTTGTGTTTGATATGTAAATGCAACCAATATATTTTTTATTTTTTTATTTAGGGGTTTTAGTTACATTTATTTAACAATTGTCTAAAATAGTGGTTACGTTTCACACTTCCCTCCTATTACGTTCCACTTCCCTCTTCAATTTCAGTTTTTTCGCTAAACCTAAATTTGTTGCCTCTTCGTTTTCTCGTAAACTAATTTCCTCCTTTCTATCTTCCCCATTTCAACGTTTCTCATTTTCCTTCCTTTCATACATTTCATTTCCCTCTTCTCCTTTAGTCAAATGCCCGGTCGACTTTTTGATAAAGCGGCAAAAGGATTTGCTTTGGGTCGCATAATATTCCAGGGCACCAAATCACGACAATAACAGCTAATAAAAAAAGGTTTCACGAATGTAACCAAATTCTAAAGAATCAAAATAATCTCCACGTTCATTGCTTCACTTAACTGTGCTTCCGTCCCTCATCACAAGGTAAATGATTTCTTTCTTAATTAGACTTGGTGTCTACATTTTATCCATACTCCTTCCCTTAAATGTTTGTGCATTTCTTAATTAGCCTCGGCTTTTTGATTGAAGTCGGTGATGATGGTTGTAGTTTTATTGTAGTGAAGGGGCAATGAAGCGAGTGGTGAGGCAAGAAAAGATTGAAGTTATGATTGTAGAAGACAGCAGTTTTTGGCAAATTCTTATTGTTGATTATCAACCTTGTCTACAGGTAATTAGCTCTTTTAGAGTGAAGACCATTAGCAACAATGGACATGACTTTAATTGTTATATGTATTATAATATATGTTAGTACTTATTGTGTAAACTTGTTTCTGAATGCTTGTGATATTAAATTTCCTGATTTTGTCAAATATACATTATTTAAATCGTTATGGAAAACACTTATGTGATTAATGTATTTTTAGTTATTTGAATATGATGATTATATGATTGACTTATTGTTGATTTAAATTAGATTTTTATTCGATTACTGCTGATTTTAATATGATTATTATATAACTTGTTGCTAAAAATAATGTAACCCTTAGGCAAAAGTCTGTTAATGGTGACATGAAAATCCCTTTTTTAATCTTCATTCCTTACTCCTCTGAAACCCGTCTGCTCTAATACATTTCTCTCCAGCTCGCGTCTCTTTTTTCTACTCTACTCTCCTTCATGCTTTTGCCACGCGTGGACTTTTTCCCTAAAACCTAATCTCTACCTCCAGATCTAAGCTTCTCCCCTGGAAACGGCACTGAGCACTGATTTCCCCTATTTTGGTTCTGCCTCATCAACTCAGCAGAAATCTACTCGTCGCTACTATTTATTTCTCTTGCTTCCATTTTGCAGTAACTACTTCAGGAAACCACTTGAATACTACTCCTCTTCTAGTGGGGAGGTGGTTTTCAAGTCCTTCAACTGGTGATTGCGGTGATGTTGGAAGTTTGTCACTGACATGGTGGATCCAAGTATGTAGTAACTCGCCTCAGGTTAATCTGTTTCGTGTTTCGTCTTCGGACAGTGATGACACATTTTAATTGGAGGAGTCTTCAATGTATATTTGGTTCTCGACTAGTCGGTAGCCTTGGCAATAAGTAATGATTGTTGGGTATTTTCTGTTTGTTTTGGTGTTTGGCAAATTTCTTAGGTTTTTGGTGTTCGGCACCTTCTAATGTAAATTGAGAGTTGTTTGGTTCTCATGTAATCTATGAGCTGCTCTATCCCCTTCATGATGTTGTTTTTCGAGTGTTATGGTGTCTGGTGGTTGAATGGTTGGGTCATCACCAGAGAGTAGTAGCGGTACACACGATGCTATGCACGGACCTTTGCGATTACTCTTCTCAGTGGTGTTATCACTTATTTATTTTGGCTACTGGGTGCTATGATGCTCGATGGATTGCTAAGTTTTGCCGAGCAATTCATTCTACGGTGTATGAGTGGTACGGTGTGGCTGGTGTTCCGGCTTCAAGTTCAGCCATCAAAAATTTAGTGATGCATGTGAAGTGTTTAGCTCAAATTTTGCTGCTTTTTTGATGTGCTCAGGCCCCTTCCTTCCACGACCATGGTACCATTTTCTCTCCCCGTATGGTCACTTCTAACATGTTATATGCGCTTGCACAGAGCTCAAGAAAGATTGACACTATCTGCTACAGTTTTTTTTGTGCCAATAGCGGTCTTGAAAAGTCATTGATGGATACCCTTGCTTCTCTACTGTCAGTCGTGTACTGATGTCTACTTTATCCATATGCAATTTTACTTTTTGTAGTATGTGATGCTGATATTCAGCACTAGCTTTCTTTTTGTAAAGCATATAATTTACCAGTTATTGGTATGTAATTAGTAGTCTTGTAAAATAGCAAGCTCCTGTACTGTAATCTAGGATAGATGTTGTGGATGGTCCATAATAAATGTCGTAAGCAGTGGACGGTCCACTTTAAAAATCGAAATTAGCTTACTGTCAACCACAGTCACCTGTTACTTATTTGTATTTTTATTATCGGTAATAATAAAAAGGTGTTTGCAGTCACCTAAAAAACGGTCGGCTGTGCCAAAAAAAAAATGTAAACCATGAACAATATATAGTAGCATATAAAATATGCTACAAAACAATCAACATGTTTGAGCAACGTTTTAGAACTGCTACGTAAACAAATGTAACATACCATCAGAATTTTTAGTAGCAAAAAATAAATGCAACGAAATGCTTTTAGTTGCACAAAATAAACACTATAGAAAGCAAAAATTGACTCATATACAAACCTTCGGTAGCATTTTAAAAATGCAATTGTGTGGATGATTTGGTAGCGTTTATCAAAACGCAACCAAAAAAACAAGACTATTAGTTGTATAACCTGTAGTAGCATTCTTCAAAACGCTACCAAAAGGTTATAGTAGCGTTTCTCAAACGCTGCTAAAGGCCTTTTCTAGTGTAGTGCTTGCTTCTTCTTTCCAAGGTGTCTTGAGACAAATGCACTATCCTTTTAGTCCATTTGGAAGCAAAGCGCTTAAATCCCTCATCATTTCTTGTTCGAATCCCATTCCCTTGGCTTGCTCATAGATAGCCTCACTTATATGAGAAAAGGGGTCATACTCCTTTAGTGTAGAATCATTTAGAGTAACCATTGGTGTTTGTCCTATATAGGAAGGGTTATCATTCCAATAATCAGGATCGTATTGTTCTACTTCCTTTTTCCACTTGATTATTTTGCAGAGCTTCAATTCTTAACCTTTGTTCTTCCGTCACTGTTGGGTCAGTAGCACCTGACATAGTCATTTGAGATCCAGAAGACTTTCATTGGGACCTTTTGCCTGTAATCTTGCTTCTTCAAAGCTTAGTCCAACCCCGGATGGAACAACACAGGTATATATGAGGTAAGATTAACCACAAGGTCGGAGGTTCAAACCCTCCTTCTAGCGCTAAAATGTTAACGATATTTTCCGTCAACACCGGAGATAAGTCTATGGAAGTTGACCTATGGGGGAATTGGGATTGTTTAGCTTTCATGAGCCTGAGTTACTTCACCGTTTCGTAGATATCAAGGTTTAGAACCCAAAAGATTAGTTACTCTTCCCTCGATGGGGTGAGCATCACGCTTAAGCGACTCAAGAACCAACACTTATCTTGGGACAAGAGTTCCCTAAGCACAACTCTCGATAGAAGATTAAACGGCTTATAGGAAGGGGTTCTGCAATAACACGGAAGGATTTAGACTTGAGTAGGAACCCGTGACTATGTAGAAAGCACATGGTATATCGTGTAAGCAATAGCTAAGAAAACTCGTAAGAAACTCATAAGAAATATGCTAACTATATTAGAGTGGATAGTCCGTCCCCCTCAAAGGCTCTGACTTGCCTTTCGGCGGATCCCTGAAGTCTATCTCGGCTTCCCGGAGGGTTGCTTCCAGTGCTTTATTAGTTTTTTACTAGAGCGACCTCTCGGTGACCATCTAATGGGGGTCTTGGCAGCTGGTTCCCGGATGATTCCCCTATGCTTTAAACTTTGTGCCTTTGATGCTCTCACCTCTCGATGTATCGATATTAAGCAAGTTAATATTGATAGCCCTTTCGTCCTTCTAAGTCTCGGTCTGTAGGATTCCTGGCCCTTCTCTTCATTGGCTTCCGGTTTTGGATAACCCTCCGTTATCTACCCTTCGTGTTTGAACTACCCTGCCGGTATCCTTTCTTTGTACTGGTTTTGAATTCTTTTCTTTAGTGATGGTGTCGGTTGCCTGACTTTCTGGTTGTTTCCATATGCTCTCGGTTTTACCTTGTGCCTGATTCTTGCTTACGGATGATTCTTCTATGCTTGTGACGGTCCGTTACCCCTTTATCGATAGTCTGTCTCGGCGTTAATTTTGGTAGTAACAAACAAGTTTGCACTAATTGATGATAGAAGCCATGATGATCACAAACAATCCTATTTTTGATAAAAATATGTGTTCTGGATTGCTCACAGTGTTGCCTTCATTGTTGATGATCATTGCAGGTGGTATGGACTATGTGCCTTTCACATAATCTTGCATTCCATGCCCTTTGACTGCAGTTTCAATCTGATATTTTCATAGAATGAAGTTTTCTTCGTCTAAGGGAATTATGATCACTTGACTTTTGGGTTTGACCAGGGTGGTGACAAAGATTGTGGGCTCGTTAGCATTGATCCTTGATGTTGCTAAGATTGCATGTTCGTTGTCTCTTGACATCTTTGGTTGAAATCCGAATATGGTAAGGAAGAATGATGAATACCAATTCTTGAATAAAATTCAAGATACTGATCAGCAGGCAGGGCACAAAAATGATGTAGCCAGCATTGGTGATCACCACAAGGACTGAGGGATTGGGTTCAGGGATGAGTAGCGATGCCAAGAATTCGATGTAGCTGGGAGAGAAGTAATGAGAAATCGTTGATCTCTCTCTAACATGGCACGAATCGAAGAAAAAACTGATGAATACGGATACTTCTTAATCGAAGAGAATAGTATAAGCTCTCCGATGATGATATCTTTCTGATGAGACTGTTGTAACACGAATTTCTACGTGAATCGGTTTCAATACATATGAAAGGGGATTTCGGCGTTGTGGTGATCATAAAATCTGGTGTTGATAGCCGTTGGGCGATGACTCTGATACCATAAAAGCTTCGACGGAGTAAACACTGATTTCATTTAATGCAAAAGAACTCGTAATAATTGTTTTTCCTCAGTAGTGCAGGCTATGCACACGACACTTATACAAAGAAAACTAATACTGTAATGGGCTATGGCCCTAGTAGATAGAGTAAGAGACTTCGGTCCGTTGATATATCAGTGTAGATATCTGAAACTCTCAATAGTACTTCCAGTTTGCTATAAGGCCCGAATAAGAAAGAGCCCGGACGGTGCGGAAGTAATCCTAAACGCACAAATATTTCACCCACCTGAATTACAGGCGTCTGATTTTTTTCGCATAGTTCCGCACATTATTTTTCCAGGCCGCCTAGCACCGGTTTACTTTGAACTGTTTAAAACCACGTCACTTTGATACTTATAGTGTGATGCTAAGAACACTCCAATATGTTATTTCTAATACCGCAATTAAAAAAATAAAACACATTGAATTTTATATGATTCCTAATACCACATTACCACTCTATTCCAATCTTTCACTCAATCATTATTTGCCGAACTAATCATGTACTAAGCTAATCCAAAAGCCATAATCTCTCGTAATCGCTGTCTTCTTTGCATCTGTCGTGGGAAAATTCAAATTCGTACGGTAATCTCTCAATTGTTCGGTGATCTGAAAACCCTAATTCTCACCTCCTCTTCTATTTTGCTTAATTTGAACCTTATTCACGGTTTTTGTATGTTACGGTGTCGAATTCATTGATCAGTTATAGATCTAGGGTTTATCTCGTTGACCAGTTTTACAAATAATGACGAACGGATATCGAGCGAAATAGAAATAGGGTAAAACGGTGTGGTAACCCCTACTTCTTAAGTGTGTGATATTAAGAAGAGTGTAATACTAATTCTTGTGGTATTTTTTAGTCGCGGTATTAAGTAGAACACAGTGGGGTGTCTTTAGCATCACCCTACTTATATGTTCTATCTCATAATATGCTTGTACACGATAGCCAAATCACAATATCTGCAGCCTGCAGGCTTTGGGTTCTACATTAATCAATAAAACTCAAGCTGTAAAGGAATATCCAATACAAAAACTATGGATAAACGGCCAGCTATCAGCCAAAACGACAGACAAATTACCGGTTAATCCAACAACAGAGGTCTTTCTAGACTAATCATACTTCTTCAAAATTTATAAGTAATCAAAGATCCAAATGGCATCGTTCTAAACAAGAAAGAATCCCACAAAAGTTGACTTGCTACATTACAAGATATTTCCTTATATTCTTTCAAACAATAACAAGACCTGTATTCTTCCACAGCTTCTAAACAATAAGCAATGACCAATGCTCTTCTCCTTTGCATAACCATTCTTCTTACTGTGAGGCCTTCTCATGGTGATCCCACCAATATGGATCCTATGAAATGTTCTCGATCTTCGCCTATCCAGACATGCAAATCCACGTTGTATATTGCTGCTTATAATGGCCTGTCCAAGTCTAATGTTGCGTCCATTTACTCTGCTAATAAAAGTCTCATAGATACTGTAAGTAGTCACTCTAACATACTAACTACAACCCTTATATATTGATAGAGATGAAGGACGCTGACCATACAATAAATACTTCAAACTAGTTGAAAGGATTTATTATTGATATTCATTCAACACCCTTGCACCAATCAGAATACTTATGAAACTTCTCTCAATTTATGTTAGAAGATGTGTAATCTTATTAAAATTGTATATATTACATAGATTGTTCGACAACAAAAACATGAAGATTTTCTAGCACAAGTGCCATGTCAATGCGAAGACATTGGTGGTGGCATCACTGCCTACTTCCATGATACGAACTACACGGTAAAGGCCGGTGACTCTTCAGACAGTTTGACAAGAATTGAGTTCAGCGGCTTAGCATGGAACATAAATGCCACGCTTGATCCTGGTCAAAACCTAACAGTGCATCTATTATGCGCATGTGATTCAAACTCAAATTCAAATTCAAATTCAAATTCAGATGGCAGGAAAGATATTGTAAGCTATACTGTGCAAAAGGGGGATACACTGTCTACTATTGCTGATTTGTTATTGGCAGATGTGGAAGTAATAAAGAGTTTAAATGGGAAGTTTTTGACAAACCCGGATTTTTTGATTCCGGGATATGTGCTGTTTGTGCCCATGGGAACAGCTAAAGATGGTGGTAAGTATCTATTATTAGTACTGGCTAGCATTTTTACACGCTATGCTCATTCAATGAATCATTTTATAGTTGTCAATGTTATTTGTTTGTTCGCACATACCATACATTTTATTTACCAATATGGACAACAACTTGTATGCATTGCTTGTTGTATGAGCAATTTATGCATGTGTACACACACATGTCCGTGCATACACATACATATCGCATATGTGATGTGTGTGAGTGTGCATACACATACATGCTCGTATATGTGCATGTGTGTGTGAGTGTGTTATGTTTTTGGACTGTTTTAAATTAAAAGCCTCGCAAACGCAAACCTTACTTTATGATCATGATCTGTTGAAGACTGATGCCATTTATTTTCAGTTATATTCTATTTCTGATTGTCCGTGAATTTGTGTAGACGTGATATAAGTCATGGAGTACGTTTACTGAGGATTATTATTTTCGAGTTTGTTTGTTTATCTACTACCTGTAGTGTTCTGTCTTTCACTACCAGAGTGGTCCTGGATGAGAGCAAATCCCTACACCTAAAATTCTTTATTACTCTATTCCCAACCAATCAAAAGCCCTAAATTTCAACTTTTTGCAATTAAGGTATAAAGAGAAAGAGGGTTTAATTGCAAATTTGTGGAAATCAGGAGGTCCTGATTGGTTGGGCATAGGGGGATAAAGGATGTTGGGCACAGGGGATTGGCAATGGTCCTGGATTCTTGCTGATTTAGAATCCTGAATCCATAACAATATTCAATTGTTATATATCCTTCTGGACTTTCTGCACCATAAATCAAATATCAAAATCATTCTGAACATACTGTAACATAATATTAAAAAATATATATTCTTGTATTCAGATATCAAACCGGGAAAAAAGAAAAGGGACAACATTGCACTGATTCTAGGCATCACATTTTCAATAGCTTTCATTGTATTAGGAGTTCTACTAGCAATCTACCGTAACTGGAAGCAATCACATAAAAAAACCTCAGAACCACCAAAAAGGATGGAAAGAAATACAAGCCTTATGAGCATTGCCGCACTTGAGAACCAGTACCATCACAAAGATAACATGCAAGGTAAGACAGTTTCTACATATTATGTTAATTTTGTGTAAGTTATAGCATGCTGAAGATTATTATGTGTATATGTAGACATAGAACAAACCGACACCGAAAGACCAATCATATTCAGTCTGTCAGACGTGGAAAAGGCTACATTAAACTTCGATGAAACAAGGATGATTGGAGAAGGTGGCTTTGGTCATGTATATTATGGACTGATTGGAAATCAGGTTTTTTTTTTTTTTTTTTAAAAAAAAAAAAAGATTTCTCAATATGTTGTGTGTGTGTGTATGTATGTGTGTGTGTGTCTATATATATATATATATATATATATATATATATATACAGGGACGTAACTATGCATGAGTTGGGGTGGGCAACTGCCCGAGGCACAAAATTTCACAAAATGTTTTTTCAAAAATAGCTCTGGATCACAGTACACACCACGAGAACTTGCCACTTTATAAAAAACGTAAAGGCATGAAAAATAGCTCTGGTTATGTTTCTTTCCTGATTTTCTGAACAATGACTTTGTGTGTTATTGTGCTAAATGAGTAGAGTAGAAGTAAAGGCATGAAGCTATTACTAAAATTCTGTATTGGTAGGTGTTTATGTACAGTTGATTTAGGAGGCCAACCCAAGCACTTTCTTGCCAAGAATTAGGCAAAAGTACTTTTTATCATTTTTCATATAGATATTTTTGTTCCTCGAATGTAAAATTTAGTTTTTGCATAAATATGTTTGTCTTAATCGGATTCCCATGGACCCATCTGTTGAATTTTTTTCCAAAACCTTTATCAAATATGATTCCCTACGGAGGAGGGGTCCGGGGTTGGTAACCCCCAAGGTGGAGGTGTGGGGGCAACACCCCCACTAACGGGGTTCAACCTGTCCGGTCAGGTCGCGGGAATCCAGGGGGCAGCGCCCCGTTCGAAACGGTACATTTTGTGTACTGTTATTTTGGGTGTGAATATTTGTAATACTTTTGTTTGTACATACATTTAGTTAATTTTGGTTATTTTAATATGCATCGAAGTGATAAATTTATGTGTTTTTTTTTTTTTTTTTATCACTCTTATAATCTGCTCACCCCAAGTTAAATTCCTGGTTACGTCACTGTATATATATATATATATATATATATATATATATATATATATATATATATATATATATAGGTTCAAATTTCTACAGTTTCGGGCTTAATACTTATGTTGCCATAGGAGGTTGCAATAAAAAGAATGAAGTCAAGCAAATCGAAGGAGTTCTTTGCAGAGCTTAAGGTGCTATGCAAAATACACCATATCAATGTGGTATGATATCTAAACATCCAAACATAGAGATAATGAATCATTGTGAAATATCCAATGCCTTATTGTGTTGATTTAACTTATCAACAGGTTGAGCTGATAGGGTATGCTAGTGGCGATGACCATTTGTACTTGGTCTATGAATACGTTCGCTATGGTTCTCTTAACGATCATCTCCATGATCCATTGCTAAAAGGTATAGCATAAGCAAAAGACATAGAAGTGTTAAATTGCTAATTTCTTAATATGGCTTCCATAAATTGAAGTGCCTTAAGTATATTGTGACTGTTATAGGTCATCAGCCTCTTTCGTGGAATGCAAGGACACAGATCGCTCTGGATGCCGCAAGAGGGATCGAGTACATTCATGATCATACGAAGGCACATTATGTGCACCGTGACATAAAAACCAGCAATATTTTATTGGATGAGGGACTCAGAGCTAAGGTCAGTTTACCTATGTATGATATGCTGAACAGAATGCACAGCTCTACCAGAAATGAAAAACTGAAATAGTCAAGTTGCAGGTGGCAGATTTCGGTTTAGTGAAGCTTGTTGAGCGCAGCAGTGAAGACGACTGCATGGCAACACGCTTAGTTGGAACTCCAGGCTATCTTCCACCTGAGTAATTGATTTTTCATATTCATATGTATATGTATAGTTGGTATACAACATATAAATGTAGAATGGAAAGTTGACAATCAATGATACACGCTTGTAGATCAGTTCGGGAACTCCAGATGACATCGAAAGGGGATGTCTTTGCATTTGGAGTTGTTCTAGCAGAGTTGATAACAGGTTGTCATGCTCTTATGCGAGACAACAAAGAAGAACGCAAGATGAAATCGCTTATTTCAGTCGTAAACTTCTTTGCACTAGTTTTAGTTTTTGTATCCGATACAACGATTATGTACAATTTTCTAAATGGATCTGTAAAATTAAACAGATGCGCAAAGTATTTGAAGAAGATGATCCTGAAGTGGAGTTGGAAGCTGTTGTTGATGGCTACCTAGGAGACAACTACCCGATGGAGCAAGTTTATAAGGTGTGTTTCGTAGAATAATGAGCATGGGCTATTCACAGGAAGCACCATATTCATATATGCATATATATATAAGCATCCATATTTAACCACAAAGATACATAGAAAATTAATCATCTGTTAAATAAATTTTTGTTAACAATATGTACAGATGGCGGAGATTTCGGTCTGGTGTTTGGACGAGGAACCTGTGGATCGTCCAGAAATGAGAGAGATAACTGTTGAACTCTCTCAGTTGGTAATGGCTTCAAAAGAATGGGAGGCGTCACTTGCTGGCGATGGTCTAGTCTTTAGTGGTGTTTTTGATGGTAGATGATTACTACTTTAATGTGGTATATGTAATTAAATAATATCATAGAATGAGCTAGATTAGAGGTCTAAATGTTGAATTTATGTAAGATAACTCTCGGATGGATATCACACTAAGCACTATGTACCATAATCCCATTCTCTAACTTTATGCTTCACTGATTTTACCCTGAGAAATTGCTGCAACCTAACAATTTTGACGATACTGGTCGGTAAAGTTACTACGAATCTGCCGTATCAAAAATCAAAATATACTGACTTCCATATCACCCTATATCCATACCACTACTGATTTGAATTTCATATTTATTAACTATTTATATCTACAGAAGATAGTCGTTGTACCAACCTCTGACGTTCTAGCAAACCACGAATCAATTCATGCCTGATCTCTGTCGACGTCACTTCATTCCCACATTAGGTATACGAGCTACCCCCAATTAATATACTGGATCGGTCTGAAAGAGGAAGCGTAGCTTTGAAGAAGAGCTACCATCTGCGAAGCAACAGGAGCTCCGATCACCTTTGGTTGGATAAGAGGTCTTTCGCCCCCTTTACTTAAGTCACCAATTCCACTTGGATAACTCCACTTCTGTTCTTACTGATTAAGTCCGTAATAAGCCGAAGCACTTTTTAGTCGTCACCTTCACTCTTTGATTGCAGCTGCTAATAAGATTTGTGGAGTTGAGTTTTCCTAGTTTAGCTGATCGAATTGAACGGTGTTTGACTCAATCGCATTGATTGATCGGGAATAAACGGCGTAAGAGTTTAGTTACATTGTTCGATCGGATAGGCGTTTACCAGCTCAAATGCTAGGGGTGAAAGCTTGATCGTAAGGGAGAGGAGGAAGAGACGAGTTTGTTAGTTCTCCCTATCCTGTTCAGTGAATATTGGACATACTTCAAGGAGGAGCTAGTTTTTCCATTCAGAAAATAATAATAATATTTCAGCCGAATTTTCAAAGTAGTCTGATTTTCGAAACAATTTTAAAGATTGAAGCTATTTTTGAAACTTATTACCAAACAACATTAGTTTCACATCAGTTAGCAACACAATTAGCAAATGTGTAACTGACTTTGTTTAGAGACAACTATGTGTTACATCCAAATTTTATAAATAAATAAACAATCTAAGGGAAGCAACTAATAGTTGCACCCTTTTTTTAGAGGTGCAACTCATAGTAGCGTTTACATAGATAAGACTTTTTCTTGGGGTGCAACTCATAGTAGTTCCCAGGTAAAAACCTGTTGTGGCAAAGACAACAACCTCGCTATTTCCCTCTTCCACCTCATTATTTCCCAACTCTAAGTCATTCAACTACATTACCCAATACCAAACTCAAAATCTTCCGAATCCTCATGAAATTTATCCAAAACTAAACAATTTTTTCATTAATCTTCGAATATAAGAAAGCTACCGCCATTAAAGTGGGATCTTCTTCAACATAACATGATTTGGGTAATTTCTAAACCGTAGCTTTTTATGCTAGTTTCTAATTTGTATGTTATAGGAGTCTAGATGGGTAATACATCATAAACTACTTTTTTAATATTGTTGTAGTTCAGTTATCATAATTTCTTTAAATCTGACTTACAAAACAGTATAATTAACATCTTACATTTACGTTTGAGCTAGAAGAAATGGAGAGCAGACCCGTCGACGGTAGCGTTTTGGATTTACTAACTGAGCACCAAATTAATCGTTTATTTTCTAAATACGGTAAATAGTTTATAAGTTTTACAATTTTGACCTGACCATATGTTATAATTGTGTGTTTTGTAGAGTGTAAAACCAGTTGGTTGCCTTCATCATTCTCAGAATTATGAAGACTTAATAGAGATGATCGACGATGTACGCGTTCAACAGTTGCTTCTTCAAGCGGCTTTCTGGCGTTTCATGCTGATTAAGTACATCAAATTTGATAAGACTCTGCTTATTGCATTATGCGATTGATGGAGACCAGAGACTAGCACTTTTCATTTCTTCATGGGAGAAATGACCATTATTCGATAAGACGTTATTCTACTCGATCTACCTAGAGGAGCGCCGCTATGAATTATTTTGGCCATGTCGATGTAGCTGATATTTGTTTTCGAACATTTAGCAAAGTTCCAACATTTGGCGTAGTCTTTCATGCAAAAGAGCTGAAAGTTGAATTGATTAACGATCTTATAATTAGTAGTGACATTACTCCTGGGTCATCAGTTGTGGAGATAGAAAAATTCACTTGAGCTGTAATTTTATTTCTTATTACATCCAGGTTGTTTTCTAATTATACACAGCGTCATATTAGCGTCAAGTAGTTATACATGCTATAGGTCTAACACAATTTCTGACTATTCTTGAGGTTACATGGTTTTATGCACTATGTATAAAGAGGTAGATAAAAAAGCGTTAAAAAAGATTAATAGTTTGGCAGGCTGCTTAATTCTTTTGCAGTTATCATGCATATTATTTCTTCATGTTCTATGTAACTTTTAAAATCCCTTGTTAAACATTGATAATATGCAGGTTTGGACTTAGACACGTATTTCAGTTGGTCATCCGAATGTTCATACCACCGACATTATCGGATTATCTTATGACGCTTAGCATAATGCGATTTTAATTCGCACCGAAAATTATTCATTTTAATATAGTTCTCGAACTTATTAGTTTTTTATATTACACACAGATGGACGAGGAATAGATGCTAGAGATTTTCTAGACTGTCATGCAATACTTTATTGCGATGATCTCATTGTACTGAAGCAATATCAAATTCAATGGATGCCATCTAACGCATAGGTTCCTAATGAGTTTTCATCCATATTCTTGGATGGACAACTAACTTGGTATGCACGAACCCTCATCACTTGCTTACAAAGTGATATCATGTACTATCCTGATCGAGTGATGAGACAGTTTGGCATTAATCATCAGGTACCAGATTTTAGCTGAGAAAGTGTTTCTACATGGATGGAACAAAAATCTATATAATGCATATGTGTGTGTGTATATGGGATCAAAGACTGGATTGTGTACAAGTAAAGCACATATCAAGGATCTCCATCGCAGCCTATAATAGTTGATATTGGCGTATCATTCGACGGTTTGTTCTTAAGGAATCTTCTTCTCAACGGCCTAAGAGGACCCGTGGAACCTGATTTGGCATGCACATTTTAGATTTTAAATCTTAACGTGTTCGAATATCGTTACTTTTTCTAACCAAAACTTAAATGATTTCAAACACGTTCGGTGATGTAATAACCGATCATGAAGATGAAGATCAAGTTAAAAGCAAGTGCACAAGTATCAAACAAATCATCAACTCTATTTTTAGGAAACATAAGCTCGAAAGGCTACCGCCATATGTGTTGTGTCTGCCTCAAGCGTTCGTTATATTACATACGAACATATTCATATGAAAGGCATCGGTACGAAATTGTCTCAACCGGGGCAAGACATAGTGAAACCTAGACCATCTAACCACCACCAAGCCAAAGATAAAGAACGTTGCTAGAAGTTAAGACCATCGATGTTTTATTGTTTTGTTTCTTTTGTTTGGATCTTGTATTGAGATTAGAAATTGGATTAAAATGATGTGAGAACACTAATATTATAATTTGTAATATGATGTACTTGTTTGAAACATGTTGTGCAATTAGTGCTTAAATACATGCTTCAGCTGTAGTTGCCTTGTATTAATGCTTGTATTGTTCCGTTTTGTAGTGTTGCTGCCTCTAGCAATAGCACTAGGTAGGGCGCAACTCAAACTTGCGCCCAGTTTATTAAAAAAACCAGGGGTGCAACTCATAGTTGTACCCCATATTTTCTTTGGGGCATAACTCATAGTTGTGCCTTATGCTAGATTGTTTTTTCTGGTCAAACAGCTGCTTATACCACATTATACTCAATTTCACTCCAACATAACTCCAGATACCTCATCATCTTCAAATAAGTTCAGAAACCCAAACCTATTTTTCTTACTTTAAAACACCTAAATACTTAACAAATTCACTCAAATCCTATTCAATCGAAAACCTCAATGTAATATCTCACTTCAACTAGAACTCAGGTAATGATTTGAAATCATATTATATCATTTTTATGGATCCCAAAGTGAAAAATACTACATTTAATTATGTTAGATCTATAGAAATAATGTTGATTGTTTATCATTATGATAGTGTTATCATTAACAAGAATAACAAGCCAACTTACATTGGCAGAAAGCATAAAGGATCTAAAGCGAGAGTTGGATGTAATTACGTCGTGATGATAGTAGATATTTACAAAACTACAAATATCAATTCATATGATTACAACATTACTTTAGTAAGTAAATGAGTTGCATATGATAGTTTAATTGCTTTGGCGTAAGTGACGATGAGGACTTCGAATTGATGTTTAGCGTTCGTATGAAGATATCAAACTGTGTGTGAAGAAGGAGGTTATACAAGCATCTCAACCGAAACCTCGTGCCTTAGATTATGCAAACTGACTTGGATTGAACAAAATAGCCGAGCAAAGTCAGATGTATTATCCATATTATTCATATCCGCCATCAAACATTTACACACAACAACTGGAGCATGATTTCATATTCTAGTTCTATTGCTATCCTTTATTCTGTTTATGTCATTAAAAAAATTTGTATTGTTTACAGGTTGTAATAGTCATCTGGTTATGGTTTCTTATCATATCCACTACAGTAAATAGGATATGGTTTATGCCAAATCAGTCACACTGTTAGATGATATCCTTTATTCTGTTTCTTATCACATTTAGATATGATAGAATCACAACTTTAATTGAAGAAGATGATATATAGTTAGATGCTATGAATGTTAACAACGTTTCTCCATTAGAAAATATTATAGAGGAATTTGATGAAATCGACTTATATATACAAACAGAAGAACCGTTAGAAGATGACTAATGCAATAACACAATCGGACAAAAATCTATTATGCAAGAAGTTCAACTTACCGGTATACTATTTGGACTTGAACATATGGAGAGAGACCCCTGAGTTGCTATGACTTTAAAATCTAAAGAATCTCTAATTGAACATGTAAGTGAATAGTTGATAAATGTGCACTTTAAAATTAAAAACATCAAATCTCGTGCTAGAGAATTCACTGCTATATGCGATGTTGATGAGAACTGTCCATGTAGTCTTCATGCTATTATTTATAAAAGAAATCAAATAGGATGGCAGATGATTAAAAAAATACGATAGTGGTTATACATGTTTAGCTCTCATAATCAACTCCAATCACAAGCAATCAACGAAAAAGTTCATATGCACCAAAGTACTTCCACATGTTCGATTGAACCCAAGTTACACTACAAAATCAATTCACGAGTGTATAGAAAATATGTATCAAATTCAAATAAGTTTCATGAGAGCTTGAAAACGAACGAGCAAAGTTATGTCGAAAATATCCAATAATTGGGAATCATCACACTGTTAGATTTTGTGATACTATATGGTAGAATTGGAGAGGAAGGAAGTAGCTTCGTGTAGGAGAAGAACGTTCATGAATCAGAGCTAGTATGTGGAAGATATACTGAAGAAGGCATGAGGATTTGGGATGAGAGCAGTTTCAGACGTATGAAATTAGCCTGTGTAAAATCCTGAGAAGTCATTCAGACATTTGAAATTATTTTCAGACATCTCGAAAATCATTCAAACGTCTGAATTATATTTCAGATGTCGGAAACGAGCCAGGGAGAATCTTGAATGTAATTCCAAACGTCCAAATTAATTTTAGATGTCTGAAATGGAACCTGGCTGATTTCGGGCCTAGAAATCTAGGGTTGATTTGTGATTTTGCAGTGGGCATTGTGGACATTTTCCTTGGGTTTCAACATAAGTATATAAACTATTTTCTCGTATTTGAAAGATAAGGGATTTGTAATGATCTGAATTTTTGGTCAATTCATAATATGGATTTAAATAAGATTAGTGGACTTTTAAAAAGTGATCTAAAAGTAAATATATTAAAATTTGATACTTTAATATTATTTCAATAGCCAAAAAATAGATATTTTGCAAACGACCTCAGATTTTTTTGAAACCTTTTTCATCGGATCCGAAATAGTAAATTATTGTTAGGTTCCAAATTTCAATTTACTCAGAGTTAGTGTGTAAACATACGTAATATAAACGTGTACTGAAAAACTAGTTAGAAATCAATTTATGCTAGAAATAAGGCAAATTTTCATACGGTCTCCGAATTCAACGAAACCAATTTTTTGAATCATTAACATCAAATAATGGTGACGTTTCAAATTATATATTTTTGAAGTTAATATGTGAGTGTATGAAAAATAAACATGTATCGGAAATTCAGTTGAAATTAAATAATAACGTAATAAAACAAGTTTTCAAACAGACTCCAAAATCGATGAGATCTGTTTCATTATATCTGTAACTATGAAATATAGTAGGATTCAAAATTTCGTATTAGTTGGATTCACCGTTTGGTTATACGAACAATAAACGCCTAAAAAAGCTTAAATGGACTTTACAGGAGTACCCTCACGAATGAATGTAGGACAGATATTTGAATGTTCGCTCGGGTTAGCGGGGGAGCGAAACGAAATACTTGTTTATATCAATATAGATATAAATAGAGCGAGAATCGGGAGTTGATATTGAGAAACGAAGAACCGGGTCAGGCGCTGATGAGCACATTGAACTATCCTCATTCGTCTTCCGAGAAGAACTATAAAATGATACCGCTTTCTGTCCAAGAATCGGTAGCGGTTTTAAGGAAGATTACCGAGCTCTGAACAAAGCAAACACAACCAAAAACACGAAGAGAAATAGGAAAGAATTTTGTCCAAGTGCAAAAGCACACATTTCTAAGTTGAGGTGTCAAGCCATGGCAACCCAAAAGTGTATTTACTCTCCTTAGATCCTCTTGCGACACCTCATCGATCCTAGGCTCTCCCCTTCCTATAAATATCCCACTCTTTTATCCATTTTTCATTTACACTTTCCATTTCCTTTAAGCTCCTTCTTCCTCCTTCTAAGCTCCAAGCCATGGCCGCCACCATCCTAGCCTAAACCTGACTACTTCTTCCCACTCCTCCCCACCTGCGCAACACCCCACTCTGACCGTTCCTCTATCGTGTCCCGACTTCTTTCCAAAACCCCCAAAATCAAAGATTTCCCCTTAAATCCCTAAATCACCACCTCCTTCACCAAATTCACCTAAATCTCCACCTTCTTGGCCCATTAAAGCCAAATTCTGACCCCCACGGCCCCAATTCCACCCTACCGAGCCCAAAATTGGACCCCACCTGAAGGTCGAACCTTCCACAAGCCCAAACCCTGTCTTGTTTACTCCAAAAACTAGATTTTAGGTTTGTTTTGTTCTACTATGAGTTCAAAAACCCCGAAGCATCGTTACTACACCGTATTTGATTTCAAATTTCTCCAGTGATGCCAAGAAGCTGCCAGAGTCGTACTAAAAAGTTCAGATATCCATCCGCTTAAAGTTTGATGGAGTGGAACCCATAGTGAGAACTCTTAAATGATTATTAGGGGATAGTTTAAATTAATTACTGTTGTGAATTGTTTGAGTTACATATTGATGTGTGATGGATAATTTGGAATCATTATAGTGTTTAGTGATGTTTAACATGATAAAAAATATGATTTTTAAGTGGTATACAGGTGTGTAGTTGCATGGGTATGTGACACTTATAATTAATAGTGTTGAGTTGGGAATTGGCTTGAACCTTAAATGGTTATTGATTAGGAAATTTAACTAGATATTAGTTATTGAGTTTGGATAAGATCACCATTTGATATTGATTAATAATATTGTGTTGAATATGTATGATTGTTGATTGATATTGCAGTTAATCTATTGATTGACAAACCCATATAAGCATGAATGGTTTAAGGATATGGTGTATATACCATGATATGTGGATTGGATGTTATAATGGGTTGTTGATGTGTGATATATAGTTAATAAACAGTTTGGAAATCTAATCGATTCGACTTTATTTATAAATCGAATTATGGTCAGAATAGGACATGTTGCGCAGCGACCGTTTGCGAATTCCGGCCATTGACTTCAAACTGACGTACCAGGAGATTCGACCATCATTCCTGAAATGAAAAATGAAGGGTCCGAAATGAAAAGTGCTTTCAAATGAATCTAAAAATGTTAAGATCCAACGGTTAGATTGTGAGATAAGTCAAAATCAATTTTTTAGAAAAACAAGGATTTTGCAGTTTAAAATGTGAAAATGGATTTTAAAGAATGTGTTATTTTTAAATTGTTAAAAATAGGGATAAAATTTGATAAATCATAATAAATGGTTTGAAAGTAATTTGAATTGGTACTGTGAAGTTTTGGATCGCATAAAAGTCAGTTCGATTAAATTAGTCGATATAAGCCTATTCGCAATGCTATTTGTGTTGACACATTTGATTATGAACGTGAAACCAAGTGAATGATTTTGGAAAGATAATTTCATAAACAAATATGAAAGTAAAGTTTGATTTCGAGGATCTAGAAAAAAAATCAAAATAAACATTTTGAAGTGATAAATGGCTTATAAAAGATGTTTTATAAACGAAGAGAATTTCGACGGCTTAAACCCCAATGTTTAAATGATTTGGAAAGTAAAAGTACTATGATTTTAAAGTACTTGTGATTATTATTACGAAATGATTTATCACTTCAGGGTATAAATGATTTGGTATGTTAGCTATGATTCGGGTAACCCATGACTAAAAATCTGGGCAAAACATGTATATGCATGCCCCTTCGCGGGGCACATACCTTCTCTTCAGCGGGAGAGACACACTGTGTGATGGAACTCCTCTGGGTATAAGAGGGACATACACAAACTTATTATCGAGATGGAAAGGCTTGGCCTGGTTTCCTTGTTATTGGGAGATACCTCTCAACTTGGTTGCATATGTTTTAATATGCTTGTATTGTAGATATTTGGAATTTTCAAAAAGTGATTTTTTTTTTTTAAATTGCGAAGTCAAGTATGATTTGATATGAAAGAAATATCTAGTATTTCAAATAATTTGAAATGAAATGGGGGTTCTAAGTCTGAAGAGAATATTTTCAAAAGAATTATTTTTGAAAATAAATTAGATTCAATAAATCTAATGGTGAAGATAAAACTTGTTTGGTTTTGAGATATTATAGAGTTGATTAGATTTGATAAATCTAAAAGTGTTGATAAAACTATTTTGGATTATGTTTGAAGAATCGGTATTCATATGGGAAGAAATTGTTCCATGATATACTGCGTGGTCATATAATATATCTAAGTTTAATATGAATTATAATTGACTTGACTTCTCATTTTAGTACCATGACTGGCCCGTAGTTTGTTTTTCCCTTGCAAACTCGGGCTCCCATCTTTTTCACATGGGCAGCCGAGTAGTATGTTTGCAAATATTTAGAGTAGGATTCTGGATTGAAGCTTAAAGTTGTGTCCAGTGCATTTGATAGCCTTCCATTGATTGTAATTATGGTTTCGTTGTGTATTGTACTATATTTGTTATTTTTCCAATATTTGCGATGTATTCTGATATATTCTGTACTCTGATGTAAAATTACCATAATAACAAACAAATGTTCTTTTGTTTCTATCTGATGTGTTGTATCGCCAAAGTTAACGTCTCGAATGTTTCTTCTGTTTTGGATCGGACTTGTGCGGTTTACGGTCGATTCGAAAGGCGGGAATTTTCTGGCTATTACAGTTAGTATCAGAGCTTTAGTTAAGTCAAAAGCTTTGGGGTACGATTCATTAGAACAGAAGGAAAAAACTCATCAGAGGTAGGATTAGTAACATCCTATAAAAGAAAACTCATTAGAGATAGGATCACTAGTATCCTAGAATGAGTGAATCATTAGAGATGGGGTTAGTAATGCCCTATAATGAGTTAGTAGTATTACGTCTTCCTTCCTTTTGGAGGACGAAAAGTTTTTAAGTGGGGGAAAATATAACGACCCAAATTTTTGATCAATTTAAATATGGATTTAATTAAGATAGTGGACTTTTAAAAAGTTATTTAAAAGTAAATATATTAAAATTTGATATTTTAATATTTTTTTTTTGCTTGGTAAGCCGGTTTTATAGTGGCCGTACCACTTTTTATTAGAAAGAGAAAAGGAAATGAAATTCTACACAAGCATTGAAATTCCATCTGGTTTGAAGTGCCAGAACACTATGACTATAAAAAACAGGAGAGAAACAAAGAGTTTCAACTACTATCAAGGGCCTAATAGTTAGTCCCCAACAAGAGTGGAATAACTGGAAGAATCACTATCACTACCAATTACACTGACATACTCAGAAACAAACACAACAAGTCTAGGTACAAAACACGGATTAGGACTGTGAAACTCACATTCCCAATCCCAAGATGAATCATGGAATAGCGACTAGTTCTTTTCGCCAAGCACACTCTCCCGAATAAGCTCAAAGCTGTCACCAACTACTTAGTATTCCAATCTTATAACATCTTCCACTACCTCTGAAACATATTTATAATACTCATTTTCATGTGGATCATACCTCATTCCAGAAACTTCATGTACTCAAGCGCGGTCGTCTGACATCCAACATATCCCATCATCTACAGTAGACCCATCTGATGACACCTCTTCATTCTTCTCTAGAGTGCCGACACATAAAGAATTCGTACCCTTCATTTCTTTATCATTACTTGGTACTTCATCAGTAATAGTTTATTCATTCTTGTTCTTGCGCACCCAAATAATAGGTAAAGGTTTGAACAGGGGAGTACGAACCTTAGGTGGACCCTTGGAGCTACAAGAATCCAGCAGGTGCCCAAAGCAACAACATTTAGTACATATTTCTGGTTGCCAAGAGTATTGAATGTCAACATTGAAATCATATCCTTTTATGTTAACTTTGAGATTTTTTGGCAATGGCCTATTCGGAAATATTTCAATTAAAGCTTTAGCAAAAATGAGATTTTTCCTTGTTTCCGTGTTCACATCCAAACATTTAAATTTCCCAATTCTACTAGCTAACCAATTCAAGCTGGGGAGAGTTTGAAGAACCGACGGAATCCTAGTAAAAGTAGTCCAAACTGGAATGGAAGTCACACACTCCCTAGCCTTCTCCACTGATGCACTCCATGAAGTAATTATAAAAGGTTTACCTCCAATTGTCGCAGGATCTGATTGCAATACTTTTCTTCGGTCCTCCATAATTGAAATTTTAAAGTAGAACATTCCATTAACAGCATGCATACTTAAACCACCTCTCAAGTTCCACACCCTACGGCATTGATCTCGTACATCAACATTTGGAACAGAAGAATCAAGAAAGAATCCAACCAAGTGGTCTTCCCAGAAATTAGCTCCCTCTTGAATGATCTCTGCTGGAGGATTCGGGTTTTCAGAGGATAAAGAGAATTCATGCGGACAATACGCACCAGCACATCGAGGGAGGGATGAAAAACATGAAGCAAAGCTCGGTCTGGTAAGCAGGATAAGAGGCTTAGCATTGCGAGGGAGACTATATGTATCAGAGGGATTGACATTAGGATTCACTGCCTTTACACGTTCAGGTAATTGCTTAGATAGGAGCAGTTCAGTAGTTTGTACAGCATAATATTATTTCAATAACCTAATAATATATATTTTGCAAACGACCTACGATTTTGATGAAACCACTTTCATCGGATCCGGAATAGTAAATTATTGTTTGGTTCCAAATTTCAAGTGAATCTGAGTTAGTGTGTAAACATACGTAATATAAACGCGTATTGAAAAATTAGTTAGAATTCAATTTAAGTTAGAAATAAGGCCATTTTTCAAACGGTCTCCGAATTCGATGAAACCAATTTTATTGGATCCAGAACATCAAATAATGGTAAGGTTTCAAATATTCATATTTTTTGAAGTTGTAAGTGAGTGTACGAATAATAAACGTGTATCGAAAATTCAGTTGAAATTAAACAATAACGTAATAAAATAATAAGATGATGGTCAAACTGAATCCAAATTCGACAATATCTGTTTCATTATATCTGCAACTATGAAATATAATAGGATTTAAAATTTCGTATCAATCAGATTCACCGTTTGGTTATACGAACAATAAACGTCTGAAAAGGATTAAATGGACTTCACTTTTATCCAAGTGCAAAAGCACACATTTCCTAGTTGAGGTGTCAAGCCATGGCAAACCTAAAGTATGTTTTCTCTCCTTAGATCCTCTTGCAACACCTCAGCTATCCTAGGTTCTCCCTTCCTATGAAAATCTCACTCTTCTCTTCATTTTTCATTTACACTTTCCATTTCCTTTAAGATCCTTCTTCCTCCTTCCAAGCTCTAAGCCATGGCCGCCACCCCCTAACCTAAAGCTGACAACTTCCACACAATCCTCCCCCTCCTCCCCACCTGCGCAACACCCCACTCCAACCCCCTCCTCTTTTCGTGGTCCCACCTCCTTCCAAACCCCTAAAAATAAAACCTTTCCCTCTTAAATCACCAAATTCATCCAAATCTCCACTTCCTAGGTCTATTACAGCCCAATTCTAACCTCACACAGCCTGAATTATGCCTCGCCCAGCCCATACGTTGACCCCACCTTAAGGCTGAACCCTCCACAAGCCCAGACCTTGTCCCGTTTTCTTCGAAAACCCGATTTTAGCTCTGTTTTGTTCATCTATGAGTTCATAGACCCCGAAGCATCATTACTCTGCCATATTTGATTTCAAAGTTCTTCAGTGATGCCGAGAGGCTGCCGAAGTCATAGAGAAAGTTCAAATATCCATCCGCTTAAAGTTTGACGGGTGGAACCCACGGTTAGAACTCTTAAACGATTATTAAGAGCTAGTTTAAAACTAATTACTGTTGTGAATTGGTCGAGTTATATATTGATGTGTGATGGATAATTTGGGATCATTATAGTGTTTAATGATGTTTATCATGATAAAAAATGTGATTTTTAAGTGGTATACGTGTAGTTGCTTGGGTATGTGACACTTATAATTAATATTGTTGACTTGGAAGTTGACTTGAACCATAAATATTATTGATTGGGAAAATTAACTAAATATTATTTATTGAGTTCGGATATGATCACCTTTCTGTATTAAATGATATTATTGTGTTGAATACGTATGATTGTTGATTGATATTGCAGTTAATCCGTTGATTGACACACCCATATAAGTATTAATGGTTTAAGGCTTATATGTTGTATATACCACGATATGTGGATTGGATGTTATAATTGGTTGATGATGTGTGATATATAGTTAATAAAAAGTTTGGAATTCTAATCGATTCGATTTTATTTATAAATCGAATTATGGTTAAAATAGGACGTGTCGCGTAGCGACCATTCACAAATTTCGACCATTGACTTCAAACTGACGTACCGAGAGATCCGACCATCGGGTCTTCCTAAAACGATAAAATTTGGGTCTGAAATGAAAAGAGTTTTCAAATGAATCTAAGAATGTTAAGCTCCAACGTAGATTGCGAGATAAGTTAAAATCAATTTTCTAGAAAAATACTGATTTTGTAGTTTAAGACCCGAAATTGGATTTTAGTGAATAAGCTATTTTTAAATTATTAAAAATAGGGATAAATTTTGATAAATCATAATAAATGGTTTGAAAGTTATTTGAATTGGTAATGTGAAGTTTTGGGTCATATAAAAGTCAATTCGACTAAATTAGCCGATATAAGCCTATTCACAACGGTATTTGTGACGTTGCTAAATTAGCGATTGAGTTGATTCATTTAATTATGAACGTGAAACCAAATGAATGATTTCGGAAAGATAATTTCATAAACAAATATGAAATGGAAGTTTGATTTTGAGGATCTAGAAAAAAAATTGAAATAAATATTTTGAAGTGATAAATGGCTTATAAAAGATGTATTATGACTGAAGAGAATTTCGACGGCTTAAGCCCCAATGTTTAAATGACTTGGAAAGTAAAAGTACTATGATATGAAAGTACTTTTGATTATTGTTGCGAAACGATTTATCACTTCGAGATAGAAATGATTTCATATGTTATCTATGATTCGGGTAACTCAAGCTAAAAATATGGGCAAAACGGGTATGTGCATGCCCCTTCGTGGGGAACAAACCATCTCTGTTGTAGGAGAGACACACTGGGTCATGGGAATCCTCTGGGTATAAGAAGAACATACATAGACTTATTATCAAGATGGGAAGACTTGGCCCGGTTTCCTTGTTATCGGGAGAAACCTTCCGACTTGGTTACATATGTTTTAATATGCTTGTATTATAGATATTTGGAATTTTCCAAAAGTAATTTGTTTGAAATCCGATTTCAAGTATGATTTGATATGAAAAATATCTAGTATCTCAAATGATTTGAAATGAAATGGGCATTCTAAGTCCGAAGAGATTATTTTAAAAAGAATTATTTTTGAAAATAAATTAGATTCAATAAATCTAATGGTGAAGATTAAACTTGTTTGGTTTTGAGTTATTATGAATTTGATTAGATTTGTAAAGCTAAAAGTGTTGATATAACTATTTTGTATTATGTTTGATGAAGAGGTATTCATATGGGAACAAACCATTACATGTTATACAACGCGGTCCTATTAATTACCGAATTTTAATATGAATTATAATTGACTTGAGTTCTCATTTTAGTCTCATGACTAACTCGTAGTTTTTTTCCCTTGCAAACTCGAGCGCCCATTTTTCCATAAGGCCAACCGGGTTATTTGTTTTGCAGATACTTAGAGTAGGATTCTGGATTAAAGTTTAAAGTCGTGCCCATAGAATTTGATAGTCTTCCACTGAATGTAATTACATTTCCGTTGTGCGTTGTATTGTACTTGTTATTTTCCAATATTTGCGATGCCCTCTGACATATTCTGTACTCTGATGTAAAATTGTTGTAATAACAATGAAATGTTCTTTTGTTTTTTTTTTATGTGTTGTATGCCCAAAGTTAATATCTCGAAGGTTTCTATCTTTTCGGATTGAAGTTGTGATGTTTACGGCTGATTCGAAAGGCGGGAATTTTCGCACTATTACAAGTTTTGAGACTTGGTTAATCCATCAAAGCAAGAGTTTAGTCCTCCATTAATTAGGGTTTGGAAATCCTAATTGTTTCTTCAATTCTAATCTCCACAAACTTATATTCTCTATTGAATATTGGATCACTGTAATCAATCTCTTGTACTCTTCTCATTTAGTGATAATAAAAGCTCTCTCCCAAGTGGATGTGCACTAAAAATCATTAGTGGAACCACTATAAATCTTGGTGTGATTTAGTTTATTTTTATTGTTCCTTTATATTGCTTATTTTGTTATTGTGATTGGGTTTGAATCGTTTGAGGTTGGTTTGATCATGGATTAGTTGTTTGTGCACTATCTAGCACGATCTATCTTGCTTTTCCATTGCCTTAGAGATTGGATTTATTGTTTCAATCTATGTTTTTCCCCAACATTTGGTATTAGAGCAAAGGTGTTGTTAGGTAGTTGTAGAAATGCCAGAATCAGATTAAAATAGTCCTTCAGTAGTTGGTTCAAGTGGAATAGCACCGTATGTACGTGGATCATATGCAGCTTTGGGATCACAATCGGTTATTGATAAGTGGAATGGTGATAATGAATTTGAAAAGTGGCAATGGAAGATGAAACCGGTTCTAAGGAACAATCGGGTGCATCGAGTAGTGTTTGATACACATTTGTTGCCAGCGGACATCTCAGATGTTGAGAGAGAGGAAATGGAAGAGTTGGCATTTACTACATTTTGACTTGCTATGGGAGAGCATGTTATCTCCGAAATTAGTGATGAGACGACCGCTAAGGGTATTTTGGAGAAGTTGGAGGAGTTATACATGAAGAAGTCACTCACTAATCGCTTGACCCTGTTGCGAACGTTTTTCACCTATAAGATGAAAGAAGGAACTTCGCTAAAGGAACATTTGAATGTGTTTGATGATTTTCTAATGATATGAATGCAGTAGATTTAAACATTGATGAAGAGCAAAAGACAATGATATTTTTGTGTTCGTTTTCGGACCGCTATACGGGTTTCTCAAATAGTTTGTTTTATAGTTGGGATACATAGACGTTGGATGGTGTCAAGACGGGTCTTCTTAGGTAGGAATTAAGAGATTAAATGAAGGAATTGAGTATGGGAAGTAGAAGTGCTAGTAATGGTTAAGGTTCATTTGTAGAGAAGGAAAATATGTGAAGAAGGAGAACCGGGGGCGTTCCAAATATGGGAATCCCGGTAAGAGAGAGAAGTCGAAGGAAAGGAAAGGCAAGTGTTATAGTTGCAAGAAGCCGGGTCGCTGGAAGAATGAATGTCCGGATAAGTAGAAGGCAAAGAAGTAAGTAGCTTCTCCATCCGTAGCGGTGGAGAGAGGTGTTAGTGAAGAAGACATGAATGTTTTAACGGCGGTAGCATCGGATGTTTTGAGTAGCGATTGGGTTCACGATTCGGGGGGAGGGGGGAGGGGGCGTCTTATCATATAACGCCTAATAGGAATTTTTTCTTCTTCTTATGTCGACAAAGAAGGAAATGCAATTGTTATGGGTAATAGTGCTATGTGTAAGTCGGAAGGCATTGGTTCCGTGCAAATTAAGATGTTTGATGGAGTGGTTCGTACTCTCACCAATGTGCTCTATGTTCCGGGACTTAGAAAGTCTCTTATCTCTTTGGGGCAGCTGGATTCTTTGAGATGCAAGATCACTATTGAGAATACTGGCTTGAGGGTTTCAAAGGAGGCGCTTGTGGTTATGAAAGGTACTAGAGCTAATGGAGTTTATTTGCTTCAAGGAGTGACCGCTGAAGGTGAAACTTGCATAGGTGTTGATAACTCATGGCTTGTATGCCATAAGATTGTGGCATTTGAGATTGGGTCACGTCTCAGAGAAGAGTTTGGATATTCTTCGGAAATGGGAGATGATTGGCGGAGAAAGTTTTAACAAGGTTGTGTTTATCGAAGAGTGTGTTATGGGGAAGCAAACTAAAGTAACATTCGGTGAAGGAAAACATGATTCAAGAGGAATTCTTGAGTATGTGCCCATGGATGTTTGGGGCCCAGCACCAGTAGCTTCTTTGGATGGAGAATGGTATCGTATTCCATTCGTAAATGACTTCTCTCATAAAGTTTGGGTGTATGTAATGAAGGCCAAGTCGGCGGCATTTGATAAGTTCAAAGAATTCAGAGCTCTTGTTGAGAATGAAAGTGGCAGGTCTTTGAAGGTTCTTAGGTCCGACAGTGGCGGAGAGTATGTTTTCGGAGAATTCTTGGATTATTGCAAGCATTATGTATTCAGAGACATTTTACTACACCGGGAGATCCGCAATAAAATGGGGTTGTATATATGATGAACCATACTCTACTTGAGAGAGATCGGTGCTTGAGATTGACATCGGGTTTGCTTAAGAGATTTTGGGCCAAAGCATTGTCAATCGCGGTGCATATAGTGATTCAAACTCCATGCTCGACTATTGGTAACAAAATTCTGGATGAAGTGTGGAAGGCAAAGAGCATTGATTTGAGTTATCTTCATGTCTTTGGATGTCTCGTGTATGTGCATGATCCGGGTGATAAACCTGAGCCTAGGGCTTTCAAGGGGATTTTGCTTGGTTATGAGGACAGAGTGAAAGCCTATCGAATTTGGAATTTGAAAAGGAAGAAGGTTAGATTATCTCGTCATGTTACTTTTGATGAGTTGGCTATGTTCAAGGAGAATGATGGCTCATCGGACGTTCTAAATTTGGTTCATGGTGAGTCAAAGGAGAAGAAAATCATTACCACATTTTGTCCAAGGAGAACAGAGTGTAGATTTGTTAAAGATGCTTATAGGGAAGAACGGTTAATGTAACATCACATAGTCCACATGGTTCCTTTAGTAGTGCTGGTGGTGTGCATCAGCCTAGATAGGATTCGATTCATGGTTCAGTCGAAATAAGTCCTGGTGATGGTATTGTTACTTGAGTTGGTCGTCATGCTATAAGGCCACCCGAGAGGTATGCTGATTGGAATTACCTAAGTTTTAGTTATAGGATGTACTATGCACTTCATATAGTCTAAGATGAACCGATGGAATTTGATGACGTTATAAAATCGAGTGATAGCTCGAAATGGATTTGTGCATGGAGGAAGAGATGCAATCGTTGATGAAGAACCAAACTTGGGTGTTGGTTCCACTTCCTAAAGGAAACTGGGCAATTGAGTGCAAATGGATATACAAGGCGAAGGACGATGGAAGATACAATGCTAGGGTAGTGGCAAAGGGGTTTGCACAAAGGAAGGTAAAGGAGTATGATGAGATATTCGCACTGGTTATGTATCAACTTCTATCCGGATGTTACTTTCTATAGTTGTTATTCACGACTTGGAGTTGGAGCAACTTGAAGTGAAAACCGCCTTGTTGCATGGTGACTTGGATGAAGACATCTACATGGATCAACCAAAAGAGTTTATGGTAGATGGTAAGCGAACTTGATATGCAAGTTAAAGAAATCGCTATATGGGTTGAAGCAATCGCCTCAGCAATGGTACAAGAGGTTCGATCATTTCATGCTTGGAAGTGGCTTCCATCAAAGCATCAAAGATGATTGTGTATATTTCAAGAAGTTGGAAAATGATTCTTGGGTTTATTCGCTCTTATACGTGGACGATATGATCATAGCTTCAAAGAACAAGGCGTAAATCAACAAGTCAAAACTGAGATTGAAAGTGGAATTCGAAATGAAAGACCACGGGGAAGCTAAGAAGATAATGGGCATGGAAATTTAAAGGGATTGAAAGCATTTTGAGTTAAAATTGACTCAAAAGGAGTATATAAAGAAAGTGTTTTGCCGGTTTAGCACGGAGAATGCAAAGGTGTCGAATACACCTTTACCTTTGCATGTGAATCTTTCGAGTCAAGGATCGTCTATCGAAGATAGAGGCAAGGCTCATATAGTAACTCCATATGCAAAGTGCGGGTTGGTAGTTGCATGTATGCCATGGTGTGTACACGACCCGATATTGCAAATTTCATCGGAGTGGTTAGCCGGTTCATGGCTAATCCCGAAAAATAGCAATGGGAAACAGTCAAGCTTATTTTGAGATACTTCAAAGGTACAACATCTCATGGACTTGTCTTTGAGGGTAGTAAGGAAAAGAGTTGCAATTTGCTAGGTTATTGCGATTCAGACTATGATATGATAGGGATCGGAGAAAATCAACTTCCGTATATGTCTTCACACTTGGTGGCACGACCATAAGTTGGAGATCAAGATTGAAAACTATAGCTGCTTTATCCACTACGGAGGTGTAGTTGAAAGTCGCAGCGGAGGCGACAAAATAGGCACTCTATTTGAAGCATTTGTTGTGTGACTTGGGGTTTGAACACGATAGCATCGATGTTCATTGTGATAGCCAAAGTGCTATCCATTTGGAGAACTTAGTGTTTAACTCACGAACTAAGCACACATAAGTGAGAGTCATTCTAGGTAGCCATAGAAGAAGATAAGAAACTATACCTTCGGAAAGTGCACATAAATGACAATGAAACGGATATGTTCAATAAGACATTGCCGGTTGGGAAATTCGAGCATTATTCGAACTTGATTCGCTTGGAGAAGTGCTTGGTTCTACTAGGTGGCAATGGTGAGAGAAGAGCTTAATTTGATGAGAAAGAGTAGTGGTGCAAGATTGGATTTCTATCTTCTTATAAGTACTAGTAGACATTCATAGGTACTTAAGTCTTTGGTAGATACAGTTTTGGAGTTAAGTGCTTTCAACACTTTATTTGTGGGTGGGGGCTTTGCCCGAACTTGTGATGAAGTGCAATGGGGGGTGGCTTTGTCGGAACTCATTGGGAAAGCATTCAAGCTTGGGTGAGGGTAGAAGTGGTGATAGTTGGTGTTATCGGTTGTAGATGATGGTATGGTACCATTGGTGTTGGAGACAGATATAATATGTGGTGAAATGTTAAATTTTGTGATACTATATGGTAGAATTGAAGAGGAAGGAAGTAGCTTCATGTAGGAGAACACTTCGCAAATCAGAGCACGTATATGGAAGATATGGCGAAGACGGCAAGAAGATTTGGACAGAGAGCAGTTTCAAACATCTGAAATCAATTTCGGATGTATGAAATCAGCCAGTGCAAAATCCTGAGAGGCCACTCAGACATTTGAAATTATTTTCAAATGTCTGGGAAGTCATTCAGATGTCTGAAATATATTTCAGACATCTGAAAGGAGCAATGGAGAATCCTAAACGTATCAAATGCCTGAAATTAATTTCAGACGTCTAAAATGGAACTAGAGCTGATTTCGAGCTTGGAAAGCTAGGGTTGATTTGTGATTTTGCAAGGGGCATTGTGGAAATTTGTTTGGGGTTTCTACATGAGTATATAAGCTATTTTCTCAAATTTGAAAGATGAGGGTTTTGAGACTTGGTTAATCCATCAAAGCAAGGGTTTAGTGCTTCATTAATAAGGGTTTGGCAATCCTTTTTTTTCAATTCTAATCTCCACAAACTTATATTCTCTAGTGAATATTGGACCGTTGTAATCAATCTCTTGTACTCTTCTCATTTGGTGATAATAAAAGTTCTCTCCCAAGTGGATGTACACTAATAAATCGTTAGTGGAACCATTAAAAATATTGGTGTGATTTAGTTTATTGTTATCGCTGTTTTATATTGCTTGTTTTGTGATTGTGTTTGTATTGTTTGAGGTTGGTTTGATCATAGATTGGTTTTTTTGTGCACTATCCAGCATGATTTAGCTTGTTTTTCCGCTGCGTTAAGGATTGGATTGAGTGGTCTCAATCTGTGTTTTTCCCCGACACATACAATGTCTTGCCACAGTATCTTCGTTCAATCTATAAAACCAAACCAATCACTGTTTTTCATGATCATACAAACGACCTACAATATTAGAGGGGATCCCAGGCATTTTGGCCAAGCGTTGATGGTTTCCACCATTATTCCATATTCTTTCTATTAATGGAACACATCTGTATGGTAAATACCAAAATGCGTTGCTTGTGTCTACATGCATTGATGCAAATAATTTGTTTTTTCCTTTGGTATTTGTAATTTCGGAAACAAAATCAAGGAAAACTGGAGGATGTTTTTTTTTTTTTGCATGGGATACTTTACTCCATCATTAAATGCATTGCATTCGTTCCTGATAGAATGACGGGTATTTCAACCATCCTACAAAATAAATGGAGAAGGCCTCGTCAACATCGCTTTTGCCTTCATCATTTGAATGCAAACTTCGAAAAGGTGGGTTTTGTTAATAAAATTTGGCAGAACTTGTTTCAGGCTTGTGTTGAAGCAAAGGACGAGGTAACATAAAAAACTTAGATATCAACTAAAAAATGTTGGCACAGATGCTGACAGAAGAATCCATATAAGTTTGCAACAAAATGATATATTATGGACTCTTTACAAAGAAAACGATGAAAGACTTTGTATGACGACTACAAATGATTTGGAGAGTTTCAATGAAGTCTTAAAGGTGCAGGATCATTACCGTGATGACATTGGTAACACATACCTTTTTATCATCTTAATAATTACTTTACAGAAAACGTATTGATGAATAGTAGTATACATCTGCACTCGCATCGTCGTATGAAAAACTGATGGAAATGACTGCAATAGAAGGACGACTAAATGGCAACGGATATAAACACATATAACTACATGGTAAATATTGCAATTAATAACTATAGCCCCTTCGTGCAATATTTATGTTCTTGTCCATTTTTCATGCTCTCACGTTTTAGCTGCATATGTATGATGCAGAGGAGGAGATAATGGAACTTACTATGATCTTATTTCATTATGGTTTAGAGTTGAGAGCTACATATAGAATTATTTCTTTATTGTCATCCTCTTTCCGACAATATATGTTGAGGTGCACATGAAGGTCTGATCCTGAAACCTCCACCTGCATATAGGAATATAGAAAGATCAAGGTCAACAATAATTAAAGAGATGATGGATGAGATACAGTATAGACGACATGGTAGATGTGGCCAATGCGGTAACCTAGATCGTAAGAGAAGAACATGCGGGAAACAGTAGTTTGATTACCTGTTTTTACTACTTATATTACTATAAAACCTGTACTTTTAATTTGTGTGCAAATTTGAAATTTAACAGTTACATTTTATCAAATTTTGATGTAACTTGTTATGTTATGTGAATGTAATTTATTTTGTATGCGATAATTGTTATAAACAAGTAGTACATCAACTACTAAAATCACTCAATACCAATCAGCCTGATACACAATAGACGCATAGCAATTGCATTAGCTATTTCATCAACTCGTTCTCCTAATTGTATTCATGGACTCTGAGCACGTAGCCTTCCATTTTCTCTTTCCAAAATATCATTTTCGGCTTGCATCTCTCGAACATACTGAACTCTGTTGTGACACAACTCAGGATAAATCCATTGGTAGAATTCACAATAAGGAAGATCGTTCCTGTTCAACTTTTCATCTTGATATCATGCACATCCATAATAACGACTTTATGCATTTTTTCTATTAAAACAAACAATTTTAGCACAAATAACTCCCCAGTGACAACTTGAGATAGACGAATGTCCCAGTGTCGTACCTTACAATTTCTTTTCCCCGTCCATGATCCGATGAATCTGAGCGAACATGATTCTCCAAAATAGTTTCAACAGTAGAAACAATGTTTTAAAAAACTGGATTTCAACAAAAATACCTAGAGGAACTAAGTTTCAAGAATAAATTCATTCCATATTCCCATTGTTCACAATATTTCAGCAAAAATCATCAGAATTTCTCGATTATCCATATATGTTAAATTAGCTAATTTGTAATGTATAGAACTACAAATTAACAGAAAAGCATGAAGGAATTTAACAAAAAAAAATTCTAAACTAGTTTTACTCGGCTACAAATTGTTGTACCTTTGTTCTACATGTACAACGATGCCAAAATAAGAAGAAATTGCGTTTATCTGATGAAAATTTTAGAAATTGTTGATTGAGGTGGTTTTGATTCAAACTTAAGAAGGTAAGATGGAGGAATGATTGGTAAAATAAGAATGAGGAGAAGATTAGGCTGTTGTTATTTATAAAGCACCAGCAGTTACGAACACAACTCAGATGCGCTCCTTGGATTAAAAAAATGAATGTAATTCATAGTTACGTCCAGCCGAAGTCAATTATACATTTACTGACTATGTTGCAGGTAGGATAGAACTACTCGTGTTTGGTATTAGATATCAAAATCTAAGCCTGGTTAAAAAATTGTCTTGAACTCTGCATTGAATCAACTATCAAGGTGAACTCCATATGCCTATGGTATAAATTTTCTTCCACCTTCCACGTGCACAGAATATGTGACGACCGTCCACAACCCCCGCACTAAACAAGAAGAATAATGCGCTGAAAGGTGTGCCAGGCACCTATGGACGATCATCAGGGTATGATAACTCGGTCGGAACCTATCTTAAAACTCACAGCGCAAGGATAAAGCATAATAGAAAATATACAACAGGTAATAATAGTGAAGCATCGCATAACAAACTTTTGAAACTTTCTCAACATCCTGAAAAGTTTTCCAACGGATACCAAAGTTTGTACATAAGACCTCACTATAATCCTCATAGAGCAATCGAACGGCGGAAAAAGAAATACTAGATAGTAATAAAACTGGTACGTAAGCCTCCATCTCGCCTTCGCACAGCAGCATCGTCCTCACTAATCACCTGTCACTTAGTCTGCCTATCCACAACCGGATGAACAGCCCAAGGTAATAAGATGAAACATAAAACCTTGAGTCAGACAACAGTCTTAGTGAGCAATAAAACATCTAACAAACTTCAACAATAAGTATATGAGAATGGATAGATAAACATACTAATCTACCCACAACACCAGAGAACAACTTAACCCTATCTTCCCCATATCGGACAGTGATAGCCTTTACGATAAACAATCCAACCATTCATCCGTGGAAACCAGAACATCCATTCAATCATGGTAAGCACTCATAACAACCAGATTATATATATATCTCATGTAAATCATTATAATCGAATTCAACGTCCCTCGAGCACAAGCCTTAGAGGCCTAAACCAATATCAAACAAGCACTCAAGGAACATCTCCTTCGACGTTGGACAACCTACATGAGACGGTACAAACATTCATGGCTGACTCTAGCTATCACTGCCAATTCTTCTTTGAAACCGTCGTTAATCGTATCACGACCAACCTTTCCATATGTCAAGGGCTAAGGGTAACCCCAGTTATAGCATAAATTCCATACGCCTTTCAACGATATGTACGTATGTCCAACCTTGACAACTAGGTCTTTCAACGATACCCAGGGTACTCGACCTACAACCGGTCTTTTAGGTGCCCCTATCGTACCCCTGCTTTGAGCCTGCTAGAACTTACGACAACGATAATCTCTCGGCCTTCGCATCTCCAGTCATCAAACCCGACGTCTTTTCAAAGCTCAAGCAACCTTCTCAATCAACCATTATCCACCAACTCACGACCTTTGAGTTGCCACCCTCTTCGTTGGTCTACACTGATCAACGAACACATTCAACACTTCGAATATTCCCACTTGAATTCTCCTCGAAGTTTTCACCAACCTCGAACCAAAGAAACATCAATTATAACATCCAAAACATTCTATAGCATCACATCAACTCGCTAGAGAAAATGAACCACAGCACTTATGCCATCTATCACAGCGTTTATAAGCGCTGTTGAAAGTTCACTGTGATCGGCCAGGATAGGACCGATCGACCAGCTTCACTCGACCAACCAGACCCGCATGACCGACCAACATCCACCTCAATCCCTCAACTTCGCATCTGAACGACCGATCTGAAGGCCTAGGCTGCCCGACCGACCCAACTTCTCTATTGGAACTAACCGACCCACTTCGAACCAGCTTCCTCCAACTTGCCGGAACGGCCACCCAAGAGCGACCGACCCACTCCACGGCAGCTGATTTACCCAATATTAACCCAGACCGACCAGGACCAAGCTTCTTAAGCCAGGCTTCTGCGTGACCGACCCTCCTGGCTTGACCGACCTAGTTCTATCTTGTTCCCCAAGAAACCCGCACCATGGTGCACGACCGACCCACTACGTGCGACCCAGAACTTGTAATCTCCAATGCAACTCCAATCTCAACCAAAACTTTGCCAATCGATACAATCGATGAAACCAGCTCATCTGATTCATTCAATACAACCCCAAACATGTTATGAAACCAATAACATCACCAATGTGGCAATCTCATCAATAATTATGTGAAATTCACCAAAATCACCATAAATGCAAATATGAACAAAACTATAAATCTAACTTGCATAATCATATAGGATAGCATAGAAATTACCGGTTTAAAGCTTACTTAATTGGATTCTATGGTGATTCATATGAAAATGGACTTATCAAGGTGTAGACCTAAGAAATCGACTTGAATTTGATGAAAAACATGAACAAACACTCATATACTTCATTGAATCCATGTGAGAGATGCATATAACTCATCGATTGTCCCAAACAAGCAGAAATCAATGAAATAAGATTCCGGACAGCAAGCAATTTGAACCAAACCCCTTGATATAATGAACTCCCTCTTTAATTGATGTAGATCTTGCCTCCAATGATGTATATCTTCAATTTCCTTCCGTTAGAAGTTGATTTTAATGGTGGAAATGTGTTAGAGGTAGGAGGAACATAGGACACCTTATGAGAGAATAGAGAAACTAAAAAATTTCTCATACCTCCCACCCTCTATTTATACCCTTCCACTAGCCCACCAACGGGCCTTCCCAAATCAGCCCATTGTGGCTCTCCAAAGCTGAACAACCATCTGAAAAATCTTAAAACATTGATTTCTCCCAAACCGCTGAACCAAATCTTTAATGTGACCACTCTACAGAAAGGCGACAATCATTCCTTTCCAATGGCACAAGTCTCACTAATTGATTCTACCTGAGTCAAAAGTTATGCCATGTACAAGACTGACAGGGGCAAAATGGTCATAAACAAAATCGGTAAAAATTATGGACATATCTCACATTCCCATAAGCAACATATTAAAATATGAGAATGATCCAACCCTCAGGGAGTAAAATAAAAATATTTTACGATCTTTCGATACGTAAAAAAGCGGGCTGTTACAATCTCCCCTCCTTAAGAATTTAGCCCCCGAAATTCCAAGAAAACATAAGAAACCACAACAATTCTGCATGCCTATCATCCATGAGAAGCCAATTCTATCATCCAAACTAGCAACCATCAAGCCATGCATCCATAGCCTTATCCTAGCACGCAGAAATCTATCAAACAATCAACAAGATACAACGATGATATGATATTAAAGAGTCCTACTGACGGAGAGTTCTGCATTAGTCGCCTTCATGCTCTCTTCCGTCTCCCACGTACAATCGTCACCATCTTCACTCCATTGTACCTTTACTAGCTTAACCGTCTTCCTCCTAAGCTATTTCGTGTCATTCCCCACAACACGAAGTGGCTTACGAGGTCTCGCAACTACGGTCTCTACTTCTAGGTCTTCGTACTGCTCTGGAGATATCACCACATTCGAATCATGCACGAACTTCCATAGAAACGACACATGGAATACCTTATGCATACTCGACATCTTCTCGGGTAACTCCAATCTATATGCGAGTTTTCCAGTTCGCTCGACTATCAGAAATGGTCCAACGAACCTAGGAGCCAACTTTCCTTTATTTCCAAATCGAACCACATTCTTTAATGGCGAAATCTTCACGAAAACCATATTGCTAACATCGAATTCCAAATCGTTTTGACATCTATCAACATAACTCTTCTGATGGTCTTGGGCCGCCTGCATTCATTGCCGAACGATCTCGACACAATCTGAGGTCTCTCTAATCATCTCTGGCCCAAGTACCGACTTATCTCCAGTTTCTAACCAACATGCTGGAGAATTGCACGGTCTTCCATACAATGCCTCATATGGTGCCATCCCAATGCTAGACTGGTAGCTATTATTATATGCAAACTCAACTAGATGCAGATGGTCTTCCCATGATCCTCCAAAATCCAACACATAAGCTCTTAGGAGATCTTTCAAAACTCGGTTGACCCTCTTGGTTTGACCATCAGTTTAGGGATGGCAAGCTATACTTAAACACAACTCAGTTCCTAAAGCTTCTTGCAAACTCCTCCAAAATCCACTCGTAAATAATGGATCTCGGTCATTCACTATATTCTTTGGGATATAGTGAAATCGAACTATCCATTTCACATAAAGTTCAGCCAATTTCGATGTCGTCCTAGTCGACTTGATAGGAATGAACCTTTCACTTTTGGTCAAGCGATCCACAATGACCCAAATCCCTTTGTTTCTTGCCCTAGTTCTAGGTAGTCCATCGATATCTGCTCCCACTTCCATGTAGGAGCTTCTAATGGCTGAAACAGACCACTCGGCTTCTTCTGTTCAACTTTCGCCAACTGACAGTTCATACACTTAGAAATAAACTTTCCAATATCCCGCTTCATCCCCTCCCAGTAGTAGACTCGCTTCATGTCCTGATACGTCTTATTACCACCAGGATGAATCGTCAACTTCAAGTGATGACATTCCCTCAGAACATCATCTCTTAATCCATCGATATCAGGAACAACTAACCGCCCTTTCTTTCGAAGCCAACCTTCTCGATCGACCTCGAATTCTTTATCTTCTGGTTCCAGTTTCTGGATAAACTTGACAAGATTCACATCTTGCTTTTGGCTCTCGCCAATCCTTTCAATAAGAGTAAGTCTTATCGATAAGCTTGCCAACATTTCAGGTTCCAACTCACACCTTGGCCTGAAATCGAATCTTGCTAAATACTCGAGGCTCTTCCATTTTGAAAACATCGCCCCCAAACTTGTGTGTCTTCGACTCAACGCATCTTCCACTGCGTTACCTTTACCAAGAGTATAGGTTATACCAAAATCATACGATGCCAGAAACTCTAACCATCGCTGTTGCCGAAGATTCAAATCCTTTTGGGAGAAAAGATACTTCAATGACTTACGATTTGTAAACAGCTAGAATCGAACTCCCAACAGGTAATGTCTCCACATCTTCAGAGAAAACACAATCGGTGCCAACTCCCAACTGGATTAATCACGATCAATGGTCTATCACAAATTTTGGGTTCCAAACCCAAGCGGCACACAAGCTCATTGCTAATGAAAGAATGTGATGCTCCAATATCGAAAAAAACTCGAACTAAAACACATCGGACAGAAAGAGTACCATGCACGACGACACCCTTTCCCTTTTCCTCTACAGTAGGTACTCTTGAAGAAGTTGGCACGGCTTCCAAAAGCATATGCCCTCACAACCTACATGCCCTTAGCTGATTCTGAACAATCTTTCTTCTCATGCCCAGGCTTCCCACACTTGAAGCACTTCTCCTCAGCTTTGGGATTCTTGCACTCACTAGAAAAATGGCCTTTTTGTTGGCAGTTAAAGCAAACCACCTCACTCTTAGGCTTCTTTTGGCCATCCTTTCCTTTTTACTGTTGCTGCTCCCTCTTCTTATTATTACCACCTTGATGTGGTTTCTGAACTTCCTTGGTTACAACAACAACATTTGCTTCCTTAGGAAACAAGCTCTCATGTCGAACAATTTTTTCCACAATCTTCTCAAATGGATCGTCAAGATGATCCACTAACGACCTTCCAATACAGGTATCCAGTCCCATAACGAACTTCTCGTTCTTCCTATAGGGTGTATCAATGTATGAATGAGCATATTTGGATAAGGCCTCGAAATCAGAAACATAATCAAGCACATAATGACCATTCTGTTTCAGATCCATGAACTTCTTGAACAAAGCTGACTTCTGAGAAGTGAAGATAAACTTTGCTGCAAACTTAGCCTGAAATTGCTCCCATGAAATTTCTTCCTCTGGAGTCTCAAGCGTGACTGAATTCCACCATTCCATGGCCCTGCCTTGCAGTTGCCTTGATGCAAGCATTCTCTTGGTTTCAGCATCCAAACTCAAGTCTCCAGAGATACGAACACACGAATCCATCAACCTCTGAACCTCTTCAGCTGGCTCAGATCCTTTGAGTGGTTTTCCTCCTAGAGATGTATAATCTTTGCACAGCTTCGCAAAATCCACAACCTTAGGCAACTGAACTCCTACGTCTACCGTAGCTGCCACTGGAGCGGGGACCCTTTGCATGAATGCCTCCATCATGGCTTCAAACATGGTTGGGTAGTATGGTTTACTGTCATTTCCCCCTCCAGTATTAGCTCCCCTAGCAGCGTATCTTGATGGTCATTTACTCATTCTAAATCTCCAATTTAAAATGATTATCCACTTCCAAGAAAAATTGCTAAAGGGATACAACTGCTATTACTATATATGCTAATATACATAGTAAGCATCCAACTGAAATCTACAAGTACGTCTCTCATACATGATTACGTCTTTGAACTTTGGCTAAAATCGTTAACCAGAGCTCAGATACCATATGTGACGACCACCCACAACCCCCGCACTAAACAAGAGGAATAATGCGCTGAAAAGTGTGCCAGGCAGCTATGAACGATCATCAGGGTATGATAACACAATCGGAACCTATCGTAAAACTCACAGCATAAGGATAAAGTATAATAGAAAATATACAATAGGTAATAATAGTGAAGCATCACATAACAAACTTTTGAAACTTTCTCAACATCTTGAAAGGTTTTCCAATTGATACCAAAGCTTGTACATAAGGCCTCACTACAATCCTCATAAAGCACTCAAACGGGGAAAAAGAAATACTAGATAGTAATAAAACTGGTATGTAAGCCTCCGGCTCGCCTTCGCACAGCAGCATCGTCCTCACTAATCACCTGTCACTTAATCTGCCCACCCACAACCAGATGAACGGCCCAAGGTAATAAGAGGAAACATAAAACCTTGAGTCAGACAACAGTCTCAGTGAGCGATAAAATAGCTAACAAACTTCAACAATAAAGTGTATGAGAATGGATAAATAAACATACTAATCTACCCACAACACCAGAGAACAACTTAACCCTATCTTCCCCATATCGGACAGTGATAGCCTTTACGATAAACAATCCAACCATTCATCCGTGGAAACCAGAACATCCATTCAATCATGGTAAGCACTCATAACAACCAGATTATATATATATCTCATGTAAATCATCATAATCGAATTCAACGTCCCTCGAGCACAAGCCTTAGAGGCCTAAACCAATATCAAACAAGCACTCAAGGAACATCTCCTTCGACGTCGGACAACCTACATGAGACGGTACAAACAGAACAACCAATCATCCATGACTGACTCTGGCTATCACCGCCAATCCTGCTTTGAAACCATTGTTAACCGTACGACGGCCAAGCTTGCCATATGTCAAGGGCTAATAGTAACCCCAATTCTAACGTAAACTCCATACGCCTTTCAATGATATGTACGTATGTCCAACCTTGATAACTAGGCCTTTCAACGATACCCAGGGTACTCGACCTACAACCGGTCTTTTAGGTGCCCCTATCGTACCCCTGCTTTGAGTCTGCTAGAACTTACGACAACGATAATCTCTCGGCCTTTGCATCTCTAGTCATTAAACCCGACGATTTTTCATAGCTCAAGTAAGCATTATCCACCAACTCACGACCTTTGAGTTTCCACCTTCTTTGTTGGTCTACACTGGTCAACGAACGCATTCAACACTTCGAATATTTCCACTTGAATTCTCCTCGAAGTTATCACCAACCTCGAACCAAAGAAACATCAATCATAAGGTCCGAAACAATCTATAGCATCACATCAACTTGCTAGAGAAAACGAACCACAACACTTATGCCATCCACTACAGCGTTTAAAAGCGCTGCTGAAAGTTCACTGTGACCGGCTAGGATAGGACTGAGCGACCTGCTTCGTTCGACCGACCAAACCCGCACGACCGACCAGCATCCACCTCAATCCCTTAGACTCTCATCTAAATGACCGACCCAAAGGCCTAAGGTGACCTACCGACCCAACTTCTCCATTGGAACTGACCGACCCACTTCGGACCAGCTTCCCCCAACCTGCTCGACCGACAACCCAAGGGCGATCGACCCACTCCACGGCAGCTGATTTATCCAATATTAACCCAGACCGACCAGAACGAAGCTGCTCGAGCTAGGCTTCTGCGCAACCGACCCACCTGGCTCGCTCGACCGACCTAGTACTGTCTCGTTCCCCAAGAAATCCGCACAATGGTGCACGACCAGCTCCCTACGTACGACCCAAAACCTGTAATCTCCAATGCAACTCCAATCTCAATGAAAACTTCGCTAATCGATACAACCGATGAAACCAACTCATCTGATTCATTCAATACAACCCCAAGCATGTTATGAAACCAATAACATCACTAACGTGGCAATTTCATCAATAATTATAAGAAATTCACCATAAATGCAAATATGAACAAAACTATAGATCTAACTTGCATAATCATATAGGATAACATAGAAATTAACAGTTTAAAGCTTACTAAATTGGATCTTATGGTGATTCTAAGAAATTGACTTGAATTTGAAGAAAAACATGAACAAACACTCATATACTTCATTGAATCCATGTGAGAGATGCATATCACTCACCGATTCTCCCAAACAAGCAAAAATCAACGCAATAAGATTTCGGACAGCAAGCAATTCGAACCAAACCCTTGATCCGATGAACTCCCTCTTCAATTGATGTAGACCTAGCCTACAATGGTGTAGATCTTCAGTTTCCTTCCCTTAGAAGTTGATTTTAATGGTGGAAAGGTGTTAGAGGAAGGAGGAACATATGCCACCTTATGAAAGAATAGAGAAACTAAAACATTTCTCATACCTCCCACCCCTTTATTTATACCCTTCTGCTAGCCCGCCAATGGGCCTTCCCAAATCAGCCTATTGTGGTTCTCCAAACCTGAACAACCAACTGAAAAACCTTAAAACAACGATTTCTCCCAAACCGCTGAGCCAAATCTTTAATGTAACCATTCTACAGAAAGGCAATCATCATTTCCTTTCCAATGGCATAGGTCTCACCACCTGATTCGACCTGAGTCAAAAGTTATGCCTTGTACAAGACTGACAGTGGAAAAATGGTCATAAATAAAATAGGTCAAAATTATGGACATGTCTCACATTCCCATAAGCAACATATTAAAATATGAGAATGATCCAACCCTCAGGGAATAAAATAAAAATATTTTCCGATCTTCCGATACGTAAAAATGCTGGCTGTTACAAAATATCCAATGACCAAAGAAAGAATTAATTTTAAAAAAAACATTTGATAGCTTTACAAAAAATGTTGAACTTTCATTTTGCCAAATCATATGGTAACTGTGACATTTTTTTTCTATCACGTATAACATTACCTAACTATTACCAGTATCGTACATTATAAACATTGATCTACCTGATCTCTAAGCAAATCCAATAGTTATCAATTTAAACTCTTAATTCTAAATTGGAGCTGCAAATGCTCCCCAACAAAGCATGGGAGCTTGAATATTATGGTTAATATTCAAGGGTCAATCCTGAATTCGAAATTGGCCCGGGCGCGAATTAATCGGCGCTCTACGTACGTAGAGCGCCAACTAATTTGGCGCTTTACTTCCTCCCCTCCAAATGGCTACAATTTGTTTGTTTTTATGCCGCCAACTGTTATAAACGGTCGTATTTTACTCCAACGACTATAAAGCAGTCACATTTTCTTCCAATGGCTATATAACGGTCATATTTTCTTCCAACATTATAAAACGACTATATTTTCAGTTATAAATTACCAACTTCCTTACATTCTGCATTATAACACAATTTGACTTCCTTTCTATATACTTAATCTCGGAGAAACTTAAACTTAATAATGTCTTCACCTTTTGGAAATTTTTTCACATCTGACGATGGCCGAAAGCCAGTTTTCTCAAGACCACACCGAATGCGCGCTAGCTACTCTTCCAAGCAAACAATCAACTATTCCGTGGACAAGCGAGGGGGACGTCGACCCATGCAACATCTACTGCCGTTTCTCGTAGGATTCGGTTACTAGGAATGACCATTCAGCCATTAAGTTCTGGAAAAAAATTAAGACTTATTTCATTGAGAAGCATACTAAAGGCTTGCGAACGGCCTCAACGATTCAGGGTCGATTCGGAAAAACCCGTCGTCAAACATTTTTTATGAATCACAAGTTTGTAAAATAAAGAAAACCAATCCTAGTGGCATGGGAGGCGAGGAAAATGTGGTAAGTTTTCTTAGTTATTGGTTGAATAATTGTTATAGATGAAATTTATTCCTTTTTTCTTATTAGAAATGAATGGCAAGCGAGGAGTTCAAGAAGCTTTTCGCTAGAGAAAATGGGGTGAAAAGACCACATTATCAGTTTTGCATTGGTATGATCTGCTTACCATCCAACAAAAATGGAACTCTGAATTATTAAGAGCTTACGCGATGTTTAAACTTCTTCAAAGAGAAAGAGCAAAGCTTCAAAAGCTACCTATTCATCTAGTCCAGAAGAGTCATCGGCGAAAAATTCTTCGTGTCAAGCTGTAAACCTTCTTGATGAGTTCAATAACACAACTGATGAAAATTTTAGACCTCAAGGAGTCAAAGCTGCGAAAAGAAAGGGCATAGTTGATGTTGTCATTGAAGGAAAAGTGAACGCCCGCTACGAAGTACATGAGTGCAAACATGAAGATAGAAATGAAAATGCTAAGAAAAAATATAGGTAATGAGCAAGTTTGCTGATCTTGAGGCGAAGAGGTTGCAAATTCTAGCGAACGAGTTAGCATATAAACAACAAAAAGATGAGACTGAAATTATAGCCAAAGACTTGACTGGAATGGATGACTACGAGAAGGAATATTGGATGGGAATGAAACAGCGTATTCTTACGTCAAAGTTTCCTCAATTGTAGATCGATTGTTCCTCAGTATCCTTATTACTAGCTGCTTGTATTTGTTGATGTAGTAACTATATATTTCCCATTGTTGTAACTATTTACTTATCAATGAAATGGGTGTTTTTAACTATTTTCCAACTTCTCCCATTATCTAATAGCTTTAGACGTTTTAATACTAGTTGCTTATCACTTAAAAATACATTAGATTGGCTATGTGTAAATAAAGTACAAAATCTTAATTACTCCATATTTTCATACAATCATAAAATAAAACACAAGTTCAAACAATTAAATGAAAACACAAGTTTACATGCTTTGCGACCAACGAAACATATAATTACTCCATACTTACTCCATATTTTCATACAATCTTAAAATAAAACACAAGTTCAACCAACTCTAACACATAAGCCTATTTAGCCCCATATCGGGTTAGCCAACTATAGCGAAGTTTATATGCTTTGTGACCAATAAATTCCTTATCATATTCTAATATGTAATGAGAATCAAAAGTTGATTTAGTTTCTTGAAATATGTCTTCGTGTTCAACTGTCTCGATAATCTGACGGTATTCATCACAAACTTCTACAAAATGACGATGAGCCATTTTGATTTCAACTGACGATCATCTAGCGGGGCAGGTACGATGGTTGTAATGTAATTTTGTGACCATCTCCCAACACTCTTCATGGGTTAGACCCCTCCTCTTTGCAACAGTAACTCTTCTCTTCGATCAACTTCAATATAGGCTTTCATGAGGATAAGTAAATCTTGAAAGAAAATTCAATGCTCAAAGTATTGGAGTTTAAAATACTGGGGTTTTGATGAGCAAGCACACTCATTTGCCTTGCAGGATTTGATCGTGCAGGTGGTTGTGGATTTTATATTTCGACAATTCCTTGTGGAGGTGGTTGAGTATCTAGAACGAATACACCCTCTTCCTCGTCCTCTTTGTTCCATTCATACTCATCAAACAATTTTCTCATAGCTGCACCGTTGATTTTCCAATCGCCCATTTAACCTACACCAAATTAATAGTACCAAAAATGTTAGGAGAATGCATTTTGTTTATAACATAAAACTTAACCTTGATGCAAAGAAGTATAATGATTTCTCACCTTAAGGACTTGGATGGTCGAATGTACACAGATTATAGTTTATGGTTGGAGTTGGATATATAAACTATTTTAAAGAATGGAATTATACACGGAGATCATCCTCAACCACATGGCTACAGTTAAAGGTTGTGTGTATAGGCCTTGACTGATTGTGACATCTCAACACGCTATCCCATACCACATGGGTTTAGGAGTTAAAAGATTGGGTCGTTCTCAACCACATGGCTATAATGCTTGTGACTTCTGGGCACGATATCCAAAGTGCCTATAGTATAGAGTATACAGTATATAATATCCATTGCTATTACCATCATTGTAGCCACTTGCTTTAAACACTGAGAGATCGGTGATCAGTCACAATTTATGTGATAACGTTAAAGCCAGTGTCGAGTCTCAATCGTAGACTCCAACCACATTGCACAAATTTCAAAGCGCTTGCCGTTGGTAACTCATTTTTCTTCTTTTCCTTTGTAGCCTTCATTCATAAATACAAGAGACAGACCAAGTAGCAAAATTACCTCAACTCAAAAAATGTCAATTTCTTATTCATCCTCTTACAATTACACAGATATTCTGGTTGGACCATCAAATCCTAATCTGTCTTCACCTAGAAAACCGACTGAGTGGTATATCGAAATGGAAGAGCGAATCCATGACAATTTGCAACAAATGGAACTGGAAGAAGAGATGCATCAAATGGAAATATGACATCAGCAACAACAGACTCAACAACGTGCCCGAAGGTCATACGTTGTAATTCCTCATGTCAGAGCTACGGTTGAAATCGATGAGGTACAATCTGCAAACATTGCATGCTTTTGTGGTTTTGAAGCACTACAACTAGTCGTCCGACATGGAAACGACGTCAGACGTCGATATTATTGTTGTCCAGTACGTACGAACGGATGTGACTTCGGACAATAGGTAGACGATCGTTTTCCTTTTAGAGCAATTACGTACGCTTTGGAATTGAAAGAAGTAATAAGAAAGTTACGAAATCAAGTCAACGACCTTAGTCATGCAAATTACCGACTGCGACATAGTTTAAGTTAGAGGTTTAATATTTTATATTATGCCGGTCAAAAATGTTTGTGACAAGTTGTATCTTTATGCTTATTATCAGTTGTATCCTTATGCTTAATATTAGTTGTATCTTTATGCTTATGAGCAGTTGTATTTGTATGCTTATTGTCAGTTGTATCGTTATGAGTTAAAATTTTATATGTACATTCAGACATTTAAATTTTATTTTAACGGTGTATTGAAAATATAACGATTTTTTATAAGTAGATTATTAACTAATCGACGTTTGAAAATATAATTAAAAAAATAGGAAAGCTACGTATAATTTTTAATCGACATTCGAACATATAAATTATAATTTTTAAATTATTAATCAATCTATATAGAAGAAATAAATGAAAAAATAACAAATGTAAAGGTTAATAAAAATACATTTCGAGGTAGAGCGCTGAATTTATCGGCACCTTATGTTAAGGCGTCGATAAATTCGGTGCGCCTGTTGGAAGAATCCACCGATTCTCCCTTTAATCTTACATCTTGTAATATTTCGTAATACATGATTGCTAAATGCAAATCAAAATTACTCAATGCAAATCGAGAAAATTACACAATTGTTCTTTCTATTTTTGGGTGCAAAGAGTCAACCGTCACTTGTTCTTTTATGTTTTAATTTTTCAAACATTTAATTTTATTAATATTTGTAAGTATTTAATATTTACACAAAAAAGTAGGAAGGATAATAGTGTAATTTTCTCCATTTGCATTGAGTAATTCTGATTTGCATTTAGCAACACCCTTCGTAATATTACGAGACGTAAAATTGCTCTAACACTGATGTTCACAAATCTAAAATGAAGTCTAATTATAATACCACGAATAAGCCGTGGTAAACAGAAGATGAACAAGCTTGTGAGTACCACCGACCAGAAGAATAACAGACAAAACATTACCAAGCACAACAATGCACTAAATATACATCCACATTAAGTTTATTACCGAAAATGATAAAATTATCACGAATCCAAGATTTGGTCACTCATAACATCAATAGTCCATAAACTCCACACTGTATGTATTAACAATACACAAAAGAACATAACGATTTTGCAAATATTGAAAGACATACAACTCACCGACCAAACCAGCCTTTCTGTGGCTGAATCATGTCTCCGCCACTGTCGTTCATAAGTTTATCAAGCACCACATTCAAATCGACCGACTGTCCATTCTCGGTCAGTTTCCTAACAGCCGCTCTCACCTGCTCCCTCGAGAATCCCATTGTCGCCACTTTCTCCACCACGTCATCTACTGGAACTTTATTTCCGGAACTGGAGCCCGATCCAATTGGTCCTGCCGCCTGTGGTAATATTTTGGCAGTCGGTAGTCTAGAGTAGTTACCACCAGCACTGCTATTGCTGCTGGTCCTAGGCAATGGAGGAGAGTTTGCAAATGGCAACTGCTGCTTATTGTAGTGTGAAGGGGAGCCGCTGTTGTAAGGGTATGCAGCAGAGTCCGACTGTGGGCCGTAACCTGAGAAGGGTAGTTGATTGTTAGAGTCGTAGAATGGTGGTGGTTGTTGCTGTTGTTGTGGAGGGGGTGGCATGTAATGCACTGATGATGGTTCATCCTGGTGAGGTGGCATTTGAGGAGGAGGAGGAGGGTATTGTGGTAATTGGTAGTGGTGTTGAGGCTGAGTAGGCGTCTGTGTAGGTTGGGTAGGAGGGGCACCATAGGTGGGTGGGGGAGGTCTATTAGGAGGGAGAAGGGACTGTGGAGGAGCAGAGGATAGGGACGTCTGTGTCTGTGGTTGTGGTGGTGCAGCAGATCCGGGTTGAGGTGGTGGCGGCTGGTATGATGAATGATGAGGTGGCATGGCTGATTGGTATAACTGCTGAGGTGGTGGAGGCGGTTGAAAGTATGGTGGTTGAGGTGGTGCTTGTTGGGCAGTTACTGGGTTTGAGTTTTCAGGTGGCGGCGGTGGTGGTGGTGATGGTGGTTGATCTTGTTTTGAAGATTGCTGGAGCTTTGACAGTTGGGTTTGAGCATCGAGGATGTCTTGTTTGTCTCGCATGACTTGAACACCGGTTTGTACCTGTAATGGGTTTAACAATCATTCAGGCTCTCATTTTTTTTTTTCCTCCCTTCACTCAGGTGTAGCATATAGTAATGAACTACAAGTCCCGCGATCCATGCACAATCATTTAGGCATTGATTTACAAAACTTAGTTAATAACGAAACGCCCACATTGTTCTTATGGAACAAGAAAACTTGAGCAAGCAATTAAACAGAAAATTATGTTAAAGAACTTATAATGCCATTTTGATTCGACAAATTGTGGTCTAACAAACCATCAAAGCAAAGCAACCTTAAAGTGATTTGTTTTCCATAAATCTTGGTCAGCATTAGTAGACCTTGGAACAAAAAATTTCAAGAGTATCACGGATGTACTGTCACTATTACCACTAAACATGAAAATGCATATGCATTCTTAGTACGGATCAATTCACCCATCCCTGATGATTAGAAAATATCCAAGTCTGTACATTTCCACCACGTAATCACATTTACTCAATTAGCAAAAGCAATGTAACCAGTACAGTTGTCCTATGTAATCACGTTTACTCAACACAGGGAAGCAATGTAACCAGTTTAATTTCTGTTCTTCAGCAATCACCCCCCCACCCTCCCCTCTTTTTTTTCCCTCTCAAGTCCCAACTGGTTATGGTTAACTATTTTATTGATTTACTTTCTCTTACATGTGCCTCGCCAGAATGTTGCACTTGGTATTGTACGATAAGAATGCTTCTATGGAACAAACATAACAAATTGTTCCTTTATTCTAACTGTGCAGGAACCCTTTTGTCAAAACTAAAATGATAATTTTGGCACAGAAAACTATAAGCACAGGTATTTCGGTTTATAGAATACAGTCTTAAGCTGAGAAATTAAGACTACTGGCCAAAGCAATCAATTCATGTAACAAATTATTAAGTTGGTACCATTCTTTCATGAATCATTGCAACCTACGGAAAAGGGAATGATTTGATATAAAGGGAATAAACAAGATTCCTCCTCTGTTGTGTGGAGATAAAATATTCAATTCGAAAAAGAATGTCTGCCTATATCGTATCTATTTTAATCAGTTCCATAAAGTTCACCTATGCTTGAAATGAACGATCAATCAAACAGCCACAATGTATATTGATATCACAAATTGGGCAGACACAGAAACCGTGGACACAGATATTTGTAATCAGCATGCTGTTTCAGAACGTGGACAGGAATGTCCAATGTCCATGGCATGTAAGTCACAAAAATATAAACATGCGGGACAATTATCCTAATCATAGGAAGAAACATGATGAAATATGCTGTCTTTTTTCTTCAAATTTAAAAGATGGCATTATAAAACCAAACCTCTCTTAAGATATTCTCAAGCTGCCTCAGCTTTCCATCGGTGCTTCCACTATTATTCCCAACAGTAATTTTTAGCTCATCAACAGAAGTTTCAAGGTGACGTGTTACACCCTCCAGCTGTATCAACCGTGAACTTAAACCTTCCAATGTACGTAAAAGACTGTCGACGTATTTTTTCACGGTTCGGTCAACTTCATTAACTGTAGCTACATCATAAGCATCCCTTTCCATCTCATGGCTTGGCTTTGGTTGCTCATGAGGCTCCAAAGTATTAGAATACTGCAATGATACAAAGGGACTAGACTCAAGAGTAGCAAAATATAATCAAATTTACTGAGAAATAGATACAACGCAAAATTTATAGCACCATAGCAAAATATCCCAAAAGCCTGTGGATCCCCATAAGGTCACATTATTGTAAACCATTATTTAACTATCAAAAATATTTATTTAACAATTCAGTTAAAATGTAATTTTGAAGTGGTGAGAATGTTCGAGATAATTTCACATTTTATATAGATGAACTTGCCAATGAATGTTCTATTTCTTTCTTTCTCTCTTTACCTTTTTTTAAAACCTGGAAGGGTTTTATAGGAAATGGGACGTATATCCCACCTAATATATAAATATACACCGAACGATCAAGACTTCCGTCCATATGAATCCTTCCATTTACACAACACGCACGCGCGCACACATTATATATATATATAGGAATAGGATCAAGAGCACCTCAAACAATACAGTACCCCTTTAGCCCCCAAGATTTCAACCACGCATTCTTTTCTCTCCTTCCACTAACTTTGTCTCCCTCAACTAACTTATTTTACTATGAGTGGACGAAATAGAAGAGCCTAGAGGGGTACCCCATTTTTTAGGTGTTGTTGAACGCTCCTTATATATATATATATATATATATATATATATATATATATGTGTGTGTGTGTGTGTGTGTGTGTGTGTGTGTGTAGGGGAAGTCTATTTAGACAAAATTTTAACATAATTGGTAACACGATTAATCTACACCATTAGATTACCGCTTGAATTCCACTCCATATAACGACAAAAAAATCCAACGGCTAAAACTTTGTGTCTCTCAGTTTGTGTCCAAATAGTTGTATGTATATATATATATATATATATATATATATATATATATATATATATATATAAAGGCTGTGTGCACTAATCGACCACCCCCAAAGACTGGAAAGCCGTGTGAATAGTACTAGGACGGAAGACTGCCTGGGAAGTCCTCTCGCGCTTGAGTACGAGAGTCCTTGGCATTGGTTATCCACCTTTACACACACACACACACACACACACACACACACACATATATATATATATATATATATATATGGAGCATTCCGGGGCACCCTAGTTCTGTAGCACTCTTATCCGGTCGTGAGCTGCACCAATCCAAATCCAACGAGAACTTATAGATGTTCAATCCACATACATATTATCATCTATTGAAAATTTGAGCTCGTTCCGACATTCGTAACATTTTCAAAATCTTAACTCAATTATTCAGCGTTCAAACATTTATTTGAACCGTTAAATTTAAACATCAAAAATATTATTTTACAAATGTCGGAATAAGCTCAAATTTTGGATATTCTTGTTGGATTTGGATTAGTGTAGCTCACGTTAGGGTAGAGGTGCTAAAAGGGTGTTGCAAAACAGGGGTGCGCCGGAACGCTCATCAACTAATAGATCAAATATGTGTGTGTCTATATATATATATATATATATATATATATATATATATATATATATATGGGCAAGCGTCCCATTTGCTCCATGATTTCCACCTCTCATTAAATTATAATAACTGAGTGGGAGGTGAGTGTAAGGAGAAAGGAGGAGAAGAGTGGTGCAAATAGGAAGGCAAATGGGGTGCTGCACTGTTAGAGGTGTCATTGAACCTGCCTCATATATATATATATATATATATATATATATATATACTATATATACTATATATATATATATAGACACACACATATTTGATCTATTAGTTGATAAGATCTACTATGCAAAATTTTAAATCATTTTGAAATATATAACTCCTTCAAATTAGTATTCAAATCAACCGCTGAGATAGTTTTTCACAAATTCACACTGGTTTGATATTTTGAAGATAGCTACATCTTTTGAAACGATTAAAATCTTACATAAACGATCTCACTAGCAAAATAAGACATATCAACAAAATTTCTATTTGTTTCAAGAAAAAAGTACAAAAAAAAAAAAATGGGGATAGAAGGGGTATTTAGAAGGATGGGACTTTGATCCTTCATAAACACACATGCATGTATGTACACGTATATATGTACACGCATCCATGTACGTATTTATACATGTGAGTTTTGTGTTTTTAATATGTAGCTCAAAAGGCATGGGAAAGAAGGAGAGCATGGGAAATCCTATCTAATATAACAAATGAGATAAGGGAATAGGTAGTTTCTAATGTTTCCTTGAAAGGCAAAAATTAAGAAAGAAAAAAGTTTTCGCTTTTGTATAAAAGCCATTTCTCTAGCGCTCCCTCATCTTCCATGCATTTTGAAATACTCTGAAAATGCAAAAAAGCAAAATCCAAAATTTGAATCTTTATGATCATATAACACAAAGAACATATCAATTGTCATTTAGAATCTTCCCATGATCAGAAATGTATAGCATGTCTGGCTTAAAATCTGAGTTTAGCATTTTGTGTTTCCAATATCCAGTTCAAAAGGTATAGGGGTGGCGGAACTGAGTAGGAAATTATATCCATTATACAAAGGAGAGAAGAGGAAGGGAGTAAGGTACTGGGGAGGCGGAACCGAGTAGGAAATTATATCCTTATACAAAGGAGTGAAGGGGAAGGGAGTAGAAAGTAATTAGTACTTCTCAAAAGCGAAAAATAAGAAAAAGCCATTTTCAATTGATACAATGTTCCAAGCCAATCATGTTCCACCATCTACATACTGAAATGCAAAGCTCAAACCTCAAATTTCAAGCAAAGCAGTCAAGGCGAAAAAGCCTCAAAAAGCCCCAGGCCCTCGCCTAGCGCTTTTTGATGCCTGGGGCTTTTTTGGGCGCCTTGAGCATCGCTTTTGCTGTTTTACAGCCAAAAAAAACTGCACCTAAAAAATAGCATAAACCTCAAGTTTTGGCTTTTAAAAAGTGCATATAAATGCAATATTGAGATTAAAACATCATACCATCATCATAAACCAAACAAAGAAGGTATAAAACCATTCAAGTCTACAAACAACTTAGAGTCTTAAAAAGAGTTTTAATTTTCTTAAAAACAATCGTCTTAATTTTCTTAAAAAAACTGCAGTTCAAAAACAAGGAACAAAAAAACTGTACTTCAAAGTTCAAACTAAAAAAAAGACACTTAAAAAGCTGCACTTCAAAGCTCATATCATACTGGAAAAAAACTTGTAAACCTGCATTTTTTTTTAAGCGCTTCAAACTGAAAAAAAAAAAATGCAATTCAGAAAGTGGGGGGGAAAAGGGGGGGGGGGGGGGGTGGTTGAACTTAAAACAAAAAAACTGCATGTCTTAAAACATAAAAATACAAAAACTGCATTTCTTAAACAAAATAAAATAATACAACACTTCTTCAAAAAACTGCATTTTAATTTTAAAAACAAAGCACTTTTCCTTTTAAAAAAACAGCAGCAGCTTGAAATCGAGATTCTCAGGTGGGCTCGAGCTTCGGATGGTGGCGGATCTGACAAGGTGGAGATGGATGAGCAAAATCGGCTATTAGCTGATGTTAAGATTTGCAATTCGATCTCTTTTTTTTTTTTTTTCTTGGTTCGACGTTTACAGTTTACCCTAATTTCACGAAGTCGGGCTCGGTTTTGGGCCTGGAGTATGACAAAATTGAATTTCACTGAAGTGCGCCTTTTCTGGAGCTTCGCTTTTATAGGGCTTTGGTGCCTTGAGCGCTTTTCTGGCGCCTCGACGAGGTAAAAAGCCCTAGGTTGGCGCCTAAGCGAGCGCCTTGATAACACTGTTTCAAGCCAAACAGACCCTTGGCTTTTCAATGGTTTGTTTAGTTTGCACTATCAATACAAAGCCCAGCCACATTAAACTTAAATATAGACAGGGAAAAAATAAATAATATCTACTGTAAGAAAAAAAATGAAAGGAAAAAAAATAACCACCAAGTTAGGTATGCAATTCATCATCATAAGAGGACATAATGCCTTAGGGATTGTACCTTGTAGTCAGAATATTATATTTAAGCAATACCGAACAGTTAAAAGTAAGTCAAGCGCTGAGTTATGATGTGGTATCTGATCTTCAAAATGCATTATGTACAAGTTAAGATGTCTATAACAAGGGGCATGATAGCTTTTGGTGATACAATATTCCATATTTAAGTACATCTGTAAGATATTTGAGTCTATATAGAATTATGACTCAAATTCATTGCACAAATTTAAGTACATCTTTAAGATATTTAAGACCCTCACAGTTGGTATTAGAGCCTATTACACAATTTTTTTGAATAGAATATGGTGATGAAAAAGATAAGGGTAGAAAGACTAAATTGGAGAAATCTGAGGTTATGGAAGGCAAAGATGGATTATCTCTATAACTTAATGATCTTCATCAATCATTGAAGAGCAAAACAAAGAAATATTGTATCTGAAGCAAAATGAGATATTTCTGATAACAAGGCTGTGATGGCTATTAGTTGTTTTGTGGATAATATAACATTTCATATTGTTGCTAATGAAACAACTGATTTTGGATTTAGAAGAAACTGGAAGGTATTTACGCAAATAGGACTCGCTTTATGAGCAGATTGGTTGACCTAAAACTTAAGAAGGTGGATCAATTGGAGAGTGTCTCCTATTTTTTTGACAAATGTGAATCAACTGATGCTGTGAGGTATAAGGTTGATGATAAAACACAAGCTTTGTTGTTAATGAGCTCATTAACAGAAAGTTGGAAAACATTTGTGGTTGCATTGAACTACTCAAATTTGAATGGAGCGATTTCAATAGGTTTTGGTGGTTAGTAAACCACGTAATGAGCAGATGCAAAGAAGAACCTCATGGAAGGAAGTGACAAGGAAAAAGAAAGCAAAAATTCAGTTGAAGAAATCCATCTTGCAAGCAAACGTCTAAAAATGGAAAGATGGTTGAATAAACCAAATAAGGATAGGGATTTCATTTCTTATTAATGTGAAGAACCTGGTCTATCAACTGAAATTTTGCAATAAGCTTAAAAATGGAAGGACGTGATGAAAGCCTTGAAAGAAAATCAAAATGAACAAAAAGACGGTAGTGATGATGAGGTGCATTTTGATGAGAAATTAATGACAATGTCCTATGTGTGGATAAAAACAAAAGAAAAGATTGTGTGCTTGGTTTACATGTTTGTTTTCATATCTGCAATAAAAAAGAATCATTTATTGATTGTGAGGAGCAAGATGCTAAGGTGGAATCTACCAGTGGTGGAAATCTGAATATTAAGGACATAAGTTTCGTTAAATTGAAGTTGAACAATGGAAGAGGTATCAAGATTATAGGAGTCAGACCGATTCTAAAAATTGCAAAGAATCTTATTCCAGTAGGACAGTTATAGTTCAATATTTGCAATTTTTCAACTCAAGGGAGAGTTACAAGAGTTTGAAAAGACAATAGAAAGGTGTTGCGTAGAAAAATGGAAAGCAATAATGCGTGTAAATTATTTGAAAGAGCAGCCGAGAATGATGAGATTACTCAAAATGGTTTTGGAAAGGTATATTTGATTAAATCAAGGTGTGGAGCATACAATGGAACACAAAATATGTTTGGCGACCTATGTGGTATTACAAGCAATTTTCATTAATTTATGATATGCATTTTCAATTAGAAGACATGCACATCTAGGTGGTTTGAATGTTGGTTAAGTTTTTTGCAAAATGATGATATTTGTTTCTATGTTAATATTGGAGATTGTTTGAAGTTCGAGATTTTGGATGGAATTTGAATGACATTTATTGAATATCATATCTGTTAACCCCAATGTAAAAACGCGGTTTAGAGGTCAGTAGTTGATTGTGAAATGGAGCAATAGACATAACGTAAAACTGTATGGGTCTCACACACATGACGTTGAACTCATGTCGTGCAAACCATGCCGCACACTGCCAAGCCGGTTCAAAGACATGCAACATGGACTAAAGAATGATAACTTAGCAAATATGTTATTAGCTCACTATGAAGATGTGGAAACAAATATGTGATATGAATCAAACATATACCTCGCATTAATATGAACTGTTGATGATAAGTAGCTACATGAGTTCAGCACGGTTAAGTTGCGAGCGTTTATAACATATAATACGATGATCAGTACTCAAGTCGTTTATGCGACTTAAACCAAGTTGTGGCTTAGTTAGATCTCGCATCAACCATGTTGTTAAAATCAAGCTGCAAGAAGCCATGCCGCATTGCCGTGACTCATATCATGTCGTGGCCCGTCTCATGCCGTGACTAGTCAGATTTCATGTCGCATGTCGTTCACAACTTCAGCAGCAAGCCAAGTCGTCAGCATGACTTGACCCAAGTCGTTAATCTGCTCATGTCGTACCATATACTGTCATGCCGCAAGTCGCGGAATGCTTTCAGGCCTTATACAAGGATAAGTTGGTGATAATATGAAATCCCTGAAGCCACATGATCCCAACTGAATACATGAGCACGTAGACTACATGCAAACGTATCAGATCATTTTGTCCTTACCAGATTGTGCAAGACAAGTCGTTGCGACCTGTCGTGTATGTAAACCCGTTGAAGCCATGACGTTGAATACCTTCATGACGTAAGCCGTCATTTGAAGCATGTCGCAATCTCATTCAGGCTACCATTACACGTGGCAAAAGAGAAGGCATTGGGTCATTGCTCACGTTATGGACTCAGGTGGTCCCAATTCAAAGAAGACATGGTACAATGAATTAACTGTGCATGCTTCATTTTAGTCGTAGGACATAAAGAAGATCACCAGCTCGTATTGGGTTGGAAAGCAACATGAACCAAGTCGTTCATCACGACATGCATGCAAAAAGGCTAGGTAAATGAAATTCTTTGCATATATGTACTTGAGCATGGGTCATTCAGTTGAGGGAGAGCCACATGGGGATGTGTATTGATATATATATATATATATATATATATATATATATATATATGGGAAGGCCATGTGCAAAAGGATGGCGTGGGATACATTTTACTGACTCGGTTCGTTATTTGGTTTTGAAGGCGCAAGCATGTCGTTATGGACATGTGAGGCTCAAGTCGTTTAACTATGCGGGTGTCAACTGTAAAGTGGTGACTACCAGCTGTATAACCCATGTGACATGACTCACGTCGCTCATGCTATAAAATCAAGTCGCACGCCTTGAGAAGTCATGTCGTTCACCCAGTCCATTCATAACTTCATACACATATTTACAGAAATGCCACTACACTCCAACTTCACCTATAAATACCCCCATAATTCACACATGAAAAGGGGGAGGGGGGACTGAACCCCGAAGGGCTGTCCAAATTATTTATCCATCACTCTAAACTTCATTCCAGGCTCCATTAATGGCCTCTCAAGATCAATCCATCTCTCTCCAATAACAAATGAATCAAATCTTCTTCAAACTCCATTAGAAATCTCTCAAGTTCAATTCAAGCTATTCTGATTTCCACTAATTATCTTTCAAGCCCAGGTCCAACACAAAATCATCATAGAACCAATGAATATCATGTAAGTGTTCAAGTGGTTGAACATCTATACAACTACCATCACAAATTAAGAGATCTCATTCATTCCTTTATGAATTCAAGTGAAATCAAGAGCAAAAAAGAGAGAACAAAAAGGAGATCCATATGAAAGAGTGAAAAGAAAGAAATGAATGATATGGATGAAGTCATGTACTTTGTAAAGTCAAAAGTGATAATGAAAATAGCTTCTATAATGGACGTAGGCCAACTTAGAGCTGAACCACTCTAAATTCTCGTGCTTTTACTTGTTTTTATATTTCGTGGCTCCATATTTCTCAATTTTACTTTTGTGAAGTGTTGCTCAAACACTTTGAAGTGTTGTGATCATTTTTTATTTCAACAATACCTTCATGTCGTAAGCCATCATTTGAAGCATGTCGCAATCTCATTCAGGCTACCAGCACACGTGGCAAAAGAGAAGGCGTTGAGCAATTGCTCACGTTATGAACTCAGGTGGTCTCAATTCAAAGAAGACATGGGACAATGAATTAACTGTGCATGCTTCATTTTAGTCGTAGGACATAAAGAAGATGACTAGCTCGTATTGGTTTGGAAAGCAACATGAACCAAGTCGCTCATCACGACATGCATGCAAAAAGGCCAGGTAAATGAAATCCTTCGCATATATGTACTTGAGCACAGATCATTCAGTTGAGGGAGAGCCACGTGGGGGTGTATATTGAGAAATATATGTGGGACGACCACGTGTGCAGAAGGATGGCATGGGGTACAATTTAGTAACTCAGGTCGTTATTTGGTTGAAGGCGCAAGCATGTCGTTCTGGACATGTGAGGCCCAAATCGTTTAACTATAGGGGTGCCAACTGTAAAGTGGTGACTGCCAGCTTTATAACCCATGCGACATGACTCATGTCGCTCATGCTATAAAACCAAGTCGCATACCTTGGGAAGTCATGTCGTTCACCCAGTCCATTCATAACCCCATACACATATTTATAGAAATGACACTACATTCCAACACCACCTATAAATACCCCCATAATTCACACATGAAAAGGGGTATTGAACCCCGAAGGGCTGTCCAAATTATTTCTCCATTACTCTAAACTTTATTCCAGGCTCCATTAATGGCATCTCAAGATCAATCCACCTATCTTCAACAACGAATGGATCAAATCTTCTCCAAACTCCATTAGAAATCTCTCAAGCTCAATTCAGGCTAATCTAATTTCTGCTAATTCTCTCTCAAGCCTAGAACCACACAAAATCATCATGGAACCAATGAATATAATCTAAGTGTTCAAGTGGTTAAAGATCTACACAACTACCATCACAAATTAAGAGATCTCATTCATTCCTTTATGAATTCAAGTGAAATCAAGAGCAAAAAAGAGAGAACAAAAAGAAGATCCTTATAAAAGAATGAAAAGAGAGAAATGAATGATATGAATGAAGTCATGTACTTTGTAAAGTCAAAAGTGATAATAAAAATAGCTTCTATAGTGGACGTAGGCCAATTTAGAGCGGAACCACTCTAAATTCTCGTGTTTTTACTTGCTTTTATATTTCATGGCTCCATATTTCTCAATTTTACTTTTGTGAAGTGTTGCTCAAACACCTTGGAGTGTTGTAATCATTTTTGATTTCAACACTTTTGGCGCCCACCGTGGGACCACAATTCACATTCTCAGGGAAATTTGAAGCCTCCTTCTACGATAGATTCTCTAAACCTAAGATCCAGGTAATTGACAAATCCTCTCCTAAGTTCAAAACCTTGTCTGAAATAATGGCAAAGTCAAAGAAAACTGCAAGTAAAACCATTGAGAAACAGACAACGTTGCAAATGACGAAGCTACACCACTTACCAACCGCTTTGAAGTTGGAGAAAACTCAATATGTGGAGCCGGAGTAACCAGAGCTGAGCTAGATGTCGTTGTGGCCAATTTAAACCAACGAATGGAGACTTCAAATAAAGATTTGATGGATGCTAATGAGACTCTGATGGATAAAATCGACGTTCTTCTAAACGCTCAAGCAAATCAAGCTCCTACTCAAAAAGTTCATGTCAACCTTGAAGAGAACTCGAATTCAACAACTTCTGATCATAATCTTAACGATAATATGGAAGGCCTCGATGGATGGAAAGCGATAAGAACGAAGCTGAAGTTCAGGATTCAAAGTCGAAAGCTAAAAGTCATTCCGATCGAAATACCCGAAGAGTTGCTACTCCCGCCAATGGGACACCTCTCCATAGTAGAGGTATAAGACCTAGATCCTCTAATCACGATCGCTCGCCAAGTCGAGCATCCAGAAAAGAGATCGAAGTCTGTCCTGCGGAACGACACAACTCGAAAGAGTATATCGTTGATATGATAAAGCAAATCATGAAAGATAGCTTGGCTCGCAATGACAGTGAAAGAGAATGAGACTTCCCCCCCCCCCCAGTAAAAACTCATTCACCAAGAGGATCCACAAAGCAGAGTTCCCTAAAAAGTTCACTCGCCCTACTATGCCTCCATATAACGGGACTTCTGATCCAAACCACTTCTTGTACAAATATGTGACATATGAATGCAACCAAAGCGACGAACGATATCAAATGTCTGTGCTTTCCTCTCTATCTAGAAGGTGTGGCATTGTTATGGCTCACGAGGCTGCAGCCCAAATCCGTTGACTGATTTCATGATTTGACTCTAAAATTCAAAGAGCAGTAGGCTGCAAGCAACGGAGGCTAAGGATGGCGTGGGATACATTCTAGTAACTCAGGTCGTTATTTGGTTTTGAAGGCGCAAGCATGTCGTTCTGAACATGTGAGGCTCAAGTCGTTTAGCTATGGGGGTGCCAGCTGTAAAGTGGTGACTACCAGCTTTATAACCCATGCGACATGACCCATGTCGCTCATACTATAAAACCAAGTCGCACGCCTTAAGAAGTCATGTCGTTCGCCCAGTCCATTCATAACCCCATACACATATATTTACAGAAATGTTACTACACTCCAACACCACCTATAAATACCCCCATAATTCACATATGAAAGGGGGGGGGGCTAAACCCCGAAGAGCTGTCCAAATTATTCCATCACTCTAAACTTCATTCCAAGCTCCATTAATGACCTCTTAAGATCAATCCATCTCTCTCCAACAACAAATGGATCAAATCTTCTCCAAATTCCATCATAAATCTCTCAAACTCAATTCAAGCTACTCTAATTTCCGCTAATTCTCTCTCAAGCCTAGATCCAACACAAAATCATCATGGAACTAATGAAGATCATCTAAGTGTTCAAGTGGTTGAAGATCTACACAACTACCATCACCAATTAAGAGATCTCATTCACTCCTTTATGAATTCAAGTGAAATCAAGAGCAAAAAAGAAAGAACAAAAAGGAGATCCTTATAAAAGAGTGAAAAGAGAGAAATGAGTGATATGAATGAAGTCATGTACTTTGTAAAGTCAAAGATGATAATTAAAATAGCTTCTATAGTGGACGTAGGCCAAATTAGAGTCGAACCACTCTAAATTCTCGTGTTTTTACTTGCTTTTATATTTCATGGCTCCATATTTCTCAATTTTACTTTTGTGAAGTGTTGCTCAAACACTTTAGAGTGTTGTGATTATTTTTTATTTCAACAGTATCAATATGGAGATTGCTAGATTTTGATAATACAACATTCCATATTTAGGTAAATCTTAAAGGTATTTGAGTCTATATTGAATTTTGACTCTAACTCGTTGTCTTTTTAATAAATTTGGTAGACTTTGAAGATGATTAATTGTCTTTTTTATTGCATTAAAGAAGGCAAAGAATTAACATGGAAATAATACATTTTGCGATATGAAAATAATATTTGGCTAAATAAATAAGTGTTTAATCAAAGACTATTATAAATAAACATAGGTATGGCTCATTAGGTGTGTGGGGAAAAAAGATTATTTTGTTAGGGTTTGATATCTCTTCTCGATTTTAAGGCCATCTATTGTAATATTTGGTGAAACTAATAACGCTTGTTTGGAGGAAGTTTTTTGTCCGTTGCTTTTCTCTTGACTTTCAATCTCTTTTGAGATCTAATTGTGCAGGAATCTTCAAAAACTCGAATAGGGCATGTTTAATTAGGTGCACGACACTATATCTTTTACTTCAATCCTCCAAGCTTCAATTACTCCTAGTTATATTTCTTTATAAACATGGACAGCTGAGAATTTTAAGGGTTTCCATGCCTTCCTCTAGGTTAATATGACCACTTATAATATAACTGCGTATCAGTGCAGAATCCAAGATTGATATTTCCACAATAAATATTCTAAATTATCAATTGTAATGCATTTTTTATGGAAATGACCCACTTTTACAGTCTTATCTAAAGAGCAGCTTTAACGTTAAATTTAACACCCAAACTATTTTATTTGGAATCAAACCGAAATACTCAGAAATAATAAATATAAAAACAAACTTACTCTAAAGTTATCGGATCCAAGTTTAGGATCGGCCAATCCCAAAGTCCTAGCAGCTCCATCAAGATTCTTGCTGCTACCATGATTATCATATCCACTGGTCCTGATTGGCTGAAAGTCATAGCTGGGTAAGATATCCTCCTTCACCATCATGCCACTCCCACTGTTATTGCTGCTTCCTCCATGGCGATACTGATCGTCCCGCGGATTCATCAGATCCAGTAATTCCCCTGCGCCGGTACCGCCGGTTGAAGAAGAAGATCCGGCCAGATCCATAATCTGCTTATCCATAAATTGCGATGGCTTCATTTGAGGACAAATTTGTGATTGTGTTTCTATTTGATTAGTTAGAAAATAAAGAGGCTTTTGTAAGGGAAAGAGGCTTTTGTAAGGGGTTTCTTTCTGTTGGTAACGCTGTTCTTATGAACGCGGAATTGGGATTTTTTTTAAAAAAAAAAAAAAAAAAAAAAAAAAAAAAAAAAAAACAAACTCATTTGTCCGCCGTACCAGTCCATGTCAAATTTATTGGAATATAGTTTGTCCGATTGAATTCAAAATCAAAATTATTTGTTTGTTATTTACTTAGAACGTGAATTATAACCCAAAAATTTGTACATTGTTTCATCCATACGAATTATTTGATGAATTTCCTATTGCTCATACATTATTCATCCCTTTTTTTTGGTTTGTACGAAAAGTGTTCGAGTCAAAGTCTCATTCGATATGTGTACGCTTGAAACTCTTACAAGACTGGACAAGAACAATTTTATGTCTAGTCTAATCCACCCAACTAATACCAGCACTTAATTGATCCATTTTTATGATAATTGAATGGCATAAATCTTAGTTCAACACTTTAAGTGTGTTGCATCAAGATCATATCTTGTTTTGTTTTCGATCCCCTATCTGCCAAAGCTAGAGGGAAAATTTCCATGTGGAACTCGGCTCTGCTTTCCCCGACTGGTAGGCTGGTCCTCGTCAGGAATGTTCTTGATTCTCTAGGGTCGCATGTATTTACGACCATGACACCTACGACTTCATTCTTTCGGTCCTACAGATCTCTTGCCTCGTCCTTCCTCCGGGAGAGCGGAAACATCCGGAAATATCATTGGGTTTCTTTGGACATCGTCTGTCTTTCTAGATGCGAGGGCGGGTTGGGACTTTGAAATACCGAGGATGTTTGCAAGGCTTACACTTGCAAGCTCGGGCCCGATTCAAAGCGAGTGATTCTTTTTCGGCCTCTTTCCTTCTAGTTAAGTACACGAGGCTCTTTCCCTTGGATTACACTGGGTCCTCGTCTTACGCTAGTGAGACATGAAAATGGATGCAATCCGTTAAGCATGTTTCTTACATCCATGGTTGTGGTTTTAGATGGAATGGTTCGTCTTTTTCTCTCAGGGCTGCGTGGAATTTTGTTAGGACTCCATCACAGAGAAATCCAGATTTCCTTTTTACTTGGAACAAGCGAATCCTCCCTAAGTTGTCTATTTTGATGTGGAAAATTCTTCATAATGCTCCCCCGCTGGACGACAACCTCATGAGGATGGGCATTCCTCTTGTTTCTCGTTGTCATTGCTGCCATGATGTCTCTTCTGAGTGTCTCTCCTAATTGCTTTGGGAAAGTGAAGCAACCATCGCTTCGTAGTCGTTTTTGGGGCGTTGATTGGTGCCTCAGTTCCATCCTCTTCCCTTTTGTGCTTGCTTATATCGTAGTGGGCCAGGGGTATCGGGAAGAGTTTACGCTAGATACTCTTCGGGCTTATCCTTTGTCTTATTTACTGGCACATTTGGTGTGCTAGGAATAAGTCGATCTTCGACGATATTCCTATGTTGTCGGGTTCCATCGTTCGGAAGGTGTCAGCTAATATTCTTTTCGTGTTCCGAGGGAGACCATTCGTGGGCTCCCTTAATCCTTCGTCGACTCTTCTCGCTTGTAGTTTAGGAAACTCCTTGAGCTCTAGGTCACGTGCTTGGGTTAGTTGAGCGTGTTTTTCCCCTTAAGGTGCTTCCTTTGATGGACTTCAACAGGTTTTTTTGGTGGATGGTACGCTTGCTTGGATGGCTTGGGTTGTTGGATTGGATTCTTCGGCTGGAGCTGCTAAGTTTATGTGTTGGGTGGATTTGGATTTGGCATTCGGTTTCTGTTGGGTTGGTTTGGCTTCGCGACCCTTGCGACTAGGGAGCTGTATTTGGTTTTTGGAGGGAGTGGGTCTGTTTCTTCCATGTTTGTGATTTTTTTCGTTTTTGTTCCTGGTTATCTATGTTGTTTGAGTGGTTGTGGAGTCTTTGTGTATTTCATCTTGTATATGGTTTTTGTCAGTGTGCTTAGTTTTGTTACATGACCAAGACTGCGTTATGCATGTTTGGTCTGTTTTTTGTGAGCCACGGGAGAAAGACGGTTTTTCTCCTTTTTGTTCGGTATATAGATTCTTTGATTAAAAAATATTTTTTTTCGTTGATTTAGAGAATAAAATTGAAGTTCATTTGTTGATTGTGTAGCTTATTGATTGAAATTAAGAGATGAATTAATCTTGATTTTGGTTCTTGGTATATCATGGTTGAGCCAAAAACATATTTTATTATATTTAATTTCATTGGCATATTTTTATATAAATCCCATTTGAAATAAAATAAAGTCTGGTTCGACGAATATCTTATACATGTTTTATTTCTCAAATTAATTTGTATTGTTAATCCATATTCCGTATTTTAATTTCAATAAGTTATTATTTTGAAATTAAATGATTTATAATTCCTTTATTTACATATTTTTTATAAATAAATTTGTATCGTTTTATAAAATGATTTTAAATGGAAAAATAATAGTTACTTATTTTATTTTTTTCTATACCATACAATATTTATCTATCATTGGGCTATGAATTCAAACTGCTTATTAAACTTTGCACAATCATGGACTATGGGGACATTAACCACGACCATCTTCCAAAATCTATAGCAAGAAGTTGCTTTTCTATTATCGAACCCATATCTTAAGCACGCGATATGAACCAATTACATAGAATTTTTTTTATTCTTTATCATTTGCACTGTTTATCATATTATAACCTATACATGCAGGCACATAATTTAAAACATTTGACTTAGTAGTTCTACAAGAAAAAGGAAACAAGATAATATCTTTTAAACTCATTATGGATTAAACAAAAGTATTGCTCAAACTTCTCGTAGTAACGAGTCAAGCCGACCATCGTTATCCAATGTAAACAGTTGTGACGACCCGACTTTTTGGCCAATTCAAATTGATCGTTAAACCGACTTAAACCGATCAACATGACGTATCGCTTGGGATTACGACTAATAAGAACTGAACAAAACAACTTTTTCATTAACATCACATCAATGTTACATCAGAGTACAAGATTATCAGAGTACGTAAATTAAAATAGTACACAACGAAAATATAATTGCATTTCAGCGGAAGACTATCAAATGTTTTGGACACAACTCTAGCTTAAGTCTAGAATCCTGCTCTATAAAATATCTGCAAAACCAAAACTACTAGCTGCCCATGTGAAAAATATAGGCACCCAGAGTTTAGGTGGAAAACAATAAACTTCGAGTCAGTTATAAGACTGGTATGAGAACCAAAACAGTTATTATACTTTATTTTAAAGTTAGGTAAATCATGGGACCACGCCGATTAACACGGAACAGTTTTTCTCCACATGAATACCAATCATACAAACTTTTGAAAAAGTGAAGCTATTATAAGACTTAAATTCCATCACACAATGCAACGCAAACAGGAGGATAGAGTTTTTACCTTATAATAGCCAAAAATGCTTGATATGCAAAATTCTCTTTTATTATCACTAGTGCATAGTGTGGAAATCATTTTCACAAATAAATATATCAATCTTAGTAGACGTAGGTACTACGTCTACATACATATATTTCAAATAAAATCGTGAAGGTTCGTATTGGAAGTTGGGTTCCATCAATGACCAAATCAAAGGATCTTTCTTTAGTAACACCACTAACGGGGTTTTCCAGGACTCAACGCATGGTCCTTAATCATTCGGAACACTTAGTTCCAGGATCAACAAATGCTCATTCAAATCACCTTTATAATTGTGTCTAGGAATCACATGTAGATCATCCTTTCTTTCTGTGGACCGCAGATACACAATGGTTATGCCTAGATCACCTAAGAAGAATCAGTACATTTAAGCCTTCCTCAGCTTTGAGGATTTTGCCCTCGACCTAGATCGCAACAGACATAATGGTTACGCATGCTTTCCCCAGGAAACATCTGTGCCATAGGCCTTCACAGCCCTGTGAATTACGCTAGCAGTCGAGCTCAACCGATTCAGGAATGTTGTTTATTATCTAGCTTCGGCCATCCACGAGTTATGAGGCTTGTCGAAGTCATGTTTCAACACAAAGCTATGCTATATCAGCCATGCTTTGATCCTCATCCAAAAAACTCTGCTTTTCAACATAAGCTTTGATCTATTAGCATTTAATATGCCACATTGTCAATTCACAACATATAATTGGTGTCTGTTAATATATAACCCTCTGAGTACATAGGTCTTAGAGGAGGGTGTTAAGCTAAGAGGATAAATTCTCTGCCACCAACTAATATATCATCAGTAGAAACCAATTGGCTATATTATAAAATACAACGTCAGACATACATCTATTTACAAGTCTGTTCTAGGTCTGAATGAAACTGAAGGCACTTTATTCCTCGTCCAATAAAGGAGAGAAGCCCTTGCATATCTGGTCAATCTCTAAGTATGTTTGTAATACCGCCACTTATAGCCTCGTCTTGGGTTGTACAACCCAATTGAGACGTCAACAATAATGCAACCGATATGACGATCTCCGGTCTTCAACCACCTCTTCAGTATCTTTGATACTCGTCGTATAATTATTCGAAACCCGGTCTTTCTGAAATAACTACCGCATCTTTAAAATCAAGTGATATATAAACATATCATGAGTCTAATTCCATTTCGGAATATTCATTTCACTCAAATCATTCATTGGGAATTACTCCCATAAATCTTATCAAAGATTTACATTCTTTAAACTTCTTGTTTAAATCTTCCCTTGGAAATCGTTTCAAAAGATTATAAATTTCTTTTCACAAACTTAACTTAAATCAAGGTTTATAAGCCTTATCGAGCCTTACAAAAAGGTAATCTCTCATATCGTTATCCCACTCCCATCCTATTTATCCCGTAGAGCAAAACTAGTGGTACTCCATATCTAACACCCCTCATGTTTTAGTAAGTCTAATCACCTTCTTTCATTTCAAGTCTAATTAAATATTCATTAAATCTCTACTCAATTTTAAGTTCCATTTCATCGTTATTCAATGATTATGTAACCTTCGAAATAAATCATGTCTTTAGTCGGGTTACAGAATAGATGTTATTTAAGACATCACTCACAACAAAACCCAAAAACCAATTTGATATCAAATATAAGGCTCCTAATAGAAATTATATCGACTTATGTTCAACATCAAGTTCTGAAATCAACAGATACCTTATAGGGAATAACGATATCTATATCTTCCAAATTCCTCAAATAGTATCCATATAACCACGGAATCCAAATCGAAATATCCGAAGATTATTTCCATTCAAATCCAATGGAGTTAGTTTTTGGAGACTTTTTGTTTACTTTTAAACAAAATTTCAAAATATTGATTTACTATGTTAAGTAAATTAGGTCAAAAGTCCAAAATTTCAAATCCTAGTTCAAAATTTCACAATTCTTGCTCAAATCACTTTAAAATCATTAATTATAATTTATCATGAATTTTCTCTATTTTTAATAATTAAAAATAGGCCATTTCTTAAAGATTTCATTTTCTGGTCACTAACGATGTAACAACCCGGATTTTTACAACATGCTAAGACAAGAATCAAGCCAGAATTTAATTATAAAATCTGAATCAGGAGAAACGGGTTATGCCATTGCGTTCGTCTCGGAAAAATACGCGAAATAGAGTCCGATTTTTCGAAAATCGGAGTCCGTATGACCCAATTATGGCCCGTCAAAGTTTTCAGAAAAATTCAAGTTCAAGAACAGTTCGAAATTCAAATCTGGAGCCAAACGAACTGGGCGGGAAAATTCCCACCCAAGCCCCAGATCGACTGGGGTGTCGACTGGGGTGTCGACTGGGGAGTCGACACGCCCAGGGGGCAGGTCGACTGCCCAGTCGACACGGGTGTCGACCTGGGTGGTCCGACCACTTGGGCCTGGGTGCACCTGCTGTTGTCTTGGCTCGGTTTTATGGGCTTGTGACGGATTTTGAGGGCTCAGATCTATCCTAGGGTTTATCCTATGGCCTAAACTACTCCTAATCTCTATAAAAACACCCTAGGACCTAACCTAAATCACTAAAAATCATTCTAGCAACTAAGTGCTGCCAAAATCTATCTTGATCATGGCCTCCATCTCCAACTTCAAGAGCCTATGCATTCAAACTAGATCCAAGACGAAGGTGCAAGCTTTCTACACCAAATCAAGGGTTTTGATCATCGTCTCAACATGGATTCTTCGACAAGACGATTCATGCTCTTAAATCTCTAAACCTCGCTATGTAAGTTCTAGCTACTTCTAGATCTAAATGGTAGTTTTAATGATGGCGTGGAATAAAACGGGATTAAGCCAAGTATGCTAGCCTATATGAACCTTGTCATGCCTCTTTTGCTTGAACCTATGACTTTTGGCTATGCTTAGTGACTAAATCATGCCACTTATGTTATGTTTAACTTAGTCCATCATGAAAGATTGAACCTTTACTTGCGGAATGTTGGCATGAATACTTGAAACCACTTTGACTTGTGAAACATGCACATGAATATGACTTGGGGCTTATGCATGTAAATGAACCCAAACCCCCTTATGATATCATGCATGTTTGTGGCTAATCCTGTTGTGACATTATGCATGTTTGAGGCCAAAAACCCCTTATGATGCTATGCATATTTTGAGGCCAAACCCCTTATGATACCATGCATGTTTGTGGCCAATCCCTTTTTGACATCGTGCATGTTTTGAGGCCAATATGTAGCATAGTATCCTTACTATGTTGACTCGCTTTTACTTGGGTTGGAAACACGATTTGGGGTAGGTTAGACGCGCGTGATTATGACATGATAATTTGACATGGGATTTCATGAAAATATGGCACTCATGATACACCTAAATGTGGACATGACATGTGGGGGTAAACATGGGACTTGAAACTAGACACGTATGGGTTGTAAGTGTAATATGACACTAGACCAAACATGAAAGTGGCCAACTCGAGGTTGGGTTGAGTTTGTAGCATAAATCTACCCGGACCCGCCCGACTTAACTAGTGGCTACAAACAATAGGACCCAATGTGAGTAGTTGGTCATATAGCACTTAAAACCCGAGGTTAGACTAGGTTGTGGTGTAAAGCTACCCGTACCCGCCCGGCTTAACTAGTAACCACAACAAAGTCTAATGTGAGAGGTTGGGGTACATTAATCTAATTAATGCCACATGAAAAGGTTAAGTAATTTTAACTAATGACACTTAACCAATATGACACGAATGGGTAGGTTAAGTGGAACCGGACTTGATTTATTAATGACACTTAACCATATAAGACAATTAGGGGATGGGGTTAAGTAATTTACACTTAACTAATCCTACTTGGTAATTAGATGGGGTTAAGTAACTTAGACTTAACTAATCTAAACACGGTAATTAGATGGGGTTAAGTAACCTACACTTAACTAATCTAAACACGGTAATTCGATGGGGTTAAGTTAAACACTTAACCAATCTAAACTTGGTAATTCAATGAGGTTAAGTAACCAATACTTAACCAACTTAACATGATAATTTAATGGGGTTAAGTAACTTATACTTAACCAATTATACATGGTGATTTGATGAGGTTAAGTAACCTATACTGAACCAATCTAATATGCGGATCTGATAGGGTTAAGTCACAAGACCTTTTAAATATACTTAACCATTGTAATACGATTAGTGGATGGGGTTAAGCTAACCTTTACTTAACCAATCCGACTCGATAATCTAATGGGATTAAGATAATCTATGCTTAATCAATCTAACACGATAATCTGATAGGGTTAAGACAAACAAATACTTAACCAATTTGACTTGATAGGGTTAAGTCATGAGCTTCTTGGTATACTCAACCAACTTGTAGGGCTAAGCCTTCAACTTAAATACTTAGCCAATCTTGACATCATTCGTAGGCGGGTTAAGTCATGAACTTGAATGACAACACTTAACCCATTAGACAAAACCCTAGCTCAGGGGACTAGGTTGAAAATCGTAGTTAACAAGGGTTGCGGGAAGAGAAGCTAAGTGGTAAACCTTAGTTAAGGATAACTAAGTAATAATTCTTAGTCAAGGAAATTGGACCAGATCACAGATAGATGAGTAACCCGATACGGTAGGTCATCGCTTGAACACACGTGGAGGAGCGAATTATCTGACTTAGATAAAGGCTCAAATGAACTGGGTGACGAAGCGGTAGCTTCGGGGGACGTGAGGATACTATTGGTATCCCGCTGTGAGGTTGCAGATGATCCGCCTGGGCTTACAAGAGGTTAAGGTCTGCGGTAGAAGAACCAAGAGTATGCCTTGGTTGCTATGCGAGCGACCTAAAGACTGGGATGGATTAGCGTGGAGTCGACGATTTTTGTTTTTGCCCTGGATAGCGCGTCGTCGACTACCTACCATCTTTAGTCAATCGTGTAAGTATGGAAAGGCAGAGAACTCCCAACAGACCATATACTTGCTATCGAGTTATGGGTGAGGTTGGCCAATAGGTAAGTGGGGCATAGTGGGGCCGGGATGTAGTTCTCATACATGATTTTTCTTGGATTGCCTTTCAGTAGTTGAGGGAGGGGTCACGTGGACCATAGCCACGGATACAAAAACAGACCTTGATATCTGCATCAGCAGACGACTTAAAGCTCCCGACCGAGTTCCGTATTTCTTGATTTTCCCTGGCACGGAACTCGGATGGCACATTGAGACACTTGTGCGTCTAGACATGGAAAACGATTCACGATACATACGTCGGATAAAGGGCGTGGTTGACGGGTGGCATAATCCCTAGTGGCCCTAGGTGGCTTGAACCCAAACCGAGACACGGAAACGTTCATTAGGTAGCATAATCCCTAGTGGTTCTAGGTGGCATAAATCCTAAGTGAACACGCGATAGTTCATGGTAAGAAAACATAACCAGATCAAGGGTAGTAGTCCAAAACAACTTCAAGGATAAAATGGTACTACGTTGAGGTGGTATAGATTTACATGGGAAAGCCCGTACGGCCTACGGCAAAGCACTGAACTTATACATGGAAAGAAACATTCGAGTTGGGAAAAACCTACATATGCTATATATTAGGTTGACATGGACCATTACATGACATTGGGCAAGGGACATCCATAGTTAACGTATGACGCGGGTTGGGATACTAGTACGAGAGGTGCAGAGCAAATATACATGATAAATACCGTGGGATGTTATACATGATAGATACCTTGGGATAGTATACTTGATAGAAACCTGACAATGTGATACCTTGATTTATCTTGACATCTTAGTTTATCATGATACCTTAGTTTATCTTGCTACAGTAGTTCATCCAGTTATCTTGGTTTAGCTTATCTATCTTGTCGTCATCCTTATGTTTACTTTCAGTTTATGCATGTCATGTTACCTTTACCTGTTTTTATACTGGAAGTAGATAGGACTTACCAGTCTTTATGACTGACCCCATTTTCTTTCGCCTCTTTGTCTTCCGTTTCCCTCATCCCCAGGTTTTCAGGGAGGAAATGATGTTGTTTAGTTCGGACCTCTTATGCTTAAAGGTCATCATGTATAGCTTGGTCTTCTCTTGGCTATGGCTGCTTCACCACTTTATTTTTGGGAATAATTTATGAAAAGGTTTTATTCTTCTTTACTATTGCAAGACAAGTTTTGATGTATTCTGATGTAGAAGGCTTTAGACCTTATTTTATAAGGTAATGAAATTGGTTTTACTTCCGCTGTTTTATATATGTTCTGTCTTGTAGTATTTCTGTGCATGTTTACCTGGATAATACTCCACCAAAGCTAGTGCATTCCCTTTGTGAGTGACCCTTGCGGAGGTGGGGTGTTACATTTGGTATTAGAGCAGAAGGTTACCAGACTGGGCAAAAGTTCTTAAAACCTTCTGAAAACTATTTGAGAAACCGTTTACAAAGAAGCATTTTTCAAGAAAAGTTTTTAAAGGCCATTCCCCAAAAGCCATTAGCACTATCCTTTGTTTCCTTGATTGAATCTCTTTTCCTTTCTTTCCTCCATCTGTAGTCACAGTAGTTTTAACTGCGACTAATGCTTGTCTAGCTATGAAGTGTTTTCCGTGAGATGGAGGTGGTTCTCGAGAGGCATGTTATCGTGTTACAAGGAAGGGTAATAAGAGCAAGGATAAAGGACACAAACGTAAGGATAAGAAACTTGTTGGTATGGATTAATCCACGAAGGAAGACAAGGACAAGATCAGCGAGAGCGCAATTGTATGCTCTCACTCCTAGCGTACCTAAGAGGGATGGTATCGTTTCTGTTAAAGGTTTAACCTTTCTTTTCTATCATCCCGTCCAGACTTTGTTTTGATCATCGCGTCATTTAAGTCTGCCTCGATGGTTAAGTCTCTACACCTTAGTACTAGCGTAGTAGAAGATCCCACTTTTGTCCCAAAATCTGGTTGGAGGATTGGTCCATTTATTCATGACTTGTTTGGAATTGAGAGTGTAAATGCCAAGTGTTGAGATTAGAAGCAATGCTTCTATTGTTGAGCTATGGATGGATTCTAGGGATGAAGTGGTTATCCAGTAAGGGATGCCATTCTCGGTTTTGAAAGGAGGGTAGTTAAACTCTTAACTTGCCTTGGTAATACCCTCGAAGTCTCGTATAACCTTTTTGGGTTTTGTCATGGTTAGTTACCTAGAATCACTTGTTGCATTTATCGGAAATCTCTGATCCGATCAAGTAAAGTTCGCCAATAAGGCGGATGGTTCATTCCGCGTAAGCATGGGTTATAGGAATCACCCTAGTAAGTGCACGTGGTAACATGGATTGGCATCGGTAAACGAGATCCAGAATTCACTGGTGAATTTTGGAGAGCTTGCATGAGTACGCAGATATGTTTGAGCCGAGCATACTAGGGAAAGAATAAGTGGAAGTGAAACAAGAGGCGACAGTGAAATGAGTTCCAACTCATACCTTGGAAATAGGAACCAAGGAGCTATGAAAATCATGAAGTCAAAGGTGGTCAAGGCACACTGGAATTAAGCTCAAGGAAATGCGGCTTAAACACGCGCATCATATCTCTTTTTAAAGAGTATATCGTTGATCCCTGGTTCTCATGTAGAGCTTGCTTGCATGCTATCGCTTGGTGGATATCCTCTCGGTCCTGTTTCTATTGCAAACCCCGTAAGGAGTTTGTCTTGTTTATCTTCTCGATCCTATCTTGGGAACCTTAGGTAGAACTCTATGGATGTAAACAGGTACTTGAAACAAGTTATGACTGATATGGTTGAAAATGGTTGCAAGTGGTTGCTCGTGGATGCGCGAATACACGTTAGATAATAGATCGACGCACTCACATTTTGCATTGCATATGCACGAGTATTTATACTTGTTTGAAAGTTAATGTGTGGTCATGTGGATGTTGCATGTGGACGAATGGTTGTGCACACATGTAGTGTTTATATGACTAGGACTATTTGCATACATGTTGGACTCATGGCACTAAACATATTTTGCATTAGAAAGATCCTTCAGGCCTGATCATTAGCAGTAGCTAAGGAACATATACACACACTTTCTGCATGTGTTCATAAAGCATAGGAGTCTTTTAAGGACCATGGTTGCCTGTGGATGATGTTTTGATTAGATGGATGATGGATGGTAGGATACGTTCTTCCTAACTTGGAGATTTCGGGGATGAAATCCTTTAAGTTGGGGAGTTTTACAACATGCTAAGACAAGAATAAAGGCATAATTTAATTATAAAATCTGAATCAGGAGAAACGGGTTGCGCCATTGCGTTCGTCTCGGAAAAATACGCGAAACAGAGTCCGAGTTTTCGAAAATCGGAGTCCGTATGACCTAGTTATGGCCCGTCAAAGTTTTTAGAAAAATTCAAGTTCAAAAACAGTTCGAAATTCAAATTTGGAGCCAAATGAACTGGGCGGAAAAATTCCCGCCCAAGCCCCAGGTCGACTGGGGTGTCAACTGGGGAGTCGACACGCCCAAGGGGCAGGTCGACTGCCCAGTCGACACGGGTGTCAACCTGGGTGGTCCGACCACTTGGGCCTGGGTGCACCTGCTGCTGTCTTGGCTTGGTTTTATGGGCCTGTGACGGATTTTGAGGGCTCAGATCTATCCTAGGGTTTATCCTATGGCCTAAACTACTCCTAATCTCTATAAAAACACCCTAGGACCTAACCTAAATCACTAAAAATCATTCTAGCAACTAAGTGCTACCAAAATCTATCTTGATCATGGCCTCCATCTCCAACTTCAAGAGCCTATGCATTCAAACTAGATCCAAGACGAAGGTGCAAGCTTTCTACACCAAATCAAGGGTTTTGATCATCGTCTCAACATGGATTCTTCGACAAGACGATTCATGCTCCTAAATCTCTAAGCCTCGCTATGTAAGTTCTAGCTACTTCTAGATCTAAATGGTAGTTTTAATGATGGCGTGGAATAAAACGGGATTAAACCAAGTATGCTAGCCTATATGAACCTTGTCATGCCTCTTTTGCTTGAACCTATAACTTTTGGCTATGCTTAGTGACTAAATCATGCCACTTATGTTATGTTTAACTTAGATCATCATGAAAGATTGAACCTTTACTTGCGGAATGTTGCCATGAATACTTGAAACCACTTTGACTTGTGAAACATGCACATGAATATGACTTGGGGCTTATGCATGTAAATGAACCCAAACCCCCTTCTGATATCATGCATGTCTGTGGCTAATCCCATTGTGACATTATGCATGTTTGAGGCCAAAAACCCCTTATGATGCTATGCATATTTTGAGGCCAAACCCCTTATGATACCATGCATGTTTGTGGCCAATCCCTTTTTGACATCGTGCATGTTTTGAGGCCAATATGTAGCATAGTATCCTTACTATGTTGACTCGCTTTTACTTGGGTTGGAAACACGATTTGGGGTAGGTTAGACGCGCGTGATTATGACATGATAATTTGACATGGGATTTCATGAAAATATGGCACTCATGATACACCTAAATGTGGACATGACATGTGGGGCAAACATGGGACTTGAAACTAGACACGTATGGGTTGTAAGTGTCACTACACCAAAACAGGTGATTCCCAACGAGTATAACCGTCGCAAACAATTTCAGCAACGCTTATTAGTGTTGCTATGGAGGGGTGGCAAATTAGTACCAACGCTTATAAGCGTTGGTAGGTTTTCTGTACCAACGCTTATAAGCGTTGGTAAATTTTCAGTCGCAACGCTTATAAGCGTTGGTAGATTTTCTTTAGCAACGCTTATAAGCTTTGGTAGATTTTCTTTAGCAACGCTTGTAAGCGTTGTAAGATTTTTGTTTGCAACGCTTATACATGTTGCAATACATTTGTTTGTAACGCCTATACATGTTACAAAATTTTAATTCACAACAAATATAAATTTTTATAATAACAGAAATATGTGTTAACAACTCGCATATTCTAACATTAATATTCAATTAATAACCAACATGATGATAATATAGACGATATTTAATATGAATCAAAAACTAATATTAAACTCAATGCATACTAATAGATAACATTCATAACATAACGACATAGAATATCAGTTAACAATAAACAAACACAATACATAATTAAGATGTCAAATTCAATAATACATAATTAGTTTGCTAAATTCAATACATAAATAAGATTCTACAAATAACGAATACGAAACTCTGGCCATATAACGAAGCCTCCATTTGAAAATTCACATAACTTGTACATTCCATTTTGAGGACCATCATAAATTGGTGCATCCGGTTCAATAACTTCAACAACCCAAATTACTTTCTCAATATTCGGTACCACTTTCCTAAAATGGCAAACTGTTTGTGTTCCAAGATAACCTTTTGCTACCTCCTTCTCTAAATCATTTGACAATAGCATTACGTATTTCTTTTCCATTGTAGATGAATGAAGATCATTAAGTGACACATTTGGAGTAACGGTTACATTATTACTTATAGGAGAATCCCTTAAATTAGAAGCACCTTCTGTACGAGGAGTGGAAGGACTTGCAACAAGTTTTTCTTGCATATTAGGTATAAATTTCATAAAAGTTGAAGTAATTGAATTGATGGCGTTATTAACTTGAGTAGCTACTTGCCTTTCTATCTCCAATTTCCAAACGGACAAATCCACGGCTTGTTTTTTATCAGCTACAGCTTTTACAGCTCGAGCCACCTTTACTTGTTTTATAGAAGAAGTAGAACTAATTGCTCGACAATAATTTTTCTTTGTGTCGGAACCAAAAACTTCTGCAATTGGATCATTATCAAGATCATCTACTGCGCCACTAGAACTACCATCCAATTTTCTCTTTTCTTCCGCTGCCTCTAGAAGTGCCTGCATTCACTGAATATCACATTAAATTGAAAATTTCAGTTTCTTGTTAAAAACAGAAAAACATCTCGCACGAAATACCGAATTCACAAAAGTCAAAACAGAAAAACATCTTGCAAATTAGGTAAGGCTCGGCTCAGCATTTGCTGAGTTTTGGCTCAGCAAATGCCGAGTTTTGGCTCAGCAAATGCTGAGCCAAAACTCAGCAAATGCTGAGCCTTACGGCTCAGCTTTGCTGAGCCACAGCTGAGCAGCATTTGCTGAGCCTGTGGCTCAGCAGCATTTGCTGAGCCTCAGGCTCAGCATTTGCTGAGCCTGTGCTGAGCCTCAGGCTCAGCATTTGCTGAGCCAAAACTCAACAAATGTTGAGCCTGTGGCTCAGCAAAGCTGAGCGGTAAGGCTCAGCAGTTGCTGAGCAAAAGCTCAGCAAATGCTGAGCCACGGCTCAGCCTGTGGGTCAGCATTTGCTGAGCCGTGGGCTCAGCATTTGCTGAGCCAAAACTCAGCAAATGCTGAGCCTGTGGCTCAGCAAAGCTGAGCGGTAAGGCTCAGCAGTTGCTGAGCCAAAGCTCAGCAAATGCTGAGCCACGGCTCAGCCTGTGGGTCAGCTTTACTGAGCCGTGGGCTCAGCTTTTGCTGAGCCAAAACTCAGCAAATGCTGAGCCTGTGGCTCAGCAAAGCTGAGCGGTAAGGCTCAGCAGTTGCTGAGCCAAAGCTCAGCAAATGCTGAGCCTCAGGCTCAGCATTTGCTGGGCAAAAGCTCAGCAAATGCTGAGCCACTGTAACACCCACCTCCGCCACTGCCACTCTTGCAAGGACATTAGCTTTGGAGGGGCGTTAAACAAGGTAAACATGCATGCAGATATCACAAGACAGAACATATAAGTAAAACAGAGTAGTAAAGCAGCGGATAAAACTTAGCATTTCAAAACCATAGTCATGTTACAACAAAGTACTTGGTCATTATTTTCCAACAACAAAGTCTAGATAAAAGCATAAACTAAAAAACTGAAATACATAAAGTACTATCCCCAAAATGAAGTGATAAACCATAGCTAGCTCAATGTCCAAAACCGTACATGAGCAAATCCAGTAAGCAAGCTGTAAAGATCCAAGCTAAGCTCCAATGTTCCCACCCTGAGAACCTGAGGAGGGGGGGGGGGGAACGGAAGAAAAGAGGCGAAAGAAAACAGGTCAGTCAAAAAGACTGGTAAGCCCTACTACTATCTGTCTATGAACTAGTAAAGTTAACTGGCATGAGAAGCTGAGATGAACATAAGGATAACAACATACTGGCATGATGATCAACTAACAAGATATATAAAGGTGTCATCGCATAATTAAGGTTAAGTTTTGCACCACGGGTGTACTAGCATTCTAACATGTCAAGTAAAAACAAGAATTGATCCCTTGGCCCAAGCTTGGCCCATCATCATGAGGTGACCTAAATTAAGGTCCAACTACACGGTCTAGTCGATCGGCTCCCTATAAGCCTAACTCATCAGGTGTCGGTGTCATACGACGTAATCATGTAATGTAGTTGACTGTGCAGGGTCCAACCTAGGGTGTATCTGGCCCTACGGTGTAACCCTCTGACACCATACCATGATACACAGTCCAAACCTACCGGTGCCCGTGTTCAACTCCGGACTTGATGTGCACGACCATGGTCCGCCTGAACAACCGGGGCATCATTCAGCTATCTCTTTTTGGTCTCTTATAATCAGCCCAGTAATCGTGCCCCACCCTAGCCTAGTCCAAGGGTCTTATGATACAACTAGAAGGTTACTGCTGAAAAGGACCACGCAACTAGGGTTTCTTAACGGGTTAAATGGGGTTAACCCGATCTACACGTGGATTAAATTGGTTAAGAGTACCCAAGGCTCCTGACTTAACCTCGATTAATCCATCTAGCCCATATTGGTTAAGTATTAAGTGGACCATGACTTAACCCTAATCAGGAGGCATTCATTAACTTAATGTGCTTTAACCTCTCACATTAGACCTTGTTGTGGTTACTAGTTAAGCCGGGCGGGTCCGGGTAGCTTTACACCACAACCTGGTCTAACCTCGGGTTCAAGCACAACATGACCAACTTCTCACATTGGGTCCTATTGTTTGTAGCCACTCGTTAAGCCGGGCGGGTCCGGGTAGATTTATGCTACAAACTCAACCCAACCTCGAGTTGGCCACACTCATCTTTTCTAAGTGTCATGTCCATTATGTTTCAAAAACATAATTACATATCACGTCATGTTATAAAAATCATGTTCATGTCATTATGTTACCCAACCCCAACGTAATCCCATTGTTTACATAATCGCAATAACGCATAAAGGATAAAATAGGGAACTTGGCATAACCATGACAAAAAGGTGTTGAAGCCACGAGTTTAACATGGTGGCATATGAAATGTACATATGTTCATATATTTGCATATTGCATTATGAGGCTTCAAAAGCATGCATAAAACCAAACTTAGCATATGAGTGATACATGGTGATAAATAACATGTAGAGGTTGCTAGAAGTTCGCATTTGGCCTCACATGCAAGTTATCATAAGGGATGTGATAACTTACATGTTGCCAAAGTGCAACTTTTAACATAAAGCTTGAAGCTTTAAGGTCACAAACCCAAGTTTAACTTGCATAACATGATAACATGATCAACCCAAACTTGCATAACATGATAACATGATCAACCCAACTTGCATAACATGATAACATGATCAACCCAAACTTGCATAACATGATAACATGATCAACCCAAACTTGCATAACATGGCAACATGTGTCATACATAACTTGCATAATGATCAACCAAACTTGCATATGATGATCAACCAAACTTGCATATAATGATCAACCAAACTTGCATATGATGATCAACCAAACTTGCATATAATGATCAACCAAACTTGCATCATTCATTTAACTTTAGAGTTGAAAGAAAGAAAGTAGAAAAGGGCTTACTACGCTATGAAGACACAAATGAATATTTATTATAAAGATTGAGACGAAGCCCTTATGCAAGCACCAAAATATGAAAGCCCCAATTGAAAAGCCCTTGCGCCAAATCAATAAAAATCCTTGCTTTGAAATAGAAATGTTGCAACTTGACTTGAATGCAAACTAAGAACACTCATACAAGTTTGAAAGCACTTGTACGAACTCACAATCTCTCATAGAAATAGGCTTAGGAATTTTAGCATGAGAGTGGAGGCCATGAGAGGAACAAATTTGACATAGTTTAGTTGTAGGATTGAATAATGGTGATTTAGGCTAGGTTTAGGGGTCTTTTTATAGAGGATTAGGATAGTATTAGCCATAGGATTAACCCTAGATTCAATCCAAGCCATCAAAGCATGTCTTGGGGAAGAAGTCAAGTGTAGGAACCATCTAGGGCCTTTAGATTAAAGCTGAACCATGAGAACCATTCAAATGTAAAATCTGCATTTGAGCGAATCGGCCCACGGGTTGACAGCCAAACACCCTGGATTAACCCCTAGTCGACCCAGCGAGCTCGGGTCGACCTCAAAAATCGGCCGGTTCGGTTATTCCCCTCTCCCAATTCGCTGTTTTGAACATTTTTGCATATTTATTTATTTAATTTTCAATTATATATATATATATATATCAATATATATATATTTCTCTGTGCAACCCATTTCACTTAATTAAGTATACTTGTGATTTTTTCGTGAAACTTCGTGAGGCCATATCTTGGTCATACGGACTCCGATTTTCGAAAACTCGGACTCTATTTCGCGTATTTTTCCGAGACGAACGCAATGGCACAGCCCGTTTCCCTTGATTTAGATTTTACAGTTTAATTCTGCCTCCATTTGTGTTATAACATGTTATTCAAAAATACGGGTTGTTACATTCGCCCCTCCTTAAAGGATTTCGTCCTCGAAATCTCCAAGTTAGGAAGAACGTATCCTACCATCCATCATCCATCTACTCAAAACAACATCCACGTGCAGTCATTGTCCTTAAAGGATTCTAAATGCTGTATGATCATATGCAAAGGTGTGTGTATATGTACTTATCTAATGCGAAAATCAGGAGGTTACTGATTCAGTAAACCTCCTTAATGCAAAATATGTTAGTGAAATGAGTCCATATGTATGCAAATTCCTAACATAATTTATGATCTCTACATGAGTGCACATAACATCCATCCATATGCAACATCCATGTGATAGCATACAAGTTTCATCCATGATTAAGCATAAATACTCATGCATATGCGGTATGAAAGTTTGTGAGCCGATCATCCACGAGTATCCACGTGCAAACACTTGCAACCATTTGCAACCATCAAGCATAACATGTTTCAAATACATGTTTCATCCAAAAGGTTTCTACCTAAGGTCCTCATAACAAGATTAACGAGATAACAAGATAAACAAGATAATCATGGATAGCAAAAGAAAGATAGGAAAAGAGATCGAGAATGTACCCTAAAAAAGAAATGGATAAAGCCCACGCATCTTCTCCTCGGTTTCCCAAGTTGCGTCCTCATCGGCTTCACTCCACTGAACTTTCACCAATTTGACTTCTCGATTCCTTAGCTTCTTGATCTCTGTTCCCAAAATACGAATTGGAGCTTTTCTCAAGGTTGCTTCTTTCTCTACCTCAATGTCTTCAAGAATGCTTGGTTCAACCACCTCAGCGGACTCATGTAGGCACTTTCAGAGATGCGAGACATGAAAGACATTATGCACTCCGGCTAGCTTCTCGGGCAATTCCACCTTATAGGCCATCTTTCCAACTCTTTCTATAGTAGGGGAGGGTCCTACGATCCTTGGTGCCAGCTTCCCAACTGCTCCAAAACGAACCACATTACGCAAAGGAGAAACCTTCACGAAAACCATGTCCCCAACTTCGAATTCCAAATCTGCCCTTCGCTTGTCAGCATAGGATTTCTGTCTATCTTGGGCCGCTTTCATCCTCCTTCTCACTAATTCAACTTTCTCGGATGTGTCTCGTATCATATCGGGCCCAAGTATAAGTCTATCTGTTGTCTCCCACCAACAAGATGGTGACCTACACGGCCTCCCATACAAAGCTTCAAATGGTGCCATCCCTATGCTGGCTTGATAGCTATTATTATAAGCAACTCTACAAGGGGAAGGTGGTCTTCCCAAGTACCACCAAAGTCAAGAACACAAAGTCTCAAAAAGATCTTCTAGCACTCTATTCACCCCTCTCAATTTGGCCATCCGTCTGGGGTGATAGGCTGTACTCAGATTCAATCGCGTACCCATCGCTTCTTGCAAACTGTTCCAAACTGGCTAGTGAAACTCGGGTCACGATCGCTAACTATGCTAGAAGGAACTCCATGCAACTGCACTATCTCTCGAAGATAAATAGATGCTAGCCATGATACGGTCCTCTTGGTTTTCACTGGAATGAAATGGGCTCTCTCTTTGTAAGTCTATCAGTTATTACTCATATCCCATAAAGTCCAAATGGTTTGGTGACGAACATCTTCACCGCAACTATATATCACAAACAGGCGAGTCATACTCCTTATGGAGTTTGCAACAAAACTAAGGTTGAGGATAGGACCGAGAGGATATTCTTAAAAGATAGCATGCGAGCAAGCTCTACGGAACACTAGGGATCAAGGATATACTCTTAGAAAGGGATTTAATGCGCGTATCTAGTCTTCAATCTTCTAAGCCGCATTTTCTTGTGCTTAATCCCATCGTGCCCTGTCCGTCTTTTAACTTCACAATTCCGTAGTTCTTAATTCTTATTTCCAAAATATGAGTTAAAACTCATTTCACCGTTGCCTCTCATTCCCCTTCCACTTAACCTTTGCCTAACATACTTGGCTTCTACCCAACTGCATACTCATGGTTTCATGCAGGGTTTCCAAAATTCGTTAGTGAATCTTGGATCTCGTTTACATACTATACGGTATCCCACGCAGAAAACTATCTCTTGAAAACAAGTGCCAATCCACGTTGCCAACTGTACTTACTAGGGTGATTTTTCTAACCCATGCTTAAGTAAAATGGACTATCCGCCTTAGTAGCGAATACCAACGGAGCACCCCATTCTGAAATGCTTCGCCTAATGAAATTTTTCTCAAGCTACTCCTTGATTTGCTTACCAAGCTCTCTCCTTTCTCGCGGGGCCATGTGCCTAACGGGCAATGTAACTGGCTTGGCATTATCAACCAGATAAATGCGAAAATCTATCTCCCGCTTAGGGGGTAACCCCCTTACTTCTTCAAAGACATCAGGATAGTCTCGGACCACCCTTACAGATTGCAGATCATCGATGGACGAGTCAAGAGATTCAAGATAACATAACATGACGGGACCTCTAGGGTTACAAGAAATTTCTAGGGTATTACCGAGGCGAATCATGAGCCTCACCACCCTAAGTTCACAACCAATCCACACCCAAAATCAACCCATATCCCATAAACCCGAGAACCTAAGCATTACTCATGAATTCAATGCTCAAGATAGAGATTTTCAAACCCACACAAATCACAGGTAGATGGGCGGAAACCCCAATTGGATTTGAAACACTAACGGGACCTCAACTAGACTAGTACTTAGGTGCAAATTTTCAACAAGATCAGAAATAAAACTATGCGATGCGCCAGAATCAAATAAGGTATGAACAGGGAAATCAGAAATGTAAACAAGACTTTCTACAGAAATACTACCTCGATCCTGAGCTGGAGCAGCGTTGAGAGCATGCACTAGCCCTCCGAAGGTCCTGCACGCTGATTCTGCCCTTGCCCTTGTCGTTGCTTCTTGGGGCAATCCTTGCTAAGATGTCCAGGCTCTCCACAGTGAAAGCATTCGCCCAACTTCCTCTTCTTCTTTCTACAATCCTTGGCTATGTGCCCAACAATTCCACAGTAGTTGCATTTTCTTGGGTCCTTTGACTTGTTGTCCATGCTATTGTTGTTGTTCTTATCTCTTTTCTCAGTATCTTCCTTCTTGCCTTGGGACTCATTTGCCTTGACCTCCTTCTTGACACTCTTATCTTCCTCTTGAAGTAGGGTCATATCCACCAAACTCTCGAAGGTCTCCCCCAGGGGTATATGAGATATGGCCAAACCGCGCAATGGCTCATTTAATCCTAGAGCAAAGCGTAGGGCCTTCTTCCGAGCGGTGTTAACCCATTCTAGACCGAACTGAGCAAGTTGATTAAACTTATCCACGTATTCTCTAACGGTCATGTCCCCTTGCTTTAGTGATAGGAACCTCTCTAGCTGAGGGTTCTCTTCTGTCGATGATAGAAACTTAAGCCCAAATCTCGTCCTAAAGTCGGCCCAAGTCTCAATGGGTCTAATAGTGGTGGTGACTACCCACCAATAAGCAGCTTCCCCTTTCAATAGCCATACCGCCAACAGAACTTTCCTACGATCTTCCACATCAAAGATAGCAAAGAGGTCTTCAGTTTCCTTTAACCAGTTTCTTGCCTCCACGGGAGTCTCCGTTCCGACAAAATTCTTGCAACCCATCGCCTTAAAGTCTTTGCAAAGCTTTGCGAAATCCTCTTGCGGATGCTGAGGGGGAGGAGGAACCTCAGCTACGGGAGGAGGAGAGATGTTAGCGACGGAGGAAGGAGGAGAAATGTTCGCGGGGCCGGCTTCATCCGCCCTTGCCTCCATAAATCTTCGGAACCAGACGGGTACTTGTATGCCTTCCGGGATGGAAAAATTATCGGCCATACTAAAACGAAGAAAAAGATAGATTCAGAACGAAGAAACGAAGGATAGTGCTATGGCTTTTGGGGAATAGCCTTTTTAAAATAACTAGACTTTTCTTGGAAAAATACTTAATTGGTTTTGAAAATAGTTCTTCAAAAGGTAAGTTTTAAAAAAAACCTTTTGTCCAATCTCGGAAACCTTATGCTCTGATACCAAACGTAACACCCCACCTCCACTAATGCCACTCTTGCAAGGACATTAGCTTTGGAGGGGCGTTAAACAAGGTAAACATGCATGCAGATATCACAAGACATAACATATAAGTAAAACAGAGTAGTAAAGCAGCGGATAAAACTTAGCATTTCAAAACCATAGTCATGTTACAACAAAGTACTTGGTCATTATTTTCCAACAACAAAGTCTAGATAAAAGCATAAACTAAAAAACTGAAATACATAAAGTACTATCCCCAAAATGAAGTGATAAACCATAGCTAGCTCAATGTCCAAAACCGTACATGAGCAAATCCAGTAAGCAAGCTGTAAAGATCCAAGCTAAGCTCCAATGTTCCCACCCTAAGAACCTGAGGGGCGGGGGGGAACGGAAGAAAAGAGGCGAAAGAAAACAGGTCAGTCAAAAAGACTAGTAAGCCCTACTACTATCTGTCTATGAACTAGTAAAGTTAACTGGCATGAGAAGCTGAGATGAACATAAGGATAACAACATACTGGCATGATGATCAACTAACAAGATATATAAAGGTGTCATCGCATAATTAAGGTTAAGTTTTGCACCACGGGTGTACTAGCATTCTAACATGTCAAGTAAAAACAAGAATTGATCCCTTGGCCCAAGCTTGGCCCATCATCATGAGGTGACCTAAATTAAGGTCCAACTACACGGTCTAGTCGATCGGCTCCCTATAAGCCTAACTCGTCAGGTGTCGGTGTCATACGGCGTAATCATGTAATGTAGTTGACTGTGCAGGGTCCAACCTAGGGTGTATCTGGCCCTACGGTGTAACCCTCTGACACCATACCATGATACACAGTCCAAACCTACCGGTGCCCGTGTTCAACTCCGGACTTGATGTGCACGACCATGGTCCGCCTGAACAACCGGGGCATCATTCAGCCGTCTCTTTTTGGTCTCTTATAATCAGCCCAGTAATCGTGCCCCACCCTAGCCTAGTCCTAGGGTTTTATGATACAACTAGAAGGTTACTGCTGAAAAGGACCACGCAACTAGGGTTTCTTAACGGGTTAAATGTGGTTAACCCGATCTACACGTGGATTAAATTGGTTAAGAGTACCCAAGGCTCCTGACTTAACCTCGATTAATCCATCAAGCCCATATTGGTTAAGTATTAAGTGGACCATGACTTAACCCTAATCAGGAGGCATTCATTAACTTAATGTGCTTTAACCTCTCACTTTAGACCTTGTTGTGGTTACTAGTTAAGCCGGGCGGGTCCGGGTAGCTTTACACCACAACCTGGTCTAACCTCGGGTTCGAGCACAACATGACCAACTTCTCACATTGGGTCCTATTGTTTGTAGCCACTAGTTAAGCCGGGCGGGTCCGGGTAGATTTATGCTACAAACTCAACCCAGCCTCGAGTTGGCCACACTCATCTTTTCTAAGTGTCATGTCCATATGTTTCCAAAACATAATTACATATCACGTCATGTTATAAAAATCATGTTCATGTCATTATGTTACCCAACCCCAACGTAATCCCATCGTTTACATAATCGCAATAACGCATAAAGGATAAAATAGGGAACTTGGCATAACCATTACAAAAAGGTGTTGAAGCCACGAGTTTAATATGGTGGCATATGAAATGTACATATGTTCATATACTTGCATATTGCATTATGAGGCTTCAAAAGCATGCATAAAACCAAACTTAGCATATGAGTGATACATGGTGATAAATAACATGTAGAGGTTGCTAGAAGTTCGCATTTGGCCTCACATGCAAGTTATCATAAGGTATGTGATAACTTTCATGTTGCCAAAATGCAACTTTTAACATAAAGCTTGAAGCTTTAATGTCACAAACCCAAGTTTAACTTGCATAACATGATCAACCCAAACTTGCATAACATGATAACATGATCAACCCAACTTGCATAACATGATAACATGATCAACCCAAACTTGCATAACATGATAACATGATCAACCCAAACTTGCATAACATGGAAACATGTGTCATACATAACTTGCATAATGATCAACCAAACTTGCATATGATGATCAACCAAACTTGCATATAATGATCAACCAAACTTGCATATGATGATCAACCAAACTTGCATATAATGATCAACCAAACTTGCATCATTCATTTAACTTTAGAGTTGAAAGAAAGAAAGTAGAAAAGGGCTTACTACGCTATGAAGACACAAATGAATATTTATTATAAAGATTGAGACGAAGCCCTTATGCAAGCACCAAAATATGAAAGCCCCAATTGAAAAGCCCTTGTGCCAAAAAATCCTTGCTTTGAAATAGAAATGTTGCAACTTGACTTGAATGCAAACTAAGAACACTCATACAAGTTTGAAAGCACTTGTATGAACTCACAATCTCTCATAGAAATAGGCTTAGGAATTTTAGCATGAGAGTGGAGGCCATGAGAGGAACAAATTTGACATAGTTTAGTTGTAGGATTGAATAATGGTGATTTAGGCTAGGTTTAGGGGTCTTTTTATAGAGGATTAGGATAGTATTAGCCATAGGATTAACCCTCGATTCAATCCAAGCCATCAAAGCATGTCTTGGGGAAGAAGTCAAGTGTAGGAACCATCTAGGGCCTTTAGATTAAACCTGAACCATGAGAACCATTCAAATGCAAAATCTGCATTTGAGCGAATCGGCCCACGGGTTGACAGCCAAACACCCTGGATTAACCCCTAGTCGACCCAACGAGCTTGGGTCGACCTCAAAAATCGGCCGGTTCGGTTATTCCCCTCTCCCAATTCGTTGTTTTGAACATTTTTGCATATTTATTTATTTAATTTTCAATTATATATATATATATATATATCAATATACATATATTTCTCTGCGCAACCCATTTCACTTAATTAAGTATACTTTAATTTGTGAATTTTTCGTGAAACTTCTTGAGGCCATATCTTGGTCATACGGACTCCGATTTTCGAAAACTCAGACTCTATTTCACGTATTTTTCCGAGACGAACGTAATGGCACAGCTCGTTTCCCTTGATTCAGATTTTACAGTTTAATTCTGCCTCCATTTGTGTTATAACATGTTATTCAAAAATACGGGTTGTTACAGCCACGGCTCAGCCTGTGGGTCAGCTTTGCTGAGCCCTGGGCTCAGCATTTGCTGAGCCAAATCTCAGCAAATGCTGAGCCTTACAGCTCAGCTTTGATGAGAGGCAAGGCTCAGCTAGCTGAGCCTGTGGCTCAGCAAAGCTGAGCGGTAAGGCTCAGCAAAGCTGTATATGTTTTCGGTATTTGTAGAAACCCAACTTTATGTACTCAACATTGTTCAGGCAAAACATCATGAGTTCAGGCAAATAATGATCAATTAAAATAATTTACTGAGCTTAACAACATATATGCAAACCTACATATGTTTCTGCGGCACATAGTAGTACTTCTCCCGATTTTCTTTTATGTCCAACCTTCCAAATCGTCGTTCGTGAAATATTTGCTTCTGGATTGGATAAGACCTACAAGAAATATCAAAGTTGACAACACATAATTAATATAACATTCTACAAACAACCATTTACAAAAGATAATTTTATTACCATTTCATGGTGCACTCTATGGTAAGGTTTCCTTCCTAGAGTATGAGCAATTTGGTTTTTCGCTTTGTTTTTTGCATTTTTTTTACATTGCTCCATCTTTTCATTCGTATACTCAATATCAAGGAACTTTTCCCACCACACTCTATCTATATCATCTGGACATCTGTCAATGGCAACACGTTTAGGAATCATAGTGTCATCAACTTTAAGAAGACTTTTTCTTAATGTTGACTTTATTGATCTATAGTACGGTGGGAAATGTTTCTCTAATAACGGTCGATCTATGCTAGGGTCTACATCCATGTCAAATTCTTCCTATCACGAGAAAAGAAACAAAATAAACGAAATCATGAAACAATCAAATATATCATAATTTAAACTTGATGATGAAATTGATATGAGTGAAAATACCAAAAGCCATTCCCATAGTTTATCCTTGTAGAAGCTATCTACGGCACTCCATTCTTTGTAGCCAACGGGTATATGACAACGAATTAACTCACCACTACGTGTACTCCATTTAGCTGAATCTTCCCCTACTGCACCCTCAACCCCAACCGTTATAAAGTACTTTTTACCTTTGGGTGGTTGAGGTTCAATAGTCTGTGTTGTACTTAAATTTGCATTTGCGCTATTGTTTGTCATTTTAATGAAAAATCTACATTAAAAAACAAACAAAATGTAAAGTTAACATAACACGTAAAAGATACTTACAAGACATGTATTAACATAACAAACTGGCAATAGTTTCAAAAGACATCAATAAAAGAAAATCATACATTTCAAAACACAACATAATTGTACAATTGCATGATCAAAACAAGCAAAATACATGCAAAATATTTTCAATCAACATGTTGATTTCGATTGAATACATTTCAATAATGGTTCTAAATTTGGTTGTTCTTTCAAAATAGATTGATATGTTGTTGGTACTTCATAATCATCTATGTTATCCATTATGCGTTTAGGAGAGCGTCGAACAATTGACCAGTCGGAATTGATATGTGTATTTATGATGTAAAATACTTGACTTGCTTCAGACGCAAGAATAGCAGGCTCATCATATTCTCCATCGGTATTCTTGAGCTTCTTTAAGTTTACCATTAACTAATTTGTATCCGGGCAAACTTTACAACCATTTGTCTTATCTGCAACATTCACCCAATCACAATAGAATACCACATGTTGAAAATCATAGTAATCAACTTCCATGATCTCTCTAATAACACCATACCAAGTAGTTTCGTCATCCGTAGGATTTAAATCTTTTGAACTTGTAACAAATGTAGTGATCGCATCCATACAGACACCACTATCTTGCGTTGAAATGCTATCGTCATAATGTTGAGGAGAGAATGTATAGCCGTTCACTCTATACTTAAGAAAAGTTCTGACTTCCCACTTTGGACCATTGACATATAACCATAACATTGTGTTCATGCATTTTTTGTCCACTAACTGTTAAGAATTAACAAAATTAATAGAATAACATTAGTTAAAAAGAAATATATTGCTCTCAAGTAAATTTAGCACACCTTATTGTATAGCCAATCAACAAATTCAGATTGGACTACTACTTCTGCTTTTGTGATAGTTTTCCTTTTACCACGAAGACCGTCTTCTAAAGATAAGCGGTATGCACTACAAATTCAATATTGTGATAAATAAATAAATATATATATATATATATATATTCTTGACTAAATGTGATACATATTGAAAAAGGTGAAAATGTATGACCTGTAGTATTCATCTCGTTCCGGTATATAAATTCTAAATAGTAACCATCATCGAATCTGTGATCGTTGCACTCTAGATAATTTTAACGGTTTACCTTTAACGATGGAACGCTCATATATATCATCACTATTCTCATCTAAAAAGGATGCTTGTTTAGAGATATGATTTCCATCACGTGGATTTGGCATATATTCCATTGCGTATCGAACTGATTCTGAAACAAGGTATGCTTCAGAAATTGATCCTTCTATATACCTTTTGTTACTAGGTATGTTTTTGCAATCTTTCATAGCCCTAGCACACAAAAATTAATATGTATACTTACAGTTAGTTATTTCATAACCCTTAGGTAAAATAATTTGAATGCAAAAACAATATTTACCTTTCAAATGGATACATCCATATATAATTCGATGGTCCACAAAGCAGAGCTTGATCTGCTAAATGTACCATCAAATGGATGCTTATATCAAAAAAATCCGTTGAAACATAGTGTGCCAATACACATAATGCTTCAGCAATCATATCTTTAGCCGCTTTCACATGTTCTCGAACAAGAACTTTTGAACATATTATGTTGAAGTACAAGCTTACTTGCAAAAGCGCTTGTCTTAACTCACGACACTTTGGATATGCATGTTGAACCATGATAGGAAGCAAGTATTGGATGAGAATATGATAATCATATGTCTTTTTAATTTGCAAACCGGGTGTTTGAAGACATATAAGACCATTTAACTTAGTTGCAAGACATGATGGAAGTTTTGCATCTTTAAGAACTTGACAACATTGCAACTTGTGATCCTTATCAAATGCAAGTTTAGAAGATTGCTTTCCTTTGTTAAACATAAAATTGATGAGATGTTCAACAACATTTTTTTCAGTATGCATCACATCAATAGTATGACGAACTTTATGATTGCTCCAATAATCCAAGTCAAACAAAATTGACTTCTTATACCATGCCGGCCTTCCTTCCTCATCGACAAGACAATCTACATTACCATAAGCTTCAGAAATCAATCTCTTTTTGCTTGGTGGTATTTTGCCACGAATATATTTGGTACGCTCAAGCTTTTCTAAAAGAGGCGAGCCTCTTAGCCGAGTTGGAGGCTCTTTATATTCAACATCCCTATACCATCCGTGTTTTAATGCTCTATATGGATGTTCATTCTTCAAAAACCTTCTATATTTTGAATAGATGATCTTGTTGCCGATGTACTCTGATTCTGTCTCGGTAGCACAGACAGGACACGCTTTATAACCATGAGTCACACAGCCAGATAAGTTACCAAAAGCTGGTAAATCATGAATTCCCCATAGTAATATTGCTTTCATATTGAAAAATTCTTGCTTGTCTGTGTCAAAAACAGACGCTCCTTCGTCCCAAAGATGTTTTAATTCATCGACAAGTGGTTCCAAGTATACATCAATGTCCTGACTTGGTGCTCTTGGGCCAGGAATTAAAATACTCAACATTTGAAATTGTGATTTCATACACAACGAAGGGGGTAGGTTATATGGTACCATATAAACAGGCCAACAACTATAACTATTGGAGAGAACACCATTTGGATTAAACCCATTCGTAGAAATACCAAGCCAAACATTGCGTCCTTCAATAGCAAATTCTGGCCACCGACTTTTGACTGATCTCCATTCAGCAGAATCTATAGGATGTCTCATGGAATTCCAAGATGGTGTAGCTTTCTTGTGCCATTGCATTTTACGAGCTATCCATGGTATAGTGTACAATCTACTTAATCTTGGACTTATAGGAAAGTATCTTAAAACTTTTCTTGGTTCTTTCGTTAATTTAACCTCCCCTAACACTGTTTTGTACCGTGTTTTATGGCACACAAGACATTCTTTCGCATCAACATTTTCTTTCCAAAATAATATACAATCATTGACACAAGCATGCATATGCTTCACCTCCATTCCCAAATCCTATATTATTTTCTTCATCGTGGGATACTTGTCAGGTAAATTATTTTCTTTTGGAAGCCAACGTTTTAATCGCTTCAACAACTCAGTCACACTATTTCCCGACCAGTTAAATTCTTTTTTAAGGTTCTGAAGCTCAACAATTATGCATAACGTTGTAATCCCTTCTTCGCAAGAAGAATAAAGTTTTTCATTTGCTTTGTCTGCGTATTCTTTGTGCTTCTCTCCAAGGTAAGAATGATAATTGTCTGTATTTGTATGTTGAACTTCCTCTTCACCGCTAGCTTGTGGCATATTATGCACTCCAAAAGCATCGTCTACGAGATTTCTAAGAGCCCCCTCTACACAATGGTCGGTTTGAATTTGATCTTGGATATGAGGATCTGAAATAATATTTTTTGTATGATTCATCCCCGTGTTATTGTTGCTCATCTCTCCATGAAAAAACCACCTATTATATGTTTTAATCATACCATGAATGATTAAGTGTTTCTCAACGCTTTCTAGTGTGAGCTTCTTAGAGTTCTTGCACTTAATACAAGGACAGGTGCAAATTTCAACATCGCAAGATGAGTGATTCTTCACAAAACTAATGAAGTCTCGAACGCCTTGCTTATATTCTTCAGAATTTCTATATGGACTTTTAATCCACTCCCTTGAACTTGAGTTAGACATAAATCCACCCGTTGCTACAAAGAAAAAACTGCACTTGTTATATAAAAAAAAACTGCACTTATTATAATAAAAAAAAGCTGTACTTGTTATAAAAAAAACTGCACTTGTTATTAAAAAAAAAAGCTGCACTTGTTATAAAAAAAACTGCACTTGTTATAAAAAAAACTGCACTTGTTATTAAAAAAAAAACTGCACTTGTTATAAAAAAAAAACTGCACTTGTTATTAAAAAAAAAGCTGCACTTGTTATATAAAAAAAACTGCTCTTGTTATAAAAAAACTGCACTTGTTATATAAAAAAAAACTGCTCTTGTTATTATAGAAAAACCTGCACTTGTTATATAAAAAAAAAAACTGCACTTGTTATTTAAAAAAAAAACTGCACTTGTTATAAAAAAAATGCACTTGTTATGAAAAAAATCCACTGATTTAAAAAAAAAAAACTGCACTGAATATGTCTTAACGATGGTTTTGTACAGACCATTATGGATTTGTATTGATCCATTGATCACATCGATCCATATTAATGAGCAAGGGTTGGATATCGGAAAGGTTGAAACTCTAATGAGCAAGGGTTGGATATCAAAAGGAAATGAAATAAAATGAAAGGACTAGATGGTTAGTTTTGGGAGCTGCACGAGCAAGTATTTCGTGACTTATGCCATACATTTCAAAACACAACATCAATTTATGATTACCTACGCATCTTTTGCTGGACCGGCGACCACTGAGCATAGGTTTAACTGATAGATTTGGAGCACCAGCGGCAGAGCGATGTCTCACTAATCATCTTTCATTGATGCTTCGATTAGTGTGAACTAACTTGATTACAAACTGTGAAATGTATCTTGTACATGTCAATTTATTTATTGATTCGTGCATTTTGAATATTTTATATAATAATATTATGTATGTAATTTTTTTGCGACTTGAACAACATAAAAGGTTAAGAAGCACTTAGACAATGCTTTCTCCAAACACAATACAAACGATTGTAATAAAACATCAACGTTATTTGAGTTCGATTAACTGTCTGATGACCGAATGAAAATCTTGTTTATATTGGTATTTACACGTAAGTGTCATATCTGGATTATTTTGTGTACCAACATTATTAGGTATTTTAAGAAATAATTATGCAAGTAAATAAATCATGTACTTAAGAGGTAATTCGTAGAAAGGACTCCACCATTTTGGTAAAAAGAATTTTTTTAATTCTTACTGTTTTAAATCTCAATTCAGATCGGGACTCAGCCTTTACAATTCAATTTCCATTCTGATCAAATTTTAATTGAAATAGCAATGTAGAAAAGCATTAGACTTACATTAACGCATTTAATATATGTATTCAATGGATCTCCACAGACAACAAAGATGAACATGAATTATACTACAGACTTTTGGATAGTGAACTGGCTTGTGCAATGATGGTGAGTATGGTTATCGTGCCAACAAAGAGGAAGTCTTGTCCGCTCCTGATTGGGACAGATCCATCATTTTCTCACTTTGATGTCCTCGCTGTTTCCCTGAGATTATTGGTTGGTTCAGCCATTGTGCTGGGATTTAGTTCGCCTTACCCTTTTGAGGCTCAGCATTGGATTTCTTTGTATTTTGCCTCGACGTTATATCTTGTTGGTGTCATCTGATTTTATTAGTTATGCTATGTTTTAGTTTACTATACTGTCGGACTGTCGAGCCTGTTGGCAGCTATTTTGCGATTCAGGCCTCATGGCCTAGATCACACGCGCACACGCACAGGCACGCGCATGCGCATGCGCGCGCGCACACACACATATATACATAGTATGGCTGTAAAATCCTTGGATCGTACATCCTATGTCGAAAAAAAAAATTATCGTACATCCTATGTCAATTTTTTTTACTTATTCACAGTTTTAATTATAATGTTTTCAAAACAAAATAGAATTGTAATATGAGAGAAAATTGATAATATCTAGAATCATACAAAATCATTTTCCTATATATGTCTCCGCTTTGCCAATATTAAGTTAGTCGTAATATACTGATTTCTTAACCATTGTTCAGTTTGGCAAAATAATATGTTTAATCTGTACATGGAAAACTGGAAAATTACAAATGTTTGCAGAAATAGGCAACACCTATAAATTTTGTTTTCCAGTTGACAGAACGAAGATAAGTGGACAGGTCAATTTTTCAGGGAGAATGACTGGATATTTTATCTCATAGTCTAACAACCAACCGATTAATAAACATGTACACTATGAGAAACGACGGTAGCTACAAGCTGCTGTGCCACGGCAGCTTCAAGCTGCTGTGCCACGGCAGCTACAAGCTGTTGTGGCAACAGCAGCTACAAGCTGCTGTGGCAACAGCAGCTACAAGCTGCTGTGCCACAGCAGCTTCAAGCTGCCGTGCCACATTAATAATGCTGTGACATAGTATGATGTTACACTAACCTGAAATAATTATTCCAGTACCAGTATTAAGGTTTAAGGAATTTGTTATTCGTTCGGGCCACAATGGTGAATCTATCAAATTCTGTCTTTGATTATAATGATGTTTCCGTAACGATAAAGACAACAATTATTAAAAGCATACAAAAGCATACAAAAATGAACATTTATATTTTTCTATAATACTGAAGGAAGATTTTCTTTTACTTCAGTTACTCATTTAAAATCAGAGATAAGGCTTTTGAATTATATGAATTTTATCTTGTAATAGATAAAAGCAAAAACTAAAGAACTGAAACAGGAGCAAGCAATAAGCAATTAGGACCAGGGCACACTGTTCCCATTCAAATCCTATCAGCAATCCAAGGAAACACAATCGTCTCACCACTAAGCACAACCGCCAAATTTATTTTAGCATATTTTAAATTAATTTTTTCATCCAAAATGTGCATTTACAGTAACCTTTATTATCGCTCACAACTTTCTTGTAATACCAACAAATAATATACTATGGGAATCTCTCTTAAATTCTTATTTTTTATTAATGGAGTAAATACGACTTAATTTTTCAAAAGAATTTTCAGATCAATTTCTTTGGTATTAAGTAGATCGAAAAACTAATATATTGATAAGCATATCCCAATATTGTATTAACGCTAGGATGGAAGGCGGGAGATCCAAGGATTAGCCCATAGCTAAGTAACTTTAGTTTTTAAACCATGATTTGAACTATGCATTAAATACGTGCTTTACTGAACACATCACTTAGATGACATGCTATATCTTCGTAAAACACATCTTACAAATATATTATGATTAATGGTCATTTGTTAAGTGGGTCTAGGCTTCTAGCATAGAATCCCTGGCTAGTGAAAAATGAGTTGATAAACGGACATTATCTGAATGAATGGTCGATTGGCAAAAAATGCGCTGCTTGCTCCTGATATTTTCAGCTAATGGCGCAGCAGTTATAAGTAAGATATTCACATAACAATAGCACATGTAAATACGGAACTAAAGGATCTTAGGACTTCATACACCCAAACTATATTTCATCACAAATGCGACAACCTTGATGCAAATTCTCTTTGTGTTTTATTTGGTCTGAAGCTGAAAAAGGAAAATAGTAATAACATAGATCGAATTTTTTGCCCTTTTATTTCCATGCACAACACAATAAAAATTGTTGATCTTGTTTATTAATTATATGTTATTATCATGCTTATTTATTCAAAATTAAAATGACTGTGATACCTACACCACGACGTATTTATTAATTATCGCATGCTTTCATTGTATAATCCTTTATTTTGCCATATAATATCTTGGAATCAAGCCTTCTTACCAGAAGTTATTTTTTTGAAAAAAAACTTGCATACATATGTTATTATCATATGCAAGTGCTTGTCATTTTAGTGGGCTGATTTGATATTAGAAAATATCGAGGTTTCAAGGAATCAATACACACAACATAAAAGCTCTGATTTCCAAAAGGAAATGGCAAAATGCAAGGTAAAGCCAGATTTCTTTGCCACTCATTTTGTTCGTTTTCTTGCATGAGTTGTAGAAAGTGATGGATGGTGACTATACTTTATATAAAGGTAAAGATGAATCTTTTGACATTTGAGGTCAAGAAAATTTGGTTTTTGCTCAAATGTTTCTATCTAACAATTTTACAGGTCAAAACCAGTTCACGTAGATTGAAAACACAACTAAAATATCCAACAAGTAAACATCAAAGAGAGATAATGCACTAGCAGTAGCAAAGACCATTTCAATGAAATATTAGCAAAACATGCCAATTTTATGCATAACAGAAAGTATTAGCAAAACATGCCGATGGAAATAGTGGAACTTATATTCAACGCAGTTGGTGTGGCAACAGCAGCTTCAAGCTGCCGTGGCAACAGCAGCTTCAAGCTGCCGTGGCAACAATAGCTTCAAGCTGCTGTATATCATGGACGGTCACATCAGAATTACATTTGTATTTTATTCTTTGTGCACGAACTATATAATAACCAATATGGTTCCTTCTACAACGCAAGCTTATACCAAAAGACCTTTTTCAAGTTTACTATCTAATGGTTTGATATTTCATTTCTGTGATGTTTTTATTTCATTAAATTTACATGCATAAACTTATGATGGTTGCTTTACAATTTTATTTAGATCGTGTACAGAGATAGCACAACAATTTGCAATAATGTAAGATACGTTAACTAGCCTGATATCTAAAAAAGGAAATGGATAAATGCAGCCATTCAGCGGTTCACTTTTAAATTCATTATGCAATTGTATTTGTTGCTTATGCATTATAATATTATCTGACAAGTAAACTGAGTTGTAGATTATATATTTTATTAGAAAAAAAATCCGATCGTTATTACAAAGGCTTGCATTGAAGTACTCAATAGTTGTATTCATGAATAGTCAATTATTTATCCATAATGTAATGTGACATAACTTCTCTTTTCATTACGTTTCATCAAATTAAAAAACAAAGGTGTTACTTCAACATCATTTGTAGGCCAATTTAATTTAAAAAGTCAGAGCAACATTATCTTTAAGCGCTTAAGTTACGTGGTTTCTAAATCAATATAGCATAGGACCATTTCCCTTGACCTTGTATGAATTTTGATAAGCATTGATTTCTTCCAAATATAAGTGTATAGCCATTAATCACCCACCTAACTTTGCTGATTTACTAATATTTTGTTATACGCAGCCATTTAACAACCACAACTCATGTTTAAAAATGGAAAAGGATGAATCAACCACAACTCATGTTTAAAATATTTTGATAAGCTTGAAGCTGCTGTGGCAACAGCAGCTACAAGCTGCTGTGCCACAGCAGCTTGAAGCCGCTGTTGCCACAGCAGCTACAAGCTGCTGTTCCATGACAAATCCTGACGTAACCCTCGGATTGACCTAACAAAGCTTATCTTTTACCAAACCTAACAAAGCTACAAGCTACATTACAGTATCATGGCAAATCTTGACAATCAAAGGGACAAAAAAGATACCAAACCTAACAAAACATAAATCAATTGACCGAAGATAATAGCAAAGACAGAGTTGAAAGCGAATTGAACCCTAAAGCGCGAGTTGTAACCTGAAACGCGAGTTGTACCCTGAGTTGAAATCAAACAAAATCCCTAAAATTGAATGAAATTTATACCTGCGAGTTTAAAGCGAGTGAAGCCACCCCTAAAATCCAATCAGTGAGGAACCTTCATCTTCGCCTTCATCTTCGTCATGCTCAGATTTTTTTTCCTCTGAGATTCTCGTGGGAGGGAAATAATGTTTTACGCGACCAAAAGGGGGAAAGCGTTGGAACGATGGAACGTAGAAGAGGAATTAGGGTTATGCTGGTTTGTTTACATTTTTACCCCCAGAATCCACCCTTAACAACCCAAATAAGTGTTGCTAATAATAAAGTTATTAATATGTATTTTTGGCAACACTTTTTTAATATAGCAACACGTACTATTGTTACTACCTTACAACCCAAATAAGTGTTGCCAATTGAAAAATAAAAGGGTTGCCAATTGGCTATTATGGTGTAGTGGTAATATGACACTAGACCAAACATGAAAGTGGCCAACTCGAGGTTGGGTTGAGTTTGTAGCATAAATCTACCCGGACCCGCCCGGCTTAACTAGTGGCTACAAACAATAGGACCCAATGTGAGTAGTTGGTCATATAGCACTTAAAACCCGAGGTTAGACTATGTTGTGGTGTAAAGCTACCCGGACCCGCCCGGCTTAACTAGTAACCACAACAAAGTCTAATGTGAGAGGTTGGGGTGCATTAATCTAATTAATGCCACATGAAAAGGTTAAGTAATTTTAACTAATGACACTTAACCGATATGACACGAATGGGTAGGTTAAGTGGAACCGGACTTGATTTCTTAATGACACTTAACCATATAAGACAATTAGGGGATGGGGTTAAGTAATTTACACTTAACTAATCCGACTTGGTAATTAGATGGGGTTAAGTAACTTAGAATTAACTAATCTAAACACAGTAATTAGATGGGGTTAAGTAACCTACACTTAACTAATCTAAACACGGTAATTCGATAGGGTTAAGTTAAACACTTAACCAATCTAAACTTGGTAATTCAATGAGGTTAAGTAACCAATACTTAACCAACTTAACATGATAATTTAATGGGGTTAAGTAACTTATACTTAACCAATTATACATGGTGATTTGATGAGGTTAAGTAACCTATACTTAACCAATCTAATATGCGGATCTGATAGGGTTAAGTCACAAGACCTTTTAAATATACTTAACCATTGTAATACGATTAGTGGATGAGGTTAAGCTAACCCATACTTAACCAATCTGACTCGATAATCTGATGGGATTAAGATAATCTATGCTTAATCAATCTAGCACGATAATCTGATAGGGTTAAGACAAACAAATACTTAACCAATTTGACTTGATAGGGTTAAGTCATGAGCTTCTTGGTATACTCAACCAACTTGTAGGGCTAAGCCTTGAACTTAAATACTTAGCCAATCTTGACATGATTCGTAGGCGGGTTAAGTCATGAACTTGAATGACAACACTTAACCCATTAGACAAAACCCTAGCTCAGGGGACTAGGTTGAAAATCGTAGTTAACAAGGGTAGCGGGAAGAGAAGCTAAGTGGTAAACCTTAGTTAAGGATAACTAAGTAATAATTCTTAGTCAAGGAAATTGGACCAGTTCACAGATAGATGAGTAACCCGATACGGTAGGTCATCGCTTGAACACATGTGGAGGAGCGAATTATCTGACTTAGATGAAGGCTCAAACGAACTGGGTGACGAAGCGGTAGCTACAGGGGACGTGAGGATACTCTTGGTATCCCTCTATGAGGTTGCAGATGTTCCGCCTGGGCTCACAAGAGGTTAAGGTCTGCGGTAGAAGAACCAAGAGTATGCCTTGGTTGCTATGCGAGCGACCTAAAGACTGGGACGGATTAGCGTGGAGTCGACGATTCTTATTTTTGCCCTGGATAGCGCGTCGTCGACTACCTACCATCTTTAGTCAATCGTGTACGTACGGAAAGGCAGAGAACTCCCAACAGACCATATACTTGCTATCGAGTTATGGGTGAGGTTGGCCAATAGGTAAGTGGGGCATAGTGGGGCCGGGATGTAGTTCTCATACATGATTTTTCTTGGATTGTCTTTCAGTAGTTGAGGGAGGGGTCACGTGGGACCATAGCCACGAATACAAAAACAGACCTTGATATCTGCATCAGCAGACGACTTAAAGTTCCCGACCGAGTTCCGTATTTCTTGATTTGCCCTGGCACGGAACTCGGATGGCACATTGAGACACTTGTGTGTCTAGACATGGAAAACGATTCATGATACATACATCGGATAAAGGGCGTGGTTGACGGGTGGCATAATCCCTAGTGGCCCTAGGTGGCTTGAACCCAAACCGAGACACGAAAACGTTCATTAGGTAGCATAATCCCTAGTGGTTCTAGGTGGCATAAATCCTAAGTGAACACGCGATAGTTCATGGTAAGAAAACATAACCAAATCAATGGTAGCAGTCCAAAACAACTTCAAGGATAAAATGGTACTACGTTGAGGTGGTATAGATTTACATGGGAAAGCCCGTACGGCCTACGGCAAAGGACTGAACTTATACATGGAAAGAAACATTCGAGTTGGGAAAAACCTACATATGCTATATATTAGGTTGACATGGACCATTACATGACATTGGGCAAGGGACATCCATAGTTAACACATGAAGCGGGTTGGGATACTAGTACGAGAGGTGCAGAGCAAATATACATGATAAATACCGTGGGATGTTATACATGATAGATACCTTGGGATAGTATACTTGATAGAAACCTGACAACGTGATACCTTGATTTATCTTGACACCGTAGTTTATCATGATACCTTAGTTTATCTTGCTACAGTAGTTCATCCAGTTATCTTGGTTTAGCTTATCTATCTTGTCGTCATCCTTATGTTTACTTTCAGTTTATGCATGTCATGTTACCTTTACTTGTTTTTATACTGGAAGTAGATAGGACTTACCAGTCTTTATGACTGACCCCGTTTTCTTTTGCCTCTTTGTCTTCCGTTCCCCCCCTCCCCCCAGGTTTTCAGGGAGGAAATGATGTTGTTTAGTTCGGACCTCTTATGCTTGAAGGTCATCATGTATAGCTTGGTCTTCTCTTGGCTATGGCTGCTTCACCACTATATTTTGGGGAATAATTTATGAAAAGGTTTTATGCTTCTTTACTATTGCAAGACAGGTTTTGATGTATTCTGATGTAAAAGGCTTTAGACCTTATTTTATAAGGTAATGAAATTTGTTTTACTTCCGCTGTTTTATATATGTTATGTCTTGTAATATTTCTGTGCATGTTTACCTGGATAATACTCCACCAAAGCTAGTGCATTCCCTTTGTGAGTGACCCTAGCGGAGGTGGGGTGTTACAAACGACACTATCCTGTTTTCTTTAAATTTTATTTGAACTTATATCAAAATCTAACCGTTGTATTTTAAAACTTTACATATTATTGGAAAGCTCTTTTCATTCTGAACCAAACGTTTTTCATTTTGGGAAAATCCGACAGTTGAATCTCCTAATACATCAATTTGATGTTAATGGTCGAAATTCGCGAATGGTCGTTGTGCGACACGTCCTATTCAACCCATTTTATTATTTATAATAAAATTCATCGATTCATTTCAAATGTATGTTTATAAACTCGTTTAAAAACGATTCAAAACTTCAATTTCAATTATAACTCAAAATTGAATATTCAATATTATTATAATATTAAAATAATAATATTTTTCAAAATATCATTTATAAAAATAAATAAGAAAAATCCATTCGAGTTAAAAACGTTGTTTATATACCTAACTGGAATTCACTTTTTGGATTTACTATTTAAAATCTAATTTGAATTAAAATAAGCCATTTTAACTCAAATCTCTTTTAAATCCATTTCAATATTTTCAGTAGTTTTTGAAATTTTATAAACTTCATTTTCAAATCGTTTTGGATTTAAAAATCCAATTTCCATATTCTTGTCAAATTTCAGTTAAATGATTATAAAATTCATTTAAAATTCCAATGGAACGAAACTCAATCAATTCCCAAATTATTTTCTATTCTTGGTGTAAATGTTTGTGTCAACAATATAAACTCATCCATATCAACTACCGTCCATCAACCAATAGTTATAATATAAGCGTTTCCATCATCAACGCTTACATTCACAGTTTAATAATGTTAACAATGATAACTGTAAATATCACCCATTAACCACAACGTGAACATTGCAATCACAGGCAATCATTGCATATTCAAATATGATTATAATAACTTATAAATTCAGTTGAGGGAGTTCTCACATTCGTCGTTTATCATTAAATAACGATAAACGCCGATTGATTCGAATCAGGCATTTTATCTCGCCATAAATTGCGGCGAGCTCCAAATCACTCCAAACTGGTTTCACTGTGGAGCCTATGTCCATACGATCCCAACTGATCCTGTTTCGCTCAATTCTGATAATGTATGGAAAAGTTATATATTTTACAAGTTATAATACACACAACAGTCATTTACTAATAAATTATAATTAATTCATTTTTAACCTTAATTAATTTTCATAATCCTATCATTACGCCTAATCCCTTCTTCTTCTTTGCATGCTCCAGGAACCGTAAGCTCCCCATTAATGCACCCTTCAACTCATCGTTTTCCACCGTTTCTCCATGAAAATTCATGCAACCATCACCAATATTCATCTCTTCACTAGCTCCATCATCTACACTCACACACTTCCAATTTGAAGCCCCAATGCAACTGCATTCTCAGACCAGACGCCTTGCCATATGGTGAATCACGCGACCCAAAACAACGTGCATTTACCCCAAAATTTGCCAAAAGTAGCCAAACTCCTTCTCGATCACCAATACAACCTCTAATTCGTGCATCGAAGCTTTAATCTCCCATCAACCTTAACCCTAACTCTTTAAACCTGATGCTGTTTAAATAATAGCAAACAAAGTAGACGTCGATCCCCTTAAAAATAATACTGGATCAAAGAGCTTTTCAATAGGAGTTGGACTACATTTATATTGCAATTTATAGCATTTTATTTAATTTTTGAATGAATTTAGAATTTGCATTGAGGAAGTTTAGTAGCGGCTATAAGAATTCGTGGCTTGCTGGAGAAATGAAATGAGGTTTAGGGTTAGGATGTTGATGATAATATATAGGGTAGGGAAAATTAATTTTTAATTAAATTATTTTAGTGATTTTTATTCAATCGTTATTTGTATTCACCGTTTAAAAATTCGTATGGTCACATATGAAATTCAATTGCGATGAAAATGGACATACAACTATAGTTTGACATTACAGTCCTAACGAAACTTGTTTCGTCGAATTCCAAGTCTGTTTTCTCACACAGTGATATTTTAAAGTCAAATTATTGATCGATTCGCATTTGATTTCACATAGTCACAAAAAAACTTTGATTGGCACAAAATTTGAAATCTAGCAACAATTAATCATTACAGATTTAATAAAATTTATTTCATAAAAAACGGAGGTCATTTGCAAAATGACTATTTTTAAGGCCTACGTAATATTATTATAATCTTATTTAATTCCAAAATTACACAAGTTAATAATAAACTAATTATTATTATTGTATGTATATATCCTAATGACATTGTTTATAACTTCCAATTCAATATTTACTAATTCTGAGTCAAACGGTATTCATATTATACATAAAAACCCTTTTTATGTATTTAATAAATCAATAAAATATTAATTCCATAACGACTATTTGGAAATTTGATTTGAACATAACATATAATTTATACGACAAAATCTCGATGTTTCACTTTCGTTAGAAAGATATAGTTAACTAGATTCTAAAGTTTCTTGGTCAATAAATTCTAACTTATATTGAATTATGTACAATCATTTAAAGTTCAAAACGTAATATTACGAACTACTGCTCCACTGCGATCTCATTTTTAATTATATTATTAATTTATACATTCAAACTCGTTTTAATTCAAGTTATGTAAATTCTAGGTCATTATTTCTTAAAATAATTCATTTCAAATATTTAATATCCAATACATATTTCTTAATAAATTTTGGGTTGTTACAATAGTTGTACTTATATTGGCTTGCATACCACGATGGTCTTGGATTTTTTTCCTTGGTCGCCTAAATAACAATGATCAGCCTATGCATTTCCCCTGTCCAGAACATGGCGTACCCTTCGTGGTAGCTCACCAGCTAACCCAAGCCAACAAGGCTTTCTCAAGGAATGTATCGTCTGCCTTGTTATAAACACAGCATGTAACAGTCCAATTTACAAATAATAATAAATTTAAAGTAATAGCAACAATTCAATGATGAAAATAAAATTTGTAAATTTGTTTAATAAATTGATAATGCAAAGCAAGTAACTTATAGCTAAAGTTTGATCACCATTGTTTTCTTCTATTTAAAAGAAGGCAATGTTATTTTCTCTCATTATATGAGAGTCTATGGATTATCTAGTTATATTTTTGAGTGAGTCGGCCCAACCGCTTTTATCACGTTGGAAAAGCACAATAGGTTTCTAATCACCTATGAAACCACTATATGTTTCCAGTTGATCTGAGGAAAACTAATATAAGTTTGTAGTAACCCTGAAAAATTATGTCATAGGTAGTTTTGGGTTTATATAATTATGTGAAAGTGTAACCCTTTGACCTTATTGAATGTCATGCCATTCATTTTACCCATTTTTGTATAAGTATATTATGTTTATGTTCTAATAATTTTGTTTGTAGATATGATATGTTCTTACTAGTACCACTAAAGGTGAAATGTGTCCCCTTTAGTGATATGGTATCTCTATGTGTCCATTTTAATTCATGATAATATAATATTATTCACACTAGTTATTTTGTTTGACTCGATTATTTTTTTTACTTTTCCCCAAACTTTCAGATGCACAATTTGGAATTGAGTGGGCAACGGGTATGATATTTCAAGTTTAGACGAATAATTTTCTTAATACGTGCAAGATGCCATCTGCTATGAAGTAGTTTAACTACTTATTCTGTTGTTGAATGCATGTAGTCATGGGTATTATAACTATATAATAGTTAAAATTCTAATCATACAAGGAGGCATCTTCACAGGTCGCTCTTGGGATTATCTATGTAATTATTATATTTTATCTAAACAATGTATTTGTTAGGTTTTGGAAATGAAATGTGATGAATTTGCAAATTAATGAAAAAAATGTTTTGTTAAAATTTTGCAAATTCTAGTGCTTGTGGTGTTAATGATTCAATAACGAATCTCATTTTCTCATTGAAAAATAATGGTAAGAATGGTTGCAACATCAATAACATCTACTTCTAAGCCTTGGTTAAGAGATATTACAAAGCACGAGTCTATTTGGGTTGTTCTTCGATTGAATTTAGTGTTGAGCATACTCTACAAGCTCTCTTTCTTAGATCAACCTCTCTATCTCATCTTTGACACATGATACCCTTTAGTGGAATGGCCATTGATTGGATGAAACTCACAGTATTTTTCATTGTTGTAAGGTTCATCTCTTTTATCACCTTTAATGGTAAATGGTCTTTGTTAAGGCACCCATCCTTGATCGTGAGATATATATACCATGTCTCAGTTCAAAGAAGCATGGTTAATGTACCAAGGCATGTAGTCAGTGTTGTCATCTTCTTGCCTTAGGTTGTCATCCTACTAACACCTATAGTGAGCATCGTAGTTTGCTCGCCTTCAGTTGTTACCTACTAAAAATTAAGCCAACGATTGGTCTTTTTTATTGTGGCTAACTCTGTGTGATTATAAGGTTTTAACTTCATTATTCGAGAGCTCGGCATCTTTTATGCTTATTGGGGCATTGATAGAAATTTGTTCAGTATGCAATAAACTTCTTTTGAATCTCTCTCCACATTTTAGATTGATACCTCAACCATAAACAGATGACTACAAATGGGATGTCCTTTTTGAAATCCTAGTCTTGGTGAACTCTTTATTGATGCAGTATACATATGAACAAAGGGATCAAATGGACCTTGTCCGATTGTCCCTGGTTAACTAATCATAATGACATGGGTCTTAGAAGAAAATAACATATTCTTGAAGTCTTGGCACATTTAAACCCAAAAAGGATGCAACTATACTGTAAATATATGAAATAAAATGTGATCGGACCATTCAAAAGGAGGGGAGAGTTGGCACTTTGTTAGACGGAAAAGGTGGATAGCATGGTCAACAAACTTGATAGTCATGATGTGATTAGATGAGTTTTTGCTCTTATCATACTTGTCAATAAATGGAAGTGCATACTTCCTGTAAATTTAACTATTCAAGGTTTACTTAGAAAATGTCTCTCTATCATTCTCAAAAGAAAAGGCTTCAACCTTTACATTCCAGGCCTACATTTTATTGGTAAGTCGACGAAGATAATTAATTTCCTTCCATATACCAACAATGACCTACAACGAGAGGGTATGGCCTTTATTCAACTGTGAGCTCATCCAATGTCTTTGTAGAGAGGGAGATCGATAACGACGAGAAAATGGAGAGTGATGTGATGATGGTGAGTTGGGTGGATGACCTCCTTTCCTATTCACGCATGGGGATGTGATTGCCTTGCTCTCTCCTCTCGTGATTTAAACCTGACCACACCACGAGATTGGTAATTTGCCGAGGGCAACCCATATTCTTTGTTGGTAACTCGAGTGCTAGCACCAGTTGCATGAATCACAAATCTCAAGCATTGTTTTATCATCTAAAGGCACTCAAAAATATGTCTATTAATAGTTAGGATTTCGATCAGAGCTTGGAATGATCCTAGTGAATTAAGACAGATATGAGTTTTCTTGTAATACTTAGGTCCAACCTAAGTCAGACCTGGTTCCTATTAGTGTTGAGTACATTTTTATCAAAACTCGACCCAATTTTCCACCGAACTAAATATTAGGTTTTTATTGTCTCAAAATACGAGTCTTCATGCTATTTGTTTAACATTTTATTTATTTATATGTAGATTTTTTTCCTTACTTTTATTGTGAACTTAGGTAAATCACTACCTAATTTTTATGTTAGCATTTTATATGTATAAATTTGAAAAAAATTACAACTAAAGTGTGACTTTAATATACATGTTATTTGTTCAGTATATGGGTATCACCTAATGAGCTTGAAAAAAACCCAATGGGAATGGCTTAGGTATTGGTTTCTATTGATTCCGAAAAGTGATCACCAATACTCGTGATTTCCACGATAGTGAAAATAAATGTCGCGAATGGAAAATAAGTAAGTTGTGGTGTAATAAGAAGGGGGGAACGCGAGTAGACAGTCACACATAACTCATAGTGGTTCGGCTCATTGGAGCCTACATCCACTGTAACAACCCAAATTCCGACAGACCGATTTTTTTTCAAAATTCTAATCTATCGAAACTCGTGTTGGTTTGCTCTGGTATCCTGCAGAAAAGACAAAGGCATAAAATATGTCAGCACTCAGAAAATATCTCACAGCGGAATGGATAAAATATATTATACTCAAAGTATAGCCTTACTGTATTAATAATATTGCCTAACCAATATCCAAAGCTATCATGTCTCTGCCACAAATCTAACCTGCGAGTATGTTATAAGGAGGGGGTCAGAATACAAGTTTTGGTGATTGGATTTAAAGTTTACACTTTGGATAACACTACATATACTGTTCAATCATATTTTCTTATTTATTAGGTTACTTGGGTAAACAACACTCAAGGCTTACACACACGTTGCACCCATTTACTTCCCAGTGGAATAACCTAATAGAGTTTATATGTAGCTACCCTCAATATTAAGGTACACCCCATGGTACCCTACTCGCACGGTCTCCGCCATAATACCACCGAAATGTACGCAGTCCCTCATCCTACGCCGAAGTGACGTACGAACCTCTATATAACAATATTACGTTCTGCATATATCTGTTATTACTATGTTACGCAAACGTACGGACTGCCCCTTTGTTCGAATCAGATTCCATACCAGAGTAATGCCCTCAAGTATACGATACACCACCCAGAGCAGATGTGCATGTATCTAGAATGTCCCACGTATGTACCGTTAATTGTAGCTCGATGCCTCAACCGCACATCCTCTAATGTGCATCGAGTTCCGTGGCAAGGTGATACAAGAAACACGGAACTCGGTTGGGAGCTTTTCCATATCTGTACAGGCCCGCCTTTAAGAGCCTCAAAATACAGATATTCCTAGGGTCTGTTTTCCATGGTGGCTATGGCCCCACCTCGGCCTCTCCCTCAACTAGTAAAAACTACAAGAGCTAAGCGGCATGCCCCTAACAACAAACAATTTAAACATCCAGTTGGTGTCTCCCCTCAATCACCGTACCTCGATAGTGAAAGGTGAATGGTCTATTGGGTTTAACTCTAGCCTTTTCGCATCCCACTGGCTGCCGATGACGGGTATCCAATGATCTACTATCCTTATTGGTCATGACCCTCCTCCTCCCCGTTGAGGCGATCGCCGAATTACCCTGGTGTCACCTTGTCACAACATTCTGACTGCAAAGCTACTTTTGCAGTCAAGGTTCACCCACCTAGTAGTTACGCGCAGACCCAACCTCTGCGAACACAGCCTAAATATTTTCCACCACACAGAGGACTACCAGGAGCACCTTACGTGTCTCAGGAAGCCGCGCGCTTCCCCTTCCAGTCCTTCAGAGCCGACAGAATAATCAGATGAACGTGCGCTCCCCTTGTGCCTTATAATACCCTGATGATCTATCTCGTTGGGTTATTCACCCTAAAACGTATGGGCTGGTCCAAGCACCTCACTTTAATATGTTATTAGACCCTATGTCTAAACATTCTTTTTCGCGCTTGCTTTACCTTATCAGGGTTCCATTTAACTTGGTTATCTTAACTTTTTATTCAGGTTACCAAGTTCTTCCTAGCCCCTTATATCTCTGAGGAATGGGCCCCTTTGCTTATTAATTTCAGTTAGAAAACTTAACCCATTTAAATTTATTAATAAGCCCACAACATGTTATTCTCTAGATTGTGATCCAAGGTCTGTAATCCACAATCGCTTTATATTCTTGTCTGATTCAAGGTTACAATAACATGTTCTACTTAATATGTAATTAAGTGTATCTTAATTCACATGTTTTCTATTTAACATATCACTTAACATTTATGATTAAATGTAACTTACCTCATTTCCTGAGTTGCCTCATTCTTTCTTATTTAATCATAATTCCTCTTATGATGTCATTACAACTTAACGTTGTTTATTTATTAACTTAGTTCTTTCAACAAAGGTTCATTAATAAGTCTCCTCTTCCCATAAATATAACTTATGTTGTCCTCATCCGTAGATTTTAGATTCTCGTTCTCACAAATAACTTAATTTACAATTAAGTACAGTTTATCCCATAACATAAGTTATTCCAATTTCCTTATTGTTTTATTATAACTTAAGTTATAATTCCCACTTTCCTTAGGACAAATCTTAACATAACAATCTTATCAGCATATTTCAGACTTTCAAGTTTTCAAATTACTTAATTTATAATTAAGTACAACTTCTTTATTTCATAAGTTTTCCTCCTTTTCTCAACTGGTTTCAGGTTTTCCCCATTTACTGATTACTTAATTTACAATTAAGTGTCACTTATCTCATTTCACCAGTTATCTCATTTCCTTACTAGTGTATTATAACCTAAGCTATAATTTTCACTTGTCCCTAGAAAAAGTCTACCTATTATACAACATTCTCAATAATGTAATTTATTTATAATTGTTTATTATCGTTCCTCGTTCATTCCAATTTTCTTTTACTGTTGTATCTTTCTTTCAATTCCATTTATTCCCATTAATCACAATTAATGCTGTTTATCATTCCTTCTATTTACATATATTTATATATGTATTTATTTATGCATTAGACCTCTCACATTAAGCATACACTTGTGGATGCTGGATTTGCCGGGCGGTTCCGGGTAGACTTCTACCACAAGTTGACTTAACCTCATGTCTTAGCACTATTACATGTTTTAATTATACACTTAGACCCCTCACATTAGATTTACCACTTGTGGATGCTGGATATGTCGGGCGGTTCCGGGTAGACTTCTACCACAAGTGTAATTTAACGTCGTGCCTAAACGCGATTACAGTTTCTTATTTACTGTGAATCTTCTATATAATCTAGGCATGTCTATTTATTTCAAATTTCCACTGTAATTTATAATTTACAGGTCATCATATTATGCCTATTTTATGTCATATGTTCTTTCTTACATATAATCAATTCAATTCTGTCATGTAATCAATTAAACAGATAATTGTTCAAATTTAACAATAACTTGTGATCGCCAAATCATGTAAATTTTCTAACTTAACATGTAATTTTCTCAACTTCCATCGTTAACGGTCCAGGTGCATAAATGTCACAAGTAACATGGAATTGAAACAACAGCAATTGCTACGCATGTTTTGGCAAATTTCTTAACATATTACTTTCTTTAGCATATTAATATTCCAACATGTCATATTCGTCACTTTAATCCTTTCTAACATGTGTTTAAACATTTCAACATATCATATCTAAACATGTCATAACAACAATTCAATACTTTTAATTATTCTAGCAATTTCACATTATACGATAACACGGAATGTTTAAACGATAATATGTGATTATCAAAAATGATATAACTTAAATCCAGTCACCTCATTTGCAAATGTAGAAATTCTTTTAAATAGTTGTTGTAGAAGAAAGTCGACTTTTATCTTTTTGTAGAGTTAAAGGTTGGTTATAAATCTTGAATCTTCTTTGTTAATTTAGATCCTAGCAGCATCTTCCCATTTTATTTTTAATTTAGAATGTCATGGAGGCAGAGAAAGAGATGAAGAATTGTGTGTGGATAAAATGGGAGAGAGAGAGAGCTCCTTCTTATAGATTAGCAGAGCCAATCCTTAACCGTTCGATATTACGTTTTTCAATCTAACCGTACATGAAATGCTAAGTCAACTATGAATAAGGCCCATTCTGCATTTCATACTTTATTTTGCGTTGCCTATACATATATAATTTTAATGTTTTGCAGCTTTTAATAGCCTTCTTGTTTTGGTCTCTTTTTAAATTAATTGTGTATATCCTCCTTTTTTAATTAATTGCATGTTTTCATGCGTGTATATCCTTGTCTTTAATTGGAATTACCTTCATACATAAGACATCCTTATGCGTATACAAAGCCTCTTTATGCGCACAACCTTTATTTTATTCCAAATTTTGCCTCTATTAATTAATTAATGCATGACTTATTTCTTTTTAAACTCTTTCTCATTAATGCCTCAATTTACTATTTTTAACACATTTCTTTTAAATATTATTGTGCGTTATTCACACATTAACCTTCACTTTTCAAGCATTTATCTTCCATGGCGTTTCTTTTCTTATTAACGCTTGCATTGATTGCTTTTTTAATATTAAAAATGTTTTTTCTTTTGAATACTTTACATATATACTTGTGCATTCCTTCTTATGCCATTACTTCACATTTTTATTGCATGCTTTTTCAATTGTACATTTTTTTTAAATGCGTTAACTTATAATGCTTCCTCTTTTTATTCCTTATTGCATTTATTAGTGTGTGTTACCTTCCTCTATGTTACACACACACACACACAGATATATATATATATATATATATATATATATGTGTGTGTGTGTGTGTGTGTGTGTTCCATTTTAACGCTCGCATGAAATTAACCATTTCCTTATAATGTCATTACATTAATTAATATCCACACTACCTCTTTTAATTGCATGTATTTTCTTACCTTTCTTAAGGTATTAAAAATTGTACTAATTTTCCTCCTCTTCAATGTATGAATTTATTTAAATTATACATTACCATTATTTTTCCTTTATTTATGTTCATGCATATACATATATTTGTATGTTCAGTTGGCCCTCTCTAAAACAAAGATAAAAATTATGACATCGTCGGGGTTCAAACCCCCGACCTGTATGTTACATATTCAATGCCTCAACCAACTGAGCTATGAAGTCTTTTGTTAATAAGTTTAGAAACAATGGTACTCATTGTTCTCTTTCTTTACCTTATTTTCATGTTTTGCTGCAATGCTTCATTTAAAGGTATCTCTTTTATCTTAAATCGGTTTTCTGCAATCCATAAGTCTAAATTGACCAGAAAACCGACGAACGTAATGACGCTACTCCCATGGCCAAATTTTGGAAGCTCTTTAAATTTTTCTTTTTCTTATATGCATTATTTAATTATTTAATTTTTACAAAACGCAGGGCGTTACATCCACTCTGGAAGTTTGACTTCTCGTTTAATATTTACATTGTGGAATCGTTATATTTCCGAATGTATAAGAACTATCATAATTCCAATTGTTGTAATGTACGATTCTGAGTGCTATGCTTGGAGAGGATGGTAGAAATATGCTTTGTGATCCAAAGTGCTTGGAAGGGGACGGAGGAGCATTCATGAGTCCCCAAGTCCAAGTAAGTTCAAGTAGGGATCGAGTGGCTAGGGTGCTTCCATGGAGTTACCATGGCCATGGCAATAAAGAGGTCTAATAATGGGTTTTATTATTTCTTCCCAAAGTGACAAGGAAGTCCAAAATAGTCCAAGTGTCCAAGAAGATAGTTCTGCTTCATCCTAGAGTGATGGTAGGTGCTATGGAGGCTGTAAAGAGTTTATTTTCCTCTTAGGAAGCCACTAGGGCTAGGATCCAATCAAGATCCAACCTCTTTTTCACTGCAATTAATGAGGTATTTATAGGAGAAGGAAGGCATGGGGAGTAGGTAGGAGTAGGTGAGGCTGTGGTGTCCACGACCACATTTCGAATCCCGGGATCGGCACCGATCCAGGAGCATGTCTTCTCCTTTGTTTTTGGATCACTTCGAGTTCCTCATATCCATTTGGATTGCTCCTCTCTGTATCCTGGATGTAAACCACTTCGTAGTCAATTAGTGTTCCGACTTTATATCCCGAGAATATCGATCTGACATCATGTGCGGTGATATGAATTCATGAAGGCAGAAGCAGATATATGTGCTGTGGTGAGTGAGTGGGATACGAAGTAGAAGCTCACTTGTTGGATATGAAGTTGTGGTTGTGACCTGTAATGAAAGGTGCAAGATGAAAGGTGGGATACGAAATACGAGTTAGTGGGATTTTTGATTAGGAACTGGGGATACAGAAAGCGGGATTGGTGTTGAAGAATACCTATCCCGATACTTATGTTGTTTGAGAGAAATTGTGGCAAGTCGTGACAATCATTCCTGTATGACTCCGTCTGAGCTCGAGTGTTGAACGCTTCGTCAACACTTCTGGGCTGTTGATCCACGCGATGGGCCGAGTCATGTGGGTATTAACTGCTTTTGGGAACTGGGCCAAAAGGTCGATTAACATCCCCCCTTAAGGATATTTTGTGGTAACATTATATGCTTTGAGATGAGTCAGGTATTCTTGTTGACTAGAAAAATCTTCAAGTCATGTCGAGTGACTGGTTGTGACCGCTCTTTTAAGTAAGTACCACGATCTTTTATAGCTTGTTGATGTTTGCAACTTGTAGTTCTACATTGTTGAGTTTCCTTGTTGCTCGGACTAGAACCCTGTCTGTTTTCTTAGATGGACGTCCATTTCATGTTAACTCAATAAATTAAACGTTAGTCATCGACTCCCGCTTAATTCAGGACATAAACGAGTCATTGTCAACACAGTGTCATGAATGCATTTACGCGTTTGTGCACGATTTTGCACGATACGATCAAACCATAAAGTAAGTAACATGATGTTCATGTAGCATGACGTAGGCGTGCGGTCATGCAATTCAGCTTTTGAAAAGTTGTCGGAATGGGTCTCGATCGATTGAGATTCCGAAAGTGCGTATGCATAATAGTTGCGGAGGCCTAGGCGCATGATCGCGTAAGTTGGTTATCGAAAACGTCATCGAATTGGGACTCAATTGTTAGGCGTTTTATATGGAATCGTTTAGATTCTTGGGTACACAATTGGTTAACAATCCAAGTCGGTTTTGATGATCGAAGTTTTAGAAACTCGTATGTGCGATCATCGCTGTTGTTTGAATTAAGGGACGCACTCACCGATCTGGAGTTGTCACGTTTAGTTTTCCCCCTCCCTGCTGCCCTACGGTCCTGCGGTTCTCTTTTTGGAGATCAGTACCGATCCCAGTACTTTGATTTTTTTTTTGAGTTTTTACTGGGATCCCCCTGAGTATAAAAAGGCAAATACGACCTCTGTTTCCTCACTTAACCATTCACACTCCAAGGACCCTGCCGATTTTCGAGAAGACGAAAAAATACAAACCTTGAAACTTTGAACACTATCCACCCCCTCTCAACCTAAACTCAGGTAGATTTTCCTTTTAATTGATTCGATTTTGGGTTAAGGATGAAGGAGACAATGCGACACTGGGCTTAGTGGTTGAGGCTATTAAGTATCGTCACCATGGAGTCAGGGGTTGTTGTGAAAGGGGATACAAATCACACTTGGACTTGGTTGTTTCGGAGCATGGAGCAGGACACAAAATGTTAGGTTTGTAGCTTGAGTCTCTTGGACAAAAACCATTTTCGCATGGTGATCTCGTATCCCAGTGAAAAGGAAGTGGGAAGAGGAAGGAGGTTTTGTGGAGAAGCGGGATCGGTGGACACAGCGCACCGAATACGAAAAAGTTTAAGTGCTAAGGGATACAAAATTTATTTTCGTATCCCTGGACTTAGGCGTACTCGTAAGGAGCAAGTGGTGATACCATGGGGACACGAAATCCTGGAAATTTATGGGATACGAAAATTTTATTCGTACCCGGGCACTTCAAAAATTTTGTATCCCAACGTTTGGTGGTTCTTGAGTTGGGATATTCGGGATGGAGATTTTCTCGAGCTTGTGGGAATTCGAAATATGATTTCGTTTCTCAGAGGCTTGTAAAAATTCCAACTCTGAAATCGTAACTTTAAACATTCATTGGATTTGGGTTGACACGCGAAGCTACGCGATTGGGTTGATCTTGAATATGAGTATTGCACTGTATTGCTTGAAATGACGATTGGAATATGCACACAGGATTAGAGCATAAACTCAGACTATGGGCATATACTGAACCATCACTTCTAGGATTTGACTCTTAACTTAATCGTGTTGTAATCGCGACTCGGCCTGAATTTCGTCGACTTTGGTCCGCAACGACGATAGTTTAAGTTCATAGACTGGTAATCGTCGTCGCATTCCGAAGGATATCAGTACAATTGCATCAGCAGCACTACACTTGCACGTTCCACATTAGTTCGCACCCACATGAGGGAGGGTACAAGTTTTTGTGTGTTTACAAACGCAACTATCTTGTAAGTATAGTTTATAATGGCAAGGAGAAGCTCCAAACAACTTCAAGGCTTGGAGCCGAGCCCATAGAAACATCTCCAAGTTATAATGAGTCTCCATACCATTCTTGCTCGTCATTGAGCGACAATGGAGCCTCCGGAACCTCTACTCTATCTCAACAAGTAGGCTCATCCGACACACAAGAACCAGAGGATAGCCCGATGGGTCTCCACATTCAAGCGAGCACGTTGATGAATCGGTAGTTGGAGGCGAAGCGGAGGTCGTTGGAGAGGACTCGTGGGAAGAAGTGGATGGCGGGGGAAACCAAAAAGACACCGAACATGGTGGGAGATACCGCGATTCTCGAGAATCTCCCTGACTCGGTTTTTTCGCGGATAGATGAAGCATCATTGCGGCGAATCTGTATGAAATATGGAATACCTTGTGTGACACCCCCACATCCCTTATTGTCATCTATATGAGGATGGACTAAGTTTTGTGAAGCGCTTAAGTATAAAGTAACAATATGAAGACTAAAATTCACAAGACAGAAATATAAAACACAACAGAAACATTTATTTAAATCAAGTCACAACACTTATTACATTTCAGAATACCAGATAGTCATCATAATAAAAACAAACATACTATCTCATGGAAAATATCAAAGTACATAAGTAAAGCCACACAAGCTATCCCTCTCACAAATCAATACAATGATCAAAAGACAAGAACTGAACCAATACATGAAGAAAGAAAGAGTCAGAAACTTAGCTGAACCAAATAGTCAAGTATCACTGCTGAGGACCTCCAACCTGTGAACCTTATGGGAAAGGAAGAGAGAAGGAGAGAAACAAACTAGGTCAGACATACGTCTGGTGAGTTCTAGTAATTTTTAGCATGAGCATAAGATAAGGAAACATTTAGATAAATGAATAGTTCTAAGCGCAATGGACATAAAAGCATAAGTGAAATAGCAGAAAAAGGTAAATGCTAAAAAAATAGGCTTCTCAATTCATATCCGAAAATCCGTTACACCAACTAGCAAAATATCATAATTAGGCTTTACCTAATTTCTACCATTGATCGGCTACTTTACCCAAATGTGAACAACCTGTGCCAACTATGGAATTTGGGGTTATCAATCCTGAATCTATCAACTATAAGGGAACAACCATTAATCACAAGCATTACAACGACTTATCTTCCCCTATCGGAACGATGCACACTCATCGTTCCTTCGTAACGCGCCCTTACCCAACTCATTTAAACCACACACTATCCAATTTAGTAAAGTGTGCCCTAGCCTCTACCAAGTGCGAGACTCCATGATAACAAAGGGATACTGACTGATACGGGTTCCCAAACAAAATGCAATTGACACGCATTACCTTAGACTTGGCCCCTAATTAATAACTAAGATTTCATTATACTATTAGGCCTTTTATCTTCCTCAATCAGCCCCGTGCTACCAGAACGGACCTAATCTATCTTAGCTTATTAATCTCATTAATTTAACCTAACACGTTTAAGTTTATTAATAAGCCCAATATAACCACATGTTATATTCCTAGGTTGTAATTAACATTTTTAATTAATGTGATCTTTTTATACAACCTTTCCCTTCATTACTTAATGTCCAAATAAGTGAAATTCATTCCAATTTATATGTTTTCCAATCGCATGTTACTTAATATCCAATTTAGTACAATTTATTCCAGTTCATAAGTTTGAATATTCCTCTATTAGAATTTATCCTAATTTACAGTCCATAATTTGAATATAATACTCATCAATTTCTAACGTGCCCAAAATCCCCTTTTTGAAATATTTTCAACATTAATCCAATTTTTACTTAAATTAATTGATAAAGGTCTAGGCTTTCATTGGGCTAAGCTCAACGCAAAAATAAATAAAAAGGGGAAAATGGGTCTAGGCAACTCGTAAGGCCTAAAATTAGAAATGAAAAAAATAAATAAAATAGGGCATTGCAAACTGTAAATAAAATCATAGCAGAGAAGAGGATAAAGAAGAAGAATTGCTCACAAATAAATAAATAACTAAAAAAGAATAAACATAGACAACAAAATAGATTTCAATGACTCGCGGAAAACATACCTATAAATATTGTAAAAATATAAAGTTTGTAGATCTAAACTATTTTACTGTCCAATCTTTCTTATGTAAATAGCTAGTCTAAAAATCACATAAAACTCACAGATATGATGAACAGAGCTTCCCCCGTGGTCCTCTTCTAAAATCTAGCAGAACCTCCGCTTCTAGGAGTGTTTGTAAAAATAAATATAAAAACTTATGAACTTCTCGTCACCCTTAAAAATTTAATTAGGTGGCTTTTCCTAATTTCATGGATAGGTATGGGGAAGAAGAAGAAGAGAGAATGGATGTGAGGAAATGAGAGAGGCTCTGCTAGTATATTTAAAGGGATTACCGGATGCCCCCAGCCGTTCAAATCTAAGATTAGATTCGGTCCAACCATGTCATAGACCAATAAGAAAGCGCCATGTCGACCTACAAGCCCACAAAATAATGCCAACTTAGCTGAAATTAACGGTGTAAAATAAATAGCATTTGCTGCTTACGTGCAGGCGAAGGCACGCAACCTTTTATTGCTGGGTCGACCCACCCGCTATACTAGTTCGGCACATGGTTTGACCCATGGGTAGACCCACATGTCGACCCAGTTTTCCTGGGTCGCCCAATGAATGTTGGTTCTTCATGTTTTATTTATTTAATTTCTGAATTTTTTACTCTATAACTAACTCATTTTAACTCCGATTTTAGTAAACCAAGTGTCCACTTTGATTAGAAAATTACAATGAATCCAATTGTGCTAGTCCCGTTGTCTAATTCCGATTATTATTCTAACTAAAATTTAGTTTATTATTCTTTTATATTTAATTATTTTTTATTAAAATGAGGGGTGTTACATTTTCCCATCCTTGAAGGGTTTCATCCCTGAAATCTCCAAAGCTAGAAGAATGTTATAAATGTTATCGACCATTATCTACACCCATCTACTCAACCATCAACCACTGGCATCCGTTGTCCTTAGATTTTCTAATGCTCTTCATGAACATATGCAAAGGTGGTGTATATTTCCCTAAGCTAATGTGAAAATTAGGTGGTCCACTAATTTAGTGGACCTCCTTAATGCAATTCATGTCGGTGCCATGCATCCAATATGTATGCAAAGGAACACTAATGATACATATGAAAATTTATATGCGTGCAACAACACCAAAATGCAACAATCCAAGTGATGATTCAACCATTTTTCATTCATATTTAAAATAAATTAAAATGTGCATGCATTCATATGCAATATGTAGGTGTCCTAGTTCAGTTGATCCCTAACTAGTGCCTAGTGTGTGTATATGTGTCCACTGCATCCACGTGAATCCATTCGACCATAACATGTTCTGGTAACATATTTTAACTCATTTCCTACCATCTGTAGGCTTCTAACCTAAGAATTATGATTCAAATGATAGGAAAAATAAATTTAAATCCAAAGCTTAGGAGAGGGAGTGTACTCTTAAAGAGAAATGGAAAACAAGCGTGAATACTATCTTCTGGTTCCCAAGTCGCGTCGTCGCTACCATCTTCCCACTTAATTTTAACCAGCTTAATCCCTTTTTCTGTAGCTTTTTAACTTTAGATCATAGTATCCGAGTAGGAACTCTCCTGACTGATGCCTCCCTCTGTACCTCGATATCCTCTAGAGTGCAAGACTCAACTACTATCACGAAATCATGTAGACACTTATGTAAGCGTGAAACATGGAACACATCATGAACTCTTGCCAATCCCTCTAGTAGTCTAACTCTGTAGGCCATATGACCAATCCTCTCTACTATTGGGAATAATCGTACAAACCTCGGCGCCACTTTCTCTAACGAGTCGAACCGAACAACGTTCCTCAAAGGTGACACCTTAAAAAAGACCATATCTCTTATCTCGAACTCTAGGTCTGTCCTCTATCTATTACTTATACTGGAAAGCAAAAACCAAGACATTTTGGTGCTGACATCTGTCCCTTTTCTATTTCACGCCTTATTTCCGTCTCTTCGTCTATAATGTTCTTGGAACTGGTAACCGCTTCCGCTTTCCTTCGTCGATATTCCCTTTCTCCTCAGACTTCACAAGCGTCTTTCCACCTCAAAGTTAACACTCTTCTCACTACTAACTGTCCCAACTTCGAAATCTGTACGCTTTCTTCTCTGTCCTTCTTCAGTTCCCCCAGGCTATTCTCATTCGAATCTACGCTATTTTCAGAACTTATAACCCTAACGATTACACTACTCTCGAGACGGTCACTTCTTCGACAGTCGATTTCATGCCATTTTCCCCTTCTCTGATTTTATGCCCTATTCACCACTAAAAACCTTACCGTAGGTAGTAGACTATCTACTTTTTTTAGACCGTTTATTGTCGTCTCACTCCTAGCCATTCTATCCAATTGAAAACCAAATCAATTCTTTAATCGACTAGAAATCCTAAAGGCGATGATGGGGAAGCAGTAATTATTCGTCTGTGATATTCGACCCGATCTTAGACTACAGACGATACTTCTATTTCGAATCTTCAAACCATGGTATTTTTGCAACCAATTAATTACTGATGTTTTGTTCGATTTGAATTTGTTTTATGGTATTACCCTATTATACTGAATGTAATGATTAAACCTCCATCTTCACCCCTTATTATGTCAAATATGTTGCTCTATTGAAGTTCGACAAATTAAGAATCATGTAATATCTTGAACATGTGATTAGTTTCCTTTTTGAATTGATTTTCATGCTAATTTATTCCATGGAAAAGTCTATATTAAAGATCTAAAGAAGTTTAATCATTTTTAGGTATTGAACTGTTTTGCTTTACCTAAAAACATTCTGTCTTTTCCGAAGTTCACACTGCCAGTTTGGTTTCCTGTGCTACAAGTTACCCAAACTGGTGGAAATCATCTTCATTGCTTTCTACATTTGGTTTAAATCTCTTCTTGCTAAACCCCTGTGATACATACAAGTATATGCAGTGACAAAACTATGGTAGTAAGTATTAAAGAATTGAAATAGATCTTTCTGCTCACTGTGGTATTGAATAGAAATGAAATTCTATAACCACTTATATGGCTTCAGCTTCAAATGATGATTGACTACATCTGAGATTCTATATTACTGACTTATACTTTTATGGTGGATGAAGAAACTTCTACCAAGGCTTACCATAACATTTAATACACTGCTTCATTTAATTATATATCTTGGTTTGTCTGTATAATGGTACTTTTACAATTTATTTTATATATTATTTGGTTATGTATACTTGCTTTATTTTATTTTTTTCCTTTCAAAATTGCTATATTACTGCTAAGTACAAAGTTGTGACCGATCAAAATATTTCACTATTTTCCTATTTATAAACAACCTTAATAAGTTGAGCCATCCATGGCTATGTGTTTTTGTATTGTATTTGTGCACATGTCCAACTGTGTTTTTATCTGCGCATTATTACTTCACTTATTACAATTGGTCTTCAACCCATTATTTTATTACCCAAGATTTTTTTTGCTATGGGGGAAGTACGAACAAGGACAAACTTATTTTCTATTAGTTCTTTGTTTGTTGACTAGCTTTAGTAATAGCAAATTAATCACAGTAATTAAACAAAAAATAAAAATCATTCATATTAGTTTATATACTCAACTCATTTGATGTTGGTTATGCTAAGCGTTAAGATGGTTTAATATAGTATAAATTTTCTCTCAGCTATAAGGTCAAGACTTAGGATATTTTGGTGTGCTTACCATCTTAAAATTTGTTTACTTGACCTATTTTCATATGTAATTTTCCTTTAGTTCATAATCGTTCCTCATTAAGTTTACAATCTATGTTCAAAATAGGCCGATTCAATTAAAAACAACTTGCATTAAGTTAACCATTTACGACGTATAACATGATAACAACAATATTTCTCCCCTTGCTACTAATATATAAATATATTAGTGCTAGCTAAAGTTAACCATCAAATTATTATAACCAACTCACCGTTCTCCGCTATTAATAAATTTCTACAATTAATGCCATACTTTGTTATCCTTCTCAATTATTGTTATTATTCTTACTTGATTTCTGACAAATCTGTCTTATTGCAATTCTATGCTCTAAAATCAGGTTGTATTCTCACCAATCAAGATTTGCTCTTCACCGACGCTCTCCTTTCGCTTACAGTTAGCTCTGCCTCTTTTCCCCTGCTCACCAACATCGCCAGGTGTGATTAGCTAATATTTATTTACATTGCTGACTTTTGTGATTTTCCACCAGTTTGCTATTATGATTTGTAGTATTCTTTTGTTTATTGTCTATTGTAGATATAATGACTTTTTCTGGATCTTTTGATAAATTTGTTTTGAATTTATTTGCACTGATAGTTCAAAACGTAATATTGGTATCAAAAATAAAGTTATGTGTTTTATAATGGATGTTTACTAGAGTTATTTGAGTTAATGCACAATACAAATTTTCTTTATTGATATAGCCATATTAATAAAAACTCCATATTGTGGTTATTTTTATTCATAATCAACAAGAAAGGATTTTTTTTCCTCCCTTTTGAAGTATGCCATTTAATTTAAGAAGAATTGGGTCATTGTTGTTGTTAATGGATTCTAGTATTACATTTTTGTTCCAATAACATTAGTAGTAGAGCAACAACAAATACATGAACCTCATTTGTCATGAAAGACAACGGATTGGTAGTTCATTTTATTACGTACATTTTTCAGTAATGCTGAAGGACATTTGGTTTTCATAAATTAGTACTTGCTTTCAGTAATGATGACATTAAAAAATTATTATGATGAGTTTGTTTGTAAATTGAACATTTAAAGGTTTGCTTTGTTAATTATAACATAAAGTATCTTACATTGGTAATGCTATTATTTTTGGAACAAAAATTATGGAACTATGTCCCTACCCCTACCTGAACATCATGGTTAAAATGCTTTATGCCACATTGTTGTGTAGGTAGCATAACTCAAGGGAATGTTTCTTATATTTGTTGGTTTGATATAGTTGATGAGGCAGCTTCAGCGATAGGTCATCCACTCAAAATGAGCACAATTTTTCTTTCTAGAACTGAGGGGATAGGGCTAACACAAAATGTGCTAGAGACAGGTGATTACCTCATATATCTTCTGCAATACTGCTTTATTGAATGTGGCGATAACTGCAGCAATTTTTCTACATTAGTTTGGAGTGTATGCCAATTTTTCACAAAAGTCGCAAGGGGGAAGAATTCAATGGGACAAAAAGACACACAAAACAAGGTATCATTCCATTTTTTGAGTTCAAGCTTTAATAGATGCATGTAGTATTATTTCATCTAAGAAATCCAAGTTTAGGCATGTAACTACGAATGTGAACTACCTAACCGCTGATGGGACTCGGAATGATGATGAACCATTACTGGGATTTTACATTTTCTCTCATAGTATTAACATTACTTCAAAAGCAAATTATTGTTATTCTTATTTATTATTTGAAATATGATGTTTTTTGTTATCCAAAATTTTATCACGTCAATGTTTTACTGTTAGTATTGCCTACATGGTGGTCTACAAATATCATCAGAAACAGCATTATTTTTCCCTGCTTGCACAATACGATAATTGCTCTTTTTTGTTTTTTTAATGAAATAGTAACATGCTCTAATAAACTGATCCTCAAAAGTTAAGGTATTCTTTGTTGAATTACATTAAAAAACTATCCTATAAATGTAGTTGTTTTACCATACGACCGGATCTAACAAAACAATTGTTTATAATATATTGTAACTTGAAGGTTTTTCACTGTATATTTTGTAAATTGGCGTGAGCATATATGATAGATTGTTTGCTTTTCTCAGGTGCAATATAAATAGTTTACTTTGGTTGTTCAACAACGAGTTTAGCTAATTGATTTATATGTAGAAAGGGTCTATTATTCTATTTGCCTAGGCCGATAATCAAGCACCACGTATGTTACTTATAGGTTTACTTTCTGTTATGGATATTCCCATAGATTGGATTTTTGACTGTTCACTGTTGATTTTTTTTTTATGTAATGTTGAGCAAACATTATTACATCTTATTGTATTTTTCAAAGTTTAGATTTCTATGCTTGGTTAAACGACCAACAAAGTGAGAAATGCATATTTTATGGTCATATTCATCATATTTTTCTTTGTGTTTTTTAACCAGTTACTCAACAATATGTCCAAAACCTTCTAACTAGGGGTACAATATATTGTTGAAATTTGCAGTCATGACTACCTAACTCAAATATTTGAAACATAAGATTACATAGGGAATTTCTTACTTATGTACGTGAATATAATATTATAGTGAATCAATATTCTGTGAATTACAAATTGCACACTTAATTTTCATTTTTTAATGCTTCTTATTAAGTGAATTAGACTTAGTCCTTTAAATTATTGTTTTCATTTCACTAAAAGTTGACATGTGCCTTTGTTTTTTCATATCACTGGTCCAACTCAGTTCTATGGTGACATACAGTTTACACTAAATATTCAAATACTTGGTTACGAACAATCAAAATGAAGTATCACACATATGATTACAGCAACAAAATTGACTATGTTGCATTATTATGCGGAATTATATATAAAAATTTGGATGCAAAAGCAAGAAATTGTGCTTATTTCTCGGTTGCATTGTATTGGCATGTTGTAGAAAGATTATACAGTAGACAACACTTTGGTTGATCCACCAATACACTTTACCATTCTTGCTAATGTGAAAATAGTCATCACAACGTCCAACTTGGCCAAATCTTTACACATGAAAAATTCCAATAGACTTTTGAACACTTATTATGAATATTTTTGAATTTTAACGTCTGTTTTAATGAAATTTGATTGATATTGGTTAACCCTGCAGAAACGAGTAATTTTGGTGTTAAAAAATCGACCAGCATTGTCACTGCTACTAGAACTATTGTGGTGACCTGAATCTACAGTTAACATCCTGTTACTATGCAATTAGTACAAATTGAGTTGCATCACAAATAATATTGTTTCCGTCAGTAAGCCATGCATTGTTAATAGTTAATATATTGACTTTTCACATTTTAAATACTCATAAATTGAGCATTTTACTGATTCAAGCTTAGCTCTGGTTAGTAATTTTTAAAATGGTGGATATCACCATAATCACTACTATTCTTTCGTAGTTACCTTTACTAAACCCTGTATGCTATTACTTTTTGTTGATAGGGTTTTTTCTATTGGTTAACGAGAAGAAACAAAAGAAATGATTATGAAGACATAATCTGGACAATATCTTCGAACCTGTTTATTTCTTTATATTGTCAAGTTTGTTGTAATTAGTTTTACATGATTTAACACTGATGTGAAAAAGTCCACTATATAGCGTACTTTCTTCTTTGTATTTTGATTTTTGATTACTTATTATGGCTGTTCATTTGTACCTTGCCACTTTTTTATTACTAGAATCTTTTTCTACATATTTCAACCTACCACATTGTATTGTCAAACTATGTTTCTTACTGCATGATCCATAATTAACTTTCCTTTTGTGACTTTCATACTTAGTCTTACATTCATATTAGTTATTTATCTCCATACCATTACAAAACTGAGATGAAAATTATACTATTCGGTATTGATGCTGTTCTCTCATGTATTTCTGTGCAAGTAGGTCAACTTCCTTCCGATTTCTCTTTGAACTTTATTTGTTACCACCTTCATGCTTTAAAGAACATTATGTGCAAATAGCCTAATTGCTTCATTTGTTTTACCTGATTATTTTTGTTTTTTTAGGAGTATAAAATGCAGTCTTAAGACTGCCTATTTTTCAACGTAGAGTTGAACTGTTAACTGATAAATGCTTAAATACCTCTTATGGGTAAATCTAGGGTTGTTATGGTAATAGTAAATTTACCATTACCAGTTGATCGGTTACCATTTTTGATTGAAATCCGTATTATCAGTTAAAACGGTATGGTAACGGTAAATTTATCATTTTTAACAGTAAATTATCGGTTATATTTCTTTAATACTAGTGGTAACGGTAATTTTATCAGTTAATTTAAAAGATAAGTACTCATCTGATATGCTTTATTACATGCATTTGGAATCAAATAAATAGTTATATTTAGTTCAATAATCGGATGGAATAATTCAAGTACACTAATTTTCTTTCTCATTTACATTTTTTTTTAAACTAACACTACATATACTAAAATAAAGATGCACTTTGTACAAAAAATGTGTCAAGATATAAAATTTGATGGACAAATGGTAGTTTACCATTACCAGTGTAACGGTTACCAGATTATCGATATACCAGTCTTCGGTATAACAGTCAATCGGTAACGGTAGCAGTAAACAATTTTGGCTTACCAGTCAAAACGGTATGGTAACGATATTTGATAAACGGTAACAATAATCATTATCATAATAGCCCTACGTAGATCAAATTAAAAAGTTCTATCTATACTTTAACCAGATGTAGCTTTACAAACACAATTTCAACAACGAATGCTTATTAATACGGTTGACATAAGAATGAAAAACATTGAAAAAACCATTAACGCAAACTTTAAACTTCCATGTTTACTTCTAACAAAATATCATTGATATAAGAATTTAAAAAATTCAAGAAAAATGATAAATCCACATTAGAGTACCATAATCTCCGTATTTACCCGTGTGCGTAGCACGAGCCTCACACTGACTATATGATACTTCTCTATCTTTCTGGATAGAGATACGTGTGTATGCAAATCTTTCTTCTAAATTTAAATTCTAAAATGATAAATCCACGTTAGAGTACCATAATCTCTAATGTTGTTAAATACCGAAAATTTACTGAATTTTGCTTCCTTATTTTTATTTTAATGGAGCGTGCCTATTTTTTTATATAAAAAATATCATTTTCACGACTAATTCAAGTGCTTTTTGTCAAGTAACTTTTTATAGAAGTTTATTAGAAATTAATCAATTATAAAGTGATAATTTATTTTTTTTGGATCAAATAGTGAAGTTATTATGATAATTCTGTGGTCCCTCACACGTTCAGCTTTATATAAACTCTTACATTGACACATTATTATACATGCCTCGTGCTTCTAAATTTGGAAATATAATATTTCCTATAGTGCATTCATAATGCAAAACAAAAAGTATAATATCTTCCACATAGGCAATGGTGATGTGGTTCAAGTCTCTATGCACATGAAGCTTACTGAAGAAAGGATATCTCATAGGCTTCTGTTCTTATATAAATATGCTTAAATATTAAAGGCAATATTGTGAATTATGTACTTCAATAGAAACTGATCTCAACTATGGTAACAAGCCAATGTACATACCCCTGTTTAGATGTATTCTCATCTTTTGTCCAAAATAAACTGTTATGGTCTACAGGACGTGTCCGATATGAATACTCTTGCTTATAAGTATTTTCTGTTGTTGCCATCATAAAACCTGATATTTTATTTCAAATACAAGTTTGAATTATCACATTCACTATCTCCATACGTTCTACAAATATTTCATCCAGGGTGGAACTTTTTGTCTAATCACAACAATTAAATAACGTTACATAACAACTCTAGAGCCATTTGTTTAATATGGCTGACAATTTATGTTGGACTAATATTAAAAAACATAATTAAAAATATCGTTACCTATAAATTTTGTTACAAGCTTCCTGATAAGCATTGGTATAACAAACAAGCATTGTTCACAAAAAAAACTGTGATATGCTTCAAATTTCTCATGGGTTATGACGGTTACTATGAATTGTATATATAAGCAGCCATTATGTTATGTCTACAAAGCTATATGTTTCTACTAACTTATTTGTTCCTCAATTGCACCTTTTATAGAAAACAACACCTGCAAACCAAGATTTATAAAGAAGAAGGGGATTAGCTACTCTCTATGATTTAACCTGAGAACTATTTTACTGACTTCTGAACGGACAAAAATTCCATTAAAGACTATTTTTCAGAGTTTCCAGTAGGGATGGTTATATAAAGTTGAACATATGATAATTCTTTGCAACTCTTAGCCCATGATAGGTAACAACAAAATGAGGAATGTTGTGTTTGATGAACCTTTTATTGTCATATTAATTAAAAATCAATGCTAGAAGCAGTAGATTTGGTGTCTGGTGGATGCTTGATATTTTTTTTTCAGGTTATAGATACAAACCATGATTTTTACATGACATAAATATTTATGAACTGTTTTTGTTATGCAATGAGGATGATTGTTTGGACAAATAGAATTGAATGTATCATACAACAAGGTTTGATTTTTATGGCAAATCCAGACAGATGTAAGTATCCAGACTAAGGGACAAACTTGATCTTTCTTCTAACGTGATTATGCTTACTGATACACAACACATCTCATGAATTATGAATGTCAGCATTGAAACTGGGTCAACATTATGTACACAGATGTAGTACAGTGAGTTCAAACAGATCCAAAGCAAGAGTTGGTTCTGTACAATGCATTTACAAAGCCACGATTACCTTTACAATCTATGATGACAAAGGAGAGGAAAAGTGGGAAATTTCGGAGTTTTTGTTACATTTCCATGTATTTAATATTTAAGGACGTGTCACTTTTATGTTAATCTGCACAATTTTACCAAATATTTCACTCATTAAGTTAACAAGTTATATGGAACTAATTTCATTTTTATATACATCAAAATTTGTTGTCCACTTGACTTTTCTAATCATATCCTAATTTAGTAAGTGAAAATGAGGTCTTGAAAGTAATAACAGTTTAAACACTGAACGATAAATGCATAATTTTGAACTTCACATAGTTTAAGTCTTGAAAGTAATAATATTTTAAGTAATGAAACCGAACATAATAAATGCATAGTTTAAGTCCTGAAAGTAATAATAGTTTAACTAAGGAACAATAAAATCCTTAAGGTAGAGAAAACCGCCGATCAGAAGCTTGGCTCTCAACTTGATATTTTGGCTCTATTAAAGTATTAGAGGCTTTCTTAATTTTGGTTTTTTACTTTATTGTTTTTGAACCAAGTTTTGTCTGCATTGCAAGGAATGTGCTTTATTCATTTTTGCTAAACTGTTGTATTGGTGAAGAAATTATGGTAATGCCTATGTTTGCGTACTAATATTGCATCAACTGAATCTTTACTATGCGTAAATAGTAGTTTGTCTCTGAGAAAAAGAAGAAAAATAATTTCTAATGCAAAGGATAAAGCAACGAAGTTTATAATCCATTTATGTTGCATAAATATGATCAATCCACTGAATATGTTTTCAAAACTAAATATGTCCCCTGCAATGACTTTAAATCGTTATCGATTGTATATCATAACATTTTTTTCCTTTTGGAAGTGGTACGTTACTTTATCACTCAATTTTTTCAACAATATATATAAGCTATGCTTATTTTTTGAAAATAATGTAGAGATATGCATACTTCATAAACAATATACAATGCAGTTTACCGTAATATAATAGCAATAAGCATACATTTTCCTAACAAACATAAGTCAACACAATCCTTTGAATGCACGATTTTGGTTATAATAATACACATGTCTATGATTCATACAAATCGTCAGTTAAAGAAAAAAATCACTACACCACATAAACCACATGACTTCCTGTTGCGTAGCACGGGTCACACACTTGTTGATCTACATATGATTTCTGCCTATCCTAAGCTACCTTCATCCGTTTTCGAATCAAGTCTATCTTCTTTGAGGTCTCATTAACCATCTCAGGTCCAAGTAGAAGTTTGTTCGTGCACTCCTACCAACATGAAGGTGATCTGCAGGGTCGTTCATACTGTGCCTTGAAGGGAGACATACCAATACTCATTTGATAACGGTTATTATATGTGAACCCTACCAATGGAAGATGCTCCTCCCAAGTCCCTCTGAAGTCTAGGATACGCAACCGTAATATATCCTCGAGAATCCTATTAAATATCTCTGTCTGTCCAACTATTTGAGGGTGATAGGCGGTACTAAGTCATAGTTGTGTCCCCAATGCCTCTTGCAGGCTCCTCCAAAACTCTCTCGTGAAGATGGGGTCTCAGTCACTAATAATACTAAAGGGTACTCCATGAAGTCAGACGTTCTCTCTAAGATACATAGATGCCAACCAAGCTTCCGTCCGCTTACTCTTAACTGAGATGAAGTGAGTGCTCTTAGTCAACCTATCGACTATAACCCAAATACTAGTGTTACCCTTCCTCAATATGGACAACCATCTATAAAGTCCATCGAGACGCTCTCCCATTTCCACTGTGGCGCATCCAAGGGCTGAAGCAAACCACCAGGCTTCCTCTGGTCAACCTTCGCTCGTTGACAAGTCATACATCGAGGTACATACTCTTCCATATCCTTCTTCATCCCTATCCAATGAAAAACCCTCCTCATGTCTTTATACATCTTGTCACCGCTCAGATGGATAGTCATCCGAGAGTGATGAGCCTCCTCTAAAACCGATCTCAATAAATCATCAACTCTAGGAATACACAATCTCCCATCGCGATGCATCCACCCTCTCTCATCCACAAAATATTTAGCAAGGTGACTAGAGGTCTCTCCTTTACTGAGATATTCCATGATATCCACTAACTCCTAATCCTCGCGCTGACTAGATCCAATGCGCTCTAAGAGAGTAGGTCGCACCTCCAACGATGCCAATAATCCGAGTACAAAATCCGTAGATGGTCTAAAATCAAACGACGAGATGAACTCCAAACTCTACCACTCTACGTTTAATGGACTCAAAGTCATTCTCTGCCTACTCAATGTGTCTTCTACCACATTTACCTTGCCTATAGTATATGCTATCTTGAAGTCATAAGACGCAAGGAATTCCATCTAACGTCATTGTCGCAAATTAAGATCATTTAGCGAGAACAAATACTTGAGTGATTTATGATCTATATAAAGATCGAGCCTCTTACCTAACAAATAGTGTCTCCAAGACCTAGGCATAAACACTATCACCTAGGGGTGGAATCGGTTCGGTACCAGAATTTTGTATTCAAAACCATTACCGTACCGACTTTATACGGTAATGGAAAAATCATACCATTACCAGCCAAAGAAATCGATTACCAACAGTTCGGTTTATGGTTGGTAATGGTTGGATGAGGTCGGTAATAAGTTTTTACCATTCACTAGTAAGAGATCTTTTTGTTTACAATATTTCACGTTAAAATATTAAATATTAAAATTGATTTTTTTGTTATTATATTTTTACGTAGTCAAACATGCATGAAAACTTTATAGATGAACAAAAATATCATATAAATTATACCATTTCTAAGATATATGATAAAAATTGCATTCAATCTTGTATCGTAATAATATTTTCCTAGGTATTTTATTAAATCATTACATATTAGAAGTTCTTTGTTATGTAATAAACATATATGATGAAATATAAGAATATACATACATATTGTTTAAGATATGTGGTAGGTGTGGTAATTACCATTGTTAATGCCTAATTACCATTACCGTACCACATATTTTCATGTGGTTAGGCATACCATACCAATCAAATTGGTTACCAATTGTTCGGTACCACTTTCATTCGTAGCGGTTGGTAATGGCTGGTGTAACACCCCACCTCTGCCAATGCCACTCTTGCAAGCGCACTAGCTTTGGAGGGGCGTTAAACGAGGTAAACATGCATGCAGATATCATAAGACAAAACATATAAGTGAAACAGAGTAAGTAAAGCAGCGGATAAAACTAGTATTTCAAAACCATAGTCAAGTTACATCAAAGTACTGAGTCATTATTTTCCACAAAACAAAGTCTAGAAAAACATAAACTGAAAACTGGAAATAACATAAAGTAAACTATCCCCAAAGTAGAATAAGGCCATAGCATGCTCAAGTCCAAACCGTACATGAGCTATCCAGAAAAGCAGCTAAAGATCCAAGCTAGGTACCAGTGTTCCCACCTTGTAAACCTGGGGGGGAAACGGAAGAAAAGAGGCAAAAGAAAACGGATCAGTCAAAAAGACTGGTAAGCCCTATCTACTATTAGTATAAAAACTAATAAAGTTAACTGGACATGTAAAACAGAGATGAGACATAGGGTGATAACTAGCATGGTGAAAAGTTAACAAGATAGATCAAGTGTGGCGTCGCATATACAAGGTAAAGTTGCACCAAGTGTGTACTAGTATTCCAATCCATGTCAAGTATAAACAAGAAATGATCCCTTGGCCCAAAGCTGGCCCAGTATCATGAGGTGACCTAAATCAAGGTCCAACTACTCGGTCTAGTCGATCGGCTCCCTATAAGCCTAACTCGTCGTGTATCGGTGTCATACGGCTTAATCGTGGAATGTAGTTAACTGTGCAAGGTCCACCCCAGGGTGTATCCGGCCCTAAGGTGTAAACCACAGACACAATTCAAGCACGCACAGTTTAAACCTACTGGTGCCCATGTTCAACTCCGGACTTAATGTGCACGACCATGGTCCGCCTGAAAAACCGGTACACCCTTCAGCCGTCTCTTTTGGTCTCTTACAATCAGTCCAGTAATCGTGCCCCGCCCTAGCCTAGTCCAGGGTACCCATGATACTTCCAAGTTGGTTACTGCTGAAAAGGACCACGTAACTAGGATTTAAAGTGGGTTAAGTGTGGTTAACCCTATCCTAACCATGTATTGAGTTGGTTAAGTGTATTCAAGCAGTTCATGACTTAACCCTATCAATACATCGGGTTTAATTGGTTAAGTATATTCAAGTAGTCCATGACTTAACCCTACCAATCCATCGTGTTCAACTGGTTAAGTATATTCAAGTAGTCCATGACTTAACCCTACCAATCCATCGTGTTTAATTGGTTAAGTATTCAAGTAGTCCATGACTTAACCCTACCATGTGGCATTAATTAACTTAATGCACCCCCACCTCTCACATTAGACTTTGTTGTGGTTACTAGTTAAGCCGGGCGGGTCCGGGTAGCTTTACACCACAACCTAGTCTAACCTCAGGTTTTAAGTGCGACATGACCAACTACTCACATTGGGTCCTATTGCTTGTAGCCACTAGTTAAGCCGGTCGGTTCTGGGTAGATTTATGCTACAAACTCAACCCAACCTCGAGTTGGCCATTCTCATGTTTTCTAGAAGTCTTGTCCAAGTCCATGTTTCAAGCATAATCACATGTCATATTTCAAGTCATCTTTTCAAGTCATGTTTTTATTTCATTTTAGTTTACCCATAACGTAACCCCATCGCATGTAAGTTCGCATAAACGCAAATAGATCTCAAAGGGGAAACTTAGAAGCATGACATAATTAATAAGGTTTTGGGCCACAAGTTAAACATGGTGGCATATGAGGCAAAGGTGTTCATAAACCTGCATATTACATCATAGGCCTCAAAACATGCATAATATCAACTTTAACAAAATAGGTGAAACATGGTCATAAATGACATAGGATGATAGCAAGTGATTCGCATATAACACCATATGCAAGATAGCAACTTGCACATTACATCATAAGCCTCAAAATATGCATGATATCAAACTTAAGAAAATAGGTGAAACATGATCATAAATGACATAGGATGGTGGCTAGTGATTCGCATATAACATCATATGCAAGATAACACAAGGTTTATGAGAGTTTCTATGTTGCTTTATGCAACATTTCCAATCAAAGCTCATAGCTTTCTATGCATAAGGCAAAGATGATAGCTTTACAAACATGCATAGAATAAATTTATGCATAACATGATAGGATCAAAGCACATATCATACTTAGGCCCAAACTCAATCTTGCAACATGTCATATTTAACTTCATAGTTAGAATCTAAGAGTAGTATAGGGCTTACAATGCTATGAAGACTTATAAAATAAAATAAGATTGAGACGAAGCCACACTAGCACACTAAAAACCCCAAATGAATACAAGCTCCAAGTTGTCTTAAGGAACAAGAAGCTCCCTTTGATTTGTATGAAGAAAGATCCTTGTTTTGATGAAGAAAGGTGGCTCTTTTACTAGCTTAGGACACTCAAACTTTCATGAAGAGGATGGAGGGCATGATATGAAGATGGACGCCATGATCAAGAAACATTTTGGCATAGTTTAGTTGTAGGAATGATTAATGAGGGATTAGGCTAGGTCTTAGGGTCTTTTTATAGAAGATTAGGTTAATTTAGGCCATAGGATTAACCCTAGTTCAGATCTGAGCCATCAATTCACGTCATTAGCCTCCAAACATGTCTTGAGAAACAAGTCAGGTGCACCCAGGCCAGACTGGCCGACCACCCAAGTCGACAGGGGTGTCGACTGGGCAGTCGACACAGCCTGGGGTGTGTCGACTCCCAAGTCGACTCCCCAGTCGACTTGGGGTGGCGGGAATTTTTCCCGCCTACCCCACCCAGCTGAATTTGAAATCTGTTTTTAAATTTGAATTTTCTGAAAACTTTGACGAGCCATAACTTGGTCATACGGACTCCGATTTTCGAAAACTCGGACTCTATTTCGCGTATTTTTCCAAGACGAACGCAATGGCATAGCCCGTTTCCCTTGATTCAGAATTTATCATTTAATTCTGCCTTGATCTATGTTATAACATGTTATTTAAAAATCCGGGTTGTTACATTCTCCCCTCCTTAAAGGATTTCGTCCCCGAAATCTTCAAGTTAGGAAGAACATATCCTACCATCCATCATCCATCTACTCAAAACATCATCCACGTGCAGTAATTGTCCTTAAAGGATTCTAAATGAGGTATGATCATATGCAAAGGCGTGTGTATATGTACTTATCTAATGCGAAAATCAGGTGGTTACTGATTCAGTAAACCTCCTTAATGCAAAACATGTTAGTGAAATGAGTCCATATGTATGCAAATTCCTAACAAAATTCATAATCTCTATATGAGTGCACATAACATTCATCCATATGCAACATCCACGTGATAGCATAACAAGTTTCATCCATGAGTAAGTATAAGCACTCATGCATATGCAATATGAAAGTGTGTGACCCGATCTTAGTGCCTAATGTGTATCATGCATCCACGAGTATCCACTTGCAAACACTTGCAACCACTTGCAAACATCAAGCATAACATGTTTCAAATACATGTTTCATCCAAAGGGTTCTACCTAAGGTTCTCATGACAAGGTTAACGAGGTAACCAGATAAACATGGATAGTGAAAGAAAGATATGCTGGCTAGGAAAAGAGATCGAGAATGTACCCTCAAAAAGAAATGGGTGAAGCGCGCGCATCTTCTCCTCGGTTTCCCAAGTTGCATCCTCTTCGGCTTCACTCCACTGAACTTTCACCAATTTGACTTCTTGATTTCTTAGCTTCTTGATCTCTGTTCCCAAGATACGAATCGGAGCACTCCTCAAGGTTTCCTCTTTCTCTACCTCCACGTCTTCAAGAATGCTTGGTTCAACCACCTCAGGGGACTCATGTAGGTACTTTCGGAGATGCGAGACATGAAAGACATTATGCACTCCGGCTAGCTTCTCGGGCAATTCCACCTTATAGGCCATCTTTCCAATTCTCTCTATGATAGGGAAGGGTCCTACGAACCTTGGTGCCAGCTTCCCAATTGCTCCAAAACGAACCACATTACGCAAAGGAGAAACCTTCACGAAAACCATGTCTCCCACTTCAAATTCCAAATATGTCCTTCGCTTGTCAACGTAGGATTTCTGTCTGTCTTGGGCCGCTTTCATCCGTTTTCTCACCAATTCAACTTTCTCGGATGTGTCCCGTATCATATCAGGCCCATGTATAAGCTTATCCATCGTCTCCCACCAACATGTTGGTGACTTGCTCGGCCTCCCATACGAAGCTTCGAATGGTGTCATTCCTATGCTTGCTTGGTAGCTGTTATTATAAGCAAACTCTACAAGAGAAAGGTGGTCTTCCCAAGTACCACCAAAGTCAAAAATGCATAGCCTCAACAGATCTTCTAGTACTCTATTCACCCTCTCGGTTTGGCCATCCGTCTGGGGGTGTTAGGCTGTACTTAGATTCAATCGCGTACCCATCGCTTCTTGCAAACTATTCTAGAACCGGATGGTGAAGATTGGGTCACGACTGCTAACTATGCTGGAAGGAACTCCATGCAATCGCACTATCTCTCGAAGATAAACAGATGCTAAACCTGATACAGTCCTCTTGTTCTTTACTGGAAGGAAATGGGTGCTCTTCGTAAGTCTATCAACTATGACCCATATCCCATAAAGCCCAAATAGTTTGGTCATCTTAATGGACATCTTCATCCCAACTATATATCACAAACAGGCGAGTCATACTCCTTATGGGGTTTGCAACAGAACTAAGATTAAGAGTAGGACCGAGAGGTTATACTTGAAAGATAGCATGCGAGTAAGCTCCACAGAATAGTAGGGGTTAAGGACATACTCTTAAAAAGAGATATAATGCGCATATCTAGTCTTCAATCTTCTAAGCCGCATTTTCTTGAACTTAATCCTATCGTGCCTTGACCGTCTTTTAACTTCACAATTCCGTAGTTTCAAAATATGAGTTGGAACTCGTTCACCGTTGCCTCTCATTCCACTTCCACTTATTCTTTTCCTAAAAATACTTGGCTTAAACATAACTGCGTGCTCCTGGTTTCATGCAAGCTTTCCAAAATCCTTTAGTGAATCCTGGATCTCGTTTACACCCTATACGGTATTCCACGCAGAAGAACTATCTCTTGAAAACAAATGCCAATCCACGTTGCCAAATGTTCTTACTAGGGTGATTTCTATAACCCATGCTTAAGTGTAATGGACTATCCGCCTTAGTGGCGAACACTACTCGATTGGATTACAAATTTCCAAAAAGTGCCAAGGGATTCTAGATAACTAATCAGGATGGAACCCTAAAGGTCACACGAGATTTCGAGGGTATTACCGAGGCGAGTCATGAGCCTCGTAACCCTATGTTCAAAGTCAAGAATGGCTCCATAACTGGACAACCAACCCATGCCCAACATCAACCCGTGTCCCATAAACCCGAGAACATAAGCATTACACATGAATTCTACGCTCAAGATAGAGTTTTACAAGTCCATAAAAATCGCAGATAGATGGGCGGAACCCTCAATTGGATTTGAAACTTCTAACGGGATCCTCAACTAGACTAGTACTGAGGTGCAAACTTTCAACAAGATCAGAAATAAAACTATGCGATGTGCCAGAATCAAACAAGGTATGAACAGGGAAATCAGAAATGTAAACATGACTTTCTATAGAAACACTACCTCGATCAAAAGCTGGAAGAGCGAGGGGAGCCTGCAACTGCCCTCCAGAGGGTCCTGCTCGCTGAATTTGCCTTTTCCCTTGTCCCCGCTTTTTCGGGCAATCCTTGCTATAGTGTCCAGACTCTCCACAATGAAAGCATTCTCCCAACTTCCTTTTCTTCTTCCTACAATCTTTGGCTATGTGCCCAGTAATCCCACAGAAGTTACACTTCCTCCTTTCTCTTGACTTGTTGTCCTTGCTATTGTTGTTTTTGCCTCCTTTTCCGGAATCTACCTTCTTGCCTTGAGACTCATTTGCCTTGACCTCCTTCTTGCCACTCTTATCTTCTTCTTGAAGCCGGGCCATATTCACCAAACTCTCGAAGGTCGCTCCCATGGGTATATGAGACATGGCCAAACCGCGCAATGGCTCATTCAATCCTAGAGCAAAGCGTAGGGCCTTCTTCTGAGCTGTGTTAACCAAGTCTAGACCGAACCGAGCAAGTTGTTTAAACGTATCCACGTATTCCCTAACTGTCATGTCCCCTTGCTTTAGAGATAGGAACCTCTCCATCCGAAGGTTCTCTTCTGTTGATGATAGAAATCTCAATCTGAACCTTCTCCTAAAGTCATCCCAAGTCTGAATTGGTCTAGTAGTGGTGGTGACTACTCACCAATATGCAGCTTCCTCTTTCAATAACCATACCGCTAACAGAACTTTCCTACGGTCTTCTATATCAAAGATAGCAAAGAGGTCTTCAGTTTCCTTTGACCAGTTTCTTGCCTCAACAAAAGTCTCTGTCCCAACAAAGTTCTTGCCACCCATCGCCTTAAAGTCCTTGCAAATCTTCGCGAAATCCGCTTGTGGATGCTGAGGAGGAGGAGGAGGAACCTCAACTACGGGAGGGGGAGGAATGTTATCCACGGGGGAAGGAGGAGGAATGTTCGCGGGGCCGGCTTCATTCGCCCTTGCCTCCATGTACCTTCTAAACCAAATAGGTACTGGTACGCCCTCCAGAATGGCAAAATTATCGGCCATACTGAAACGAAGAAAAAGATAGATTGAGAACGAGGAAACAAAGGATAGTGCTAATGGCTTTTGGGGTATAGCCTTTTAAAATAAACTAGACGTTTCTTGGAAAATACTTAATTGGTTTTGAAAATATTTTTTCAAAAGGTAAGTTTTAAAAACCTTTTGCTCAGATCTTGTAAACCTTATGCTCTGGTACCAAATGTAACACCCCACCTCCGCAAATGCCACTCTTGCAAGCGCACTAGCTTTGGAGGGGCGTTAAACGAGGTAAACATGCATGCAGATATCACAAGACAGAACATATAAGTGAAACAGAGTAAGTAAAGCAGCAGATAAAACTAGTGTTTCAAAACCATAGTCAAGTTACATCAAAGTACTGAGTCATTATTTTCCACAAAACAAAGTCTAGAAAAACATAAACTGAAAATTGGAAATAACATAAATTAAACTATCCCCAAAGTAGAATAAGGCCATAGCATGCTCAAGTCCAAACCGTACATGAGCTATCCAGAAAAGCAGCTAAAGATCCAAGCTAGGTACCAGTGTTCCCACCCTGTAAACCTGGGGGGGAAACGGAAGAAAAGAGGCGAAAAGAAAACGGGTCAGTCAAAAAGACTGGTAAGCCCTATCTACTATTAGTATAAAAACTAATAAAGTTAACTGGACATGTAAAACAGAGATGAGACATAGGGTGATAACTAGCATGGTGAAAAGTTAACAAGATAGATCAAGTGTGGCGTCGCATATACAAGGTTAAGTTGCACCAAGTGTGTACTAGTATTCCAATCCATGTCAAGTATAAACAAGAAATGATCCCTTGGCCCAAAGTTGTCCCAGTATCATGAGGTGACCTAAATCAAGGTCCAACTACTTGGTCTAGTCGATCGGCTCCCTATAAGCCTAACTCGTCGTGTTTCGGTGTCATACGGCTTAATCGTGGAATGTAGTTAACTGTGCAAGGTCCACCCCAGGGTGTATCCGGCCCTAAGGTGTAAACCACAGACATAATTCAAGCACGCATAGTGTAAACCTACTGGTGCCCATGTTCAACTCCGGACTTAATGTGCACGACCATGGTCCGCCTGAACAACCGGTGCACCCTTCAGCCGTCTCTTTTGGTCTCTTACAATCAGTCCAGTAATCGTGCCCCACCCTAGCCTAGTCCAGGGTACCCATGATACTTCCAAGTTGGTTACTGCTGAAAAGGACCACGTAACTAGGATTTCAAGTGGGTTAAGTGTGGTTAACCCTATCCTAACCATGTATTGAGTTGGTTAAGTGTATTCAAGTAGTTCGTGACTTAACCCTATCAATACATCGGGTTTAATTGGTTAAGTATATTCAAGTAGTCCATGACTTAACCCTACCAATCCATCGTGTTTAATTGGTTAAGTATATTCAAGTAGTCCATGACTTAACCCTACCAATCCATCGTGTTTAATTGGTTAAGTATTCAAGTAGTCCATGACTTAACCCTACCATATGGCATTAATTAACTTAATGCACCCCAACCTCTCACATTAAACTTTGTTGTGGTTACTAGTTAAGCCTGGCGGGTCCGGGTAGCTTTACACCACAACCTAGTCTAACCTTGGGTTTTAAGTGCGACATGACCAACTACTCACATTGGGTCCTATTGCTTGTAGCCAGTAGTTAAGCCGGTCGGTTCCGAGTAGATTTATGCTACAAACTCAACCCAACCTCGAGTTGGCCATCTCATGTTTTCTAGAAGTCATGTCCAAGTCCATGTTTCAAGCATAATCACATGTCATATTTCATGTCATCTTTTCAAGTCATGTTTTTATGTCATTTTAGTTTTCCCATAACGTAACCCCATCACATGTAAGTTCGCATAAACGCAAATAGATCTCAGAGGGGAAACTTAGAAGCATGACATAATTAATAAGGTTTTGGGCCACAAGTTAAACATGGTGGCATATGAGGCAAAGGTGTTCATAAACCTGCATATTACATCATAGGCCTCAAAACATGCATAATATCAACTTTAGAAAAATAGGTGAAACATGGTCATAAATGACATAGGATGATAGCAAGTGATTCGCATATAACACCATATGCAAGATAGCAACTTGCACATTACATCATAAGCCTCAAAATATGCATGATATCAAACTTAAGCAAATAGGTGAAACATGATCATAAATGACATAGGATGGTGGCTAGTGATTCGCATATAACATCATATGCAAGATAACACAAGGTTTATGAGAGTTTCTATGTTGCTTTATGCAACATTTCCAATCAAAGCTCATAGCTTTCTATGCATAAGGCAAAGATGATAGCTTTACAAACATGCATAGAATAAATTTATGCATAACATGATAGGATCAAAGCACATATCATACTTAGGCCCAAACTCAATCTTGCAACATGTCATATTTAACTTCATAGTTAGAATCTAAGAGTAGTATAGGGCTTACAATGCTATGAAGACTTATAAAATAAAATAAGATTGAGACGAAGCCACACTAGCACACTAAAAACCCCTAATGAATACAAGCTCCAAGTTGTCTTGAGGAACAAGAAGCTCCCTTTGATTTGTATGAAGAAAGATCCTTGTTTTGATGAAGAAAGGTGGCTCTTTTACTAGCTTAGGACACTCAAACTTTCATGTAGAGGATGAAGGCCATGATATGAAGATGGAGGCCATGATCAAGAAACATTTTGGCATAGTTTAGTTGTATGAATGATTAATGAGGGTTTAGGCTAGGTCTTATGGTCTTTTTATAGAAGATTAGGTTAGTATAGGCCATAGGATTAACCCTAGTTCAGATCTGAGCCATCAATTCACGTCACTAGCCTCCAAACATGTCTTGAGAAACAAGTCAGGTGCACCCAGGCCAGACTGGCCGACCACCCAAGTCGACAGGGGTGTCGACTGGGCCGTCGACACAGCCTGGGGTGTGTCGACTCCCAAGTCGACTCCTCAGTCGACTTGGGGTGGCGGGAATTTTTCCCGCCTTCCCCGCCCAGCTGAATTTGAAATCTGTTTTTAAATTTGAATTTTCTGAAAACTTTGACGGGCCATAACTTGGTCATACGGACTCCAATTTTCGAAAACTCGGACTCTATTTCGCGTATTTTTCTGAGACGAACGCAATGGCACAGCCCGTTTCCCTTGATTCAGATTTTATCATTTAATTCTGCCTTGATCTGTGTTATAACATGTTATTTAAAAATCCGGGTTGTTACAGCTGGTAAGTGGTAATATGGTAAAAATGTCCAGCTCTACTATCACCACCAGCTCCAAATCATAGGTAGTGAAGTTCTTCTCATGTACCCTCAACTGTCAACTCCCATAGCAGACAACCCTACCCTCCTGCGTCAACACTACAACTAACCCGTGCCGCAAGAACCCGTATAAACGGAAAACATCTATGTACCATTAGGAAGTGTCAGTACTGAAGCTGATGTAAGAGCCTTCTTCAATCTCAAGAATGCATCCTCGTAATCTATATCCTAAGAAAAAACTAGGTTCTTCTTCATTAGGTGGGCAGGCGGAGCTGAGATCCACGCAAAATCCTTAATGGACTTTCGGTAGTATTCCGCCAAACCCAAGAAACTCCTTACCTCTGTCGTATTCTTAAGTGCCTTCCTCCTGAACTGTGACAACCTTAGCGGGGTCCACCGTTATATCATCACTAGAGACAATATGTTCTAAGAACCTTACCTCCTTCCACTAGAAATGGCACTTAAAAAACTTCGCTTTTAACTGTTGTGCACAAAAATACAGAAAACCTCTCCCAAATGCAAGGCATGCTCTTTCTCACTCCTCGAGATAACCAAGATATCATCAATGCACATAACCACGAATTTATTCTGGTACTCCCTAAATACCCGGCTCATTAAATCCACAAAATACGTTGGTTCATTGGTTAGCACGAAAGGCATAACCAGTCACTCAAAGAAACAGCCGGTTGTCCTAAAAGTAGTCTTGTCTATATTATCATCTACTACCCTAAGCTGATGAAAACCTATGGCTAAATCCAACCACGAGAAAACCGAAGTGCCTATTAATTGGTCAAACAAGTCATATATCCATGGGAATGGGTGTCTATTCTTCTTAGTGAGTTTGTTCAGCTCCCTGTAATCCACATATAAATGAAGAGAGTTGTCCACCTTGGTCGCAAAGACAATTGGTGCTTCTCACTAAGAAATGGTCCGTATAATAAATCCTTTCTCGAACAACTCACCCACTTGCTTACAAGCTCCCTCCTCTCTCTCGAAGCCACGTGGCGCAATAGAAAAGCAACTGCTTTGCATTCTCTACCAAGTATATCTAAAAATCCATCTCGTGCTTGGGAGGTAGTCCTCTCACCTCCTTGAATACGTCCGAAAAGTCTCTAACAATGGGCACCAAACTGAGATCGTCAACGGAAGCATCTAGGGAATCTAAGAAACTGAGAACGACTGACCCTCGCGGGTCATAAGAAATCTCAAGAGTCCTACCATGGCACGTCAAAATCCTAATAACTCTCGTCTCACAGTCAAGGATGGAACCATACATGGCCAACCAATCCATCCCTAGAATAAGTCTGTAACCCATAAAACCCAGTACATATGCATCACACTCAAACTCGACGCCAAGAATAGAAATCTTCAAACCCCTACACATCATAAATAAGTGAGATGTACCTCCTACAGGGTTTGAGACAACTACTGCAACAGAAACCATAGAAGTGTGTTTATGCAGACTATCAACAATAGAGCTGGATATGAAAGAATGAGAAGCACCAGAATCAAACAAGGTCCTAATGAAAAAAATAATCAAAAAGAGAAATCAAAACTTCTATAGTAGCCTTCCTACCTCTATCCTGACTGCTATCACCAGTCTGAGTTGCCTCAAGCGCATGAACCTGTGCTTCAAATGATCCTTCCTACTGTCCCTGCTTCTGAAGGCATTACTTGTTGTAATGTCGCATCTTCCAACACTGAAAACAAGCACCTTTCTTAGTCTTCCTATAGTCTTTGACAAAATGTTCCATCATACCACATCCATGACAATTGACTTCCTTCTTGATCTATGCTTTCTTAGGTTTCTCTCCCTTCTTTACTACACCCTTCTTAGGCCACCACTTTTTTTTCTTCCATTATTTGGCTTGGCCTCCTCATTCTTGTCCTCTTGCTTATTCACCTTTCCATCCTCATGCACAAGAGCCATTTCCACCAGCCTCTCAAATGTGGCTCCCATTGGAACATGTGCCATCATCAATCCTTGGAGGGGTTTGTTCAGTCTCCTAGCAAATCTCAAAGCCTTTTTATGTGCGGTATTAACTAGATCCAAGCCAACCTGGCTTACTCATTGAAGCTATTCACATAATCCTTCACCGACATACTACCTTGCTTTAGACTCAAGAACTTTTCCAACTGCACCCTTTCTTCTACTTGCAATAAAAAATTCTTCTCGAACTTATCCTTGAACTCATCCTATATCTCGACAACATGCTCCGCCTCAGCTACTTCCCACCAATACAACACTTATCCTTTCAGTTGGAAAGTGGCCAACTAAATCATCCTCCGGTCATCAAGCTCTAATAATCCAAACACACGATCGGTATCTCATATCCAATTACAAGCATCTACAAATCTCTCCGATCTAAGACATGGTTGTCGCCCGTAGCAGAAAAATCCTTACAAATCTTAGAGAAATTAGACGGTGGATTAGGTGGAGCTACCGTGGCTACAGCTGGAGGTGGGGGCATTCCCTTGCCCTTCGGCAAGCGTTGTAGCTTCAACATATATATGGAACCATGCCGGAATGGGAACACCCTCCGTAAAATTGAGAGCTCCAGACATGTTGAAAAGAAAAGAGACAAGGATTCAAAAAGGGATCAAAGGAATATTGTAATTTATTTGAGGGGATATTTAAAAAAAAAAATAAGTTTTATGTGAAAATTCTTAACGTTCAAAAACTCTTTTTAAAAAACTTTTCCCTGATCTTGTAACCATAGGCTTTGATACCAAGTGTGACACCCCACATCCCTTAACGTCACTCATATGAGGCCATGCACTAAGTTTTGTGAAGCACTTAGGTATAAAGTAACAACACAGAGGCTAAAATTCAGAATATAGAAATGTAAAAAATAGCGGAAACATTTATTAAAATCAAGTCACAACAATAATTACTTTTCAAAATACTAGTTAGTCATCATCATAAAACAAACATACTATCTCATGAAAATATTAGACTACATAAGTAAAACCACAAAAGCTATCCCTCTCACAAATCAATACAATGATCAAAAGACAAGAACTGAACCAATAGATGAAGAAAGAAAGAGTTTGAACCCAAGCTGAACCTAATAGTCAAGAATCACTGTTGAGGCCCTCCACCTTGTGAACCTTGGGGGGGGGGGGAGGAAGAAAATAAATAAATAGGTCATACATATGTCTGATGAGTTCTAGTAACTTTTAGCAAGAGTGTGACGGCCCGCCCCGCACCAACCGACATTTACTCCAAAGGTGCGCAGTACACATGTCCAGTTAGCACGGAACGGTCGTCAGAAGAAAGAGAAAGAAGGAAACAAACTAACAAGGAGCCCGTAGAATGTCTCACAGCGCATAGGATAAAATATAATAACAACATACTTGACACAAAACAGGTGAGACAGTGCATAAGCTGAAAATAAACTAACATAGCAGCGGAAAATCCAAATACAACTTATGATCCAAAGCCAACATTATTACAACTTTTCAGACTGTCTCAAAAAGAAAAAGCAAGATAAAGGAGGTACACTACTAATGCCCAAGTAGCGACCACCAACGACACATGGAGAATATCTATATATCATACGTGGAAGCCTCCTGCTCGCCTCCGAATCAGCTACTCGCGCATCACCAGCTAACCTGTCTCTAGTCTGCTCGTGTGAGCACCCAGAGTAATAAGAAGAGACATAAAACTCTGGGTCAGACAAAAAGTCTGGTATGAGCGATAAGCATCTAAATAGAACAATAACAGGTATACTAAACCATACCTGAACCTGCAACCAAAGAGTTAGCACTACATACTGTACAACACTCTAAGGTGCCATTTAAAATGGTGTAAAGATAACGGGGGTGGGGGTGTGCATGTCATAATGATGGCAAACAATCAAGCATAGCAACCATCCTCACATCTCTCACTCAGTGCGTAAAGCATACGATATTCACCACTTGATCACCCCAATACTTTGCTATGATCACCTTGCCCCATGAAGTCAAGAATGGCTTCACTGCACTGATACATAACCACTAATCCTTCGCTATGTCCACTTTGCCCCATGGAGTCGCAATGACCCCACTGCACTGGCTCATAGCTTTACTAATCCTTTACTATGTCCACTCTGCCCGATGGAGTCACAATGACCCCACTGCACTGGCTCATAGTCTTACTACGATCACTTTGCCCCTCGAGTCATAATGACTCTACTGCACTGATAACGTAGTCTTGCTACCATCACCTTACACCTCGAGTCATAGTGACTCTACTGCACTGATAAGTAGCCCATCATTCATTTTCAGTGGTGAATCGAAGTTATGAACGTCGACAACTCCTTAGCACACGTCCTGCAGCAAAGCCCAATCATGAAGTGAACTCATTGGTTCCCAACTGGATCCTGAGCTCTAACTTCCATTTGGACTACCTTGGCATCTCGGGTTATTGGTCATCACCGGATCGGTTCGGATCTCCCCCTAATCATCAGTTCGGTTCGGATCGGAATGCTCCTTCTTCACTGGATCGGGTGGGATACCTCGAACTCCCTCACAGTATGTTGGTTCGGATCGGCAAACGTCGCCCCTAGCGGAACGGGTCGGGTTCTTCAATTCCATTCACCACGCGTCGGTTCGGTTCGGAGGTGACCATGCGGGTCGGATCGGATGATGCATGCCACGAGAAGTGCAAGTGGATCGAAGCTTCCCCCGTTCTTGTTGTCCTCCTCTGCTCGGATCGGGGTGCGGAGCGCAAGAGCGAATCAGAGCTTCTGAATTCGAGCGGGGTTTCGGATCGGGTCCTTTTCTCCGTTCCGATCCGGATCGGCCAGATTCCTGCACTATTTCCAGCAAGCAGTTTACGCTAGTCGACGGCGTTTTAGACCATTCCAACTATTCTAATCAATCACAAAGCATACCATACAGTCATAGCAACATATATAATCAACCACAAACACCAAAACAACAATATGATAGGTTAAAATGGATCAAACATAGCCAAAACCCCATATTTTCCCTTAAGCATGTTTAGGTGAAACTAATGATATGATTAACAAAACTTAACCAAATAAGCCCAAATTCATATCAGAGGTCTAAAACATCATTTCAAATTTTATAAATATTTTTCCAGAATTTTATCATGTTTGAATTCGCTAATTGACACTAATTACACTTAATTAGCCATAATTGGTGAGGAACTATGCAAATCACTCACCTTAGCCACAAATAAAACCTCAAATTGAGGTGATTCTCTGTGTGGGCATGAATATCAATGCTAAATAGTAGCTCAAATCTTGATTTGGTGAAGATCTCCCTTGATTTGATGTTGCTAAGCTTAATCCTTGATGAGAAGGTGATTTGGAGATGATTTAGAGGTTGGAGGCCATTTTTAGGGTTTCTAAGAGGTAAGTGGAGGCTAGAAAACTGAAATGAAATGAAACCCTAACTCATTTCAGCCTCCCCATAACCCTAATCCTGAAATGGGTTATGGGCTCATTCACTAATCACCCTATTTGGCCCGGTTAAGCAGTTTTTCACCTTCCAAGCCTTATTTCAGCCATATCTCCCAAACGGTAAGACCGTTTTTCACATGTGACCACTCTACGGAAACGTAAACCATCAAACGAATCTAATGGAAGTGGTTACAGGTCAAAATTCCTTTCCAATCAAAAGTTATGGCCGAAACAAGATCAGCTAGGGGCAAAACGGTCCTTTAAAAATCGACAAAAATCATGAACATGGGAAATGACTCTAATGGTTGTTTCCCAAAGTTACATGACCATACAACTTCATATAAGGAAGAAATAAATATTCTATGATCCTCCGATGCGTAGAATGCGGGTTGTTACATTCTTCCCCCCTTAAGAAATTTCGCCCCCGAAATTCCCTAACCAAAACTCACAAAGGGTCCCACATGCCTATCAACCATAAGACAACAATCAAACATGCAAAACAAGCGAAACAAGTCTATCCTACTATCCTAGCATGCGGAAGAACTAAATTACAAAGTAAGTCTTACCCGGCAAAGAGTTCTGGATACGTCTTCCTAATGCTCTCCTCTGTCTCCCAAGTACAGTCATTCTCGTTCTCGCCCCACTGAACCTTGACTAGCTTCACCGCCTTCCTTCGAAGTTGCTTCGTACCGTGCTCGACAATACGAATCGGCTTGCGGTTCCCAACTGCCTCGGGTTCCACTTCGAAGTCCTCTAACTGATCAGGTGAAATAGTCATATCTGGGTCGTGTACGAATTTCCTTAGTTGGGAAACATGAAATACGTTGTGAACTCCCGCCATCTTTTCTGGTAAGTCAACTCTATATGCCAGATTCCCAACTAGTTCGAGAACTGGGAATGGGCCAACGAATCTTGGTGCCAACTTGCCTCTCCTTCCAAATCGTATCACGCTCTTCAACGGAGAAATCTTGACAAACACCAAGTCACCAACAGAGAATTTTAAGTCTCTTCTCCTCTTATCAGCATAACTCTTCTGCCTATCTTGGGCAGCTTTCATTCGTTGCTGAATGACCTTAATCTTGTCCGAGGTTTCTCTTACCACATCTGGTCCAAGTATAAACTTCTCACCGGTCTCTATCCAACATGATGGAGAGTTACACGGTCTTCTGTACAAAGCTTCATATGGAGCCATACCGATACTGGATTGGTAGCTATTATTATATGCAAACTCTACTAGATGCAAATGGTCATCCCATGATCCACCAAAATCCAATATACAAGCTCTCAAGAGATCTACCAATATACGATTCACCCTCTCCGTATGACCGTCAGTCTGAGGATGATATGCGGTACTGAGATGTAATTCTGACCCTAGAGCCTCTTGTAAGCTCTTCCAAAACCCACTAGTGAACAACGGGTCTCGGTCACTCACAATGCGTTTAGGTACTCCATGAAATCTCACTACCCACTTCATATACAATTCTGCTAACTTAGCTGCCGTTCTGGTCGATTTGACTGGTATAAATCTTGCACTCTTAGTCAATCGATCCACAATTACCCAAAAGCTATCATATCCCGATCTAGTCCTTGGTAAACCATCAATGAAATCCATCGAGACTAGCTCCCATTTCCATTCTGGAATTTCTAACGGTTGTAACAAACCACTAGGCTTCTTTTGCTCGGCTTTAACTAGCTGGCAATTCATGCATTTAGATATAAAATTCCCAATGTCTCTTTTCATCCCTTCCCAGTAGTAAGTCCGTCTCATGTCTCGATACATCTTATCACCACCGGGGTGTATAGTCAGTTTTGAGTGATGACATTCTCTAAGCACTTCATCTCTCAAACCATTCACGTTGGGTACGACTAGTCTTCCACTTTTTCTAAGCCATCCATCTCGATCAAGCCCATACAAATTCATCTCCTCACCGTCAATATTCATTTCTAACTTGGAGACGATTTCTAATAGATTAGGATCGTCCCTCTGGCTGGAACCAATCCGCTCTATTAAAGTGGGTCTGATCACCAAACTAGCTAGCATTTCTGGATCCAATTCACACTTTGGTCTGAAATCAAACCCTGCGATATACTCCAGTTGCTTCCATTCAAGAAACATAGCCCCCAAACTGGCATATCTCCTACTCAAGGCATCGGCTACCGCATTACCTTTCCCAGGTGTGTATGCGATATCAAAATCATACGAAGCCAAGACCTCTAACCATCTCTGCTAACGGAGATTCAGATCCTTCTGGGAGAAGAGATACTTTAATGATTTATGATCGGTAAACAACTCGAATCTCTCTCCTAAGAGATAATGTCTCCACATCTTCAGCGCAAACACGATCGCTGCTAGTTCCAAATCATGGGTAGGGTACTTTTTCTCATGTGGCTTTAGTTGTCGACTAGCATAAGCTACAACCCTACATCCTTGCATCAATACAACACCTAGTCCAATACCACAAGCATCCGTGTATACCGTCTTTTCTTCATTCCCTTTAGGAATGACTAGCACTGGCGCATGCGTCAACTTTTATTTTAGACTTTTGAATGCATTCTCACACACTCCGTCCCAGACGAAGGCCTGATTCTTCTTAGTCAACTGAGTCAATGGTGCTGCTATCTTGGAGAAGTCCTGAATAAACTTACGATAATATCCAGCTAACCCCAAGAAACTTCTTACATCTGTTTTGTTCTTGGGCGTAGGCCAATCCTGTACCATAGCCACCTTCGCAGGATCCACGGCAATACCATTCTTTGAAACAACATGGCCCAAGAATCTCACTTCCCTCCTCCAGAAGTGACACTTAGAGAATTTCGCTTTCAATTGGTGTTTCCTCAACACCTCCATCACTATCCTCAAGTGTCCCTTGTGTTCCTTCTCTGTCCTCGAGTAAACAAGGATATCGTCTACGAACACAAGAACAAACCTATTCAACTTATCTCTGAATACTTGTTCGTAAGATCCACAAAGTATGCTGGTGCATTGGTCAACCCAAATGGCATAACCAACCACTCATAGAATCCAAACGGCGTACTAAATGTTGTTTTCAAAACACTCTCATCTGCTACTCGGAGCTGATGAAATCCTATCGCGAGGTCCAACTGGGAGAACACTCTTGCTCCTTCCAGTTGATCAAACAAATCATCTATCCGTGGTAGAGGATACTTATTCTTCCTCGTCACCTTGTTTAACTCGCGATAGTCCACTCACAAGCGAAGGGAACCATCTGCCTTAGTGGCAAACACAATTAGTGCTCCCCACTCGGAGACACTTCTTCTAATAAATCCCTTCTTCAAAAGATTGCTGACTTGCACCGGAGTTCTCGCTGCTCCCTTAGTGCCATACGACGAAGTGGCATCACTATAGGTCTGGCATCTTTCACTAAATCAATATGGAACTAATCTCTAGGTGTGGTGAAAGCATGGTCACCTCTTCGAAGACGTCCGAATACTGGCCAACCACGGGCACATATGACAACTCATCCTGCGGGATGTCGAGGGAATTTATAAAACTAGCCATTACCCCATCACTAGGTAGACTACCAAACACTACCCTCCGCCCATCATCCGCCTTAACTGTCACCAAGAAGCCCTCACATTCTACCACCACCCCGTATCTTTGGAGCCAATCGACCCCCAATATAATGCCACACCCAGTAAAGCCCAAAACAAAGCAATCACAAACAAACATACATCCATGACTCGATAAGACCAAATTTCGGTAAATCATACTAAGGTTAGTCGAACCACCAATCGGGTTCGTCACAACCAACGGTCTATCGACTATCTCGGGTTCCAGTCCCAACCTATCCACCAGGTCATTAGATATGAAGGAACGGGAAGCCCCAGTATCGATCAAAACTCGAACTGGTACATCATAAATAGAAAGCATACCTTGAATGACGACATTCTTTCCTTTCTCCGCCGTAGTTGGGGCATTCGACGAAGAAGGAACAACATCGATAGCATATGCTTTCACAATCTGCTTCTCCTTAAGAGGTTGTGGACACTTATCCTTATGATGTCCCACTTGGCCACAGTTGTAGCACTTCCTTTCCGCTGGCTTGGCCCGACATTCTTTAGCATAATGGCCCTTCTTACCACAGCTGAAGCACTCAACATCTTTCTTTCTCTTTTTCTGGCCATCCTTAGATTGGTTCTGTTTCCTCTTATTTTGAGAGTTATACTTGCCTCCACCGCTTGCTTGCGGCTTTGGCCCTTCTGCAGACGCAACCTCAGTTTTTGGCTTTGGGTAAAGACTCTCTGATCTCAAAGCTTTCCCCACAATCGACTCAAAAGTCTCATCGATGTGGTTGATAAGCCTTTCCCCCAAGTATCCATCCAATCCAGTAATGAACTTCTCATTCTTCTTCTCAGGAGTATCGATAAGAGATAGTCCATACTTCGACAAAGTGTCGAACTCAGCAATATAGCCAGAGACTGCCCTACCATTCTGCTTGAGTTCCAAGAATTTCTTAAACAACACTGACTTCTAAGCAGCTGGAATGAACTTCTCGCTGAAGCGAGCCTTGAACTGATCCCAAGTAACCTGATCTTCTGGAGTAGCTGTTCTAATGGCATTCCACCAATTCATCGCTCGCCCTTGCAGCTGACGAGACGCTAGCCTTCTCTTCATCGCATCCTCGATACCCAAGTCGTCGAAGATACAATCACATCTATCCAACCAATCCTGAACATCTGTGGCCGACTCCGTTCCGTGGAACGGCTTCCCACTAAGGTTAGTGTAATCCTCGCACAACTTGGCGAAATCGCCTGCACTACTGGACCACCACCATTTCCGGGATTGGGAACTGCTCCCTGAACATCCCTAAGCATCTCCCTCATAAAGTTAGTGAACATTGTCCTCATGTCAGGAGCATTTCCATGATTGGTCCCTCTACCAGCACCCCTGGTATCTCGACTCATCGTTCAATCTGTAAAGAGAAAACGATTAACGACCCCATAGTGGTGCTAGTGCAGTACGACTTCATTCTTATACTACTTATAGTATATATATAGCTTTTAAAAACCAAAGTAATCACAAATACGTGCTCTCATATACGTATACTATCTCTCCCTAGTGTCTTTCCCTAGGTTAACTACGCAACCTAGAGCTCTGATACCAAGTGTGACGGCCCGCCCCGCACCAACCGACATTTACTCCAAAGGTGCGCTGTACACATGCCCAGTTAGCATGGAACGGTTGTCAGAAGAAAGAGAAAGAAGGAAATGAACTAACAAAGAGCCTGTAGAATGTCTCACAGCTTATAGGAAAAAATATAATAACAACATACTTGACATAAAACAGGTGAGACAGTGCATAAGCTGAAAATAAACTAACATAGCAGCGGAAAATCCAAATACAGCTTATGATCCAAAGCCAACATTATTACAACTTTTCAAACTGTCTCAAAAAGCAAAAGCAAGATAAAGGAGGTACACTACGAATGCCCAAGTAGCGACCACCAACGACACAGGGAGAATATCTATATATCATACGTGGAAGCCTCCTGCTCGCCTCCGAATCAGCTACTCGCGCATCACCAGCTAACCTGTTTCTAGTCTGCTCGTGTGAGCACCCAGAGTAATAAGAAGAGACATAAAACTCTGGGTCGGAAAAAAGGTCTGGTATGAGCGATAAGCATCTAAACAGAACAATAACAGGTATACTAAACCATACCTGAACCTGGACCTACAACCAAAGAGTTAGCACTACATACTGTACAACACTCTAAGGTGCCATTTCAAATGGTGTAAAGATAACGGGGGTAGGGGTGTGCATGTCATAATGATAGCAAACAATCAAGCATAGCAACCAACCTCTCATCTCTCACTCAGTGCGTAAAGAATACGATATTCACCACTTCGATCACCCCAATACTTTGCTATGATCACCTTGCCCCATGAAGTCATGAATGGCTTCACTGCACTGATACATAGCCACTAATCCTTCGCTATGTCCACTTTGCCCCATGGAGTTGCAATGACCCCACTGCACTGGCTCATAGCTTTACTAATCCTTTACTATGTCCACTCTGCCCCATGGAGTCACAATGACCCTATTGCACTGGCTCATAGTCTTACTACGATCACTTTGCCCCTCGAGTCATAATGACTCTACTGCACTGATAACGTAGTCTTGCTACCATCACCTTGCCCCTCGAGTCATAGTGACTCTACTACACTGATAAGTAGCCCATCATTCATTTTCAGTGGTGAATCGAAGTTATGAACGTCGACAACTCCTTAGCACACGTCCCGCAGCAAAGCCCAATCATGAAGTGAACTCATTGGTTCCCAACTGGATCCTGAGCTCTAACTTCCATTTGGACTACCTTTGCATCTCGGGTTATCGGTCATCACCGGATCGGTTCGGATCTCCCCCTAATCATCAGTTCGGTTCAGATCGGAATGCTCCTTCTTCACTGGATCGGGTCGGATACCTAGAACTCCCTCACAGTATGTCGGTTCGGACCGGCAAACTTCGCCCCTAGCGGACCGGGTCGGGTTCTTCAATTCCATTCACCACGCGTCGGTTCGGTTCGGAGGTGACCATGCGGGTCGGATCGGATGATGCATGCCACGAGAAGTGCAAGTGGATCGAAGCTTCCCCAGTTCTTGTTGTCCTCCTCTGTTTGGATCGGGGAGTGGAGCGCAAGAGTGAATCGGAGCTTCTGAATTCGAGTGGGGGTTCGGATCGGGTCCTTTTCTCCGTTCCGATCCGGATCGGCCAGATTCCTGCACTATTTCCAACAAGCAGTTTACGTCACTCGACGGCGTTTTCGACCATTCCAACTATTCTAATAAATCACAAAGCATACCATACAGTCATAGCAACATGTATAATCAACACAAACACCAAAACAACAATATGATAGGTTAAAATGGATCAAACATAGCCAAAACCCCATATTTTCCCTTAAGCATGTTTAGGTGAAACTAATGATATGATTAGCCAAACTTAACCAAATTAACCCAAATTCATATCAGAGGTCTAAAACATCATTTCGAATTTTATAAATACTTTTCCAGAATTTTATCATGTTTAAATTCGCTAATTAACAATAATTACCCTTAATTAGCCATAATTAGTGAGGAACTATGCAAATCACTCACCTTAGCCACAAATAAAACCTCAAACTAAAATGATTCTCTGTGTGGGCGTGAATATCAATGCTAAACAGCAGATCAAATCTTGATTTGGTGAAGATCTCCCTTGATTTGATGTTGCTAAGCTTAATCCTTGATGAGAAGGTGATTTGGAGGTGATTTAGAGGTTGGAGGCCATTTTTAGGGTTTCTAAGAGGTAAGTGGAGGCTAGAAAACTGGAATGAAATGAAACCCTAACTCATTTCAGCCTCCCTATAATCCCAATCCCGAAATGGGTTATGGGCTCGTTCACTAATTACCCTATTTGGCCCGGTTAAGCAGTTTTTCACCTTCCAAACCTTATTTCAGTCATATCTCCCAAACGGTAAGTCCGTTTTTCACATGTGACCACTCTACGGAAAGGTAAACCATCAAACGAATCTAATGGAAGTGGTTTCAGATCAAAATTCCTTTCCAATCAAAAGATATGGCCGAAACAAGATCAGCTAGGGGCAAAACTGTCATTTAAAAATCGACAAAAATCATGAACATGGTAAATGGCTTTAATGGTAGTTTCCCAAAGTTACATGACCATACGACTTCATATAAGGAAGAAATAAATATTCTACGTTCCTCCGATGCATAGAATGCGGGTTGTTACAATGAGCATAAGATAAGGAAACATTTAGATAGATGAATATTTATGAGAGCAATGGACATGAAAGCATAAGTGAAATAGTAGAAAAAGGAAAATTTAATAAAACAGGCTTCTCATTGCATATTCGAAAATCTGCTGCACCAAGTACCAAAATATCATAATTAGGCTTTACCTAATTTCTACCCGTTGATCAGCTATTTTACACAAATGTGAATAACCTATGCCAACTATGGAATTCGGTTATCAATCCCTAACCCATCAACTAAAAGGACACAACCATTAATCACAAGCGTTACGACGACATATCTTCCCCAATCAAAACGATGCATGCTCATGATTCTGCCAAAATGCGCCCGTACCCACTTCATTTAAACCACATACTATCCAGTTCAGTAAAGCGTGCCCTAACGTCTACCTAGTGCGAGACTCCGTGATAACAGAGGGACACTGACTGATACGGGTTCCCAAACTAAAATGCAATTGACACAAGTATGCCCAAGATTTTGCCCCCAATTCATTACTAGGATTTCATTTTACTATTGGGCCTCTTATCTACCCAATCAGCCTCGTGCTGTCGGAACTGACCTGATCTATCTTAACTTATTAATCTCATAAATTTAACTTAACACGTTTAGGTTTATTAATAAGCCCAATATAACCACCGTTTATCCATAAAGGATCAAGCGCATATTAATAGATTAAATTTAATATAAGGAATGGTCGTACATTGCAGAAATTGTCGGTCGTCATTCAGATGATGTGTAGCTCGAACGAGACTACAAACTGTGAAAGAAGATGGCTCGAGCAACATGTGGGTCGAGCCAAGGATGGTTCGAACAGTTTGTTGACCTAGTTAAACAAGTCTTTAGGGTCGAACACCATCTAGGGTCGAAACTTTACAAGGGTCGAACACGATGATGATGTCATAAAATGAACAATTATGAGACTCGAACATCACTCATAGGTCGAACAGGTATCAGAACAACACATAGGGTCAGTCATCATAGGGTCGAACACACATAGGTTTGTGAACCAACAGGGTCGGTCGGACGCCATGGCTCGCGCATTTGCCTCCAGGGTCGAACAACAAAAAGGCTCATACATTCCGAAGGTCTGTCGAACATGGAGTTGAACAAACAACTGGATACAGCTTTCAACAACTGGCAGTTGCATTTCTGTAATTACTTACATGTTCGACCCACATCCTGCATATATATGTTTCAGCTCACCACTTCACTTGAACTTCTTCAATAAATAGGCCATGGCTTCCATACTTTTAGGGATCGATTTCCACCACCCCGAAGGGCTGCCAAATTGCTTTCTCTTCCGTTTCATGTGATCCTAACATCATCTACCTTCTCAAAGCAAAGATCTAGCATTGAATTCATAATGGAATCCGCCAAAAGTGCTTAAGTATCTTAGCGATTGAAGATCCTCCACCATTTTCCTTGCACTTAGTGAATTCCGCCTAATTCTTCACTGATTTGTATATATTAGATTGAAATCTTTGTGTAAGAGAGAAGATGAATGTGTTTTTGAGTGATTCTAAGCTTGAAACTCTTGAATTGCTAATGGAAATCCTTGCCAAAGTGGATGTAGATCTTTCCTAGATCGAACCACTATAAAAATCTTTTGTAGTTTTACCTTTTTGTTACGATTGTAGCCTCATTCCTTACCTATTGGTGAAGTGTCTTTGTGGCATCTTTGGTGTTTAAGAAATTTTGGTTTAAACATTTGGCACCCATCGTGAGGCTCGAACCCATGAACACAAGGTTAAGATCCTTGTCCAAGCTATGGGCAGACCACCAAAGAATAAAGCTAGTAAGACCGTCGAAGAGACCGAAAACCTCACCAACAATACCAATAATGATATACCGCCCACCAACCACTTTGAAATTGGTGAATCTTCGAGAGCTGGAGCGGTTGTAACAAGGAAGGAGTTGGATGAAGTTGTTGCGGGTTCAACAAGTCAAATGGATATCGTAAATAATGCCATAATGAAAAAATTGGAATCCATGTTTGCCATTCAAGCCGCAATAGAAAAAGTCACCATGAATGCTGCCCGTGCTAAATCTGCTCAAAACCCTCGTACGGAAAATACAGGTTCTTCCTCTTTAAGTCCAAATCGGGAAACTTCTGTCCAGGAAGTTGCAGATCCTAACAATCTTCGTAAAGAAGCAAAACCTCCTACATGCAACCATTCTGAGAAAGCAACCTCTTAACAAGTACATGGATCCACCAAAGGGGCATCTCCCCAAGAGGGAGGCACAGGGCCCCGAAATCCAAACCGTGACTGTTTGCTTAGGCAGACATCCAGTAAGGACGAAGGCATCCGCCCATGGACCAGTACAACAAAGAGGAGCGAATATCAAAAATGGTTTGCAAGATCATGGAGAAAATCTCAAAGAAACAAGATGATGAGAAAGAGGAGGGGTTTGCTCCTATTAAAACCCCACTCACGGAGAGGATCAAGATGGCTCCGTACCCAAATAAGTTCAAGCCTCCAATGGTACAAGTTTATAGTGGGACCGGCAATCCCAACGTGTTCTATTCAAGTATGACCAACACATGGATGGGGCACGTGCCACAGACGAGCTAAAATGTCTTTACTTTCCAACTTATCTTGAAGGGGTGGCCTCTCTCTGGTTCACAAAGTAGCCACCAAAATTTGTGGATAATTTTACTACCTTAGCCAAGTTATTCAGAGAGCAGTTCAGGCTCCAAGCCACTAAGGTATGGGATGTTATGGAATTAAATGAGCTTGAGCAAAGACCTGGAGAATCCATCAAGGGTTTCTCACCCGCTTCAATGCAGCTGAAGTTGGGAATCATGAACCCCAACTGGTTCTGATGGCATTGGAGGGAGCTATATGCAAAAAGACCAAGTTTGGGCGATGGATCAAAAATAAGAAGCCAACTACACTCGACGAACTATTCGATAAAGCTGAAGAATACTTGAGTGTTGATGAAGATCCAGCCTATGCCCTAGACATTCCTGAAAGTAGTGCACAACCTGAGAAGAAGGATGATAATGTGCAAAATGAACAAAAAGAATTCCGGTGGTCAGAAAAGGGGCAACACCGGAATGGATAATCGAGCTAACAAGAAACTCCGCTTCTTTAATAATTATGAGCTGACCCCTCTTAATGACACCGTGGAAAATATTTTCATGGCAACTAAGGATACCGAGGAATATCCGACGCCAGGTAAAGTTAAAGTCAGTGATGCCGCAATCAAATCAGGTAGGTTTTGTAGTTTCCATAACCAACCGGTCCACAATACGAATGAATGCAGACATCTAAAGATCCTAATCGAGGAATTAATATGGAAAAATAGACTCCAGCAATATACGAAAAACCCACAAAATACTCAGGCCGTCCAAGGGCAAGGAACATCTGCGGGACAACCTAGACAAAGCGAGAGTGCTCCAGTTGCTGTTATTCCAAGACCGATTATCAACATGATTTTGGGAGGACCCCAACCAGCCGGAAGAAGCTGAGGGGACATCATGAAATATACTAAAGAGTTGAAAAGCCTTCCTGACGAAGAAGGACTTATGGTCATGAACAATGCCTCTCCTGCTAAAATGTCAAAGACTTCATGGGATGGTATTGTGTTCAAAGATAGAGACTCAAACGGATTGCTAACACCAACGGTGTATCCCATGGTTGTTACCATCGGTCTGGATCTAGCCATAGTAAGAAGGGTCTTGGTTGACAGTGGGGCATCTATCAATGTTCTTTTCATTAGTGCATTCAACAAGATGAATCTTTCTATGGATGACGTGAGAGCTTGCCAGAACAAGATCCATGGTTTCATGGTGCCGCCCACTCAACCAATTGGCGTCATCAACTTGCTCGTTGAACTCGGAGAAGGAAAATAGAAGGTTGCCTTGAAGCAAGATTTTGTCATAGGTGATGAGATTTTAGTCTACAATGCCTTCCTTGGGAGACCAGCTCTGGTTGCATTTAAAATAGTAGTGGATCTATGGTATTTGACCATGAAATTCCCTACTGAAAATGGAGTCTGCGTGATTAAAGGCGACCAAAAGGCAGCATGGGGATGCTATATGGCAGAACTGGTCGAAGCTAGGAAGAAGGAAACAAACAAGAATGTGGGCGCTCTGCTCCACATTCATGACTCCCCCTAATAGCAATTGGGGCGGGGACCTCATACTGGCGAGAAAAGTGGAGCTTAGAAGGAAATGGAGCCAAGGAAAGCCAGTATGGGGGAGAATTGAGTGGCACCAGCTGAAGCCACAATCTCTATCCCACTGCATGACAAAGATCCTGATAGAGTCTTGAAAATAGGTTCTCAGCTGGGCCTAAAGTTGCAGAAAAAACTAATCTTGTTTTTAAAAGCAAATTTAGATGTTTTCGCTTGGACACATTCCAACATGTGTGGAATTTCATGTGATGTAATAGTGCATAAGTTGAATATTAATCCAATTTTAACTCCAATAAAGGAAAAAAGACGAGTTCAAGGAACCGAAAGATCTATAACATTAAAAGAAGAAGAGGATAGGTTGTTCAAGAATAACTTCATACGAGAATCCACATATTCTGATTGGTTTTCGAATCCGGTCCTTGTTAAAAAGTCCAAAAGGAAAATGGAGGGTGTGCATAGACTACTCAGACCTCAACAAGGCGTGTCCCAAAGACAGTTTCCCATTGCCCAGAATTGATCAACTTGTTGATGCAACAACAGGGCACAAATTATTATCTTTCATGGATGCGTACTCTGAATACAATCAGATTATGATGCATAAGTCGGATGAGCAAAACACGAGTTTCATAACAGATAGAGGCCTGTATTGCTACAAAGTCATGTCATTTGGACTGAAAAGTGCAGGAGCAACGTACCAGCGCCTTGTGAACTCTATGTTTAAATCCCAGATTGGGGAATACAATGGAAGTCTATGTGGTTGATATGCTGGTGAAATCGAAGAAAGCCGGGGACCATCTTGAAAACTTGGCTGAAATGTTTCATATCCTCAAAAAGTATGGGATGAAGTTAAATCCGCTTAAGGGCTCATTTGGAGTTGCGTCGAGAAAGTTTCTTGGATTCATAGTCAACGCCAGAGGAATTGAAGCAAATCCTTCTCAAGTCACAGCCTTACGGAAGATGCATGCTCCAAGGACAAAGAAAGAGCTTCAAAGCCTAAATGGGAAAGTAGCTGCGCTTAACCAATTCATTTTGAAGGCCACGGCTCTGTGCATTCCACTCTTCGATGCTTTGGAGAAAGGAAGGATTTCCAGTGGACTCCTGAATGCCAAACAACCTTTGAAGAGTTGATCAAGCACATGGAATCACCACCGATGCTGTCAAAGCCGAAAGATGGAGAGGAACTGTCCCTATATCTAGCTATCTCATCTCATGCATTAAGCGCCGCACTTGTCCGGGAAGATGCCAAGGTTCAATGGCCAGTTTACTATATCAGTAAAAGGCTTGCTGGGGCAAAATTAAACTATCCTAAGTTGGAGAAGCTTGCATATTGTCTTCTTATTTCCTCAAAGAAGCTAAGACCATACTTCCAAGCCCATCTTATAAAGGTTCTCACAGACCAACAGCTAAGACAAGTCCTTTTCTGCCCAGAAACTTCGGGGAGACTATTGAAGTGGAACATAGAGCTCATCCAATATGATATCACTTATCATCCTCGAAAAGCTATTAATGTGCAGGCCTTAGCGGATTTTATCGTCGAGTTCGTGGTAGGGGGAGGAATAGAAGAACTAGCAGAGGCGGTGGCCAGTTGGAAGCTATTCATTGATGGATCTAGGAATGATTACTGCTCAGGGGCAAGAATAGTCCAAGAACTCCTGATGGCCATTCCTTATGCTACGCCTTAAGGTTGGAATCCTCATCAACCAATAATGAAGCTGAATATGAAGCATTAATCACAGGGCTAAAGTTGGCAAAAGAATTGAATTTGAAAACCTTGCAAATCCTCAGTGACTCGCAGTTGGTAGTTTGTCAAGTCCGAAAGAAATTCCAGACCAAACTCGAAAACCTTCCTGCTTATCTTACAAAGCTTTGGAACTTCTCAATGATCTTGACTACTACACTATATCTCATATTCATAGGGAAGAAAACTCAAAGGCAGATTCCCTCGCCAAGTATGCCAGTTCCTCAGATGCACAGTTGCTAGGTTTGATTTCCGTCGAAGTCCTTTCAACTCCTGCCATTGAAGAAGCATATGTTGACTGGATTATGGAGACTATTAAAGATCCTGTGTCCTGGATGACTCCAATCAAGGAATATATCCTCAATGGAACACTTCTAGAGGAACCAAAAAAGCGACGAAAAGTATTGCCCAAAGCTCCATTGTACCTTATCCAGGATGGAAAGCTATATAGGCGAGGTTTCTCCATGTCACTGCTGCAATGTGTAACCAAAGAGATGTCCAAAGAAATATTGGTAGAATTACATGAAGGAGAATCCGGAGGTCACACAGGTGGTCAAACACTAGCCAAGAAAATTCTGTGATATGGCAACTTTTGGCCCGATGTGAACCTGGATGCAATGATCTTGCTAAGAAGTGTGATAGATGTTAAAGATTTGCAAAAATTCGAAGAGCTCCTCCCACATAAATAACTCAAATGGTCAGCCCATGGCCATTTGCTATCTAAGGCATAGATTTAAGCTGAGCGCTGTCTACAACTAAATCAAGTATGAAATATGCAATCTTGGCCGTTGACTGTTTCACTAAATGGGCCGAAGCTGAGCCGTTACCCACTATTACTTTGAAAAAAGCGATCAACTTTGTCCTGAAGAACATCATCTGCAGATTCGGGGTACCGCAAAAAATAATCACCGACAATGGAACTCAGTTTGAAAGCAGCGAATCAATAGATTTCTGTACTAATTACAAGATTTAGAAGAGTTTTGCAGTCGTTGCTCATCCGCAGGCCAACGGCCAAGTTGAGACAATTAACAAAATTTTGAAGTCAGCAATTAAGAAGCGTCTCGAGAAAGCCAAAGGTAGTTAGGTAGACGAGCTTCCTCTTGCACTATGGGCATATCGCACAACTCATAAAACTGCGACTGGGCACACTCCATTTTCGCTCGCATTTGGATCCGAGGCTATGATCCGGTGGAGCTAGAAGTTCCCACTCACCGAAGAATCCACTTCAACCGAGAAGAGAATGTGAAACTGCAACTCGAAGCACTCAATTTGCTTGAAGAAAAAAAGGGAAAGAAGCAAAACTTAGAATCGTTGCACATTAGAGAAGGATAGCTCGTCATTTTAATGCTAAAGTAAATCAGAGAACCTTCCAAGTTAGGGACGTTGTTATGAAGAGAATCATGACAGGAAGTGGAGTATTTGAACCCAATTGAGAGGGACCGTATATAATAAGCCAAAAATTCTTAGATGGCACATTCGAGCTGAAAATGACGGATGGGGTCCAACTTTCGAGAGCGTGGAATAGCATACACCTCCGTTACTACTTTGCTTAATATTTCTTTCATATATTTTGAAAAGTTGTTAACGTCATTCATTGTAAATACCATGCAACATTGTTACAAACTTTGTACATATTGTTGAAAGAAATTTCTTTACTTGCCCAAATCGTTCATTTGCAAATTCTTGTTCACAAGTTGCTAAAATTCAATTTTGATTGCAGGTCCCCTAAAAGAACATCGACGCATCCATAACCTAGTAAAGCCCGGTGACCATTACAGCACATCCCGATTGGGATAGCTTAATCACCCATTGCTCAAAACATCATTCGCAACAAATACGAAGGTGTGGAGCACAACATTGCAAATAAGGGACATTAGGAACTAAATGGTCAAATGATGCGGCGTTCAAACTACAAACGAAGTTGTAAGTTTCACCGAAGGGGCACCTTCTGAATTGCAAGGTCCAGGAACCTAGTTCTAACAAACCGTGATAAAACCAATAAATGGACTAGCATCTGCCTCGTGAAACGATGCAACTCTAAACCAAAGACCTTCCTTAGGGGTACCCAGTCGATCGTCAGTGCCATTAGTACATGGCCCGATTATGACAAACCCTGGGATTCTAAAGACCTATTCAGAGGCATCCGATTAGATGTTGGGTCTTCCAAACCCAGTTATTGATACTAGATCTTCCAAATCCAGCTACTGACGGATGTTAAAGACCCCTTTGAGGGCATCTGATCATAAGTCGAGTCTTCGAAATTCGGTTATTGACGGACCCAAAGACCTTTTCAAAGGCGTCTGACAAATTCTACAAGTGGCTAAATTATTAAGTCACAACAAATAATGGATTTACAAAGACCTCTTCGGAGGCATGAAAAACAAGACCTCTCCGGGGGCATATGTTCACATCTAATCTCCGAAGGGCCTGGATTGCTAGGTTAGCGAGAAACATGATTGAATATACTAAAATATAAGACCCCTCAAGCAGGGGCACAAAAACTCATCTTCATAAAAAGGTATGAGCTGGATCAACTAGACCGAAAACCCTTGATTGCGATCATGCCAAGAAATTTTAAAATGGAAAAAACACATGACCAGGAGATTCCAAATGAAATTGACCACAAATGTCATGCCCACCCTTTAAACTCTGTGACAAATTTTGGTATAGGGACATTACCACCGCATTTTTTTTAATAAGCATACCATAAACTCGTCACAACTTCACATAAATGCTTAGCATCTACAAGGATTACTCTGACCAACAAAGTTGAATCCCTTGAAATGGATAAGGCAAACTTGAGAGCTTCGATATAGTGACAAGCACAAAAGTGGTTAGTCATGGGAAAGAAGTCTCAGGTATTGCCCTAGTCAGAACCATGGAAATTCAGCAAAATTGGTCAAGAAAATCCAGCTAATAATGATCCGTGGCTACAATTGAAAAATCATTATTTATAAAAAATGTACCACGAGGTCATTTTAATATCAAATATTGCAATAAAAAATGGCTTGTAATATAAGGGAGTTTGTGTTGTGAGCATGAAAAGAAAATAGGTGTGGAATGCAGAACAAGAAGGTATGACAAAGCTAAAAGTAAAAGCTTAATTACAGTAAGCAGAACACAGTTTCATTTTAGCAACACAAAACAGATCATAGAATCACAAGCCAAGAATAAAAGTATCAGACATAAATGTGCGTAAAGTAACAAGCATAAAAGCAGTAAGCGAGGGTCGGCACTCGCATATACAACCGGCCTGAATACAGTAATCAGAAACCAAAACAAAGTCATGAGTGCTACTGCTTCTTGCCACTTGACCTCAGAAAAGGCTTAGTGGAAGGAGGGGGAGCACTAGCTTTGTTTCCCTAGCCCGTTGGGAATTTCCTGAGAAGATAAAGTTATAATTTTCTTCTTTTGAGCTGCATGCTTTCTTCCTTTACATCCTGAAACCGATGAGCTCTTGGATTTCTGTTGTTCCGGATCCTCGGTCTCCTTGTCCGGGGTCTCACCAGTATGCTCAGAATCCTCCCCACTCGAAATGTAATTCTCATCATCACCTAAGTTAGCAATTGTTGGAATTTGAGTATCCTGAGAACTCGAAGTATTAAAAGCAAGAAGGGATGGATCACCCGAAGGAGGAGTTAAAACCGAGGCAAGAGGAACTGACATCAAAGTTGAATCAGTTATGATGGCTTTAGTCATCATTGTCTTTTTTGCAGTAGGGGAGGATGATGGTGAGATTAGACCTAAAGCAGATGAACAATGAGCACGAAATGTAGACGTCTCAGGTGATGGGCATAGGCAGTCGAAGTATAGCAAAGTTTCGATGATTTCAAGTTTACCTGCAACTATAAGACTGTCCTGAAGATTTCTGTGGTCTTCGACCTCGAATCTGTTTGCATAAGTATCATTATCAATTTCATCATCCTTGCTCTGCTCCTCTGCTAAGTTATTTTCAAAATTGTGTTCCTCAAATGCTGTGTCTTTGGGAGTAGCAGGAGGATTCGCTGGGGGTTTATGTGCTAGTATCCTCAACATTAGCAAGAAGAGTAGGGGCATCAGCAGTTGTTGCATCTTGGGCTTGTCCTTTAGAAGGCCTAGCCTTCTCACCTAGCAATGCCCGCTTCTCCCTTAATATGATCTTTCCTTTAGCTAAGGCTTATCGGAATTCTTCATCTAAGAGTTCTTCTATAAGATCCTCCTCACCACGATCACCCCCGTCAATCCTAAGCACTTCTTCCCAGACAAGAGCTAAAGTCTCAGTAAAGTCTATTCCCAAATAATACAAGCTACCACGGCCTATGACGCAAATTTGAATAAGGTCTCTTCAGTCTTCTCTTTGACTAACCTATAAGCATCCACGGCCTTTGATTTGTCTTCTTCGAGAAAATTAACTTTGGTAGTTAGCGCTTCAAGGGCTAGACTTTGAGAAGAAATTTTGTGTTAGAGATTTGTATTCTCTTGCTCGAAAGTAGCAGAGGAACTCCTTGCTATGGCCAACTGGGACTTTATAAGTTGTTGGGCAGATTGAGCCTCTTGGAATTGGGTTACTAGAGTATTCTCCTTCTTCTTTGCAGCCACGAGCTCCTCCTTAAGCCTGTTAACTTCATCCTCTAAATTTGCTACCTCCATATCCCTTTGAGCGGAAGATGCAATAGTTTTTTCCTAGGAATTTATAATCCTGATCAACTCAGCTTTATCACTTTCTAAGGTTGCAATTTGGTAGAGGGTGATCCCATTAACTCTTTGAAGTTCATATGCAAAGGCGTACCACTCGCTCAACTGTTTCTCGGCATGGCCCTTAATTTTGTCCAGTTTGACTTCGGATTGACTTTTAGTTGTATCAAACTGTGTGAACATACTACCCTTCAAGCCATCAAATTCCTCAAGAATATCTTGCTTGTCATTAGGATATATATCCAGGTTGAGACATGTTCCTCTTAAATTCCATCCCGGGAATCGGTCGGCAAGGCCAATCAGCCGGTCCGGGAATGTAACGAGGCCTATTCATGATTATTTGAAGGTCGGCAGGAGTAGGAGTGACCGATGGGGAAGACAAAGATATGTTATCACTAGTATTTTGAATGTCCGACATTGAGAGATCTGGCACTGGGAGCTTATCCAATTTGTGACACTTCCCGGAGTCACCTTTACCCTTATCACTCCTCTCTCTCTTTTCTTTTTGTTCTTCCTCTTTAGCTTTTCTTCTTTCCTCCTCTTAGCTTCCAGCATATCAAAATGATTATGCCTCCACTTCCTTTGCTGCTCGGTTTCAATGAGATCACCAATCCGTGAGGCTGGTAAGCGGGTTGTCAATGTTGTGGACATTTTGAATATTGGGAAGACCGTGGTTTGATGAAGTTTTTGGGATCGAATTGCCGGGTGCCATGTTCAAAAGTATCTTCAAGGGAGCGTCTCATTCCTAAACCTAGGAAAGGGAAAGAGCAAAATTTCAGTACTTAAGTTAGAAAGTACCGAGGCAAAATAGGAAGAGCTTATACAAAGTATTGGGAGCGTAAGATGTAAGTAAAAGTAAAAAGAATTTGCTCGTGAATGTCTAATAACGAACCAATCTCAAGAGGCTCGTCTAAGAAAAGTCCTATATCAACAGTTGTTTTTCCAGGATGAGGGTCCCGAGAAGTGTATTTCGTAGCTTTATCCTTCGCGGCTGATACGGCCGGCACTGATGATGAAATGTCACATGGAATGATATCTTTAGCCGAGCTAAGATCACCAAGGTTCCTAAAAGTCTCTGAAATACCATCTCCTTAGCTATCTTGAATAACGAGATTCTCATCACGATTCTCAATGCTTAGGTTATTCTTGGAACTTACTCCAGCCTCTTCAGGCTGCTCATTCTCCTTCATCAAATCTAAAATAGTTTTTGAAGCAGTTTCACCCGCATCATCCTGCCTAGTTTCTTCCACAGGATCTGGGACAGTGCCCTCCTTCCCAGTTTGATCAGATAAAGCCAAAGGAATCTTACCCTCACGTTGTTTGGGTGCCTCCTCCTCAATGGAAGCCAATTTGGATTTGGGAGGAGTTCTGCTGCTTCCCGCAGGATCAGAGCACTTCCTTATTTGAGCTTTCTTGGCTGGGGATTTACGAGAAGTATCTTTCTTATTTTTCGAATCTGTTCCTAGAAATCGTGAGGGTGGAAGCATGTTGCATCGATGAAGAAACTCCTCCATAAGCAGGAATTTCCTACTCCTTTCACTCTCAGGAACAATCGTTAAGGAATTAAAGAGAGCTTGATCAAAAACAGTATTCTTGGAAGGAATCTCTATAATATAACTAAAGATTTGAGCATTGAGGTAAGGGGAAAAATGAAATAAAAGACTAAAAAGTAGGTATATTCACCTCCTTCCATCCAAAAACCATAGAAATTTGCAGGGCACCGAACAAAGAAATATTGGTTTGGGAACCCTCAGGCACTCTGGACTAAATCAGTAATATTCTTGGAGCCCCGGCTCTCGACGAAGGTGATTGAGGGACAATCCTTCTTCCTTCGTTTAAAAGAATACAGAGAGCAAATACCTTTGAAATGTAGGCGCACGCTCTTTGACCCTCATAAACAGTACAATAAGACCCATTAAGGAAAAATAACCATTCGGGTGTAACTGGTATGGGGAAATGGCCAAGCGCCGAAGAATTAACTCTAAATAAGGAATTAAAGGAGGAATTGCCCTGCTCATCATCATGTATCAGTTAACTACAACGTATCCGGTAGGAGGAACGTCGGCAAATTCATATTTTCCGAGGAATTTGACTTCTTCCTTTTCTGAAATCTCATATTGCTTACACAATTGTTGAAATGGGCTAAAGGAAAGTTCTGTTTCATGCCTTTCACGAGGTATATGGGAAAATGAACAAGCTTTAGGAAAGTTTAACTGGCATTTCCCCCAGAGATAGTATCTGATGTGGTTCCAGCAACTTGCCCAGAACTTCCAGCGTAACTGTTGTTGGGTTAACATTTCTACACGAACAGTTATGTTTTTAAAATAAATCGCAGGTATGCGTTTCCTTGGCCACGAGGGATATTATTCCAAAGATGAAGTTTGTAATTTGTAATCGACATGTACTGATTAACCAATTCCAAGCATCATAAGAGGTGAATGATCATATTCGCATAGGAAATGTCCTTAAGTGACTAGATAAAAATAATTCTATGTGAGTATATTGTTCAACCTGAGTCATACTATATTTTTAACCTTCTATACTAACCTGCTAATGGCGTGAGCATCCAATAGCAAAATTATGGCTTAAAATACATGCAAGTATTCTAGTTGTTACAGGTATAGCATGACAAAATGGTCTACTAATTAATAGAAAGTCCCAATCAAACAGTGAGATCATGCTTAGAAGTCAAAGATGTTCAATCCCACGCAACTCAAATGTGCACGAGCCCAAACAAGGTCGAGCACACTCAAGCTCTAACTGGGAAGAGCATGTCCGACCCATGGGATTTGAAAATGTTTGAATATAAACAAGGATCAATCATGCTCGAGCCTTATCTGGGTTGAACATTCCTGACCCCATAGGGATCGAGCATGTTCGAACCAAGATAGGATCAAGCATGCTCAAGCCTCAGTTGGGTCGAACATGCCTGACCCCGTAGGGATCGAGCATGTTCGAACCCAGATAGGATCAAGCATGCTCGAGCCTTAGCTAGGTCGGACATGGTTGACCCCGTAAGGATTGAGCGTGCTCAAACCCAGATAGGGTAGAGCATGATCGAGCCTTAGTTGGGTCGAACATGACCAATCCTGTAGGGGTCGAACATGCTCAAACTTGAGGTGAGTCGAGTATGGTGGCACCAGGACAAGCATACCCATCAGAATAGACATGAAACTATGTTATGGTTAGAGCAAAATTATCAAGTTATTGCTACAGATCAATGTTAAGATTTCGCACAACAAAAGCCCATAATACAGGTGTTATTCATAAGACACGATGACAATTGAGTTCAAAAGGCCAAAATTGTTTCAAGGAATGCAATAAACTAGTCGACATATGCAAATAGTAAATTTTAAGGCACATTGCAAGTACAAGCTCAGCATCATATGGTGGTCAGCAAAAATACAAGGTTTTATGTCCTTAACATTTCATCAAACACCTTATGTGCAGTGGATTCAAGCCAGAAATTCAAAGGGTTTTCGGATGATTTCAATTCCACAAACGCATCAAATTACACAATCATATCCCTAATTCACTTAAATTTAACCGATTCTCAGTAACATCAACCTAAAAAGGTCCAATTCATAATCAAGCTGTACTTTAAACACTTCGTTCCAAAATCCTAGACTTCTACAAACCAAGAACATTGCAAAAAAGAAAGGAAAATCACCTTCAAGCAGTAAAGCAACTCAAATTTAAGGAGGATATCTACTCCAAAGTGATTCGAAGTCAGGTTGATTTCGTTGTAGGTTCGAACAAGCTTCTCTGATCAATGGCTCGAGATCCAATTTGAATTGAATTCGGAAAAGAGAGAGATTGAAGCGTGAGGAATTCTAAAGAAAAGGAGTGGCCAAATGTATGCATCTCATACGATATCAGATTCGAGTAAACTAAGTGCATTGAAAGCATGTCATCAAATTATACGAGCTAAAATGGATTAGAGATTTTTCAGGATCAGCAATGAATTTTAAAACTAAAGCGAGCTTCAAATAAAATCACGGTGAGTAAATCCCACACATATGTTTATTTAGAATTATTTTATTCATTAAAATAATTGTTCGTTGTTTGTTTACATGCACTGAAATATCATTGCGGCTATTAAATATATATTAGTTATTTAGGCTCGGTGTTTGTGGTTATTATTATATATATATATATATATATTGGTGGTTGGATGTTCCCGCAGTATCATTAGCGGATGATCCTATGTGCCCCCACACTATGATAGTGGATGACCTTCTATACCACGATATCCTCCCTCGAAGCAGGATGGGTATTATTTATGTTGGCTAACATCTGTAGATACAGGAAAACAGGTTAAAGGGATCCAACTGGATTCCTCAAAAATATTATTATTTGTTTGCGTATATATTATCATATATGATGCGGTAGAAAACCTATGACTGATAGTTGGGTGTTTTGAATGTTTAAATATTACTGGGCCTAAATGTTGATTATAAAAATATCGTAAAAAGGGGTGTTGAGATTTAAAGAGGAAAAATTCTATTTTTTCTAAAAATATAATTTGAATTTCAAATGGGCTAAGAAATATTAACTTGTTTTGAATAAATTAAACAAGTACTGAATAAATAAAACAAGTATTGAATTTATAAACGATGTTTATAAATTAAATAATATAGGAAACTAAAGCATATAATTTATAAATAGTGTTTATAAATTAAATAATTGAAATAAAATTTATAAAAGGTGTTTATAAATGAAATGAATAATTATCATTGGATAATTGGGAAATCTAAATTCAAATGTGAATTTAAAAATAAGAATTGAAAATCGTTTTAAATAGAAAAAGAAGAAGTCTATTCTGATGTACGGAATGTAAATTTAATTGGATAAATTAATTAGATTATGTTGAAATTATAAAATAAATTATATCCAGAAAGGATATTGGAATTGTATAAATAAGAAACTAAGATTTAAAATTTTAATAGATTCTATGTATAAAGATAAGTTATAATAAATATAATATTCGAAAATAAGATTTTGGTTTTAAATAGATTTTGAAATTGAACTTGTTTGGATATTTAAAACAAGTAAATTTATAAACGATGTATATAAATGCAGTGAATTAATTATCGTGAGATATTTGAAATTTTAAATTCAAGTATGAATTTAAAAGTAGAACTTGAAATCATTTCGAAAAGGGAACGATGGTTTTTATTCCAGAATTAGGAATATAAAAGGAATTGAGTTTCAAACAGATTTTGAAATGAAATGTGTTTTAATATATAAAACAAGGAAGTCGGATTTATAAACAATGTTTATAAATCTAGTAAAATAAATTATCATTCGATAATTTAGACATTTAAATTCAAGTATGAATTTAAAATGAATTGGAAAATAGTTTGAAATAGGACGATAAATTTTATTCTGGAATTTAGAATATAAATTGAACTGAGAAAAATTCAACGGATCTATAATTAGAATTCGATTATATCGAGGTTTATAAATAATTTATTTATAAAGGAACTAGAGTTTAGTATAGAAGATTCAGTTATAAATAAATTTATAACTGAGTTATGAAATAATCAACGGATAGGGATAATCAAGAATATTGACTTGGATTTGGTAAATGGGCTGAATTAATATTTAAAATATGGAAGAATGGAGTGGAAATTTATTAATTAAACGAAGTTTAACGTTTATATTTAAATATAATTCAAACGAGCTCGCTGTGGCGCGACAGTTTGTAAATTGGCATTTCGAACTTCAATTGAGTATATAAGACTCAGTTTAAGTTCGAATTCTTTGAAACAAGAATCGTCAGGACCAATTGAATATTAGTTTTTTGATGGAGGAGAACAATCTTGATTTTGTCTTATAGATTTTGAGTTATGTCAAAATCAAATTTTTAGAAAAGCAACGCCATAACCATTATAAAGATCATAATGGTTTATTAATTAAAACTGAAGTATTTTAAGTTAATAAAAATATGAATTTTTAATTTAAAAAATCTAGATTTGAGTTGTGAAATGAATACGAACTTAAGTTGTGTAAATGAAATGATTTTTGAAACAAAAAACATATTTTTTAATTATGGAATAGAATTAACTAATTTGAAGAATAATTAGTTAATCGGATTTTGAATCAAAATTGGGCGTTGGATAAGTGAATGGGGCTTATGAATTTATATTCGAAATCGAATATGAAACTCAAGTTGAAAATTGAATTAGATTGAGTTCATAAGTAAATTAAAATATATTTGAATGTGATATGCTCAAATAAAAAGTGGAATGGGCAAAATAGCTAATTAAAGAATAAATTAGCGAAGTGAGTTAAAAATGACTGCATCGAGTTGAAATAAATTGGGACTGGACGTAAATGTGTTAAACAGGTATGGAATGAAGAGAATGAAGTTTATGATTTAAGTGCCCTACAAAAAGGTACACGTTTAAATTCCATATGAGTTTTTATGTGCCGAATCGGCAAGCCACCTAGCTTTTTGATTTTCTTTTTGAATGGAAAGGGCCTAGAGAGACGAGTTGAGGTTTGAGCTATTAACCGGTACAAAGGAGGTGCTGGCGAAATTTTCCGAAAATTTAAGGAGTTAGAATATTTTTAAGAAAATTTGATAAATCAATATATCGATATATATAGAATTCGATAAGGAAACGAACTTAAAATAGAATATTATAAACAAAAAGGAACTCTGTAATTAAATCTGGTAAAAATAGAACAAAGAATCGTATGTACGTTTTAAAAATGAATAATTGGTTTTTATGATATTGATTATTCGAGATAAGCAGTCTTGTTCGTTTTAAAGTTAAGAAAGTTATTCAGTCAAGGTTTGGGTTGTTGTAACGATGTTTTACACAACATTCGTTTTAATCCAAGTAAGTGGAATTTTGGAAGTATAACGAATATTCCTAAGTATAGAAACAAAGGAGCTCGGGAAAGAGAAACAAACTGGAATGTTTTCCAATTATAAATAAAAGATATTTTCTAAATATAGAAAATAAAAGAAGTTAATAGATGAAAATGGTTTCCAAATAGTGCAAGAGGCCAGGATGATTGTCGAAAACATCGTGTTAACGAATATTGATAAGGAAATGGAGAAGTGACTTAATTAATGAAATATTCGTTTAGGGGCCCAGTGATTATTTTGTTGCTTTGATTGAATGTTTGTTTTTCTTCGGTAGTTAAATAACTGACCATCGAAGTATTTGCCAATATCGTTGTCAATATAGAGAGAACGGTTGGATTATTATTCGAGAATCACTCCGTATTGGCAGTAGCGCTGCAAATCAGATTATATGAAGATAATCGAAGACGTAGTAAAGTGCAAGGGCTTTTTCTGTTAATCCTATGTAGAAATTGCCTGAGAAGGATTAGTGAAGATTGTGCCTTCAGTTTCGTTCAGTCCTAGAACGAAGGGTATGGACGAATGCCTGACAGAATATTTCCAATGATCGTATATGTTGGTTTGTATAGGTATATTTGGTGGTGGATAATTTATTCTCTTAGCATAATATCCAGAATATATTTGTGTAATCAATTAGTGATTAACGGAGCTGACAATGTGGCATTCAAAGTGATTGTGCTATCAATGAATGGTAGGTAATAGTAGCCTCAGGCCTCCACAACTGGCAAATGACAAAAATTAGGCAGGTTGCATGGCTAAGTGGTTAGCTCCCAATTAGGGTGTATTACATATCTAGAGAAATTCATTTCATTCTTTATTCTATTCGTTGTTGTCCCATTTGGGAAAACGGTTGCTGATCCCAACCGCTGGTATTATACATTAGATACACTCAAGCGAAATGAGTGGTCGGTCATGTGTGGCTAGGTTATAAGATATTCTTGTTGAACCCAGTGTATTCCTCTTTAGAGATACACTATCAGAAGGTGGTTCCGTACTTGTCATAGTTGGAAAATCATTACCCAATAAGTGGTTGCAGTTTTGATTGTATATTATATATGTGGAACGTGAGATGCAAACGTTCCACTAGATTGTTATTTATTTGATCGACACTATTATAATATCAAAAGAGTTTTTAATTTAAAGATTAACATTTCCTTCAAAAGGATTTTTGAAAGTTAAATCAAGTCTTTTAGGATTCTCATAAGGAAAAAAACCCGTTTCGTGTTATATGGCGTGGTCTTATGAGATATCATTTATTTTATCAAACTATTTTAAATGTTTTACTCATACCAGTCCCATGACTAACCCATAGTTTATTTTGTTTTGTTTTACCTAAACACTTGGGTGCCTAAATTTGTACGAACAGTCAAGTAGTTCAGGTGTTTACAGATATACTTGGAAGAGCCTGAAGCCGAAGGCTTCAGCGTTATCATTATTGTTATTTCCTCTGTGTTCTAAGTATTGTACTATGAAAATTGTATGTTATACAGTTAAAATTTTGTATTTCTAAAGTTATGATATATTATATTTTGTTCTATTGCGATTTGAGATTCTATGTTGCTATTTTTGTTCTTTTTCTATATTTTTCTTCTTATTTCACAATGATTTGTATTTCTATGCAATTTGGGTTGGATGTGTGATGTATGTAGTCAACTCAGATAGTATGGATTTGCGGGCCGTTACACCTTGCCTTAATATGATCATTGGTAGTCGTCGGTTTTTTGGCCTTAACACAATCACCAGTGACCGTCGATTTTCTGGCCTTCCTCATAATATGGTTCGACATGACCATGGCTTCCTAGACCACAGTACATCGGACTTCTATCCTCCTGAAAATCCAGAACTCGTCTTTCTTTACCAAGAAAGATATGTTTTGAGGGGAAAAGTGTTGACCACAAAAGTCGTCACAACTCAAGATCGAAGCATACTACTAGACATTGTCCCGGTTTAATGCCTCCAGGGTTGACTTTCATCCTAGGTCGATCTATTAAAATTCAACCCGAATCAGCTTCACAGCAAATTAAGGCTCTCTTCCTCAAGATTGGCATTCTTCCGAAGTTAAAGCCAAACTGATCGATCGGGTCATCAACCGGTCAATCAAGTTATTCATGAAAGATCGGATCAAACCTAGAATACCATGTTAGAATATTTGGCCGAGTTATACGCTACCAAATGAAGTCTTACTCCCAAGGCTACAGAACTGGTCAGCTTTAACCAGCACAACTTTTCATGCACCAAGTCTCAAGCTCCACATATGCCATGATTTTTGAGAAGAACTATTCATTAGCAGTATACTTGTCCCTCCGCCTACAACTACGTTATAGATACATGTGGCAAACCTCGAGAAAGATGCATGCCATGCTGCATTCGAACTCGGCCTACCTTCTCGCCTATAAATACATCAGTTTCCAGAAATAGGAAGGCATCTCGAATCCACCACAACAAAGGTCTTGTTTGCCATCCCAAAAATAGCATGCCATGTACTACAGATTCAACACAAGAATTCTTTGTCTAAACCAATTCTTCCTCTACTTTCTTTCACTGAAAAATAATTGTAACCTGTAATCAACAGTATAAACAAAGATTATAAAGTGGACGTAGGCTTGGTAACCCAAACCATTATCAAAATATTGTGTCTCCTGTGTTCATTTACTTTTTCTCTCGTTCTGTGAATATTTCCGTGTGTATACAACACACGTTTAGGGTTGACTGTCACCAGACCAACTTTTGACATCAATAATAGGTAAAACCTGGCTTCAAGTCACATTGTTTTCTACGTGTTCAAGTAACAATTTTGTGTTCTAACTCTTTATTGCCAAAATAGATTCATTGAAGAAGGAGATGGAGGAGACAAAGTTAGCGACGACAGCGGCTAGTGCCCATTATAAAGATGTGTTAATCTCTACATCAACCTGTGCCACTAACTTTGACAAGGAGAATAAGTCCCTAGTAGAAGAGAACCACAGGCTACAAGAGGAGAATAAGACGGTGCAGTAGCTGAGGGTGGACAACTAAGTGTTGGTTGAGGAGAATGAGACGCTCCGAAAGGACAATGAAGAAGCCTAACGCCTGAGGAAGGAGAATGAGGAGTTCAAAAAGATGCTTGATAGAAGCTTTGCCAAGCTTGAGCAGGCCCGAAAGGATAAGGAGGCGGCAAGCTTCAAACAAAGAAGTGCTCAGCCAAATAAATGGGATCAAAATCGAGCTAGAGGAACTGAGATAAAAGTCCGGGAGGCCCGAGAAGAGGCGAAGAGAGACATGGATCTTGCGATCTGGGATTTTATGTCAAAATACTTCAACATCGTGTGCTCTTATGGGTCAGTAACTATCCTCTGAACCTAGCCTGTGCAGTTAAAGCGCTTAGCGATTTTGTAGCGGTGGAGATGCAAAAAGGCATAGAAGGGAAATAGCGGGGATATAAAAGATGTATAAAAAGGTAAATTAGATGTAAAAATAAGTATTTTAAAATTAATTAATTATCATTCTCACATCATTTGTGTAGAAGAAACTAATATATATTAATCTTATATAACAAAATCAAAGAATATCATGGTTACACACATTAGAATTGATGACTATAATAGATTTCTACCATATAGTAGACACTTACATGTTAAAATAATCTTTTTACACCAATTTTTTTGATTTGTTTTAAAAATAACTAGTCAAATCAATCTTAGTGTATTAATATTGCTAAAGCATGTGCTATAAAGCATTGATTTAGCGAGTGTAGTGGAAAATAGCGGGGATTAATGTGGGTCTACTGTTCATTAGCGCTAAGTAGAAATAGTATAGTGGTTGAAGGGCGCTACGTGATATTACGGGGATTTCGCGGGGCTTTAACAATGATTTAACTCCATAGAACCTAGCTTTAACTTGGGAGAAGCTTTTTGAAGATGAGGCTGCTGCCCCGGAAGTGGAGAGCATGGATGAGGCCAAGCTGATGGACTAATACCTGATAGTGGGTGGGCATCGGGTGTTGGCGGAAGGGAGGAAGCTTCTTGAGGAAGATGCCACTATAGAGGAAGAGGAAAGATGTGCTATTGAGAAAGGGAAAACACTTGTGACCAAGAGTGTCATAGTGGATCACGAAGTAGTTCCCCAACAGTAGCAAGCCATTACGACCGCTTCCACTAGTGGCTCTTCCATTCCAACTCCAAACGTACTTCAGTCAACCATCTAAGGGTCGACATCAGGGGATGCCACACAACAGGTATTAGATGGTATATCCATTTGCTCAATGGAGACCAAAGAGATGACAGCACAAAGTAGCAGTAAACTGATTCGTTATCTCCAGCGTGCAGGTACCGATAAGGAGGGGACAACAGTCGGGATCGAAACAGTGATGACCACAACAATTGGGATGGATAGGGATGCCTATAAGAGGCAGGTGGAGGAAGAGCATGGGTTCGTCGCGAGCTTTGACTTGGAGATGAGAGAGTTCAAGTTGGATGATTTTTCCAAATTTCTTGATGAGGGGAAGGACCCAGACAGTGTTGATGTATAAGCGACAGGGTAGACAGAAGCAGTTGGGGAAACCATGGATGAGCTAGTTGACTAACAGAAAGCTCAAGTATTGATATAGTTTGAGGAACTTGAAGCGAAGAAGAAGATGGATGAGGAGGCCAGGGTCAATGAACAAGATGAGGCGAGGAAAAAGGATAAGGAGGAGGCCCAAGCTATGTAACAGGAGGAAAAAGAAGAAGTTGGAGCTTAAGGCCTTCTAGAGGAGAGCCGAGGAGGATCTTAAGAAGCTGAAGTACCAAGAATCAGTGAAGCTGATAGCGGGTCATTTGACGACGAAGAAGGCCGAGTGGGAATCGAGGAATACTCATAAAGAGGTGATGAAGCTTCTAGCTTCGGGGGACCTTGTTGAAGCTTTCCTTGTTTCGCTGAAGGCTATCCTCCCCGAGGAAGGGACCGTAGACATCCCGAATGAGGAAGAGGAAGAGAAAGAGAAAGGGATGATCCCCCAGGGACCTCAACCGGTGGATATGAGTTTAGACCTCGACCTGCTCCAACCCCGATGAAGATGAAGTAATCAGAACGGAGCAGAGAGTAGAAGAGGAAGAACATAGAGAAGAATGAGCTGCTCGAGACCGAATATGAGAAGAAGAAAGGGAAGAAGGGCGGCTCGTCCAAGTAGCTGTTATATATAGGTTTTGTTTTTAGTAGGACGATGAAATGTGCGAGTACTCCCTTGCCTTTTGGAGGCACGATGTGGTTGTGATGTACAACATGTCATTATTAATAAGCTATAATTTTTGACATGTGAATAAAAGTTTATTTTCTTTCATTACATATTGCTTCACATGTCTAAGCACTCTTCACATTTTCCAGTACTATACTCATGTAAATTAATTTGGCATTACACTTATATTTGAGTGTGTTTGAGGAGTCTCGAAGCTTCAGAAACCAGAAGATAGGCTAGGGAAAACATGAGAACTTGCGGCAAGTGCGTGGAGTTATGAATTCTTGGTTCATATCCTGAATACTTAACCAATATTTCTTCTTGTTTTTACAAGAGTTGGAAATTATATTATTTTCTTTGATCCCATGCTTGAGATTGTAGGCTTGAATTGTCACACAACGTTACATGATTGAATTGGGATTGAAGTCGAGCGTGATGTAGCCGATTGGAAAAGCAATCAAAGATTGAACTCATTCGAATTGGTGATTCACATATGCACATGAGGTGTGTGTATATAGCTGAGTGTGAATTCCATGATTCGATTCTTAATCCAATCACGTCGTGATTGCGATTCATTCGAAGTGTTGCACCCATGGCTCGTGGCGTCGCTAGTTTTAGTTCTTGAACTAAAGGTGGTCACTGTGTTTGGGGATGTTGGTCTATGGGGAGTCTCGGCCTTGAACGGTGTCGAGAGCGACTTCCATGGTGCAAAAACTCCAGTTGTGGGCCATCTCCTCTACATGGTTGGTTTGCGTCCAAAAGTTCGTTTTGTGGCTCGTGGGGAAGATGGTTGTTGTTAGGATGCAGGACTGGCAGGGGTGGTATTCCCTCGACCCTGGTTCCAAGAAGGTGCCTCCGGTTGTTTTTTCCAATGTGCTCCCAACTGACTGGGAGGTCACCAAAGCTCAAGTAAAGGCAAGATATAGCTTCGACAACGTAGAGGAGGTGTTGGTTGGAGAAGGAAGGTTCGCTTCTTGTTCCCGTTTTGTTTTCGATAAGTGAGACAAAGGTGGGAGCGAATTACATGACGGTTTCTTCAATGACAACCTTAGAGACCACTGTATCGATATGGTCGGTTGTAGGAACTGGCGGAGTGCTAATTCCCTCAGGCCTGCTTCCACAAAGGTGCCTCCGGTTATGCTTTCTGACGTGCCCCTAATTGATTGGGAGGCTGCCGGAGCTCAGGTAGAGGTAAGATGTAGCGACGACAACGAAGAGGAGGTGTCGATTGCAAAAGAAAGGTTTCTTTCTTGTTCTTGTTTCGTTTCCGAAAAGGGAGACAAAGGTGGGAGTGAGTCGAAAATCGATTTCTTCGATGACAACCTCGTAGACCACTGTGTCGATATGGAAGGCTGTAGGAACTGGTAGAGGGCTACTGCCCCAGACATGCTTCCACGAAGGTGCCTCCGGTTTTTCTTCTCGATGTGCCCCTAGTTTATTAGAAGGTCATTGGAGCTCAGGTGGAGGTGAAAGGTCATGAAATAGTGAAGAGGAGGCGTTCGTTGGAGAATAAGGATTTGCTTTTAGTTCTTGATTCCTCTTCGTTGAGGGAACGACGATGAGAATGAGTCGCAAATCGATTTCTCTGGTGACAACCCCAGAGACCACTCCATCATGGAAATTTTTGTCCTAAGCGCTCGACTACTCTTTGCACTTTCCAGGAATCATACTCGTGCAATGTGACTTGGCGTCACACTTAGGTCAGGGTCGGTCGGAATTTCGCTCTTGAGAAGCTTAAATCGTGCAGAGTTCGTGATTGCTTCACTCTCGATTGGTTCGAGGTATGTGAAACTGAGATGAAATTCGCTCTCGATCAACTCAAGCGTGCCAAGGTCATTGTTTCTGAACTCTCGATTGACTCAAGGCGTGTGAAGCTTAGATGAGTGAACTTCTCTCTCAATTGACTCGAGGAGTGCGAAGCACTTGCTCTCTTGTCTCTCGATTGACTCGACGCATGTGAAGCTGAGATATGTGAACTTCGCTCTCGATTGACTTGAGGCGTACGAAGCTTAAGACAGTGCCAATAGACTGCTGCCTGAGTATGCTCGAGCATAAGTATGTCAGATTGAGTCTGTTTGACTTAGTGTATTCATAGTAGCGGCACTTGAACAATCCACGGATGAATCTCAAAGGCTGGGGCTAATGTTTTTATACTTTGCACAAGGATTATAATTAAGTCAATTACAAGGCAACTCAGGCTATTTGCCGAAATTAAAACACATGAGCGAAATACTTTAGAGATGAAAACATTTATGCACTTACAAAGTGTAACTCAAGAAATATGAGTCGCAAGGTGCGGCGTGAATGTCAAAACCGCTTATTATTGCTGCATTCTTGCTAAGTTGAAGAGGCGATCCTGATGGGTCTCGTTGTTAAGCGAGGTCCTGGTTGGTAGAAATCCTTGATGAGCATTAGAAGGATCATAAATTTCATGTGGTGACCTTGTGTATACCGCTCGAGCATTCCTTTGCATATGATTTTTCGATGTTGTCCTACAAGTGACGACATTGGATGCTGTGGAACCAACAGTAATTTGCGTATCCGTTTTGCCTGTCCAATGGACCTTTAGGATTTGGTTTTTTGTAAGGTAGAGTGTTGCAAGTCTCGAGGTAAATGTTCTTGAGGGAGTCATTGAGCAGAGTGTAGTTATGGAAATTCGGAAGTCTAGGACATTTCCTCTCATTGTTGCGACTACCTCCAATGTTTCTAGTTTGAGCAGGTTTGCGCGGAACATTAGGACTGGAGTCGTTCGAGCTTTGGACTTCGTCTCGGAGCAAGTTGTTGGAGCGAGAATCTCGATTCCTTTTCGCTTCTTCTTGGCATAGGAAGTAGTTGGATTTCTCGTAGAAGACTTCCAAAGTTTCAGGGTATGTTCGATTAACCCATGTTCTAGATTCCGAATCAGGAAGCATGCCTTTGGTGAGTTGGGCTATGATAGTCCGAGGACTCAGATCTTCGAAATCCACCAAAACGTTGTCGAATCTCTCGAGGTAGTACATTAGAGTTTCGTCGGTTCCCTAGTAGATGTTTGTGCTGAATTGCTGGATCAAGTCCCTGGATAGTTGGTCGAAGGTTGAAATAATTCTTGGTGGAAGTTGAGTGAACCATAAAATAGGAACACCTTCAATAAAGACAAGGAAGCACTTGCACTTCACGATGTCGGTGGCGTAAGCGTAATCCATGGACGATTCATGTCGTTTTATGATCTCGAGCGTTGAATTTCCCTGAGTAGGCTTTAATCTGCAGCATATGGAAGTGTGTAAGCCATTCAACATCGAGAACATCTTCAGTGAAGGGGTTAGTCTCGCACTTACTTCCAAGAATCGATGGCATGGCCCCGTGATTCTTCCATGATTATGCAAACTAGATTGGCAAAAACCGAAGTTCGAGCCTTTACTGGACTCTAACGGTCGTGGTTCAGCTCTGGAGTGCGCAGCCTTGGACGTCTTCTCGAATGGATGTCGTCTTCATGTCGAGAATCTTTGACTTCATATTTTTGAATTTGTGGGAATCGATGGGTGTGAACTTGGGCCAGGTCTGTTCCATTTTGATACAAGTCGACCTTTTCGAGTTAGAGAAGCGGGAGTAGAGCTCGGGGAGACATAATTCGGAGGAGGCTGAATGCCCAGGTCTGTTTGAAGGCGAAGAATGTCTCGTCGAGCATGTTGCTGAAGCGTTGAGTTAATCCAAGATTTTGGTTAATTTATTTGAGGAGGCTTCTTTGAGTTTCTCCCAACTTTCTCTTGGTTTCATTGAACTGAACATGATCGACGAGTGCGTAGAGATTGGAAACATTAGTGGCATTCAAGTTGGTCAGAACTTCGGTGAGTCGAGGCCAAGAAGAGATTTCCGAGTCAGGATCGATCATGGAAGATCCAACCATAGCGTTCTTTCCTTTGGTCACCATTATCTAAAGACTTGGTCGGTAAGCTTCGGAAGACATAAATAGCATTCCAAGTCTCGATGATAGAACAGTAGAAAAGGCGAGGTTTCGATTTCTCAATGGAAGTAGCGGAAAATTGACCGTAGGTGCGTGTTGTTATTCCCATTCCTGGTGCGCTAAAATGTTGATGTCGAAAAGTGGTCGCCAACACTCATGATTCCTGAGACAATGAAAATAAATGTCCAAAATGGAAAATAAGTAAGTTGCAGAATAAAAAGCAGGGGGAAAGTGCGAGTAGACAGTCACATAAAATTTATAGTGGTTCAGCTCGTCAGATCCTACGTCCACTCTGGATGTTTGATATTTTATTACTTCTCGTTTACATATTACAATGTGGAATCGGTATATTCTCGAATGTATAAGAATTATGATAATTCCAATTGTTGAAGTGTACAGTTCCGAGTGTTACTCTTAGAGAGAATGGTAGTAGGTTATGCTTCGTGATGCAAAATGCTTGGAAGTGGAAGTATGAGCCTTCACAAGTCCAAGTATGGTCAAATAGAGATCGAGTGGCTAGGATGCTTTTATGGAGCTACCATGGCCATGGTGGCAAGGAGGTCCAATAATGCGTTTTACTCCTTCCCAAAGTGCCAAGGTAGTTCAAAATAGTCCAAGTGTCTAGGAAGATGGTTATTCCTCTTCCTATGGTGATGGAAGGTGCTATAGAGGTTGTAGGGAGGGATTTCCCTCTTTAGAAGACGTTAGAGCTAGGAGGCAAGCAAGATCCTACTCGATTTTCATTGTAGGTAATGGAGGTATTTATTAAAGAAGGTAGGAAGGAGGAGTGTTAGGAGCAGGTAAGACTGCAGGGCACAAAACTACATTTCGAATCCTGAGATCGGTACCGATTCAGGAACTTGTCTTCTCCTTTGTTTCTTGATCACTTTGAGTTCCTCGTATCCGTTTGCATTGCTCCTCTTCATATCCTGGATGTAAACCACTTCCTAGCCAATGTTTGGACTTCGTATCTCGAGAATGCCAATCTGCCATCATGTGAGGGGATATGAATTCTCGAAAGCAGAAGCGGATACGAAGTGCTGTAGTGAGTGAGTGAGTGGGTTACGAAGTAGAAGCTCATATGCAGGATACGAATTGTGGTTGTAACCTGGATACAAAAGGTGGAAGATGAAAGGCGAGATACAATATACAAGTTAGCGGGATTTTTAAGGAGTAACTCGGGGATATGGAAAGCGGGATCGGTGTTGAAGAATACCAATCCCGGTATTTATGTTGTTCGAGAGCAGTTGTGGCGAGTCATGACAATCATTTCTATATGACTCCATCTGGGCTCGAGTCCTGAATGCTTTGGCAAAGCTTCTGGGCTGTAGATTCATGCGATGAGCCGAGTCGTGTGGGCATTAACTGCTTTTTCGAACCGGGCCAAAAGGTCGGTTAATACATTCAAAATACCCTACTAATTCGGGTGGTACTCGGGTTTTGGATTATAGCCCGAGTTTTAAGATATCTAAATCGAATAAGACCCATTAGGTAGCTTACTCTAGAGTACATGGTTGTTCTAATAATGGAGATTGATGGTTTGATTCTCTACAGATCAATTTTTATGTCATTGACAATAATTTGAGTTGACCCATGCACGAAATCCCTTTTGTGATGTGCACGAACTTCTATGATAGGGGTTCCAAATATCACCCTCACATGGGTTTCCAACAGTGTCCATAAGGCCGTAAGCACTAGCGAGAGAAGGTTAGGCATGAATTAGCTCGACTATTGGGAGGCTGTTATAAAAAATATTACCCTTATCTTAATGTCCAGCCTCGTCCTCGTTTTCTTCACCATTAGGGCTTGAGTTCTAATTTTTGGCTAAGACATGTAACATATTTCGCTGTTAAGCCTAAGAATGAGGCAAATAACATTGGCACTAGTGTTATTGTTAGTTTCATGGTCATTAGAGTTGTTACCATCACTTATATAATTCATGGTGAGATTTAAGAAAGAATTTTATAGAGAAGAGAAAGTGACAAAATGTGAGAGTTCTAGCAAAACTCCTCTATCTAATGCCAGAATGCTGATAAAAAATTAGCTAACTTGAGTAATACTAGTGTTCTTTTATTAACAAAGGTTATTTGCTAACACTAGACTTAAAAATGTAAGGAATAAATGTGAAAATTAAGAAAATTGTACAAAAATATAGAGTGATCTGCTTAAGCTTTCCTATATCCATTGTGAAGATTCTTACTATGTTAAACTCTTACTTTTACAAGAAATTGCAAGAGAACAAAAAGAAATTAGCATTTAAGCTTATAATGATACAAAAATCAAGAGCTCCATGGTTTTTATTTGCTAGAAATGAGAATTTTAAGCACAACGATCAACCACATTAATGTCATTTAGAATGGGGTATTTATGCCAGGTGATATAGATAGTGCATTGGTGAGATTGCATTGTAAAATAAGCAGCATCCACTCTTGCCATTGATTTAGTCATATGGATTGATGGATTACAACTATAAAGTGTTATGTATATAAGGATGAGAAGCATGCCAACTGTAATGGCATACCAACCACGTGTTTTAGATTGAGTAAGACAACTTGCTACAAAAATGGGCTCAAGTTGCTCTATTTTTTCATAACTAATAAGGAAAACTAATCGAGATTTCTTATCCTAGCTGGTCCAATCGAATTTGAATGGGTCTAGGTCCAATCACAAGTCGTCCATAATTTGTATTGGTCGATTAATTTTCTTGTATATAACAATAACTAGAATTCAGCATATGTCCATATTTAATCCTCTGCTCGAATTCATATTAAGCCATCTGGTGGCTCCCCGTGCAGCAACCCCAACGGCTGGCTCATTCATTGAGACATGACATATGCCTAGGTCTAGTTGAGCTACTCTCATTTGAAGACCGACTATCTATAGCTTGCTTACAATCCTGGTCTAAGCCATTCTACTTGCTCAAGCAACTCTCTCTCAACTACCTTCTGATTGACACAGATTCTATTTCAATGATGCTACATAATTCATCTAGCTTTGATGCCTCCGCATATGAAGAAAAATCCATCTCGTCTCACCATGCTCGACGTGCCCTTGATAGTTACTAGTTCTTTATCCTTCTTTTGGTCATATAGACCTGTTTGTCTTGTTGTCACTTAGGCATCAAGGGTAAAGGGAGAATAGGAACAACCAGATGTACCTATTTTTGACAAGAAGCATGCTCTTTTTTTCTGATGTATGGTAAAAAAAAATTTAAAAAGCCCTAGACAACCCAATAGGCTAATGGGAAAAAAACAATATCAAAAGACGAATACAAAGACAATGCAAACAAATATACAGACACTTCAAACCCTAGTTGCAAAAAACATTTTGTCATGCCAGATTAATAACTTTCTTCATGGAGGCTTCCATCTCTTGTCTATTCCGTTATTTTGGTGAAAAAACTGCGTTGATCTCAAAAACTTTCACTTTGCATTCCTCCTTACTAAATCGGCTAGGGCCAGATGAATCTACTAACTTCAGATTAGGCTACGAAAGCTAAAGACCAAATCCACCATTTTTATTTGATTAGCCTTGATTCCAAACCGTGATGTTATAAACCTTGCCATCGATGTTGTTTTTGTAAAAATCTTCACTGATTCTTTGGCTTTTGTCAAGGAATGAGTTGGAACTGTAGAGTACCCCTCTGTTGGAGACAAAGTGATGTCGATCTTCGGATAAGTATTAAGGAAAAGATGATCGATTTTTAAAATGACCGCAAACACTTTTTATTATAATAAATAATAAATACATTATTACAGAAGTTAGAAAATTTATCCCGCTACTACTTCAGTTTTTAAGGTGGACCGTCCACCATAACTGGTGTTTAAGGTGGACCATCCACAAATAATAAGTATTTTTTGTTATGAAGATTATTGTAATTATTCTAATGAACTTTCATATTAATTTGATACTGAAAGTTTATCCCTAGATCCTCTAGAACACTGCTGGCATGGAGGTAGCCCATCTCTGTTGTATCAAGTAAAAAATAAGTCAACTTACCATTGTTTCTACTTAAATTATATGGATAAGATGAGTAATTATGTGTACCCCTTTGTAGGAAATTTTCTTGGCAGCATCGAAGTGGTGGCCACCTTCAGATAGGTAGCCAAAGGGATTATTGTCCAATCTTGTGGACTGATACGAGTACTTGACATTAAAATTGTTATTACTAAAGGGAAGCCTTCCAGGATTTTTGTAAGATAGCTTTCCATTTAGTAAGAAAGCTTCTACCCTATCTTCATAGATATCAGTTTGAATTGTGTTTGCTTTATTGCTTTCTTGATGCTTTTTATTGAATTTTGTAGTAATGATCCTGCTTTCTAAAATTATGATATTACAAAATTGAAAGCTGCTTTTTTTCCTTATTTTCATGAAATCTTCGATTTATCTCCCTCTATATGTGATATATTGTTGTTATTAACACAATAGATGCAAAGATGAAATTGTTTGATTTGGTTTTGTAATTATCTTGTATGCAGTTTATAATGTCTCTGATTTTAAGAGTTGGTTTACTCAAATTGAAGTGCATCTCTTTTTTAGCACTCATCCAAATTCGCTTTAAAAACAAGCAGTCGAAAAACAAATGATCCAAGCTTTCATCTTCCTTTTTGCACAACACACACTTTAAGTCAGCATTTTTTGTCCATTTTGCACTTCTATCCCTAGTAGGCAATATGTTAATGATAGCAAAGAAAGCATAATGAGACATTTAGGGAAATTTTATTTATTCCAAATCACTTTGTGCCAGTTGACCTCAGATGTGATGGACTGCGCCTTTCTTGCCTCTAAAGACGACACTTAATACATCCTTGGTATTCCTATGCAGATCATTCAGTTGCTCGAAAGACAGATCATTTGGGTTGAGAGAAAGAAAGAGATAGAACAAAATGTTACAACACAATGGAAAAATTATAATATAACAAATTCATTACAAAAATAAAGAACTTTAAATTACATACACAATATATCAAAGTTCAAACTAACTTATAATATATTTGGACAGTTATAACAACTTGTCCTTAAACATACTGAAAGCTAAACACAAAATACACATAACGGAAAATAAAACAAAAATATGAAGCACATCCTAGCCTCCAGCTCCTCTCCTAATCTCCAAATAACCTAAGCTAACCTGGAAAAAATGCTCGATCTGACCCGAGAGTTATCACAAAATAATGCCTAGGTCAAGTGTAACATCCCGCATTTATATCGGTTTGTATTTGAATATTTAAATCAGTTTAAATATTGAAATCGTAATATAAATGGATTTATATATTAATAAAAACGAATTTGAACGTATAAATATATATATATAATATAATCGAGCTCATAACGACACTGCAGTTCGTAATTTAATGTTTTGAACTTCAACTGAGTGTACATGATTCGTTTTAAATCGGATTTTTGTGAAACAAGAGACATTGGAACCTGTTGATCTATATTTGTCTAACGGAAGTGGAAAATGGAGATTTCGTCGTATAGATTGCAAGATATGTCCAAATCAAATATTTGAAAAGTAGTTATGAAATCGTATATCGACCGTAACGGTTTATTCGATATAACTAGATATCGGATTCGAATTTGGACAAGGTTCTTTTGAGGTGCAGTGATAATTCAATTTTTAGAATTTTACTGCAATTTTTAATTAATTAAATATGCTACTTTTTATTTGGAGTATTTTGCATCCTATATTGATATTTCGGGGTTTTAAAATATGAGTTAACCTACCGGTATTATTAGGAATGGAAATGGGGCGGGTTGGGGCGGGTTTCTTGTGCCCCAGACCCGACCCGGATTTTCTGAACCCCGCCCCAGACCCGCCCCGTAGACCCGGTGCGGGTCTGGAATTTCGCTCCGTACCCGAAATCCGTACGGTCAGGGTAGACCCGACCCGCCCCACGACCCGATAATATTGTATTCTAATGTACACAAATTTATGTACTTATATTTTTCATCATTAAATGATAAATTATATACATATTACAATGTATTCACATTGATAAGAGAATACAATAAAATGAGTTGTAAGATAATAGTTCAAAATGTATGCATTTTTTTATTGTATGATTATCATCAATGCAACTTAATTCTATGAAAATTTTATAGTTTGTTGATTGAAAGAATATAATATTCAAGTTATAATCATCTATAAATAAGAAGATTAACAAGTAATCATTATAGTTATAAAGTATTTTAATGATGTTTCAATCATGCGGGTCGGGTTGGGGCGGGTTAGCCTTGCCCCAGACCCGACCCTAGACCCGGACCTCTAAAAGCGGGTCGCGGGTCTACCCGCCCCGAAGACCCTATGGGGCGGGTCTAAATGGGTCAAAACAGGGGCGGGTCAAGCGGGTTTGGACCCTAGACCCCACCCCATTGCCATCCCTAGGTATTATTATATTTTTGGGATCGTGGCACCTCACTGGACAAGATCGTATTCTTATTTTTGTTCGTAGCGGCTCAGACATGAATGTAATTTTACGTAACTAGTACCAATATTTTTCTTAATCATTTAAACATACACGTAAAATCACCAGTAGGCTTCTTAGAAATAATTTAGTTCATTAGTGATCTTCAACTGGAGTAAATCAAACGTTTTAACTTCATATAGTACCAATACTAAGTAAAATGATTAAATTGGGTTCAGTAGGAAAGCCGTGGCCTTGGGTACATTGACATATAACAGAACATCATTGTGTGACTAAATATTTCCTCCAACAAGTAAAATAAACAATCAACATGCCAAGCTAGAAGAACTATATACAACGACTACTCACGGAAAATCTTCTTCTCCCATAAGCCTACTGCGCTGAGACTTCAAATCTCTAAAATCACGCGGACACCCCTCTTAAATGCATGCACGTCTAAACAGTGCACCTAGCCTATGTTGAAACCATTTCCCTATGGTATACCCTTGAGAGTGACATGATTTTTATCTTTAAACTCCTCCACGTATATACATCATCACAGACCTTTCCCAGAACAAAACCGCAACCTATATGTATATTATATTTAAAAGCTTCATGCTTAAGTATTTCACAGTATCCAAATCAACAGCGCCCTAACCTACTTTTGTTTGGATTGTTTAATCATACCATTTTAAATATTAATACACGATGTGTCTTTGCCCTTAAGTTTTAAAATACAATAAAAGAAAAGGACGCTAGCCTAAGGAGCTATGCCGTGGAAATGAAGAAATAGCAACACCCCCATTCCTTGGCAGCAAAGGAATTAACACCTTTAAATACATCACTAATTCCTGCATTTGTTTCGTCCAGCTTCAGGGACTTTCAAACAGAAACCAAAAGTATGTGCATGTTCATAAGGTTAAGTTGAGCTCGTTTAAACCATGGAGGTGGCGTATGCTGTTCCGGTTTTGGTTAAGTGGGTCGGTGGGTGATGCAAAGTCTCTACTGTGTGCAGTTTGTTGGTTTGAGGAGTAGTACTGGAGTGATGTAGTACTTTGGGTTGGATACAAGGGCAAACGCATGGAAATTGGAAGAAGACAGGGAAGGGTTTGTTGCTGGAAACAGTTCGCACAGTTGAGCTTGGCGTTATGGAGAGATGGAAGTTCTCTTGTTCAGCCGTGGGGTGATATGTGGTGGATGGTGGAGTTAGTATGCACACAGGAGGACAGGACGTGGTGAATACTTCTGTCAATGTTGATCTGTAGTACGGTGAAGGCTTTGGCTTTCATGGAACGATAGGAGTGCAAATACTGGGACGGATTTGATAAGCGGGGATGCACAGGGTTGCTCTCAGACTAGAAGGCACAGTACCGTGCTAATGGGTCGGTTATGATGGCTAGCTGGGCTGAATACGTGAAGCCCACATGAAATAATAAAAAGAAAAGAAAATGCTATAGCGTGTAGGGCTGCACAAAGTATGGGTTGGGTCGGGTTAGACCAAATACTTTATCCGACCCGCATAGGTATGGGTTTAAGGTAGCTCAACCCGTACCCGACCCTATATGAGGTTGGATATGGGTTGGGTTGAAGTATGGGTTGGGTCGGGTTAAGTAAGGTTGGGTTAGGTCACTTGAATACAATAAAAAATGAGAATATGAGCGATTTTTCAAAAAATTATATCAAAATATTCAGCATAATATATCAGATTTTAGCTAGCATAATGCATTTAAAATAACCGATTCATTAGAAGACATATAATTAAAATTTCATTGTAAAACACATCATATGAAATTAATTTACTACATAGTTGAGCAAGTGTTTCATTTTAAAATACATTAAAATGCTCTTTAAAATATATTTATCAAATTCTATCTAGTTTGGATTGACATGAAATATTTTTTCGTACATTTATTATAGAATACATAAACATTATTCTAGGATTATACTATTCTAATTTTAATTGCATGGATATTAAATTAGTTTTTTTTAAATAGGTTTGGGTTGGGTTAAAATGAGGTTGGGTTGAACAAAATGTCAAACCCGACCCGCATATAGTATGGGTTACAAATTGTAACCCATATCCGACCCGAACTAGGATGGGTTGGGTTGGGTTTATGTGGGTTGGGTCGGGTTGGTGGGTCGGGTCGGGTTGGATATGGGTTGTGTGCAGCCCTAATAGCGTGTGTTTCATTTGGGAAACAGAAGGTAGTAGGGTACGGTATACAAAAACAAGAGAGAATAGAAACAAACATATGTTGCACAACTAATTTGATGGACATATGCATGGACGGATGGGCGGATATGAAGGCTTGGAAAACAATATCGCAAGGGTATAAGCTGGTAGAAGTAGCACTGTGCATGGAAGGACCAAGGGAATTTGACGCCATCAGATAGCTGGGACCCTATGAACGCACACTACGAAATAAAATGGTTATGAAGCGACCTGGAGCTGGTTGCGAAGTATAGCAGAATAAAACGCCTGCTCAGATCTATCGACCGACGCAAATCATTATTTAACGGTTAACGCGAAAAGGTGAGTAAATTCACTAATTCTGATCTACTTTAAAATATTATAATTATATTTTAATATTGGTTGAATGCTGTGTGATTGCCGTTTAGGTAGATTATAATTAAATTGGTTGAAATAATATAAACCGTTATATATCTAAACTGATGATTGAACACTGATATTTCATAATTATATGAAATTGATGATATTTATTGTGGCTAACATCTGTGGATACAGGAAACCGGTTAGAGGAATCAAACCGGATTCCTCAATATTTGTATGTATTGTTTGTTTATATTATTTATATATACACGGTCTGAACCTAAATAACAAAATAAGGAATTAGAATTAAAATTCGATGATGTCAAACGTAATAAAGTAAATTATTTTAGAAATTATAATCTGATAGGATAACTAATATTTAGGTTTAAACCGACAAATTATAATAGGATATGAAATCAATATTTAGTTATAAACTTGATATTGATTTAATAAGAACCTGACTTAGAAACAGAGTTTATCAAATGAAATGGGAATATGGCAGCGTATTGTAGTAGTTATAAAAGAGAATATAACAACGTATTGCAGTAGTTATAAAAGAGAATATATCAGCATATTGCAGTAGTTATAAAAGAGAATATAGCAGCGTATTGCATTAGTTATAAAGGAAAGTATAGCAGTGTATTGCATTAGTTAAATTATAACGGTTTTAAAGTGAGTCGATAAGTTATAATGTTTTAAAAAGATATACTAAGCATGATAAGGAAAGTGATATAGTTTTAAAGAAATTAGAACCCGTTGTACGTTGGTTGAGTTGAGTAACTTTCGAGGCGTCAATCTGATGTTGGTTTTGGCCTTCGGGGTTGATACTTAGAAATTTATTCACTTACCGATTTATAACGAGGAACTAATAGAGTAGAAGTGAAGGGAAGTAAGGAAGAGTTTATAAAAAATATGGGAAACTAGAAAGTTAGTATTAAATAAAAGGGCCAGTGTTTGTGTGACGTTTGGTTGTACATTAGAATGGATGTTGTTTTTACTTCGATAGTTAAATAACCGGCTATCGAAGTGTTTTGGCCATCGTCGTCAATACAGAGAGACCGGTTGGATATGTTATCTGAAACCACTCCGTATAGGCATAAGCGCTGCGAATTATATTATGCTGAAGAAAATTGAAGACGTAGTTAAATGCAAGGGTCTTCCTGTTTCAAAGCGATGCTTTCTGTTTGTCCAGTCCCAGGACAAATTGTATGGACGAGTGTCTGACAGAGTATACCTGATAAATCACGTATGGTTGATATTATAAAGGTATTACGTCTGGTGGCGGAGGAATTCGTTCCTCTTAGCTTATTATACCCATGATATTTTTGGAAATCAATTAGTGAATTGACGGGTTTGACGATGTGGCATTCAAAGTGAATGGTGATCAGACGTTCTTAAGATAGACGTAGCCTCTAGCCTCACAACCAGGAAGTAACAAAAGTTGGGCTAGGCAGCATGGCTAGTTGGGTCATCCCCAAGCAGGGTGTATTATCACCTGTAACACCCCGTGTATTCTATAACAATGAGATTCAAGAATTAAAGTATAATTAATTATAAATGATGAAATCAAGGGAAATGGGTTACGCCTTTGCGTTCGTCTCGGAAAAATACGCGAAATAGAGTCTGAGTTTTCGAAAATCGGATACCGTATGAAGAAGATATGGACAAACGAAGTTAGGCAGAAAAACCAAAAACAGTCCAGAATACACTGGCGCACTTGTGAAGTGCGCCAGTACAAAAATACACTGGCGCACCTGCCAAGTGCGCCCATACAAATCCAGCACCGAATTCTGGAGTGTTCTGAGGTGACGTGTCTTCTTTTGAGTGGCTAGATGATGTGTATTCGAGCTGTGCGATTCTGATGACTTCTGGACTGATCTGAAGGCTCTAAATCACCCTATTCACCTATAAAATAACACCTAGACCTGGCCTAAATCATACTATTTCATTTTAGCCTCAGGCCGCCGCCATTAAACCTAGAGCTCTGAATTAAAAATACAAAGAATAAAATTATAGAAGATGGAGGACGATTCTTGAAGGCTACAACTAGAAGCTACAACAACTACGACGCTTTAGACAACGAATTTGGGACTAATTGAATTGGGATTTTTATTTGGATTATTTGCTTCATATTGTAAGTTCTATGTTACTTTTTAGGCAAAAACGCTAAAACAATATGGACATTCCATGAATTGAAACCGGATTTAGGAACTATTGTTAATCCATTGTTTATCTTTGAATTATAATTTGGGGATATTGCTATGGCAACGTTGCAAGTTAAACTTGTCATGATTTTGATGTTGTTATGAATCACTTGGGCTTAATTGTTTGGCAAGTTGGACTAATACATGTCCATGGAATCACTATGTTTATTGAAATCTTTATGTTGATTAAACCATGCCTATGATGCTAATTAAACCATGGCTATGACTATTGATGGAATTATGCCTGTGATGTTAATATACCCAGCATGATTAATGAAAAATTGGGTATTGCTAGGTTTTGATGAAAAGTTGGAATTATTATGTTTAAAATGTTAGATATGTTAAAAATGCTAAATTGGAATCGTTATGTCTATAATGTTAGTTGAGAATCATTATGTTAAAATTGCTAAATTGGAACCATTATGTTTATAATGTTAGTTGAGAATCATTATGTTAAAAACGCTAAATTGGAACCATTATGTTTATAATGTTAGTTGAGAATCATTATGTTAAAAACGCTAAATTGGAATCATTATGTCTATAATGTTAGTTGAGGATCATTATGTTAAAAGTGCTAAGTTGGAACCATTATGTTTATAATGTTAGATGAGAATCATTATGATAAATTGGAATCATTATGTCTATGAGAATTATCATGTTAAAAAATGCTAAATTGGAATCCACTATGCCTATTAGGATTACTATGCCTTTAATGTTTCATGTTTATAATGAAATTATTATTATGCCCGCAATGATTATTATGCCTATGATGTAAAGTTGAAATCATCATGTTAAATTAAGTTGGAATCATTACTATGTCAAGTTATCATCATACTAGTATTGAAACCATGTGATATGTTATAGCCTGTTTATTATGCAAGTGATGTTGGAATTGTCACATATGCCTATCACATGTTTGGTGTTATTCCCCTTTATCTCTTGAATTGCTTATGCTTGTGAACGAAGTACGTTTATATACGTTGGGGATACGATTGGGTAGAATAGGCAAAACTTTAATTAATTATAAGCATAAACTGTGAAATTTGGCATAAGTAGAACATGAAATATGGCACGAAAACTTGACTTGAACATGCCATAACTTGACTTTAAACATGCCTTAGTTGGGCACGAAGTTGATATATGAACATGATGTGGAAATAGCAAAATCTGATAAGAACATGGGCATGACTTTAGAAAACAAGAAAGTGGCCAACTCGAGGTTGGGTTGAGTTTGTAGTGTAAATCTGCCCGGAACCGCCCGGCAAATCCAGTTGCTACACACAATAGGATCCAATGTGGGTAGTTGGTCACATCGCGCTTGAAACCCGAGGTTGGGTTGAGTTCGTAGCGTAAACCTGCCCGGAACCGCCCGGCAAATCCAGTGGCTACGAACAATAGGATCCAATGTGAGTGGTTCGGTGCATTAACGAATCAATTAATGCCAATTAGGGTTAAGTCATGAACATGAAAAGACAACTTAACCAACTTGAACACGATTTGTAGGGCTAAGTCATGAACTTGAAAACGACAACACTTAGCCAACTTGACATGACACGTTGGCGGGTTAAGTCGTGAACTGAAATGACATACTTAACCATCTTGACATGACTAGACTAGAAAAGGATTAAGTCACGAATTACATGACTTAATCTGTTAGGCAGGTTAGGTCACGAATTACATGACCTAATCTATTAGGAGAAAACCCTAGACACGACCCCTTTCAGCAGTAACCCTCTAGATGTATCAAGGTACCCTGGGGCTAGGCCGGGTGGGGCACGATTACTGGGCTGATTATAAGAGGTGAACGACGACAGTAGGGTACGCCAGTGTAGGTTCGGTGGACTACGATCGTGCACGTATCCGGGGCAGACACTGGGTATCCGTAGATTTATCTGTGCATCTTGAATCGTGTCAGGGGTTGACACCCTAGGGCTGATACACCCGAAGGTGGACCCAGCACAGGTGACTACATTCGTGATTAGCCGTATGATACGGACACTTAACGAGCTAGAACTTGTAGGGAGCCGATCGACTATATAATCGCTCCGTAGGACCCCGTACTTGGGTCAGACCCCGTTTCAGGGTCATTTCATGACATTGGGCCGTGGGATTTATTTCGTGATTAACCTATGATATGGGCTTAGTATACTAGTACAGTCGATGTAACGAGTCTCGAACATGTGATGCTTTACTTGACTTGTCTTGACTTATCCTGATCACCTTAGTCTATCTTGTTCACCTTGACACCATTCTTAAGTTTAGTTCCAGTTCATACATGACAGGTTGTTTTAACCGTTTCTACACTGAAAGTCACTAGAACTTACTCAGTCTTTATGACTGACCCTTTTTCCTTTCGCCTCTTTTTCTTCCGTCCCCGCCCCCCCTCCCAGGTTTTCAGGGAGGGAATACCGCAGCTTGACCAGTTTTCACATCCAGCTTGAAGAGAAAGAATGTATTGCTTGGATCTTTTCCATTTTGGACTATGGCTTTGGACATCAATTAGGGGACTTTTGCTGTTTATTTATGTTTTCTTCATGCTTCTTTAAATAATGTAATCAAGACAGTTATTATTTTGGAAAGTATTATGGCATGGTTTGTGTAACACGTATTTTGAAGAAATAAAAGTTGTTGTTTTCCGCTGTTCAAAAATATGTGTTATTATATCTGTCTTGTATATCTGTGACTTATACTTATAAACCTCCACCAAAATTAGGGCATTCCCTTTGAGAGTGACCCTAATGGGGGTGGGGTGTTTCACTTGGTATCAGAGCATATGTTTACCAGATAAGATAAAAGTTTTGAAAATTTATTTTCAAAAGAAAATTTATAGAAGCATTTTTAAAATATAAAATATTATTTTATTTTAAAAAGGCAAAGTCCCCCAAAGCCATAGGTGTTATCTCTTATCCTTCGTTTTGAATCTACCCTTCCTTTTTCAGCATGTGCGAAGAACTTAACTTGCCAGAGGGTGTACCAATATCTGGTTGGTTTAGACGATTCTTAGAAGCAAGGGCCACCCAGCCAGGTCCTACCATTCCTCCTCCCCAGCTGCAGGAAATCATCCAGCTGCAACAGCACCTCTTCCTCCACCTCCTCCGCGGGGAAACACTTTTGCTAAGATATGTAAAGATTTTAAGGCTATGGGAGGAAAGGACTTTCATGGAACTGAGTCCTTCGTGGAAGCTAGGAATTGGCTGAAAGAAACCGAGGACTTATTCGTCATCTTTGAGGTAGAAGATAGGCAGAAAGTACAACTGGCGGTGTGGCTACTAAAGGGCGAGGCTTCCTACTGGTGGGAAGTCACTAATGCAGAAAGACCAGTGAAAACATGGGAGGAATTTAGGGCAAGGTTTGAGGCTAAATTTCTCTCAGAAGCTGAAAGGAGTCTTCAGTTGGAAAATTTCTTATTTCTTAAGCAAGGGAATATGACAGTCAAAGAGTATGTTAATCAATTCGATGAGCTTGCTAGGTTCGGACTGGACCTAGTCAACACCCCGCACAAGAAGGCTCTCCGCTTTGTCAAAGGGTTGAATGAGCCATTACACAGTTTGGCCATGACCCATATACCCATGGGAGCTACGTACGAAAGGTTGGTGTAGATGGCATTGCTGAACGAGGAAGATAAGGGCAAGAAGGAGACAGAGGCAGAAAACTCTCAAGGGAAGAAAGAGGTCAAGCCTAACGATTCTAAGAATAAGAAGGTAGACTCCGAGAAAGGAGGCAAGAACAACAACTCACGTGATAAAAGGAAATGCAATTACTGTGGTACGGAAGGGCACATAGCCAAGGATTGTAGAAAGAGGAAGAGAAAACAAGGTGAATGTTTTCATTGTGGGAAGACTGGACACATCAGCAAAGACTGCCCTGAGAAGCAGACCGGACCTTCTGGCGGTACATCGTTAACTTATTCTAGATGCTTTGTTTTATCCTATTTCTCTCCTCGATCCTATCTTGAGAACCATAGGTAGAATCTTTTTGGATGTAAACATGTAATTGAAACATGTTATGATTGCGAAATGGTTGCAAGTGGTCGCAAGTGGTTGCTCGTGGATGCATGAATACACATTAGGCACTAGATCGGCTCAGACACATTTTCATGTTGCATATGCATGAGTGTTTATTTTGGAAACTCGGTTGTGCTATCATTTGGTTGTTGCATATGATTGAATGTTCAAGCACTCATGTAGAAATTATGAATTAGAATAGGAAAAATTTGCATACATATTGGATTCATTTCACTAAACATATTTTGCATTTAGAAGATCAATCAGGCCTGATCATTAGCATTAGCTAAGGAACATATACACACACACTTCGCATATGATCATAAAGCATCAGAAGTCTTTTAAGGACAATGGATGCTCGTGTTTGATGGATGGGTAGATGGATGTTTGGATGTTAGGATGTACATTCTTCCTTAACTTGAAGATTTCGGGGACGAAATCCTTTTAAGTGGGGGAGAATGTAACACCCCGTGTATTCTATAACAATGAGATTCACGAATTAAAGTATAATTAATTATAAATGATGAAATCAAGGGAAATGGGTTATGCCAATGCGTTCGTCTCGGAAAAATACGCGAAATAGATTCCGAGTTTTCGAAAATCGGATACCGTATGAAGAAGATATGGACGAACGAAGTTAGGCAGAAAAACCGAAAAAGTCCAGAATACACTGGCGCACTTGTGAAGTGCGCCAGTACAAAAATACACCGGCGCACCTGCCAAGTGCGCCCGTACAAATCCAGCACCGAATTCTGGAGTGTTCTGAGGTGACATGTCTTCTTTTGAGTGGCTAGATGATGTGTATTCCAGCTGTGCGATTCTGATGACTTCTGGACTGATCTGAAGGCTCTAAATCACCCTATTCACCTATAAAATAACACCTAGACCTAGCCTAAATCATACTATTTCATTTTAGCCTCAGGCCGCCGCCATTAAACCTATAGCTCTGAATTAAAAATACAAAGAATAAAATTATAGAAGATGGAGGACGATTCTTGAAGGCTACAACTAGAAGCTACAACAACTATGACGCTTTAGACAACGAATTTGGGACTAATTGATTTGGGATTTTTATTTGGATTATTTGCTTCATATTGTAAGTTCTATGTTACTTTTTAGGCAAAAACGCTAAAACAATATGGACATGCCATGAATTGAAACCGGATTTAGGAACTATTGTTAATCCATTGTTTATCTTTGAATTATAATTTGGGGATATTGCTATGGCAACATTGCAAGTTAAACTTGTCATGATTTTGATGTTGTTATGAATCACTTGGGCTTAATTGTTTGGCAAGTTGGACTAATACATGTCCATGGAATCACTATGCTTATTGAAATCTTTATGTTGATTAAACCATGCCTATGATGCTAATTAAACCATGGCTATGACTATTGATGGAATTATGCCTGTGATGTTAATATACCCAGCATGATTAATGAAAAATTGGGTATTGCTAGGTTATGATGAAAAGTTGGAATTATTATGTTTAAAATGTTAGATATGTTAAAAACGCTAAATTGGAATCATTATGTCTATAATGTTAGTTGAGAATCATTATGTTAAAATTGCTAAATTGGAACCATTATGTTTATAATGTTAGCTGAGAATCATTATGTTAAAAACGCTAAATTGGAACCATTATGTTTATAATGTTAGTTGAGAATCATTATATTAAAAACGCTAAATTGGAATCATTATGTCTATAATGTTAGTTGAGGATCATTATGTTAAAAGTGCTAAGTTGGAACCATTATGTTTATAATGTTAGATGAGAATCATTATGATAAATTGGAATCATTATGTCTATGAGAATTATCATGTTAAAAATGCTAAATTGGAATCCACTATGCCTATTAGGATTACTATGCCTTTAATGTTTCATGTTTATAATGAAATTATTATTATGCCCGCAATGATTATTATGCCTATGATGTAAAGTTGAAATCATCATGTTAAATTAAGTTGGAATCATTACTATGCCAAGTTATCATCATACTAGTATTGAAACCATGTGATATGTTATAGCCTGTTTATTATGCAAGTGATGTTGGAATTGTCACATATGCCTATCACATGTTTGGTGTTATTCCCCTTTATCTCTTGAATTGTTTATGCTTGTGAACGAAGTACGTTTATATACGTTGGGGATGCGATTGGGTAGAATAGGCAAAACTTGAATTAATTATAAGCATAAACTGTGAAATTTGGCATAAGTAGAACATGAAATATGGCACGAAAACTTGACTTGAACATGCCATAACTTGACTTTAAACATGCCTTAGTTGGGCACGAAGTTGATATATGAACATGATGTGGAAATAGAAAAATCTGATAAGAACATGGGCATGACTTTAGAAAACAAGAAAGTGGCCAACTCGAGGTTGGGTTGAGTTTGTAGTGTAAATCTGCCCAGAACCGCCCGGCAAATCCAGTTGCTACAAACAATAGGATCCAATGTGGGTAGTTGGTCACATCGCGCTTGAAACCCGAGGTTAGGTTGAGTTCGTAGCGTAAACCTGCCCGGAACCGCCCGGCAAATCCAGTGGCTACGAACAATAGGATCCAATGTGAGTGGTTCGGTGCATTAACGAATCAATTAATGCCAATTAGGGTTAAGTCATGAACATGAAAAGACAACTTAACCAACTTGAACACGATTTGTAGGGCTAAGTCATGAACTTGAAAACGACAACACTTAGCCAACTTGACATGACACGTAGACGGGTTAAGTCGTGAACTGAAATGACATACTTAACCATCTTGACATGACTAGACTATAAAAGGATTAAGTCACGAATTACATGACTTAATCTGTTAGGCAGGTTAGGTCACGAATTACATGACCTAATCTATAAGGCGAAAACCCTAGACACGACCCCTTTCAGCAGTATCCCTCTAGATGTATCAAGGTACCCTGGGGCTAGGCCGGGTGGGGCACGATTACTGGGCTGATTGTAAGAGGTGAACGATGGCAGTAGGGTACGCCAGTGTAGGTTCGGTGGACTACGATCGTGCACGTATCCGGGGCAGACACTGGGTATCCGTAGATTTATCTGTGCATCTTGAATCGTGTCAGGTGTTGACACCCTAGGGCTGATACACCCGAAGGTGGACCCAGCACAGGTGACTACATTCGTGATTAGCCGTATGACACGGACACTTGACGAGATAGAACTTGTAGGGAGCCGATCGACTAGATAATCGCTCCGTAGGACCCCGTACTTGGGTCAGACCCCGTTTCAGGGTCATTTCATGACATTGGGCCGTGGGATTTATTTCGTGATTAACTTATGATATGGGCTTAGTATACTAGTATAGTCGATGCAACGAATCTCGAACATGTGATGCTTTACTTGACTTGTCTTGACTTGTCCTGATCACCTTAGTCTATCTTGTTCACCTTGACACCATTCTTAAGTTTAGTTCCAGTTCATACATGACAGGTTGTTTTAACCGTTTCTACACTGAAAGTCACTAGAACTTACTCAGTCTTTATGACTGACCCTTTTTCCTTTCGCCTCGTTTTCTTCCGTTTCCCCTCCCCCCCAGGTTCTCAGGGAGGGAATACCGCAGCTTGACCAGTTTTCACATCCAGCTTGAAGAGAAAGAATGTATTGCTTGGATCTTTTCCATTTTGGACTATGGCTTTGGACAGTAATTAGGGGACTTTTGCAGTTTATTTATGTTTTCTTCATGCTTCTTTAAATAATGTAATCAAGATAGTTATGATTTTGTGAAGTATTATGGCATGGTTTGTGTAACACGTATTTTGAAGAAATAAAAGTTGTTGTTTTCCGCTGTTCAAAAATATGTGTTATTATATCTGTCTTGTATATCTGTGACTTATACTTATAAACCTCCAATAAAATTAGGGCATTCCCTTTGAGAGTGACCCTAATGGAGGTGGGGTGTTTCATCACTGATCTAGAGAAAATTCATATTTGTCTTCTTTTCGATTCTGTATCTTCGGATGACGGTTGGATGGCATACAACCGTGGGTGGCGGTATATTCGCGACACTCAAGCTAAATGAGTGAGCGGTCATGTGTGGCCGGGTTACAAGACGTTCTTGTTGAACCCTGAGTGTATCCCCTCTAGAGTACACTGATCAGAAGGTGCTCCCATACCTAGTCTGTTGGAATCCAATCCCCAATAAGCACCCTGCGGTTTATGATTTTATACTATATATATATATATTATATATGGGTGGAGCGTGAGATGCAAGCGTTCTGCTACTTGGATATTTATTGGTTTAGACATTATTATAATATCACTGGAATTTTGATATCAAAGATATTTGGGTTATAGTAAGGTAAAAACCGTCCATGTTTATGTGTGGGCTGGTCTTACTATTATCTTTTTGTTTTCAAAAGGATTTTCAAAGTTAAACGATATGGTTGGAATTTACTCACACCAGTCCCATGACTGACCTAGAGTTTATTTTGTATATGTTTTCCCTAAACTCTTGGGTGCCCAAATTTGTACGAGCAGTCAAGTGATTCAGTCTTTGCAGATTCACTTGGAGGAGATCGAAGCAAAAGGCTCCACCGTTAGTAATTAGAGATTATTTCCGCTGCGATATGACGTATTGTACTCTGATAATGGTATGTATATACAATACAATTCTGTATTCAAAGTTTTGTTATATAATACATTTTATTCGTTCCGCTGTGAGTTTCGTGTTTACTCCGATTCTGATGTTCTTCTTCTTCTTCTATTCTATTAGTTCTATCTTATCTTTCTCATCCTCTTAATTCTTTCTATTAATGACCTGAATTTTCGTGCATTTTGAGTTGAATGGGTAGGATATTAGTCAGCTCAAATTGGTACGGATTTTCCGGCCATTACATCAAGCTAGAAAACTAGCGTGAGTAAACTCAAATCATAAAGAACTTGCTTTATTATATCTTTAAAATCATTTGAAATCAATGGTATCTCGTAAGACCATGCCGCATATAAACACAGATAGGTTTTTATCTTACGATAACCAAAACACTTTAATAATAAATATCTAGTGATATTATAATAGTGTTTATAATCCAAAAGTACATACATTAAAATAGTCGGAATGCTTGCATCTCACATTCCAACATAATAGGTATACAATCAACACCAAAAGTTTGTATTGGAGAATGTATTCCAACTATCAAAGGCTAAGGGTCTACCCACCAAGTCTGTACATCTCTAAATAAAACGTACGAGAGGCTGTGTTATTTTGCACCTCAGCTGCTCAGGACCGGAACCATCCTTAAAAACTGGATGACACCAAATATGATCACCCCGGTTGATAGACAATCATATAGGGGCCCTGAAGCATACAAAGGAAAATGGACTCAAATAGACCTTTCGCTTTTCGCTGCTTTATTTATTTACCAGGTGATGAGGCTATAGGTTACGTTACCTTATAAATAGTATAATATATTGGGATGCTAACATTTTCTTCTAGAGATATGTAATGCTAGCATTCATCCATACAATTTTGTTCTGGGCCTGAACGAATACAAATAACTCCATCTTCTGTCGTTTTCAAAATATTTCCAATTCGAAATGCATCAGCCGGATCGAAGTAGTTTCGGGTCAAGCAGGCCCGATCCCGGTCTCTTCGAAACGATGATCTTTAGTTTTCGGAAAACTCAACTTATGTTCTTTAGGAATAAACCGATAATACTTAAGTGCGGAGTTCGCCTCATAACCATTTATGAAAACAGGTTTCCTTATTATTTATCATATAAATTTCTAGAGTTAAAATGGCCAAATTTGATAGTTGGTTATTTAACACTCAAATAAACAAATAAAAATCAATAAAAAGATTTATTTACTCATGGTAATTACTAAGCCTCATTAAAATGATTTTTTCATGTATAAAATAACATTTTAAGAATATTTACTAACTTATTCTTAAACTTATCTTACTTACATAAGTTTATTTAGCAACCATTATATTTTCAATACTTTCTTTACTTATATTATCAATATAAGTATATTCAAAAAGCATTTAGAAAAGCATTCTTATTCTCTGAATCATATTAAAGGATCAAAAAAAGTTATTTAAAAAGGAAACGATATAGGAATAAACCAAAACATGTTTTCTCCGATGTTAAGTGTGGAATAAATGTCCATACCACCATTTTTAAGAAGATCATACTTGAGAAAATCAAATCTCAATTCCTTTTATAAATCTCTTTGGTAATCCTTTTATAAACTTTCTTATTAAAACTAATTCATATTCTTTAAGCTCTTTTTAAATAAACCATTTATAAACTTTATTTATATATATCAACAATCAATTATAGACTGCTTTTGTAAATATCAACATTTCAAAACCCCTTTATAATTATCATATTTTAAATCATGCACTCTTGATATTAAACCAATACTGTTTGTCGAATAACAATGGATCAAATCAAGTTGAGGTATTTTATTTACCTCTCAGGCCTTAACTCGACAACACTCTTATCCTTTGAAATAACTTAAAGTTATGATCCCTCATTAATTATAAATAAACTTTTTCAATAATATATATTTGTATATTAAATTCCTTTAATATAAGTCTATGAATCATTTTATTAAACTCCAAATCTTATTTACTTATAAAAAAATAATCACCCCAAAAACTTTTGTTAAATTCAAATAATAACTTATTTAAAATTCCTTCTATAAATATTACTTTAAACCAAGACGAGTAAAAATCACATTGTAAAGTATTAGTTGTACTAGCTAATTTAGAAAGAATCCATATACTTTCAAATTTGAAAGAAGGCTTAGAAATTTCCAAAGGTCCTCAGTTAATTGAGTTTAACTTACTCAAGTTATAAAATGGGTGTTTTCATACAACCAGGTATGTATAAAGAATCAACTTATAATAACTAATCAAATAAAGGAAGTATTAAAGTGATAATGGAAGATGGTGATTTGTACTGCCATATATAGATGTCCACGTTATTAATATAGCAGAATGGATTTTAATTCTTCTTAAAAGATGTCAATATAATTAACAACCATGTTATAGTAGAACAGGGTTGTATTCTACGAAATTGTAACAACCCGAAATTCTGAGCCAGTTTAAAATTTTTATTTTGGCAATTTTAGTGAATTTTGATTATTTAAAATGAATTATTTTAAATAATATCGACGAGAAATTTATTTTGAATAGAATTCGAATGTATATATTTGTTCGAATCGTCGTTAGAATATAAATATTTATTTATAATTTTAAAAGGAATTGAAAATGGCGCGGTAGTTCGATAATTCGATTTCAAATTTCAATTGAATGTACCAGGTGCAAAATAAACCGGATTTTAGTGAAACCAAAAATATTTGAATCTATTTGTGAATATCTTTCCAACGAATCAGAAAAATTGAAATTTCATAGCGGGGATAAAAAGATATGTCCAGTTGAAATTTCAGAATAGTCGCTATGGAATTTTGGCCTTTAAAAATGGCTATTTTGCAAACGACCTCGGATTTCACCGAAACCACTTTTGTTGGATCCGTGATGTCAAGTTATTGCTAGGTTTCAAATTTTGTAATTTTCTGAATCAATATGTGAGCGTGGCAAAGGAAAACGCGTTTGACCAATTTCAGTTGATTTTAATCGACTGGAAAATGACCATTTTTCATATGGTCTCAGAATTCAGCGAAATTTGTTTTGTTAGGACCATATCGTCAATACAAAGTTAGAAAATATTTTTCTGGAATTTTTCGAGTTAGTATGTGACCCCAATAAATTGAAATGCGCGTTCAAATTCAATATATAGAGTTATATGTTGATTTTGACGAAAACTGATCGAAATGATCGAATCAACCTGTGATACATATCCCATTGTGTTCGGAATGGGGGTAAAACGCTAGGGACTATAGGCAGTGGGTCTCGTTTCGAGTTCGAAATAGAAAGTTTCTTTAAAGAATAAATTAAATAAAATATAAAAAAACCCAACCCCACCTTTCTCTCCTATAAACTCCACCCCCCGATTCAATTGATAATCGAAAAAAAAGGGGAGGAAGGCTGCCGCCGCGGCCACCAGGGGCGGCGCGTGTTACACCCCGCATTTTTAATATAATTAAAAAAGTACAAAAATGTGTGTATATATATACATGGATAGGGAAATAATGGTGATGTATAATGAAAATTAATTAATATATGAAAGAAAGAAAGGATTGGTTGCATGCGATGTAAATATGTTGCATACACTGATTTGCAAACATAATGCATTAACATTAAAAGAAAAATAAAAGAAAAAGATTCATTCAATGGTTTAATTTAAGTATTGTCACTAACATGAAAAAGAGAAGTAAGGAGAGAACAATAATTATCATTGTTCTAAGACTTATTAACAAAAGACTTTGTAGCTCAGTTGGTCAAGGCATTGGATTTGTAACATAGAGATCGGGGGTTCGAACCCCGACGGCTGCATAATTTTTATCTTTGTTTTAGAGAGGGCCAACTGAACATGCAAAAATATGTACGTATACAAATTCAAAATTTGAAAGGATAAGAACGTACATTTAAGGAAATAAAGAAAATATATGTATATATATGAGAATATATATATATCTATATATGTAGAAATATATGTATGCAAAAGATAAAATTCAAGATAAGGCTACAGTCAATGAAATATGGCAAGAATCAAATAACAGTGCAACATCGTTTGAATTTTGAAAATAAAATGAAAGTTGTGCGTATATATATATATATATGCGTAAAATGGTCGTTAGAGGAATTGTATACGTATAAGAATATTTCATGTGAATATAACAGTTAAATAAATTCCATAAATTCAAAAATTCGAAAATCTAATTTCTACGCCAAAACAATTCAAACATTCGAAATTCAAATTTCTACGCCAAAACAGCTTGTGGGACCCAATGCTGACTCAGCACTGCGTATACGATAAGATTTGGCTAGATTCATCTGCGAACCTGGCCTATTTTCTTAACTAGGTTCAATGCTGACTTAGCGCTGCGTGTACGATAAGGTCTTGAGCAGCTATATAAACACCCCTGGACCCTCTATAATCTTCACTGAAAGTCATGGCAACGCCATAGCTCTGCTCCAACACAGATTCTCCTTCCTCTCCACTAAAACTCCAATAAAATTCTTCTCTCTCAAAACTATTCTTAAAAAAAAAAAGAAATTGGTTGAGGATTTCTATGATTACAAATAAAATAAAGGGGAGATTCAATGCAAAAGCATGAAAGGAATGCAGATCTGAAATTAGAAGCTAAGCAACGCAAAAAGGAGGAAAAATCAAACTAAGATCTATGGATTGGAGCATAAAGATCAATGTGAGTGGAATTATAGTAAAATTATGCATAATAATGTTATTATCGTTTACCCTTCCTCAGTTAAAATAAATATTGTTAATTTTAGCATGTTTAGTTTATGTCGCTTCCTTATTTCTCCTTTTTACTTTTGAACTTTGGCTACTTTCGAGCCAAGGTCGAAAATGAATAAGTTATAGTTGTTTGGGAAGAAATTGAGATCTAATCAATGAATTAGACAAATTGGGTACACAAATTATCCCATGACTGGTTGTGTAGGCAAAGAAAGAATGGGTTTAGCAGTACTTGATATATTAATTAGACCCACGTCTGAGGAAGGATTAGTAACCCATTAGGAAAAACAATAATGGGTATAGCCCATTAACAAGACTTCTAGTGTTAACATAAAATTTAGGTTTTTGGGAAAAGCTTGAATGGGTAAACGTGAAAGAATGATATGTCGTTAAGATCCTAGAATAATAATTAAATTTGAAATACATGACATGCTTTATGTAATTATGTATATTTATACATGACATGCTTTATGTAATTATGTATATTTATACATGACACGCTTAATGTAATTATGTAAATTTATACATAACATGCTTTATGCAACTATGATGTAATGATGTGGATTAATACATAACATAGAAATCAGACGATGGTAGTATAACTTGAACATCAACATGCTTGTGAATTGATAGTTGACATCTGAAAATCTAGGATGAATACAAACATGTTTGTTAATTTAAAAATTAGCCTTTGATGCTTAGAAAAAATGAAATATAAGTATGTTAATGGGTATGACAAATGAATATGGTATAGGCCAAATATATTTAAAAAGGGAAAGTGGGCTTTGAAGATAAATTGTTAACAATTTACATATAGACAAAAGGAATATATATTAATGACATTTCTTTTAATGACACATACACCAGAACGTTCTAGGGTGACAGAGAGGATAGTGTCTAAGGCTTGGGTTTGGAAAATACAAGTTTCCTGCTCTCCCTGGCTATCCCTAACTGATCCAACGGACGGGATGGTTATTTTAAAATTTTGATTTGGGAAGTTAATTAAAATCCCCTTGAATTTAGAAAATACGAATATGCCTAACCCGAGGTTAGACTGAGTTGCGGTGTAAACCTGCCCGGAACCGACCGACACATCTAGTAACCGCAACAATACCTGTCTAATGTGAGTGGCTGCGGCTTTAATTAATTAATTAAAGCTAGAACAAGAATGGTAGGGTTAAGTTAACTAAAATACTTTACCAAATTCAACATGATAACTAAACTAATGGGTGGGGTTAGGTTAATACAGACACTTAGCCATTATAACATGTTGACTAGACAAGTGGTGTAAGGTTAAGTAAAGGATTAACCGTTAACATGTTAACTTGACTAGAAGGTGGGGTTAAGTAAATTTAATACACTTAACCAATTTAACATGTTAACTAGACTAGTGGTTAAGGTTAAGTAAACTTGGAACACTTAGCCGTCATAGCATGATAAATAAAAAAGGTTAAGTTAAAAACATGAAGGGATAATACTTAACCATTATAACATGTTAATTAAACAGATTTTGGGGTTAAGTTACTTAAGGGGAACACTTAACCACTAAAACATGTTAGCTAAACAGATGGGCAAGGTTAGGTTAAAAGAAACACTTAACCAGTACAAGATGAATGGGTAGGGTTAAGTAATAAGAAATACTTAACCAATATAACTTGGTTTGTGGTAGGGTTAAGCCAACGTGAATTATTGATAACACTTAACCAGTTTAAACATGACAAATGAATGGGTTAAGTTAACTTGAATTGACTAATGACACTTAACCAATCCAACTTGACGAGAAAGAGAACTAAGTAGTAAACCTTAGTCAAAAAGGGGCTAAGTAGTAAACCTTAGTTAAGAAAACAACGATTCAGGAAACTAAGTGGTAAACCTTAGTTAGGAAAACTAAGTAGTAATCCTTAGTATAACACGAGGAGGAGCATCTGATCTTAAAGAAGGCTCCAACGAATTGGGTTACAAAGCCCGAGGCTTCGAGGGGACGTGAGGGTACTCTTGGTATCCCTCTGTGAGGCTGCAGATGATCCGCCTGGGCTCACAAAGGTTAACGTCTGCGCTAGAAGAACCAATGGTATGCCTTGGTTGCAATATAAGGGCAACCTAAAGACTAGGATGGACCAGCGTGATTCGGCGAGACCAGTAGCCCTGTGATAGCAACTCGTCGTCTACCTACCATCTTGAGTCAATCGAGATGCGTGAAGCGGAAAGGCGGAGAACACCTAGATACCATATACTTGCTATTTAGTTATGGTTGCGGATGGCCATAGGTTAGTGGGGGCATAAAGGGGCCAGCGTATAGTTCTCATTTTTCAAGGTGTGCCTTTCATTAGTTGAGGGAGGGGTCGAGTGGGACCATATCCACTAGAAAAACAGACCTTAGCATCTGCATCGGCAGATAACTTAAAGCTCTCGACCGAGTTCCGTGTTTCTTGATTAGCCCTGCCATGGGACTCGAGCCGCACATATAGAGGACATGTGCAACTAGATATCTAGCACGTTTACGATACGATTGGGACGTCAAGTCTAGGAACACTTATCACTCTGGGTAGTGTGTCCTAGACTAAGGGGCATCGTTCGATAGGTAGCATAATCCCTAGTTGGACCTAGGTCGCGTAAACCCTAAATCCGAGAAGCGTTCAATAGATAGCATAAACCCCAGTGGCCTTGGGTAGCATAAACCCTGGTTGAATCTATGAAGAGCTCGATAGTATACCTTAGATTAGGTCTAGATGATACACGGAATCTAGCAAGATCGAGAGCGGTAGTCCAAATGATTTCAAGAATGGTGGCACTACACTAAAGTAGTATATATTTACATGATGAAGCCCGTACGACATACGGCAAGGGACTGTATAAATACATGGAAAAAGGGTTAGACGAGTTGGGGGTATCTACATATACGTTGTGTTAGGTTAGCCTGCTAGTGAGACATGTGTATAGCCTAGAGAGCTAATATCACTAATAACCTAATAAGCAAGAAAAGATAACTGAACGGTATATGTAGTATTATACATAAGTTTATTCTAAGTCCACTCACACAGAATTTATGTTTTGACCCCCTCCTCATTACATACTCCCAGGTTAGGTTCAAGGCAGAGATGGTATAACTAGGGATACTGGTTAGACAGTACGATATATAAGGTAAAGCTATTTTTGAATATATTATATTTTAATTCCTTCCGCTGTGAGATGATTTACGAGTTCTAACATATCTCTTTACTCTGCAGGATACCAGAGCACCCAACTCGGGTCTCGATGGATCGAATTTGAAAAAAAAACGGTCTGTCGGAATCCGGGTTATTACATCTGGTATCAGAGCTTCGGTTTAGTGATCTTAGGGAGATAATGAGTGAACGTATTTGTATTTTCTAAAATATAAATATATTATATATAAACCTAAATCCATAAAGTAGCCCACTAGGTATGAAAAGAGTTGAGATATTTAGTTTGTACACAAAAGTAATAAACATGGAAATTTTTGAGACCATTAGGTGGTTGGGAAAGTTTACAATATGACTTAGAGCTAAAGAAAGAAAAGTATCCTATAGGGTGGAAACTGAAATATTAGTATTTCAGATTAGTGGGTTTAGAAATGAAACCTTAGAAATTAGAAAAAGGTTAAAATGTGGAAAATGGATTAGGAATATATATATAGTTGAGAGAATTGGTTTGGAAAGTGCCTAGGAAAGCGTGGTTGAGTAGAAAGACCCGCTTTGAGTCTATCCCAATGATAAGCTTTTAAGAACTTGAAATTTTAAAAGAGTTTGTGGTGTTTTTCAAGTTTAAATCTTAAAAGTATTTTGATGTTTGAGAAATTATTTAGCGCATGTTGGGTTTTAAAAGTAAAAGTGGGGTATATTATGTAAAACAATGATTTCTTGTTTTAAAAATAAATTCTATTCTGTTAACAATAAATTTTGATTTGAAAATAAATTTTGTAGTGTACAAAATAAGTTGTTGGAATAGAATAGATGTCTACACCTTATAGCGAGTAGTTAAACTAACTTTGTATTTAGAAACAATGTAAGCCCGATAGTTGTCCTTGTCTACTCCAGTTTTGGGATTTGAAAAAAAATGTGTTTTGCATTTTATTTTGTATCAATTTGGCAAATGCAAGTTTTTGAGAAAAGAATAAAAGTTTTACCACTTTTAGTTTTTGGAAGAAGAATGTAATGAAAAGAAAAAAAAGGTCAAACCATGTTTTAAAAATGGAGTAGTTAAGGATTAAGGCCTAGAAAGAACGAGATAAAGTTAAAGCAATTAGAACCAAATGGGGATTGATTGAGTTGAGTAATTCTCTGAGTGTCAATCTGATGTTGATTTCGGTCTTCGGGGTTGATACTTAGGGAGTTATTTTCTTGCCAATTTACAGTCAGGGATTAGATAATATTAAACTAATAGAAAATTCCCGTAGATTTCATAAACATTAAGAAACCTAGGTTTGTTGCTTGAGAAAAAGAGATAAAGTATAGGCTAGTAATACACAACATGGACTAGTAGAGACTACTAGGTAGTGAAGGGCAAGCAAGTGTATAAATCCTATTGAGTGGACTCGTGACATAGTCCTAAGATTCATGGCCCATAATTGTAGCTGTGTAGGATACAGTTTGAGTTGAAAACAGAAAGCTTGGTTGAAAAATAAACTTAAGAAGAAGACTGGCCTAATTAACAAGAAAACAACTGAATCAATCAAGCAACAAAATGAGACGGGAAAAGAAAATGAAAATGTTAAGAAAAAGATAAATAAGTATGAAATTACTCCATGATAAGATGAAATAGAAAAGAAGGCTTTCTTATGTTGTTGTGCTTGGACAGGAAAATAGGAAATCTTTATAGAATAGTTATGTAAAAACCCAAGTACAATTAGAAAAGAAAAACGGAGGATGTGAGTTTTTCCGTTTTCGTAACATAAGAAATCGAATTTGGAAAATTAGATTTTTCTAAATTTCGAATTTAATGATGGTTGGTAGGGTTTTGGATGCGACAATTGGATGAACTATGCTCTTATTTTGTAAGAGTATGGGAAAATTTGGGTGAAAAATGTTTTGATTTTTCAAAAATGTTGCATTCATATAGAACTGCAAGTATATTTAGGATGTGAGCATCATGTTTTAAAAAGAGTTTTTAAAATTTGCTTGCACATAGGTGGATCCAAATAAGGCATACATACTTTACTATGATGTATCTCACTTTGCACATGTGCACAGTGTTTGCGACAATTGGATGCACACTTGATGGATGGATATTGCGAGGGATTATCTATTTTACTCTTATCGAATTTCAGGGACGAAATTCTTTAAGGGTGGGAGAATGTAACACCCCGCATTTTTAATATAGTTAAAAAAGTACAAAAATGTGTGTGTGTATATATATATATACATGGATAGGTAAATAATGGTGATGTATAATGAAAATTAATTAATATATGAAAGAAAGAAAGGATTGGTTGCATGCGATGTAAATATGTTGCATACACTGATTTGCAAACATAATGCATTAACATTAAAAGAAAAATAAAAGAAAAAGATTCATGCAATGGTTTAATTTAAGTATTGTAACTAACATGAAAAAGAAAAGTAAGGAGAGAACAATAATTATCATTGTTCTAAGTCTTATTAACAAAAGACTTTGTAGCTCAGTTGGTCAAGGCATTGGATTTGTAACATAGAGGTCGGGGGTTCGAACCTCGACGGCTGCATAATTTTTATCTTTGTTTTAGAGAGGGCCAACTGAACATGCAAAAATATGTACGTATACAAATTTAAATTTTGAAAGGATAAGAACGTACATATAAGGAAATAAAGAAAATATATGTATATATACGAGAATATATATATATATATATGTAGAAATATATGTATGCGAAAGATAAAATTCAAGATAAGGCTAGAGTCAATGAAATATGGCAAGAATCAAATAACGGTGCAACATCGTTTGAATTTTGAAAATAAAATGAAAGTTGTGCGTATATATATACGCGTAAAATGGTCGTTAGAGGAATTGTATACATATAAGAATATTTCATGTGAATATAATAGTTAAATAAATTCCAGAAATTCAAAAATCGAATTTCTACGCCAAAACAATTCAAACATTCGAAATTAAAATTTCTAAGCCAAAACAGCTTGTGGGACCCAATGCTGACTCAGCACTGCGTATACGATAAGATTTGGCTAGATTCATCCGCGAACCTCGCCTATTTTCTTAACTAGGTTCAATGCTGACTTAGCGCTGCGTGTACGATAAGGTCTTGAGCAGATATATAAACACCCCTGGACCCTCTATAATCTTCACTGAAAGTCATGGCAACGCCATAGCTCTGCTCCAACACAGATTTTCCTTTCTCTCCACTAAAACTCCCATAAAATTCTTCTCTCTCAAAATTATTCTTAAAAAAAAAAAAAAATTGGTTGAGGATTTCTATGATTACAAATAAAATAAAGGGGAGATTCAATGCAAAAGCATGAAAGAAATGCAAATCTGAAATTAGAAGCTAAGCAACGCAAAAAGGAGGAAAAATCAAACTAAGATCTATGGATTGGAGCATAAAGATCAATGTGAGTGGAATTATAGTAAAATTATGCATAGTAATGTTATTATCGTTTACCCTTCCTCAGTTAAAATAAATATTGTTAATTTTAGCATGTTTAGTTTATGCCGCTTCCTTATTTCTCCTTTTTACTTTTGAAATTTGGCTACTTTCGAGCCAAGGTCGAAAACGAATAAGTTATAGTTGTTTGGGAAGAAATTGAGATCTAATCAATGAATTAGACAAATTGGGTACACAAATTATCCCATGACTGGTTGTGTAGGCAAAGAAAGAATGGGTTTAGCAGTACTTGATATATTAATTAGACCCACGTCTGAGGAAGGATTAGTAACCCATTAGGAAAAACAATAATGGGTATAGCCCATTAACAAGACTTCTAGTGTTAACATAAAATTTAGGTTTATGGGAAAAGCTTGAATGGGTAAACGTGAAAGAATGATATGTCGTTAAGATCCTAGAATAATAATTAAATTTGAAATACATGACATGCTTTATGTAATTATGTATATTTATAGATGACATGCTTTATGTAATTATGTATATTTATACATGAAACGCTTAATGTAATTATGTAAATTTATACATAACATGATTTGTGCAACTATGATGTAATGATGTGGATTAATACATGACATAGAAATCAGACGATGGTAGTATAACTTGAACATCAACATGCTTGTGAATTGATAGTTGACATCTGAAAATCTAGGATGAATACGAACATGTTTGTTAATTTAAAAATTAACCTTTGACGCTTAGAAAAAATGAAATATAAGTATGTTAATGGGTATGACAAATGAATATGGTATAGGCCAAATATATTTAAAAAGGGAAAGTGGGCTTTGAAGATAAATTGTTAACAATTTACATATAGACAAAAGGAATATATATTAATGACATTTCTTTTAATGACACATACACCAGAATGTTCTAGGGTGACAGAGAGGATAGTGTCTAAGGCTTGGGTTTGGAAAATACAAGTTTCTTGCTCTCCCTGGCTATCCCTAACTGATCCAACGAACGGGATGGTTATTTTCAAATTTTGATTTGGGAAGTTAATTAAACCCCCCTTGAATTTAGAAAATACGAATATGCCTAACCCGAGGTTAGACTGAGTTGCGGTGTAAACCTGCCCGGAACCGACCGGCACATCCAGTAACCGCAACAATACCTGTCTAATGTGAGTGGCTGCGGCTTTAACTAATTAATTAAAGCTAGAACAAGAATGGTAGGGTTAAGTTAACTAAAATACTTAACCAAATTCAACATGATAACTAAACTAATGGGTGGGGTTAGGTTAATACAGACACTTAGCCATTATAACATGTTGACTAGACAAGTGGGGTAAGGTTAAGTAAAGGATTAACCGTTATAACATGTTAACTGGACTAGAAGGTGGGGTTAAGTAAATTTAATACACTTAACCAATTTAACATGTTAACTAGACTAGTGGTTAAGGTTAAGTAAACTTGGAACACTTAGCCGTCATAGCATGATAAATAAAAAAGGTTAAGTTAAAAACATGAAGGGATAATACTTAACCATTATAACATGTTAATTAAACAGATTTTGGGGTTAAGTTAACTAAGGGGACCACTTAACCACTAAAACATGTTAGCTAAACAGATGGGCAAGGTTAGGTTAAAAGAAACACTTAACCAGTACAAGATGAATGGGTAGGGTTAAGTAATAAGAAATACTTAACCAATATAACTTGGTTTGTGGTAGGGTTAAGCCAACATGAATTATTGATAACACTTAACCAGTTTAAACATGACAAATGAATGGGTTAAGTTAACTTGAATTGACTAATGACACTTAACCAATCCAACTTGATGAGAAAGAGAACTAAGTAGTAAACCTTAGTCAAAAAGGGGCTAAGTAGTAAACCTTAGTTAAGAAAACAACGATTCAGGAAACTAAGTGGTAAACCTTAGTTAGGAAAACTAAGTAGTAATCCTTAGTATAACACGAGGAGGAGCATCTGATCTTAAAGAAGGCTCCAACGAATTGGGTTACGAAGCCCGAGGCTTCGAGGGGACGTGAGGGTACTCTTGGTATCCCTCTGTGAGGCTGCCGATGATCCGCCTGGGCTCATAGAGGTTAAGGTCTGCGCTAGAAGAACCAAGGGTATGCCTTGGTTGCAATATAAGGGCAACCTAAAGATTAGGATGGACCAGCGTGATTCGGCGAGACCAGTAGCCCTGTGATAGCAACTCGTCGTCTACCTACCATCTTGAGTCAATCGAGATGCGTGAAGCGGAAAGGCGGAGAACTCCTAGAGACAATATACTTGCTATCTATTTATGGTTGCGGATGTCCATAGGTTAGTGGGGGCATAGAGGGGCCTGCGTATAGTTCTCATTTTTCAAGGTGTGCCTTTCATTAGTTGAGGGAGGGGTCGAGTGGGACCATAGCCACTAGAAAAACAGACCTTATCATCTACATCGGCAGATAACTTAAAGCTCCAGACCGAGTTCCGTGTTTCTTGATTAGCCCTGCCATGGGACTCGGGGCACACATATAGAGGACATGTGCAACTAGATATCTAGCACGTTTACGATACGATTGGGACGTCAAGTCTAGGAACACTTATCACTCTGGGTAGTGTGTCCTAGACTAAGGGGCATCGTTCAATAGGTAGCATAATCCCTAGTTGGACCTAGGTCGCGTAAACCCTAAATCCGAGAAGCGTTCAATAGATAGCATAAACACCAGTGGCCCTGGGTAGCATAAACCATGGTTGAATCTATGAAGAGCTCGATAGTATACCTTAGATTAGGTCTAGATGATACACGGAATTTAGCAAGATCGAGAGCGGTAGTCCAAATGATTTCAAGAATGGTGGCACTACACTAAAGTAGTATATATTTACATGATGAAGCCCATACGACATACGGCAAGGGACTATATAAATACATGGAAAAAGGGTTAGACGAGTTGGGGGTATCTACATATACGTTGTATTAGGTTAGCCTACTAGTGAGACATGTGTATAGCCTAGAGATCTAATATCGCTAATAACCTAATAAGCAAGAAAAGATAACTGAACGGTATATGTAGTATTATACATAAGTTTATTCTAAGTCCACTCACACAGAATTTATGTTCTGACCCCCTCCTCACTACATACTCCCAGGTTAGGTTCAAGGCAGAGATGGTATAATTAGGGATACTGGTTAGACAGTACGATATATAAGGTAAAGCTATTTTTGAATATATTATTTTTTATTTCCTTCCGTTGTGAGATGCTTTACGAGTTCTAACATATCTCTTTACTCTGTCTTTTTCTGCAGGATACCAGAGCACCCAACTCGGGTCTCGATGGATCGAATTTGAAAAAAAATCGGTTTGTCGGAATCCGGGTAGTTACAGCGCGCCTCCGGCGCCGCCATCCAGGAGACCCCATCCCCCTCCTCTCGATTCTCCCACTCCTCCCCCCTTTCGTTCGAAGACCCACGCACCCGAGCCGCCCAGAAAACCCTAGCGCCCTCTTGACCGCCGGCGACGAGACCCTCCCGCCACCCTCCTCCGCCTCAGGCCGACCAAACCTTCCCCTTTGCCTCGGTTCCTTCCCCATCGAGCACAAGACCCCCACCATCGTTTGAAGCCACCACTTCGCGGCTACTATAGCTAACTCAGCCGCCAGACCCCCCCTCTGCGCCCTCCCCTTCGACTGAAAACGATGTGAGTTTTCATTTCAATTTTTATTTATTTACATTGATTTTTAACTTTCAGTTTTTATATAACTTTAAAAATATAATTTTTTATAATCGAATAATGTGATAAAGGTAAGATTTTTAAAGTGATAAAGGTGAGGACTTTTAACATATAAAGTATAGATTTTTATAAGGGAAAAAATTCAATTTTTATATATTGAATAGCGAAGTAAAAATTCGATTTTTATATATTGAATAGCGAAGTAAAAATTCGATTTTTATATATTGGATAGCGAAGTAAAAATTTGATTTTAATATATTGAATAGCGAAGTGAAAATTTGATTTTTATATATTGAATAGCGAAGTAAAAATTCGATTTTTATATATTGAATAGCGAAGTAAAAATTCGATTTTTATATATTGAATAGCGAAGTAAAAATTCAATTTTTATATATTGAATAGCGAAGTAAAAATTCGATTTTTATATATTGAATAGCGAAGTAAAAATTCGATTTTTATATATTGAATAGCGAAGTAAAAATTCGATTTTTATATATTGGATAGTGAAGTAAAAATTCGATTTTTATATATGTAGTGTTAGCGGGCAACGAAAGTGACGAAAGAAGAAACGATGAAGATTTCCTACATAAGAAGAGTCGTGGTGTTTGGTATAGCTTGGGTGAGAACTTCTCACTTTTAATTTAATTTTCTAGTTAAAATATATACTAGGATGCAGACGGTGCTTAGTAGCACCCGACACCCGTCGTTCACAGACCATGGACGGCTTGTATGCTTGTTTGTTTGATATTGATGTGTAGTTGATTGTGTGATGTGAAATGAAATAAAATATTTTATAATGGAAAATATTTTATAGTTGAAAATATAATTTTTAACGTGTATATGTAATGAATATTTATAAACAAATCGATGATTTGTTTATGTACACTGATTTGACTGATATTGATTGGGACGATAAATTTTACACATCGCCCAACTGCACAAATAAAATCTGTGTTTGATTGTTTGAAAACCCCACACGGGTATTGGGGTGATATATGACATACACTAATCCCAATAATTAGTTGTATGTCGATCGATTGGCTGACAGACTGTTATAAGCGTTAAATATTTATATTTGATGCTTATACAGTGTAGAATGCACTTTGGATGATAATTGATTATTTGTCATTGTCGATGTATACATGCGTTGTATGAAAATCCATAGAAGTAAAATCTATGGTAATTGATTGGGCCTCATTCCAGTTTTGAAGAGGAAATATTTGAATACAAATATTTGAAAAAGAAATATTTGAAAAAGAAATATTTGAAATCGAATTTTTGAAAATAGAAATATATGAAGCCGTGTTGATTAGATTGACGCCATTTTGACAGGAACGATATTTATATCGACTTTATTCATTTTTCAATGAATATTGAAAGTGATTTCGAAATTCGAATTAAATTGAATAGATTTGAAATTCGAATTAAATTGAATAGATTTGAAATTCGAATTAAATTGAATAGATTTGAAATTCGAATTAAATTGAATAGATTTGAAATTCGAATTAAATTGAAATGAATTGAAATTCGAATTAAATTGAAATTGAATTGAAATTGATTTGAAATGAAATTAAAACGAGTTTATATTGAAAAATTCAATTTTGATTAGAATTTGAAAGGGAAGTTGAAACCGTTTTGAAAACAAATTTAAAATGATTTATAAAATACGTTTTAAAAAGGAAATCGACAAAATATATATAATATACATATTATATATATAGAATGGCCTGAAAAGAACGCGCCGCGCCGCTGCCGTTCGTGAATTTCGACCATTGACTTCGAATGGATATTACGGGAGATCCGACTGTCGGATTCTCCTAAAACTGGAACCGTTTGGTTCGTATCGAAAAGGGCTTTCCAATGAATATTTAAGATTTGAAATCTAACGGTTGGATTTGGAATTATGTCCAAATCAAATTTGGAAAAGGTCGTTGTAAGTGCAGTTCGATGGCCGTTGATGGAAATCGACTGTACGGGCCTTGATAAAATTATTAAAAATAGTAATAATTTGTGTTAAATCATAAGAAGTGATTTGGAAAGAAGTGGAATGAAAAACTCCATATTTGAAAAGATAAAAATAGATTTTTATCGAGACGAACTAGTTTTGAACTAGAATAATAATTTATTTGTTTTTAAAATAAATAAATTGGATTTGAAGTGGTTTTGAAAATAACCAGAATTTCCAATAATTGAATTGAAATGGATTTGAATCGAAATTGTCTGTGGAATATTTCGATGTTGGATTTCGTAATTATATAGATGTTGTTATGGAAATTTGAAAGATATATATATATATACATATCGTTATTTCCAATACGATATTTGTTGGTCGTGGAATTTGATATTGAATATAAGCCTACATATTTTCTATTCAGAGCCTTGTATTTAATATCAAATGTGATTTGGGTTTGTCGTGAATGGTGTCGTCATTAACACTGTTCTTAAGCCTAGTTGGGAAAAAGATTAAATCTTTTTATTTAGATTTAATGAAGTGTACCAATTAAATAATATTTAATTGGAATTAAATTTGAATTGATTTTTGGGTTTATCGTGAACGGTGTTTTAAATAACACTTGTTCTTTAACCGATAATGAATTGAATGTGATTTTGGGTTTATAGCGAACAGTGTTTTAAATGACATTGGTTCTTCAACCCAGTTAAAGACAGGATATTGATTTCTGTAAAGATTAAAACTAAGTGGAGTTTTAATGAATCTTTAATTAGATTGAAATGATCGAGAATGGAGTATCACCAGTTTTGCTCCAGGCGATAGTTAAATCTTTAATTAGATTTGAACGTGAAATGGTAATTGAATTTATCGATAACACCGTGGTGTTAGATATGAAGTATGACCAGTTTTAATTCATGGGATGAATAGGTTGGGATTGAGAAATAAAATAAATGATTACTTCGGTGTGGTTCGCTAATCCCGACTAGTTTGAATTGATATTCAAAGAAGATTAAAGAATAAATTTAAAGAATTTATCTTTGATAAAATTAATGGGAACTTTTCCCAAAGTATAAGAATATTTGAATAAAAGAATATTCTGAATGGGAATGAAGCGTATGTTGTGTTTGTGTAATACTTGTTTAATATATACGTAAGTTATTCAGAAAGACCGGGTTTATCCCATTCTGAATAACTGATTCGGTGTGGTGTCGAAGATGAAGACGGCGGTTGAAGACCGGAGGTCTTCACGTCGTTTGGGTGATTACTGATGATCTTGATTGGGCTGTACACCCAAGATGAGGGAATCAATTGGTGATCGTCCAGACGTACTTGGAGATCGATGGATATGCGAGGTACAAGGTTCCTCCAGTTTTGTTCAGACCCAGAACGGAGTTGTAAATGGACTGTGTGTCTAACATTGGATATCATTCTGTATGATTGATGGATATCGGTTGCATGGAGTGGTTTTCCTGTGTGGCATGCTAAGATGCAAATGATCAAGGCTTTTGTTGAAAAGCAAAGTCTTGTGGTTGATGATTAAAGCATGGCCTTTGTGGCGTAGCTTTGTGTAGTGTTGATTCGCGAGCCTCACACCCCGGTAGTGGACCAGAAATGGGAGAGGACCTTAGGGAGGACATGCGTTTCTTTCTAGCTAGAAGTGGCGTCAGTGGTTTTACACGCCCTGACGAGTTTGACTTATGTGGTTGTTGCTGTTGCAAGGCGCCTCGGATATATCAGTGACTATGTGAAGCCGATGGAGTCATTCGTTGGCTCATTTGCGCCCCATAGGGAGGGGAAACGCAGTGTTCAGGATTTCGTCTAATCCACATCGGTGGACTGGCCCTGTCGCTCCAAGGGTCGATGCGTTCTGATCCTGAGACATGGTAGGCTAGATTGTCTCGAATCGGTAGAGGACGATCCCTGGCCTCGGTTCATAGATGGAAATCCAATTTCCAAATACGTGACGTTTCGATTTTAGTTGTAATCCTATATATGGCGACATAGTGGGATGAGACGCTTATGCCGTCTATGATTGATACTTATGATTTGAAATTGTTTTTGGCACTATACACCTATAGTACTATCAAAATAATCTGTTTTAAACGTATCAAGCATTCTATGGCTATTATAAGGTAAAAACCTTATCCTCCGGCTTGTATTGCATTGTGTGATGGGACCTGGGTCTTATAATAGCTTCATTTTTCTTTATTTAGCATTACGCTGTTTGTTTTTGCATTGGTATTCTTGGGAGGAAACCCGTTCCGTGTTATACGGCGTGGTCCCTTGATTTACCTAACTTTAAAATAAAAGATTAATAACTGTTTTAGTTCTCACACCAGTCCCATGACTGACCTGGAGTTTATTGTTTTAACCTAAACTCTGGGTGCCCTTATTTTGACACGGGCAGCTAGTAATTTTGGTTTTGCAGATTTATATTCACAGGAACCTGGTTTACAGCTGGAACGATATCCGGAAAGCTTTGTATCTGTGTATCTTCTTCAGTTTTATTTTTTATTATTTTCCGCTGCTATGTAATGTACTGTAATCTCTGATATTTTTCTGTTGCATAATATTTATTTATACTCTGTATATTCTTGTAATCTGGTGGAATTATTGTAATTAACAATGAAATGTTCTTCCGTCTGCATTCTGTTGTGGCTTGTTCTCGAACTATCCGCGCTTTCCTCACCGGGGAAGTTTCGGGTTTTCACAGTTGGTATCAGAGCTTTGGTTTACAAAGCTCAGAGAACAAGACACATTAGAACCATACAAAAGAATTCATCAGAAATTGGATTAGTAATATCCAATGGGAACGACTCGTTAGAGATGGGATCAGTAGTATCCTAGAACGAGTGTGAAGAGTGTGTTTTTGAAATGAAAACAAGTTTTATTTTGAAAATTTAAAATCAATTATTCGTATTTGAATATTTATTTATATTGATGTGGACAATCTAGTATATATAGATTTTGCATATACGCATCATGAACATATATTCGAAGTTTTAATATACTGGATGGATATGGAATCACACTCTAGTCGCTAGGGATGATTATGATAATGCTGCAGCGTTATCAGTATTTATTTTGGAGTGACGAAGGTGAGATATCTATATGATTCCAATTGACTGGTGTGAGAACCAAAATTAGATAGGGTCTATTGTTGTGATTTGGCACCAAAAATGTGATTTTTGACTATATATCAAAATTATGAATTTGAAACGATAATCAACTAATTGATTGCTGATTGTGTTGTTTGATTAATTAAAATGTTGAACCTTTAGCCAAATTGAACCAAATAGTGAGTTGTATTGAAAATTAGTCGCATTTGCTTGCATATACATGTACTTACATTGAACAGGTCATAGCAAAGAGGCTAGAGCAGAGGAATAAAATTGTTTGCCCGACAAATAGGTACATGTTTATTGTATTTCTTGAGTTTTGGGTGATTTTATGAGCCGATTGGCTTTTTCTTTTTCTTTTGGATTGAAGAAGGCCATGGGAGGCTATATGAAATATCCTGAAGTCCCCTATGCAGGGGAGGTTATGGCGAAATTTTTCGAAAATTTAGGGTGTTAGGCAAATTTTTGAAAAATTTGAAAAGTTCTTAGAAACTGAAAGGTTGAAGAACTTAAGCCGTAGTGAAAATATTGAAAGTTGAGTTGATTAGTTAAACAACTTTCGGATTTTTTCCTTTTCGGGGATGAAAAGTTTTAAGTGGGGGAGATTGTAACAACCCGAAATTCTGAGCCAGTTTAAAATTTTTATTTTGGCAATTTTAGTGAATTTTGATTATTTAAAATGAATTATTTAAAATAATATCGATGAGAAATTTATTTTGAATAGAATTCGAACGTATATATTTATTCGAATTGTCGTTAGAATATAAATATTTATTTATAATTATAAAAGGAATTGAAAATGGCGCGGTAGTTCGATTATTCGATTTCAAATTTCAATTGAATGTACCGGGTGCAAAATAAACCGAATTTGAGTGAAACCAAAAATATTTGAATCTATTTGTGAATATCTTTCCAACGAATCGGAAAAATTGAAATTTCATAGCGGGGATAAAAAGATATGTCCAGTTGAAATTTCATAATAGTCGCTATGGAATTCTGGCCTTTAGAAATGGCCATTTAGCAAACGACCTCGGATTTCGACGAAACCACTTTTGTTGGATCCGTGATGTCAAGTTATTGCTAGGTTTCAAATTTCGTAATTTTCTGAATCAATATGTGAGCGTGGCAAAAGAAAACGCGTTTGACCAATTTCAGTTGATTTTAATCGACTGGAAAATGACCATTTTTCATATGTTCTCGGAATTCGGCGAAATTACTTTTGTTAGGACCGTATCGTCAATACAAAGTTAGAAAATATTTTTCTGGAATTTTTCGAGTTAGTATGTGACCCCAGTAAATTGAAATGCGCGTTCAAATTCAATATATAGATTTATTTGTTGATTTTGACGAAAACTAATCGAAATGATCGAATCAGCCTACGATACATATCCCATTGTGTTCGGAATGGGGGTAAAACGCTAGGGACGACAGGCAGTGGGTCTCGTCTCGAGTTCGAAATAGAAAGTTGCTTTAAAGAATAAATTAAATAAAATATAAATAAAAAAACCCAACCCCACCATTCTCTCCTATAACCTCCAGCCCTCCCCCCGATTCAGTTGATAATCGAAAAAAATGGGGAGGAAGGCCGCCGCTGCGGCCACCAGGGGCGGCGCACCTCCGGCGCCGCCATCCAGGAGACCCCATCCCCCTCCTCTCGATTCTCCCACTCCTCCCCCCTTTCGTTCGAAGACCGATGCACCCGAGCCGCCAGAAAACCCTAGCGCCCCCTTGACCGCCGACGACGAGACCCTCCTGCCACCCTCCTCCGCCTCAGGCCGACCAAACCTTCCCCCTTGCCTCGGTTCCTTCCCTATCGAGCGTAAGACCCCCCACTATCGTTTGAAGCCACCACTTCGCGGCCACTAGAGTTACCTTAGCCGCCGGACCCCCCCTCTGCGCCCTCCCCTTCGACTGAAAACAATGTGAGTTTTCATTTCAATTTTTATTTATTTACATTGATTTTTAACTTTCAGTTTTTATATAACTTTAAAAATATAATTTTTTATAATCGAATAATGTGATAAAGTAAGATTTTTAAAGTGATAAAGGTGAGGTCTTTTAACACATAAAGTATTGATTTTTATAAGGGAAAAAAAATTCAATTTTTATATATTGAATAGCAAAGTAAAAATTCGATTTTTATATATTGAATAGCGAAGTGAAAATTCGATTTTTATATATTGGATAGCGAAGTAAAAATTCGATTTTTATATATTGTATAGCGAAGTAAAAAATTTGATTTTTATATATTGAATAGCGAAGTAAAAATTCGATTTTTATATATTGAATAGCGAAGTAAAAATTCGATTTTTATATATTGAATAGCGAAATAAAAATTCGATTTTTATATATTGAACAGGGAAGTAAAAATTTGATTTTTATATATTGAACAGCGAAGTAAAAATTCGATTTTTATATATTGAATAGTGAAGTAAAAATTCGATTTTTATATATGTAGTGATAGCGGACAATGAAAGTGACGAAAGAAGAAACGATGAAGATTTCCTACATAAGAAGAGTCGCGGTGTTTGGTATATCTAGGGTGAGAACTTCTCACTTTTAATTTAATTTTCTAGTTAAAATATGTACGAGGATGCAGACAGTGCTTAGTAGCACCCGACACCCGTCGTCCACAGTCCATGGACGGCTTGTATGCTTGTTTGTTTGATTTTGATGTGTAGTTGATTGTGTGATGTGATGTGAAATGAAATAAAATATTTTATAGTGGAAAATATTTTATAGTTAAAAATATAATTTTTAACGTGTATATGAAATGAATATTTATAAACAAATCGACGATTTGTTTATATACACTGATTAGACTGATATTGATTAGGACAATAAATTTTACACATCGCCCAACTGCACAAATAAAATCTGTGTTTGATTGTTTGAAAACCCCACACGGGTATTGGGGTGATATATGACATACACTAATCCCAATAATTAGTTGTATGTCGATCGATTGGTTGACAGACTGTTATAAGCGTTAAATATTTATATTTGATGCTTATACAGTGTAGAATGCACTTTGGATGATAATTGATTATTTGTCATTGTCGATGTATACATGCGTTGTATGAAAATCCATAGAAGTAAAATCTATGGTAATTGATTGGGCCTCATTCCAGTTTTGAAGAGGAAATATTTAAATACAAATATTTGAAAAAGAAATATTTGAAAAAGAAATATTTGAAATCGAATATTTGAAAATAGAAATATATGAAGCCGTGTTGATTAGATTGACGCCATTTTGACGGGAACGATATTTATATCGACTTTATTCATTTTTCAATGAATATTGAAAGTGATTTCGAAATTCGAATTAAATTGAATAGATTTGAAATTCGAATTAAATTGAATAGATTTGAAATTCAAATTAAATTGAATAGATTTGAAATTCGAATTAAATTGAAATGAATTGAAATTCGAATTAAATTGAAATTGAATTGAAATCGATTTGAAATGAAATTAAAACGAGTTTATATTGAAAAATTCAATTTTGATTAGAATTTGAAAGGGAAGTTGAAACCGTTTTGAAAACGAATTTAAAAAGATTTATAAAATATGTCTTAAAAAGGAATCGACGAAATATATATAATATATATATATTATATATATATATAGAATGGCCTGAATAGAACGCGCAGCGCTGCAGCCGTTCGTGAATTTCGACCATTGACTTCGAATGGATATTATGGGAGATCCGACCGTCGGATTCTCCTAAAACCGAAACCGTTGGGCTTTTATCGAAAAGGGCTTTCCAATGAATATTAAAAATTTGAAATCTAACAGTTTGATTTGGAATTATGTCCAAATCAAATTTGGAAAAGGTCGTTGTAAGTGCAGTTCGATGGCCGTTGATGGAAATCGACTGTACGGGCCTTGATAAAATTATTAAAAATAGTAATAATTTGTGTAAAATCATAAGAAGTGATTTGGGAAGAATTAGGATGAAAAACTCCGTATTTGAAAAGATAAAAATAGATTTTTATCGAGATGAACTAGAATAATAATTTATTTGTTTTTAAAATAAATAAATTGGATTTGAAGTGGTTTTGAAAATAACCAGAATTTCCAATAATTGAATTGGAATGGATTTGAATCGAAATTGTCTGTGGAATATATCGATGTTGGATTTCGTAATTATACAGATGTTGTTATGGAAATTTGAAAGATATATATACATATCGTTATTTCCAATACGATATTTGTTGGTCGTGGAATTTGATATTGAATATAAGCCGATATATTTTCTATTCAGAGCCTTGTATATAATATCAAATGTGATTTGGGTTTGTCGTGAATGGTGTCTTCATTAACACTGTTCTTAAGACCAGTTGAGAAAAAGATTAAATCTTTTTATTTAGATTTAATGAAGTGTACCAATTAAATAATATTTAATTGGAATTGAATTTGAATTGATTTTTGGGTTTATCGTGAACAGTGTTTTAATTAACACTTGTTCTTTAACCCGATAATGAATTGAATGTGATTTTGGGTTTATAGCGAACAGCGTTTTAAATGACATTGGTTCTTCAACCCAGTTAAAGACAGGATATTGATTTCTATAAAGATTAAAACTAAGTGGAGTTTTAATGAATCTTTAATTAGATTGAAATGATCGAGAATGGAGTATCACCAGTTTTGCTCCAGGCGATAGTTTAATCTTTAATTAGATTTGAACGTGAAATGGTAATTGAATTTACCGATAACACCGTGGTGTTAGATATGAAGTATGACCAGTTTTACTTCATGGGATGAATAGGTTGGGATTGGGAAATAAAATAAATGATTACTTCGGTGTGGTTCGCTAATCCCGACTAGTTTGAATTGATATTCAAAGAAGATTAAAGAATAAATTTAAAGAATTTATCTTTGATAAAATTAATGGGAACTTTTCCCAATGTATAAGAATATTTAAATAAAAGAATATTCTGAATGGGAATGAGGCATATTTTGTGTTTGTGTAACACTTGTTTAATATATACGTAAGTTGTTCGGAAAGACCGGGTTTATCCCATTCTGAATAACCAATTCGACGTGGTGTCGAAGATGAAGACGGTGGTTGAAGACCGGAGGCCTTCACGTCGTTTCGGTGATTACTGATGATCTTGATTGGGCTGTACACCCAAGATGAGGGAATCAATTGGTGATCGTCCAGACGTACTTAGAGATCGATGGATATGCGAGGTACAAGGTGCCTCCGGTTTCGTTCAGACCCAGAACAGACTTGTAAATGGACTGTGTGTCTGACATTGGATATCAATCTGTGTGATTGATGGATATCGGTTGCATGGAGTGGTTTGCCTGTGTGGCATGCTAAGATGCAAATGATCAAGGCTTTTGTTGAAAAGCAAAGTCTTGTGGTTGATGATCAAAGCACGGCCTTTGTGGCGTAGCTTTGTGTAGCGTTGATTCGCGAGCCTCAAACCCAGGTAGTGGACCAGAAACGGGAGAGGACCTCAGGGAGGACATGCGTTTCTTTCTAGCTAGAAGTGGTGTCAGTGGTTTTACACGCCCTGACAAGTTTGGCTTATGTGGTTGTTGCTGTTGCGAGGCGCCTCGGATATATCGGTGACTACGTGAAGCCGATGGAGTCATTCATTGGCTCATTTGCGCCCCATAAGGCGGGGAAACGCAGTGTTCAGGATTTCGTCTAATCTACATCGGTGGACCGGCCCTGTCGCTCCAAGAATCGATGCGTTCTGATCTTGAGACATGGTAGGCTGGATTGTCTCGAATCGGTAGAGGACGATCCCTGGCCTCGGTTCATAGATGGAAATCCAATTTCCAAATACGCGACATTTCGATTTTAGTTGTAATCCTCTATATGGCGACATAGTGGGATGGGGAGCTTATGCCGTCTATGATTGATACTTATGATTTGAAATTGTTTTTGGCACTATACACCTATAGTACTATCAAAATAATCTGTTTTAAACGTATGAAGCATTCTTTGGCTATTATAAGGTAAAAACCCTATCCACCGGCTTGCGTTGCATTGTGTGATGGGACCTGGGTCTTATAATAGCTTCATTTCTCTTTATTTAGCATTGCGCTGTTTGTTTTTGCACTGGTATTCTTGGGAGGAAACCTGTTCCGTGTTATACGGCGTGGTTCCTTGATTTACCTAACTTTAAAATAAAAGATTAACAACTGTTTTAGTTCTCACACCAGTCCCATGACTGACCTGGAGTTTATTGTTTTAACCTAAACTCTGGGTGCCCTTATTTTGACACGGGCAACTAGTAGTTTTGGTTTTGCAGATTTATATTCACAGGAACCTGGTTTACAGCTGGAACGATATCCGGAAAGCTTTGTATCCGTGTATCTTCTTCAGTTGTATTTTGTATTATTTTCCGCTGCTATGTAATGTATTGTAATATCTGATATTTTTCTGTTGTATAATATTTATTTATACTCTGTATATTCTTGTAATCTGGTGGAATTGTTGTAATTAACAATGAATTGTTCTTCCGTCTGCATGCTTGTTCTCGAACTATCCGCGCTTTCCTCACTGGGGAAGTTTCGGGTTTTCACAGAATTGATGCCCACAAATATCATTCAACACCCAACATTTCAATACATATAAACCGTAAACACATCCATAACAATAACAGAGTAACAGAAGGATGATTTGTCCTATTAAATGAATGTCCAAGGTCAAATCCTGTTTTAGTAACATAACGAGGTTTGTCTATATAATTCAAATAATTATACTAATGGTAGAATGGTGCTTTGTTCCACTAAATAGATGTCAGTTACTTTCTAATCAAAAGGGTTGCTTAAAGGTGATTGAAAAAGAGATTCCTTGGAGTAAAACATGTTTTGAAAACATCCTTATAAAATAATTCACTCGAACTCAAAAGTAATACAAAACTTATTATCAAACAATTATTAAACCTCTAAATAATTATTAATTATTATTCTGAATAACTTAATTTCAAATCAATATTTGGATTATTAATTAAATAATTAAGAAGCCTTTTTAGATAAATAATTAAACATTTATCTGGTATATAAATAATTAATTAACCATTAAATAATTATTATTGCTTATTAAATAATTAATTAAACCTCGGTTAATAATTGAACAAACTTTAATTAAGTTCTTAATTTAAACTTAACTTAACTAATAATAAATAATTATTTAAAGCCTTTATTGAATAAATATTTAATTTAGGTAATACAAATTAAGTAATTAATCATACATAATACTTGATTTAAAGTCATCAGATAATAATTAATTTTCATTAATTAAACAAATTAGAATCAACTTACTTGATTTAAAACTTAAGTACAACTTGCTTAATTACATGGAAATTAAGTAATAATCACTCTATTTAATTATCATTACTTAAAAAGTTAAGTAATTAAATAATAATTACTTATATTTCATATTAGTTTTGAAAATATTATCAAAACTTATTTAAGTTGAAAACAAACATACTTTAAAGAAAATAGTTCGTTTTAACGAACTGCACTTATAGCGATTATCGCTATAAAACCTATAATTTCAAAATTTTAACTTTTAAAGTTTCTTTTGACACTTCCTAAAGAAAGCTTACTAACTTCTACAAACATAAAGCAAACTTTTATAAAAATGAAAACAAAGTTTGAATATTTAAAATGGTTTTAATTGTAAAAACATAAGCATGTTTCAACCAAGGATTCCAAGTTGTCAACCACATAAAGGTTTTGACATTCTAAGCATATAACACAACATGGTGTTTATAATATTCACAACCATAACATAACCTCAAACAAGCCAAATATCCAACCATACAATAATTTAACAACCAAGATAAACATAATATTTAAACATCAAAACTTTAGACTTAAAGTTGTTAGTTTTACTCACCTTAAAAATATCCGAAGCAATTATAACTTCACTGCAATTTGAACCAACGATAGTTTATGCAATTCTCTAAGTAATTATGAACTTTGAAGGCTTCATGGCCAAAATGGCTTGGCCTAAGTGATGTGAAGATGGTTTTGAGAACCTGAAATATCTACAAATCAACAAAAACAGAACCCCAAAATTAGCCTTTTTCAAAATGATTTTCAGATATGAAAACTGTAACAATCCGGAATTTCTAAACCAATTTAAATTTTTTATCTTAGCTATTTTAATGGGTTTTGAATATTTAAAATGATTTATTTTAAATAATAATGACTAAAAAATCATTTAAATTGAAGTTAGAACGTATAATTTTTTTAAATATAAAGCGAGCCTGGAATGGCGCGGTAGTTTGAAAATTCGATTTTAAATTTCAATTGAATGTATAGGATTCAATATAAGTCAAAATTGGACGAAACAAGGAAAGTTAGAATCTATTTAACTATATCTTTCTAATGAATGTAAGAAACAAAGATTTCACTTTATAAATTATAAGTTATGTCCAGTTTGAAATTTAAAATGGTCGCTATGGAATTTATATATATTTTAATATAATATATAGTCCTTAAAAATAGCTATTTTGCTAATGACCTTCATTTCCGATGATTTGTTGGATCCAGAATGTCAAATTATTTCTAGGTTTCAAATTTCATAATTTTTGGAACTAATATGTGGGCGCAATAAATTTAAACATGTTTTGCCAATTCAGTTTGAATTTAATCGACTAGAAAAAGCCATTTTTCAAATGGTCTCTAAATTCTACAAAACTAGTTTTGTTAGGACTATATCATCAAAACATAGCTAGATTCCAATTTTTGTAATTTTTGGAGTCAGTATGTGGTCCCGGTAAATTAAAATGTGCGTTCAAATTCAATTTTGACCGTTGTATTAATTTATATTTTAATTTGGATGAAAACTGATCGAAACAGTTGAATTGGCTTCCGAAAAATATCACATTGTATCTGGAATGAGCATATTTGACTAGGGTTGACACTCGTTGGGATTCATTTGGAGTTCGGATGTAAAATCACTATTATTGGAATTAAAAATATATAAATATATATATATATCGGGCCAATAGAAAAATTCCATAACCTAATTCATTTCAATAGAAATCGCATCGCTCTCCAATACGATATACAACAGAAACTTCTCCAATCTTCTCTCCTAAAAAACTTTCAATCCACACAATGAATTCAAAAAATTCCTGGAACAATATTGTAGTACTCTCCACCCTTTTCAAATCAATACAGTTGTGGGTATCTGGAGTTGGGTATTCATCACGAAATCAACGCTTAAAGGCGCGCCGTTCATTGGCATTCTCTGGTCACCTCCGCCACCGAGTTCGCTGACGTGGCAAGGGTAGGCACGACTCTTGGAGCTCTTCAACGTGGTGCTCTTTGCTCGTCATCCAGCTTCGTGTATTTTGCGCAAGATCGACCCTAGTTTGGAAGCATCGTTTGAACAGTGGTCTGAAGGGTTAACATGAATAAGGTGATATTAAATTAATTAATTACTTCGTTAATTATTTTAGTAATGTCATTAACCTATAAACTATCATATCTTCTTCATACAAGGTCCAAATCAGACGATTTCGGTTGCGTCGGAATCGTGACAACGAACACTACGTAATGGAAATGACTAGAAGTGATTTGGAGCAAATTATAATTTAAGGCAATTTTAAATCAAAACAGGACAATTCAGAAATAAAGAATGATGGAGTGGAACCCAATGTGAGAACTCCTTCTCACTAAAATTTTGTATAGTTATTTAATTTATTTTATAACTGTAAATATATAGAAATTGCCATTATTGATTTTTATCTATTGTATGGAGTTCAACACACGAATTCGCACAAATCACATAAATTAGAAGCGATGTATGGATATTACCGGCACTTGCATTTCATACTCCACGGATGGATATTTGTGGCACCGTAAATGGCATTTGGTTGTTGAGCATTTGTAAATATAGACGATTTGGTGATTTGTGTTGTGATTGTGATGATTAACATATTAAAAATATATGTTAACATTAATATGGCAGTTGAAATTAAATTTTAAATATCCAGTTATGATGTAAATAGTAAAATTGTCTAATTAGAAAAATAATTCAAATCGAACTAGAATTGGTTAAATTTATTAACCAATGATTTATTTAAATGGACTGCTGTTGTTTGAAAACCCCACACGGGTGTTGGGACGATATTTGGCATACATTGATCCTAATATTTTGTTATATGTCAATCGATTGGTCGACATGTTGTGATAAGCGTTATTTATTCATTTTAATGCTTATACAGTTGTAAAATGCACTCTGGATGATGTTTGATTGTTGAGTGATTATTTATCATTATTGTTGAATACATGCAATGTATGAAATCCATATAACTGAAATTATATGGTAATTGATTGAGTCGCATTCCAATTCAGAGATAATGAATATTTTAAAATAATATTCACTGACTAGTCAAAATATGTTTTTGATGTTCGATTTTGAATGGACACAAAAATATAGAAATATATGGAGCCGAGTTAAGTAGGGATACGCCATTTTAACTCGAACAGGTTTATGAATAGGTTTTATTCATTTTATAATGAATAAGAAATAGAAATGGATTTCAAAATCAGATATTTTGAAAATATTATCATTTTAATATTATAATCAAATGGAAAATTCAATTTTGATTTAAAATTGCAATGGAAGTTGGAATCGTTTTAAAAACAAATTTATAGAATACGTTTTAAATGGAAATTGACGAAATATAATATATATATATATTATTTATATAAACAGTTTGAATAGAATGCGCAACACAGCGACTGTTCGCGAATTTCGACCATTAACTTCAAACTGATGTAACGGGAGATCCGACCGTCGGATTCTCCTAAAACAAGAACCATTGGGTTTGTATCAAAAAGATCTTTCCAATGAGTATAAGAGATTTAAATTTGAATGGTTGGATTTTAATTTATGTCCAAATCAATTTCGGAAAAGATCGCTATGGATGCGGTTCGTTGGCCGTTATTGGAAATCGACTGTAAAGGCCTTAATAAAATTATTAAAAATATGAAAAAATTATGTTAAATCATAATAACTGATTTGGAAAGATTTTGAATGAAAAATTCAAGGTTGGAAAAGATAATTTTTTTTATCGAAATGAACTAGTTATTAACTAGAATAATAATCCAACGTTTTTAAATAAATAAATTGGATTTTAAATGGTTTTGATATAACCACAAATTTCCAACATATGAATTGGAATGGAAATAATCTTCGGAATGTTTTGATATTGGATTCCATGATTATACAAATATTGTTGAGGAATTTGGAAGATATAAATATCGTTATTCCCAATACGATATTTGTTGGTTTCAGAATTTGATATTGAATATAAGCCGATAAAATTTCTATTCACAGCCTTGTATTTAATGTCAAATTGGATTTTGGGTTTGTCGTGAATGGTGTCTTAAATAACACTATTCTTAAACCCAGTTGAGGAAAGAATAAACCTTTTAATTAAGATTTAGAGAAGTTTACCAATTAATATTTAACTGGAATTGATTTGAAATTGGATTTTAGGGTTTATCGTGAACGGTGTTTTAAATAACATTTGTTCTTTAACCCAATTAACGGTGAAGTTATAATTTTGAATTTATAGGTCTTTTTATTAAGATTTAATGGAAATTTTCAAAAGTAAAGTTTTCCAATTTAAATATATTAAATTGGAATCAAATGGAATTCGATTTGGTAATAATCGAGATTAGCTTCTGTGAAGGAGGACCATTACTATATACGGAATTTAAAAGGCTTTGCTGCTATTCCATGTATATTATTAGTCTGATATGGGAATTTATATCGATTATACACTGTTATGATTTCCATGTTGATTCCATAGTTAACGGAAGATGATTTGGGTTTATCGTGAACTATGCTTTAAATGACAATGGTTCTTTAACCCAGTTAAAGACGGGATTTATTTCCTAAATTTGAATAATCATTAAATAATGATTTTTGGAGATTAAAACTAAGTGGAGTTTTAATGAATCTTTAATTAGATTGATAATTTAATGTGGTAATTAAATTTGCCAACTTTGAGAAATGATCGAGAATGGAGTACCACCAGTTTTACTCCAGGCGATAGTTAAATCCTTAATTAGATTTGAATGAGAAATGGTAATTAAATTTACCGATAACACCGTGGGTGTTAGATATGGAGTACTACTAGTTTTGCTCCACGGGATGAATAGGTTGGGATTGGGATAGTAAAATAAATGATTACTTCAGTAAGGCTCGATAATCCCGACTAGTTTAGTAAACCTTAATTTGGTTTGGAATTGTTAATGGATAAAATAAAATCTTCTGAAATTGATATCCAAAGGAAGATTAAAGAAATAGTTTAAAAGAATTTATCTTTGATAATATTAATGGGAACCTTTCCCTAAAGATGTGAATATTTGAATAAATGAATATTCTGGATTGGAATGAGGCGTATGATGTGTTTTATAGCACTTGATTATAAGATACGCGAATTATTCGGAAAGACGAGTTTTAACCCATTCTGAATAATTAATACGACGACTAAAAGCCGACGATGAAGACAGAGGTTGAAGACTAGAGATCTTCACACGTTTGGATGATTAACGATGTCTTGATTGGGCCGTACACCCAAGACAAGGTAATAAGTGGTGATCGCTTAGACGTACTTGGAGATCGACCGGACATGCAAGGACCTCTCTCCTGTATTGGACATATGGGACGAGGAATAAGGTGACTCTGGTTTCGTTCAGACCCAGAACGGACTTGTAAATGGATGTGTGTCTGACATTGGATTTCATTCTGTGTTGATTGATTTCTATTAAATATATATCTGTTTGGTGGCGGAGAATTTATTTTCTTGCTTAACACCCTTCTCTGAGACGTATGAGCTAAGAGGTTATATATTGATAAACATCAGTTGTATGGCATGAATTGTCAGTGTGGCATGCTGAGATGCAAAAGATCAAGGCTTTGTTGAAAAGCAGAGTCTTGTCGTTGATGATCAAAGCATGGATTTAAATAGCATAGCTTTGTGTATAACGTTAATTCGCGAGCCTCACACCTCGATATGAGTCTAAAACGGGATCAGGGACACAGGGAGTGCATGACGTTTCTTTCAAGCTAGGAGTGGTGTCATGGTATGGAGCCCAAACATTTTTACTTATGTGGATGATTGAATGAGGCGCCTCAGACATTGAGTCCCTAGTGGCTCAGAGATAGGTCCTATGGGACCGAGAAACGTGTGTTCTGGAATAACTAATCCACCAAAAGTAAGCGTGGATCGGCCCTGCAGGATCCAGGGTTGCCCAGAGTGTGTAATCCTGAGGCATTTGCTAGAGTGTCTCGAATCGGTAGGAGCCATCACTAGCCTTGACTCATGATGGGAATCCAAATTCTAATACGCTACTTTTCAATTTTAGTTGTAAACCTAGTATGGCAGCATAATATATGGTACCTATGTCGTCTAGGATTGATACATTTATATTGAAGTTGTTTTTGACACTATGCACTTATAGTAATATCAAAAATGATTTGTTTTAAACATACCAAGCATGTTTGGCTATTATAAAGGAAAACTCTATCCTCCAGCTTGCGTTGCATTGTGTGATGGGACCTGAGTCTTATAATAGCTTCATTTTCCAAAAAGCATTGCGTTGTTTTAATTTAAACTGAGATTCATGTGGAGTAAACCCGTTTCGTGTTATACAGCATGGTCCCATGATTTCCCAACTTTTAAAGTAAATATTTAATAAATGTTTTAGTTTTCACACCACACGGGAAGCTAGTAGTTTTGGTTTTCATAGAAATTTCTTTTTCCAGGATCCTGGATTACAGCTGGAGCTATATTCGGAAAGCTTTGTGTCCGTATATTTCTTTCAGTTGTGTTGTTGATATATTTTCCACTATACATTGTATTTATACATTTATATTTCCACTGCTTTGTATTTTAATCTCTGATATTATTTGTTTCTGCTGTGTAATATTTATTCATACTCTGATATCTTGTACTCAGATGTAATTGTTGTAATAGCAACGAAATGTTCTATTGTTCTGTGTTTTGATGCGCCGTGTTCTCAAAGCAATCCGAGCTCCTCCGTCTCTACGGGGATCGGGGAAGTTTGGGTCATTTCAGAAACAAAGGAATTTTAAAAGTAGTCAAAAGGAAAGTTGATGCTTTTCTTCTACTGTTAAAAAAATTTGTTCTGTTATGAGTGAGATATGGCCAAAACAGCAAGCACCATTTTTGGACCCTAAAAACTGGGCTAGAAAATGAGTCTGAAAGAACTAAATTTTTGGCATAGTAAAACTCAAAACTAGAGAAACTATTTAAAAGGAAAATTGTAGCCAACTCAAAGTTATTGAGTTTCAAAAAAAGAAAATCTTAATTTTAAACTTATTACCGAGAGTTATGGCCTAATGAATAAGAGGAAAAATCTGAGTGAAAATCAAAAATAAAAGCATATGTTTTTTAGATTTGAAAATGCAAGAAATCAAATAAATTTGAGTTTTAAAACCGTGAAAATTAAAATTTAAAACTAAGTAGCTATTAAAATTTTGGAGGATGAAGAAGAAATGAAATAAAATGTAAAAGTAAAATGAAAAATGAGGAGGAACAAGAAGAAATCTCTTTTATATAAAATGAATTTGCCAAATTACAAAACTAACCTTAGTCCTTTACCCTCCTTATCTCCATGTCACCTCACTTCCTTCCTTACACACTACGTTCTACCTAATATCCTTCTTTCTAGCATTATGATGACATAAAGTACTTATGTGTTTTCTTTTCCTTAATTTAAGGTACTTTAAGTATTTTAATTTTATTTTCTTCTTTAATCTTATTTAACATCACATCTTACTTTATTAACTTAATTAATTAATGCTAATCTAAGTTCATTTTTTAATATATTAATATGTTATATTTATTTAATGTATTTATTTGTCATATTTATTTATTTAATTTAACTTTGGGAAATCAATATTAATGATTATTTAACTTTGGGAAATCAAACATGCCGCATCGACAATCTACACCATACCATTGATTTCTGCCGATATATAAGCTCTGAGCTCATACGTCTCAGAGAAGGGTGCTAAGTAAGAGAATAAATTCTCCGCTACCAAACAGATATATATTTAGCAAGGATCAACAATACAGTTCGAAATACGTTTAGACATGAAATCCTGTCTTTAACTAGGTTAAAGAACCAGTGTCATTTAAGACACAGTTCACGATAAACCCAAAATCACATTCCATTAATTATGGAATCTTCATGGAAAAGTTGATCAATATATAATCGATATCAATTTCCGTATCCAACAGATAATATAAATGGAATAACGACAAAGCCTTTTAAATTCCATATATATTAACGGTCTTCCTCCACAGAAGCTCACTTCGATTATTTCCAAATCGAATTCCATTCCATTCCAATTTATTTAATTAAATTGGAAAACTTTACTTTTGAAAATTTCCATTAAATCTTAATAAAAAGATTTATAAACTCCAAATTACATTTCATGGTTAATCTTGTTAAAGAACAAATGTCGTTTAAAACATCGTTCAATATAAACCAAAAAATCCAATTCTTTTATTCAATTCCAATTAAATATTGGAAAACTTCACTAAATCTTAAATTAAAGATTTATTCTTTTCTCTACTGGGTTTAAGAACTGTGTTAATAATGACACCATTCACGACAAACCCAAAATCCCATTTGATATTATAAACAAGGCTCTGAATAGAAATTATATCGGCTTATAATAAATATCAAATACTAAAACCAACAAATACCATATTAGAAATAATGATATAAATATAACTTCCAAATTTCCATAACAATATCTGTATAATCACGGAATCCAACATCAAAATATTCCGAAGATGATTTCCATTCAAATCCACTTCAATCATTTATTGGAAATTCTGGTTATATTAAAACCCGTTCTCAATCCAATTTATTTATTTAAAAATAATTGGATTATAATTTAGTTAATAACTAGTTCATTTCGATAAAAATATATTTTTATCTTTTCAAATATGGAATTTTTCATCCCAATTCTTTCCAAATCATTTATTATGATTTTACACCAATTATTAGTATTTTTAATAATTTTATTAAGGCCCTTTCAGTCGATTTCCATAAACGGTCATCGAACTGCACTTACAATGACCTTTTCCAAATTTGATTTGGACATAATTCCAAATCCAACCGTTAGATTTCAAATATTTTATATTCTTTGGAAAGCACTTTTTGATACGAACCCAATGGTTCCGGGTTTAGGAGAATCTGGCTGTCGGATCTCCCCTAATGTCAATTCGAAGTCAATGGTTGAAATTTGTGAACAGTCGCGGCGCAGCGCGTTCTATTCACGCCATTATATTATATATATAATATATAATATATATTTCATCGATTTCCATCTAAAACGTATTTTATAAATCGTTTTTATTTCATCTCAAAAATGATTTCAACTTCATTTTCGATTTTAAATCAAAATTAAATGTTCTATATCATTAATATATAAATGATAATATTTTCAAAATATCAGATTTTGAAATAATTTCTTTTCTATATTTATTATAAAAATGAATAAAATTGATATAAATATCGTTCGCGTCAAAATGGCGCATAACTAATCAACACGACTCCATACATTTCAATATTTTTGTGTCCATCCAAAATCGGACATCAAAATCAGATTTTAATCCTTTACTGAATATTATTTTAAAATATTCGTTATTTTAAAATATTAGATATTTTTAAAATATTCGTTCTTTTGAAATGGAATCAGACACAGTCAATTACTATATAATGTTATTTATATGGATTTCATACAACACATGTACGTAACAATAATGATACACAATTAACAATCATCCATAGCGTAATTTACAACTGTATAAGCGTTAAAAATAAACAATTAACGCTCATCACAACCTGTCAACCCATCGATTGACATACAACTAAATAATGGGATTAGTGTATGTCCAATATCATCCCAATACCCGTGTGGGGTTTCCAAACAATAAATACTATTTATTATTTGTGCAGTTGGGCAATGTGTAAAATTTATCATCCCGATTTATGTCAGTCAAATGGGTGTACAAAAACAAATCGTCTAATTTGTAAATGAATATTTATTTTCATTTCAGGAGAATTTTATACCATTCATATATACGTAAAAAATTATATTTTTAATGATAAAATATTTTATTCATCACATGAATATTTTATATAATTTATTCCTTCAACTAAAATGATATTTTTATTATTTTAATATTTTATTCCACACATGAATATTTTATATAATTTATTCATTCAATAAAAATGATATTTTTATTATTCCAATATTTTATTCCATACATGAATATTTTATATATTTTATTCATTCAACAAATATGATATTTTTATTATTCCAATATTTTATTCCATAAATGAATATTTTATATATTTTATTCATTCAATAAAAATGATATTTTTATTATTCCAATACTTTATTCAATACATGAATATTTTATATATTTTATTCATTCAATAAAAATGATATTTTTATTATTCCAATATTTTATTCCATACATGAATATTTTATACAGTTCATTTGTGTAATAAAAATGGTATTTTTATTGTTCTAACACATTTTAGAAAATTCTGGCAGCATAACTGTGTGATACTAGAACCGAAATAAGGCCTAGCCTTATCCCTCACCTAATACTGGCTCACGCCATACACAAACCAAATTCCAATCAATTCAATTCACATCCCAAACAACATTCAAACAATTAAATCAACCCAAACAAACAACCAAAAATCCATGGTTTCAATCAAAGGTGTCGGGTGCTACTAAGCACTGTCTGCATCCTAGTATATATTTAACTGTAAACAAAATTAGAGTGAGAAGTTCTTACCTTTGGTTTCCACTCCGCCGTGCTTTAACTGAACGGTTTGGATTTTGTTCACTTCCAGTAGGTTTCATCGCAATCTGTTTTCAAGCGGTTTATATTAAAAATCACGTTTTTAATATAGTGCTATTTATTTTATAAATCTGAAAAGAAATCAATGCTTTTTATATAATAAAAAAACTGATTTTAAATAGTGCATTTATATTTAAATAAAAAAAATCACCTCTAATAACATTTTGGAAATACGCTGTCGGTTTCTCCTTCTACATCGTGGAAAAACCGAACCCTTGCTCCAACCGTAGGGTTTTAAACCACGGCCACCACCAACGCCCCGGACGACCGTCACCAACTGCCACTCCATAGAGCTTCACACCCATTTCCAGCGCTGAGATCGATGGCGGGCTCGGTGGCCAGCAGGCGCCGGAATTTGAACGAGAACGGCCGCCCTTTGTGGCCCTAAATCGGCCTCTACGCTAATTGAAACAAAATCATAGCCGTTGGATGAGTAGACCTCTCTTAGATCTTTGATTTTCCCTTTGGAGATTTTGAAATTTGTCGAACGGATTAGAAGAAAATGGGGGAGGAAGAATCGGACGTTTGTCGCCCATCGTTTCTGGAGTTGATGACGCGAGTTTGAAACGGCCAATAGGGTTTAAGGAAAATAGATATATACATATATATATATACATATATTTAATATTATTTATTCACAAATTAGGGTTTTGCATCCGAACTCCAAATCAAGCCCATCGATTTTCGCCCTAGCTAAATACCCTCATTTTGAACACAATGGGATATGTTTCATAAGCCAATTCGACCATTTTTCATCATAATTAAAATATAAATCAATGTATATTGAATTTAAACGCAAATTTTAAATTACTATGGTCACATACTGACTCCTAAAATTATAGAAAAATTATATCGAGCTTTGTTTTGACAATACGGTCCTAACCAAACTAATTTCGTCGAATTTGAAGACCTTTTGAAAAATGGCCATTTTCTGGTCGATCCAATTTGACTGAAATTGACAAAACACGTTTTCTTTTGCCACACTCACATATTAGTTCCAAAAATTATGAAAATTGGAATCTAGCAATAATTTGACATTTTGGATCCAACGATTGTGATTTCGTCAAAAACGGAGGTCGTTTGCAAAATGGCTATTTTTAAGGGCCATATATATATATATATATATATATAAATTCCATAGTGACTATTCTGAATTTTCAACTGGACATAAACTTTTTATCCCCGTTATGAAATTTGGATTTGTCACATTCATTGGAAAGATACTTTTAAACAGATTCAAATATTTCTGATTTTACTGAAATCCAATTTATTTTGAATCCTATACATTCAGTTAAAGTTCAAAATCAAAATTTCAAACTACCGCGCCATTTTAGGCTTGTTATATAATTAAAATAAATTTATACTTTCTAATTCTATTCAAAATAAATTTCTAGTCGTTATTATTTAAAATAAATCATTTTAAATATTCAAAATCCATTAAAATAGCTAAAATAATTTTTTTTATTTGGTTCTGATTTTCTGGGTTATTAAAATTTTGATAAAATAAACATTGGCTTCTTTAAATTTAATAAAAGAAAGGAAAATCTATAAATATTATTTACCATATCTAAACCCACTAATAATAAAATTTGGACTTGGATACACCTTTAATCCCAAAAATAAGGGAAAATTACTCAAAGTACTAAATATGTTAAAGCTACCAAGCTCAAAACAAATCCTATAAAACTAATGTTAAAACCCACAAATAAGTTCATTATTCATGGTTCCTAGAATGTTAGACAATAGAGAAAGAAAAACATATTGATATATTTATTAATAGAGTTTATTTTTATAATAATTATAGTTTGAAAGGGTATTCAAATTCTTTATGGGTGTGATTCCCAAAACTTAACCCCTTAGACCTCGAAATAAAATATGTATCAGTGTTGATATCTTATATTTTGAAGTTACTGAACAATGGGTAGCAGACTATGTTCAAAGCATGTAATCCATAGATACCGATCAACACTATATACAACATGATGAGATTATGAAATTTTGATACAATTCAAATGGGTAGGTCTTTGACATTGACAATGTTGATAATCTAAAACTAAACTTATTTCAAATGTTTTAGTTAATAAAATTATTTCTTGATTTGTATTGATTTTGGTTTCCCTATGAGTTCCGTATATTTATGTATGTATATGAGCGTGTGTAGAGGAAGAAAATGCATAAATATACTAGAGAAGATGATGGAGGCATGTATAGTGTTAAGGGAAGCCAAATACAAAGTGTTACACAGTATCCATATCAAGGATGTCAATTGAAGCATTGGTCTTCTTCCATCAGTAGTGAACAATGTCTCCTTTTATATCTTAGAAGATCATACTGCCTTTTAAAGATTGGAATTGTATCGCCCTTCTTTCATCATAAGACTTTGTCACCCTTCTTCTTTAGAGGATCATGTCACTCTTTTTCCTTCAAAGTAAAATCACTTTTTTTTACTTAGAAGGTTGTGTCGCTCTTTTACATTTATAAGATCATACCTCTCTTCTTCATTTAGAAGGATAGGTTAACCTCAAAGAATATCACTTCTCATTTGTACCTAAAGATTCAAACTACTTTGTTCACTGTATTGACCTTTAGGCATCAAGCTTCATCCAAGACAATAATCTAATCCATGAATACGAATGATATAGTGTATGACCACTTAGCCACGTCATCATTCTGTAACACCCCGTGTTTTCTGTTAACATAAACTAACAAATTAAAGAATACTTAATTTTAAAAGTGAGAATTAAGGGACACGGGTTACGCCATTGTGTTCGTCTTGGAATTCTGGTTGAGATAGAGTCCGAGTTTGCGTAAATTGAACTTCGTATGAAGAAGTTATGGCTGTCGGAAGTTTCCAAAAAATTCAAATAAATTCAAATAGCTCGAAATAAATTCAAATTTCAAAATCAGAAGTCAAAAGCGGGCTGGGCGGGAAAATTCCCGCCTAGGACCCAGGTCGACCAGGGGGTCGACCCTAGTGTCGACCTCCCCCCTACAGGTCGACCTGGGGGTCGACCTGCCCCCCAGGAAGATCTGTGTGATGACGATTTTGTGACTAGTTGCTGAGTCATTAGGGTTTCTGGATAGTTCTGATCTGGTCTGAATGGTTGAGGTTAATTCTAGGTTGATCGGATGGCCTAAATTAAGCCTAAATTCTATATAAACACATGTAGACTCAAACCCTAAAACCTAATCAAAATTAGAACCATGGCCGTCATGCTATCACCTTGCAACCTAGAGTAGCCACCACCAACTAGAGAGAAAGTAAAGCTAATCAACTCAATTCAATTCAAGTTTACAACAACAACAAATTGTCTACTTCAGAGGCGAGCTAAATCAATTTCAGAACTCAGATTTCAGAACTCAAGACCTTCTTTGAGTCGTGAGTTCAATTTCTTTAATAAGATAATTAACAAGTCAATTAGGTTGAGTTATAAATTGGGTTATATGGCTATGTTTGTGAATCATTGGAAAAGTGTGATATTTTGTGAATATATGCTAGTTGTTTATCATGATAGTTATGTTGTGGATCCCTTTTCATATGCCAAATTACCTATGTTCAACTTGATTCACGTTTGACATCATTTTACATGCAAGTTTGGGTGTAGATTATATGCTAGTTTCTATGTGAATTGTATAAAAGTTTACATGTGAATCAAATAAAGTGATTATATGCAAGTTTAGGTAGAAATTGGACTCACATATATGCAAGTTTACACCTTTAGATTTAGATCTATGACATACATCGCTTTATGCAAGTTTGTGACTATCTATGCAAGTTTTAGGAGAAAAACTATATCACGTATATGCAAGTTTACACCCCTATGTTTAGATCTATGACATGTATAGTTTTATGCAAGTTTGTGACTATGGCTTATGCAAGTTTTAGGTGAAAAACTATATTATATACATGCAAGTTCACACCTTTTAGGTTTATGTTTAGAATCATGACTATACAAAGTTTATGCAAGTTATGTTGTAATTCTTATTTGCAAGTTAGATCTATTTTGGGTGTTATGCAAACTTTGTGATGTTTCTTCCCTTTTGTGAGTTAGACTAATTGATAGTCTAATATATATGTCATGATAAACGAACGAAACAACGTGGGGGCGATGGGGGTAATATTGAATATGCATAAATTGAGAATTGGCATAAATGGCCTGAAAAGGCATATAATTAATTTAAGATATTAATTGGCATAATTGGTATTTATGGACATAATTTTGAGAGACAATTGTGGACATAAATGAATTTGGAATTTATTGACAAATTTGAATAGGGATAATAATCCAATTTGGGGTTCAATGAAGATATGTGATAATAAACCGCATAAGACACGAGGTTGAACTCTTTTGTGGTGTAAGACTGTCTGGACCCGCCCGGCAAATCCAGCTGCCACAAATGCCAGTCTAATGTGAGAGGTCAAAGGCATGAATTAAATGCGTAACAGTTGTAAAGACACGAGGTTAGGCTCGTTTATGGTGTAAGACTGCCCGGACCCGCCTGGCAAATCCAGCTGCCACAATTGCCAGCCTAATGTGGGAGGTCTTTACAAGGTTACGATTTTAATGAATTAAGAAACACTTAACCAGATAAACATGTAGTGGGACATGAGGGGGTTAAGTGGGTGCCTTGGGTGGCATTTGAATTACGATTAGATGCACTTAACCAAGATTGAAACATGTAAGAAGACATGAATAAGAATGGGGTTAAGTGGGGAAAAACCTTAGAGGGGACCAAGCATAGGTGGAAAGCTTGTGTCATGCATGAGGGCCCTTTTCAAACCAGTAACCCATTAAGTATCTTTGTGGGCTCGACCCAAGTCGAGCACGGGACATGCGTACTGGATTTGATTATAAGAGGTCAAAACGGGTCAGCGGTGGCAACGCAAGTCCAACAGGTTCATATGCGTGTGTGGGCCCGGGCTGGTAGGTAAGACGTTGTTGCATCGTGTAGATATAAGCCGTGCATCTTGGTGGTATCGGGTTGCCACCTTGGGGAGTGATACACCCCACTGTGGGGCCAGCACGGGTATCTACGATTTAGGGAGCCGATCGAATGGGGGTAGTGGGTACACTTAGTGGAGATAGGGGCAAACGACACCTATGAAGGTAGCTAGGGGTACACGAAACTACCATTATCATTATTAAGTTCTATAGGCGGGATCAACCTTTAGGGTGTTTGGTGCGGTGCAGTGTAGTAATTTTCTTATAGTGAATAGGTGCGCCTTTAACGTTATCTTTGTTCGTCTTATTTCCTTTGTTTGCTCTGTCATACCCATTTGTTCACAAGTCATCTCCTTATTTTCCAGCTTATGCCTTATCCTAGTTACTTAATGATTATATTGTTAAAGTTATTGCACTCGCCAGACTTTATGTCTGACCCCCTTGTTTCCACCTCTTTTCTTCCCCCCCCCCAAGGTGCTCAGGGTGGGACTAGTACTAGTGGAGCCTGATTTGGACAGCTTTACCTCTTTCTTTAGAAGTTGCTTGGATCGCTGAAGTAAAAGTTCGGCCTATCTTATTTATGGCTATTTTATATTGGGGTTATATCTTTTATTTTATGTACTCTGATTTAGTCAAGATGGATATTATGTACTTGACTCTAGTCTTTGGTTTTTGATGATGTAATCAAACTTATTTGTTACCGCTGCAATGAATAAAGTTTAAAAGTTTTAAGTAATGTTTTATATCTGTCTTGTTGTTAAGTTTCTGTTCTATACACACTTAAAACGCTCCATGGAAGTTAATGCATTCCCTTTGTGAGTGACATTAATGGACATGGGGTGTCACACGTGGTATCAGAGCTGAAGGTTACCAGAACAGATATGAATTTTGAAAAACTATTTTTCAAAAAGCATTTTATAAAGAAATAATTTTCAAAAGTATGTTTTAAGGAAAGTATTTTCAAGAGAAAAGTTTATTTTGAAAACATAACCCCTAAGAGCCATATATCTTTCTTTCGAATTCTTCGTTTGAATCTCTTCATTTTCTTTTCAGTATGTCTGGAATTCCTAAATACCCGAGGGGATACCGATACCAGGATGGCTTAGAAGGTATCTGGAAGCTAGGGCCAATGTCGCAGGCCCAGCAAATGCTCCTCCTCCCCTTCCTCCTCCTCCCCGTGTTGACACTTTCGCAAAGATATGTAAGGACTTTCGGGCAATGGGCGGAAAACCATTTCACGGGTTGGAGACGTTTGTTGAAGCTCGAAATTGGCTAAAGGAGGTGGAAGAATTGTTTGGAATCTTTGATGTAGAAGATGGAAGAAAGTTCCAGTTAGCTGCCTGGTTAATGAAGGATGAGACCTCGTTTTGGTGGGAGGTCACTAATGGAGGGCGTCCAGTTGATACATGGACGGATTTCAAGCATAAGTTTGAAGCAAAGTTTCTCTCACGGGCTGAAGAGAATTTATATATGGAAAGATTTTTGGCGTTGAAGCAAGGGAATCTATCAATGAAAGAATACGTCAACAAGTTCAATCAGTTGGCGAGGTTTGGCTTGGACTTGGTGAATATACCCGAAAAGAAGGCCCTGAGATTTGTTAAGGGTTTGATCAAGCCGCTACATGGGTTAGCTATGACCCACATCCTTATGGGGGCCACCTTTGAGAGACTAGTTGACATGGCGCTTATGCATGAAGAGGAGAAAGGCGCCAATGCCAATAAGGCACCTAAGAAGAAAGGAGATCAAAAGAAACCACAACAACAAAACAAGAAAGGCGGGAAGAACAATAGTGGCAAAGGAAAGAAGAAGTGCTTTAATTATGGGACACCAGGCCATCTGAGTAAAGACTGTAGGAAAAAGAAGAAGACTGGCTGTTTCCACTGTGGAGAGGCAGGTCATCTAGTTAAGGACTACCCAAGGAAATAGGGGCAAGGGCAAAGAACTTCTAGAGGGCAACTTCAGGCTCTCATGGCACCAGGGCAGGCAAGGGAGCAGGTCCAGGCTCTCGCGGTCCCACCGCTGCAGAAACGAGGTAGAAACACTTCCGTTGAAAGTTTTGTTTTTCTGTTTGATCATCCTGTTCGTACTTTGTTTGACTCTGGCGCTTCACACTCGTTTTTGTCTGCTTCGTTAGTTGAAACACTGCACCTAAATACTAGTCTAGTTTCGGATCCCATAGTAGTCTCAAATCCTATTGGTGGTTCGGCTCATCTTTCTATGATTTGTCAGGATTTGAGAGTGTCTATCTTGGGCGTTGGGTTTGAATGCAATGCCTTTGTTCTTGGCTTCATGGGCTACGGCTTGATTCTAGGTAAGGATTGGCTAACTAGATATGGGGCCATCCTAGATTGTGAAAGAAGGGTAGTTAGATTGTTGACTCGTTGTGGAAAGACCCTTGATATTTCTTGTGACCCTAGAGGTCAGGTAATGCTTAGCTACCTAGAATCCCTAGACGCATCTAATGATGATTTGAAATCTGTTCGTGTGGTCCGTGAATATAGTGACGTCTTCGATGAAGATCGAGGTTTACCCCCGAGGCGTGAGATAGACTTTCAAATATACTTGGTAGATAATGCGAAGCCAGTTGCATTACCAGTGCGCCACATGGCTCCGAGAGAGAGAAGAGAACTCAGTAAGCAAGTGAAAGAATTACTTGAGAAGGGGTTCATAAGAAGAAGTATTTCGGAGTGGGTGCTCCAGTCGTTTTTTCTACAAAAGCTGATGGTTCACTTAGATTGTGCGTGGACTATAGAGAGCTGAATAAGCTAACAAAAAAGAACGAAACCCGTTACCGAGGATAGATGGTTTATTCGATCAGTTGGTGGATGCTTTAGTTTTCTTGCAACTCGATTTGGCTACAGGGTTTCATCAGCTAAGGGTGGCTGAAGATAGCATTGATAAGACTGCCTTTAGAACTCCTGACGATTTGTTCGAGTGGCTCGTCATGCCTTTTGGTTTGATGAATGCACCCGCATACTTTGTTGACTTAATGAGTAGGGTGTTTAGGGAGTTTCTGAACAAGTTTGTGGTAATCTTTGTAGACGATATTCTGGTTTTCTCTAAAAATGAAGAAGAGCATGCCCTACATCTTAGGGAAGTCTTAGAGACCCTACGAGCGCATTAGCTAAAAGCTAAGTTCTCCAAGTGCCATTTTTGGAGAAAAGAAGTGAGGTTCTTAGGATACGTGGTCTCTAAGGAAGGATAGCTGTGGATCCCGCCAAGGTAGTGGCAATCCAAGATTGGAAAACGCCTAAGAACGCAACCGAAGTAAGAAGCTTTTTAGGGCTGGCTGGCTATTATAGGAAGTTCATTAAGGACTTCGCGAAGATATCAGCCCCTCTCACTCGATTAACGAAGAAGAATTTGACTTTTACTTGGGACATTGACCGTGACGATGCTTTCCAACGTCTGAAGAGAGCTTTGACGACAGCTCCAGTTTTAGTTTTGCCAGACGGGAGTAAGACATTCATTGTACATATGGATGCTTGTGGGATAGGGCTTGGCGCAGTTTTAATGCAAGAGGGAAGGGTGATATGCTATGGTGGAAGACAGTTGAAAGCCCACGAGAAAAATTACCCTACCCACGATTTAGAGTTGGCGGCCATAGTTTTTGTGCTTAAGTCGTGGCGTCATTATTTGCTTGGCGAAAGGTTTGAGTTGTATACAGAGCATAAGTCGGTAAAGCACTTATTCTCTCAGAAGGACCTAAACTTGAGGCAACAGAGATGGATGGAGTTTTTGGCATCCTATGATTTTGACATCGCATATACCCCTGGCAAGGGTAACGTTGTAGCTGATGCCTTAAGTAGAAAGAAATTAACTTTAAGTCCTTTGTTTGTAGAGCGATAGAGTTTGGAGTATATATCTTCCTTTGACTTTAGACACTCTGTCGATTATGTACCAGGATTGTTGGCATCATTAGAGGTGCAACCTACACTTTTGGGTCGAGTTGGAAAGGCACAGTTGAATGACCCACAGTTGGTTGAGATAGTAGGCAAGCTTATAGGAGTGGAGTCCTTAAGACATCTTGATAGATATGCTATAGATGAAAGAGGTTGGCTACGTAGAGATGGAAGACTTTGCGTACCACAAGACGAAAGTTTGAAGAAGGCAATTCTTGAAGACTCACATCGCTCTAAGATGACCATACATCCAGGTGGTGATAAGATGTATAAGGATATGAAGCGAGTTTTTTTTTTGGGACGACATGAAGAAGGACATGGCCGAGTTTGTTGCTAGATGCTTAGTGTGCCAGCAAGTCAAAGCGGAGCAAAAGAAGCCCGAAGGTTTGCTCCATCCCTTAGAGATTCCGCTTTGGAAATGGGAAAGCATTTCCATGGATTTTGTAGATGGGTTACCAAGATCGAGGAAGGGTAATACGGGGATCTGGGTAATTGTAGACCGACTTACTAAAAGTGCCCATTTTATTCCCGTCAAAAGTAGAAGGACCGCCGCATGGTTAGCATTTGTTTACCTTTGAGAAATAGTTCGTTTGCACAGCATACCCTCCAGCATTGTGAGCAATAGAGATCCTATTTTCACAAGAGAATTTTGGAAGAGCTTATAAGAGGCGGTTGGAACGCAATTATGCTTAAGTACCGCTTATCATCCTCAGACGGACGGTCAGACCGAGAGGGTGAATCGGATTCTAGAAGACCTTTTGAGGCTATGCATTCTAGACTTTGGAGGAACATGGGAAGAACACCTTCCACTAGTAGAGTTCGCCTATAATAATAGTTTTCAGGCTAGCATTGGCATGACACCTTTTGAGGCTCTTTATGGACGACCGTTCCGATCACCTACATGTTGGTGGGAATCCACTGATAAGGTTTTGCTTGGACCCGACATGATTAGGGAGACTTCGGAGAAAATAGACCTGATTCTACGGCGAATGAAGACAGCACAGGACTGACAGAAGTCATATGTTGATAAGAGACAAACCGATCTTGAATTCAATGTTGGGGACATGGTTTTTATTAAAGTGTCACCGTTGAGAAACGTAGTCCGCTTTGGATCGGTAGGGAAGTTGGCACCAAGGTTCGTAGGACCCTTTCCAATTACAGAGAGGATTGGGCAGATGGCATACGGAGTAAAGTTACCAGAAAAGCTCAGCGGATTACATGACGTGTTTCACATTTCACATTTGCGTAAGTGTTTACACGATACGACGGAAGGGGTAGAGCTGAGCACGCTCGAAGAAGTGGAAGTAGAGTGCAATGCCACGATCAGACGAGCTCTTACATGCATTCTCGGATCGGTGGTCAAAAAGCTTGGCAACAAAGAGGTCATGTAATGACCCGGGTTTTTGGCGACCTTGGTTATCCGATATACAACACATATCAAACATCCAAGGGTCGAAAATACCGGATGATTAATGAAAGAAATTAGAGGGTGAGGAAAGATAAGATAGAAACTTAGAATAGAAGAAGAAGGACACAACATCAGAGTAACACGAACCTCACAGCGGGACGAATAACATATAATAGATAACATATCTTTGAAATAAAAGATTTTACTTGAATATACATATCATCATCAAGTACAGCACTTACAACATAGCGGAAATAAACTATAGCTATATGATCCTGAAGCCTCCTGCTCCAGCTCTTCAAGTATCTGTAAATCCCGACTACTTGACTGCCCATACAAAATTGGGCACCCAAGAGTTTAGGGATAACAAAACAAAATAAACTCTGGATCAGTCATGGGACTGGTATGAGTAAAACAGTTCAAGCAAGTAAATGATATCTCATAAGACCACGCCGCATAACGGAACGGGTTTTTCCCTTATGAGAATCCAAAATATCTTTATATCAAAAACCTTTTGATATTATAATAATGTCTATCAACCACAATATAATAATCATCTAGCAGAAACGCTTTCATCTCACGTTCTACATATATAGTATACAATCAAAACCGCAAGCACGTATTTGGTAATGGATTTCCAACTATGACAAGGTATGGAACCACCTTTCGCTAGTGTACCTCTAGAGAGGAATACACTGGGTTCAACAAGAACATCTTGCAACCCGGCCACACATGACCGACCACTCATTTCGCTTGAGTGTATCGAATATATATCACCAACGGTTGGGATCAGCAATCGTTTCCCGAATGGGACAGCATCAACAATAGATTTGTAGAAGTAAATGAAACTCTAGATCAGGTGATTATATACCCTAATAGGTGCGACCTATATAGCCATGCTACCTGCCCGATATCTGTCATTTACCGGTTGATGAGGCTTGAGGTTACGCTTTATCATCACATCAGATTCACTTCAAATGCCACATTGTCAGATCCATCGAAAATCACTAATTGACGTCTATAACAGTACATTACGTGTTAGCTAAAGAAGTTTCCTTCTCCGCTTCCACTCTTGGTACGGTTGAAGAAATCAATGTACGTGACCTTTCTGGAAATACTCTGTCAGACATTCATCCATACAAGTCATCTAGGAACAGGATGAACCGAAGGTACTATTCAGTATATCCATCTTAGGCACTGTTATCTAAGACTTATACAATAGCCCTTTGCACTTTACTCCGTCTTCAATTTTCTTTGGCATATATGATTCGCAACGCTTGTGCCAATACAGAGTGGTTCTTTGGATAATAGTCCAACCAGTCTCTCCATATTAACAACGTTAAAAAGGTCAAAACTTCGATAGTCTGTGATTTAACCATCAAAGAAAAACAAGTGTGCAAACAACGATATTATTTCCAGATGGAAATTATATCGATCAATCATCATTCATATATATATATATATTCATATTTCCATATTTTCTATGTTTAGAAAATATACATTATTAACACTGGAAAACATTTCCATTTTTATTTACATATCACTATCATTTCACAACTATCAGTCCCTAACTGTAAATTAGTAGGAGAACAATTCTCTAAGTATAAACCCCGAAGGCCGAAACCAACATCAGATCGATACTCAGAAAACTATTCAACTTAACTAATCTCTAGTCAGTTTCTAATCTTGTTTAACACTATTTCTTTTACTCTGTTCGATTAACTTGATTCGATTAACTCTTCTATTTATTTTCTAAATAGAAAATCCTTTATTCAATTTATTTTGCTTAACATCTCTTTTATAACTTATTCAATTTCTAAGTCAATATCCCTTATCATAACTTATTCATTTCCTAAATAAATAATCCGTTTAATATCCTGTTTATTTATTCTAAATGTTTCCTTTAATAACCCTATTTATTTAACAAATAAATATGTCCTTTCCTTATTCTATTTATTTAACAAATAAATAAATCCATTATCTTATCCTATTTATTTAACAAATAAATATCTTACTTATTATCTCCTATTTATTTATTCTAAATAAATAGTCCATTTTATAACATCTTATTTATTTATCCTAAATAAATAATTCACTTTATAATTATTCCAATTTATAAATATTCCAATTTATACATATTCAGTTTTCAATATCACTTTGAAAATCTCCTTTTCCCATTCCGATATTTTATGGTACTTAACACATCATATCACGATGACCAATATCGTCCAAACACATATAATCAACCACAGATTATAAACCACATCATATATCACAATATATGAAGAAAAAAAATAACTGTTGAGGAATCCAGTCGGATTCCTCCAACCTGTTTCCCTGCATCCACAGATGTTACACAATAAAATCAACATTACTTTCAGTTCCATATGATATATTCTGTTAAACAGAACCAATATAGAAATTCAACTAACTGACTAGCAGTTCAATCAAACAGTCAACACACAGTCAATCAGCCAATATTTAACAATTCTAAAAATACAACATGAAATTATAAACTGTTCAGAGTTAGTGAGATTTACTCACTTTGGCAGTTCATCGTTAAAGAACGATAAACTTTTGTTTGATTTGAATCAAACAGATTATTTTGCCGTAAATTCATACGATCTCCACTCCACTTCCAGTCAGTCTCATTGTGTTGCTCCCGTCCATACAATCCCAACAGATCCTGTTTTGTTACAAATCGATATCGTGTGCATGAGTTGTATATTTTATAAGTTCGTATTGAATTCAACAATCATGAAAGGTATTAAATAATATTTTAACTATTGTTAGATACCTTGTTAACTGTAATTCGCATTAGTTCGCGTTAATTCCCTTTTCTTAATACCCATGCACTGATACACGCAAGCTCCTATGCCTTTGCAAATAGCTATTTTGATTTCCACTCTCCTCCTGTAAACCACACCAGCAAATCTCCCATTTGTACTTCACCTTAAGCCTTTCATTTCAACACCAATATTCAAACAAACATCACCTTAAAACTGTCGTCCTCCCCCTTATCCAGTGAAATCCCACTCCAGGCAAATCCTTCACACTACCACATCTCAAACACTTCACACCAACTCCATTTAAATCATTTACCCAAACTACCACAATACATGTTTAACTCCAAGATTCCATCACCCATGTCCCATTTCGTTTGGTAACTCCCTTAATCACTAATTACCCGCTAAACCTTCCTCCTCTTTCAAAAGCATCGGCCCCTCCTCTTTCAAAACATCGGACGAAACATGTATTAGCCATTTCCGATCCTCTCAGCTCCCCGTCCTCCCTCCATGAACACTAGAAGTGAACAAGAACTCCACCATTATTCTTCTCATCCCAAACTCCATCAGCCCTTACAAAAGAATCGAACTAGAACTCCCTTCTCCCATTACAGTTTCCCGACAGTCGCGCTACTCACAGCAAAACCATCGACGTCCACTTGCATCGGAATCCACAGAATTACGTTGCCAGATGCAGAATCACCTCTTAAGCTCCAATCTAACCTTAGTTTCCAACGTCGACTCTTCTTTTTCACGTAAATCCGAATCCTAGGGTTCGCGGTCAACTATTGAATGCCCCGAACATCGATCGAACTACACTGGAAGGGTTCGAGGCTGAAGTACATCATCTCCTGATTCCATAACTAGTTTTATTTTGATTTATAAGATTTTATTGGATTTTTGAGGAATTACTGAAGATTGGAAATTTCGGTTTTCTCATTTTGCTAAAGAACACAGCGGCGCGATTTCATTTTGACCGGTGGAATGATAAAATTAGGTTAAGGCAGATGTTAGGTGTATTTATAGATGGTATAAATATCTAGATATTCATTTAAATATTTACCTTTTTATATTCGTTTCTGACTTCTAAAATTTCATGTGGTCACACATCGTACCCAAAAATCATGAAAATTGGCATGCAGCTATAGTTCGACATTACGGTCCCAACGAAACTGGTTTCGTCAAATTCCGACTTCGTTTGCTCACACAGCGTATTTTTAACCGTCAAAATACTGACTATTTTCCACTCTAAAAATCCGTACGGCCACACGGTGACCCTAAAAATCACAGAACTTGGAATCTTGCAATAGTTTGATGTTGCGGATCTAACAAAATTAGTTTCATCGAATTCCGACTTTGTTTGCAAAAGTGGCTATTTTTAAAGCTCTAAATAGCCTATTTAAATAAATAAATATATATTTAAATAGGCTATTTTTTAAATATAATTAAATATAATATTAAAAATTAAATATTATCGTCTATATTCACATTGGAATACCATACAGCTCAGAAAAATCCTATATGGGTTTCTAACTCGATATTTCAAATCTGGGTCAACCCGACGAAAAATCCTTTTTAAAATATAAATAATTCCTTTATAAATTATAAAGGAATTCCACAACGACTTTTTTGAAATTTGATTTGGACGTAAATCAAAATCAACCCGACGAAAAATCTGATTTTTCTCTTCCACTAGAAAGATATACTCCACCAGCTCCGTACATTTCTTGTTTCGTAGAAATCCGGCTTAAAACGAACCTTGTACATTCTGTTGAAGTTCAAATCGCCAATTTACGAACTACAGCGCCATTTCGAGCTCGATTTTAATTATAATATAATTATACGTTCAAACTACCGTTATTTAAATATATTCATTATTCAAATTAAATTCTAAACTAAATTATATATGTTGAATTTGCCCAGTTCACATTATCTTGTCAATTCAGCAATTTCTTATTATTCCAGAATTAAATATATTATTTAATTTATTATTTTAATTAAATATTCACCATTATTTAATTCCACGACCATTAAGTCCTTTAATTCACTATTTAAATAATTAAATAAATTAATTATTATATTGCTGAAAATGCAGGTCATTACATGTCAAGTTGGTCAAAGTGCAATGAGGAGATGATCAAGGAGACGCAACTTGGGAGATGGAAGATAACATGCGTACATTGTACACTTTCCTTTTTGAGGGTATGTTTTAATTTCTCCTTTTTCTACCGCTTTGTTGATACTTTTCCTATCTTTTAGTAATCTTTGCGATGACATCTTCGATCTTTAGTTTGGAAAAACCCTATGGTTGAAACATGTGTTTGAGACATGTTATGTCTGATGGATGCAAATGGATGCAAGTGGTTGCAGTGGTTGCTCGTGGATGCATATACACACACCTTAGGCACTAGATCGGCTCAATCACCTTCATGTTGCATATAAATGTGTGTGCATATTTAAATTTATGGATGTAAAATTATTGTGTTATCATATGGATGCTGCATTTTGATGAATGGTTGTGCACACATGTAGAAATAATATGTATCGATAGGATTCTTTCACATACATAATGGGCGCGTGGCACTATCATGATCTGCATTAAGTAGGTCAACTGAATCAATAGAGCGTCTGATTTTGCATTAGATAAGGAACATATACACACACTTATTGCATATGTTCATACAACATTAGAAATTTTGTAAGGACAATAGATGCCTGTGTTTAATGGTTGAGTAGATGGATGATTGGATGTTAGGATATGCATTCTCCTTAACTTGGAGATTTCAGGGGCGAAATCCTTTAAGGAGGAGAGAATGTAACACCCCGTGTTTTCTGTTAACATAAACTAACAAATTAAAGAATACTTAATTTTAAAAGTGAGAATTAAGGGAAACGGGTTACGCCATTGTGTTTGTGTCGGAATTCTGGTTGAGATAGAGTCCGAGTTTGCGTAAATTGGACTTCGTATGAAGAAGTTATGGCTGTCGCAAGTTTCCAGAAAATTCAAATAAATTCAAACAGCTCGAAATAAATTCAAATTTCAAAATCAGAAGTCAGAAGCGGGCTGGGCGGGAAAATTGCCGCCTAAGACCCAGGTCGACTAAGGGGCCGACCCTAGTGTCGACCTCCCCCCTACAGGTCGACCTGCCCCCCCCCCCCCCGGGGCAGATCTGTGTGATGGCGATTTTGTGACTAGTTGCTGAGTCATTAGGGTTTCTGGATAGTTCTGATCTGGTCTGAATGGTTGAGGTTAATTCTAGGTTGATCGGATGGCCTAAATTAATCCTAAATTCTATATAAACACATGTAGACTCATATCCTAAAACCTAATCAAAATTAGAACCATGGCTGTCATACTATCACCTTGCAACCTCGAGTAGCCGCCACCAATTAGAGAGAAAGTAAAGCTAATCAACTCAATTCAATTCAAGTTTATAACAACAACAAATTGTCTACTTCAGAGGCGAGCTAAATCAATTTCAGAACTAAATACCTTCTTTGAGTTGTGAGTTCAATTTCTTTAATAAGGTAATTAACAAGTCAATTAGGTTGAGTTATAAATTGGGTTATATGGCTACGTTTGTGAATCATTGGAAAAGTGTGATATTTTGTGAATATATGCTAGTTGTTTATCATGATAGTTATGTTGTGGATCCCTTTTTATATGCCAAATTACCTATGTTCAACTTGATTCACGTTTGACATCATTTTACATGCAAGTTTGGGTGTAGATTATATGCTAGTTTCTATGTGAATTGTATAAAAGTTTACATGTGAATCAAATAAAGTGATTATGTGCAAGTTTAGGTAGAAATTGGATCACATATATGCAAGTTTATACCTTTAGATTTAGATCTATGACATACATCGTTTTAGGCAAGTTTGTGACTATGGCCTATGCAAGTTTTAGGAGAAAAACTATATCACATATATGCAAGTTTACCCCCTATGTTTAGATCTATGACATGTATAGTTTTATGCAAGTTTGTGACAATGGCTTATGCAAGTTTTAAGTAAAAAAATATATTATATACATGCAAGTTCACACCTTTTAGGTTTATGTTTAGAATCATGACTATACAAAGTTTATGCAAGTTATGTTGTAATTCTTATTTGCAAGTTAGATCTATTTTGGGTGTTATGCAAACTTTGTGATGTTTCTTCCCTTTTATGAGTTAGACTAATCGATAGTCTAATATATATGTCACGATAAACGAACGAAACAACGTGGGGACAATTGGGGTAATATTGAACATGCATGAATTGAGAATTGGCATAAATGGCCTGAAAAGGCATATAATTAATTTAAGATATTAATTGGCATAATTGGTATTTATGGACATAGTTTTGAGAGACAATTATGGACATAAATGAATTTGGAATTTATTGACAAATTTGAATAGGGATAATAATCCAATTTGGGGTTAAATGAAGATATGTAATAATAAACCACCTAAGACACGAGGTTAGACTCTTTTGTAGTGTAAGACTGCCTGGACCCGCCCGACAAATCAAGCTGCCACAAATGCCAGTCTAATGTGAGAGGTCAAAGGCATGAATTAAATGTGTAACAGTTGTAAAGACACGAGGTTAGACTCATTTGTGGTGTAAGACTGCCCGGACCCGCTCGGCAAATCCAGCTGCCACAAATGCCAGTCTAATGTGGGAGGTCTTTACAAGGTTACGGTCTTAATGAACTAAGAAACACTTAACCAGATAAACATGTAGTGGGACATGAGGGGTTAAGTGGGTGCCTTGGGTGGCTTGTGAAATTAAGTGGGTGCCTTGGGTGGCATTTGAAATACGATTAGTTGCACTTAACTAAGATTGAAACATGTAAGAAGACATGAATAAGAATGGGGTTAAGTGGGGAAAAACCTTAGAGGGGACCAAGCATAGGTGGAAAGCTTGTGTCATGCTTGGGGGCCCTTTTCAAATGAGTAACCCATTAAGTATCTTTGTGGGCTTGACCCAAGTCGAGGAAGGGACACGCGTACTGGATTTGATTGTAAGAGGTCAAAACGGATCAGTGGTGGCAACGCAAGTCCAACGGGTTCATATGCGTGTGTGGGCCCGGGCTGGTAGGTAAGACGTTGTTGCATCGTGTAGATATAAGCCGTGCATCTTGGTGGTATCGGGTTGCCAATTTGGGGAGTGATACACCCCTCTGTGGGGCCAGCACGAGTATCTACGAGTTAGGGAGCCGATCGAATGGGGGTAGTGGGTACACCTAGTGGAGATAGGGCCAGACGACACCTATGAAGGTAGCTTGGGGTACACGAAACTACCATTATCATTATTAAGTTCAGTAGGCAGGATCAAACTTTAGGGTGTTTGGTGCGGTGCAGTGTAGTAATTATCTTATAGTGATTAGGTGTGCCTTTAACGTTATCTTTGTTTGTCTTATTTCCTTTGTTTGCTCTGTCATACCCATTTGTTCACAAGTCATCTCCTTATCCAGCTTATGCCTTATCCTAGTTACTTACTGATTATATTGTTAAAGTTATTGCACTCGCTGGAATTTATGTCTGAACCCCTTGTTTCCACCTCTTTTCTTCCTCCCCTCCCCAGGTGCTCAGGGTGGGACTAGTACTAGTGGAGCTTGATTTGGACAGCTTTACCTCTTTCTTTGGAAGTTGCTTGGATCGCTGAAGTAAAAGTTCAGCCTATCTTATTTATGGCTATTTTATGTTAGGGTTATGTCTTTTATTTTATGTACTCTGATTTAGTAAAGATGGATATTATGTACTTGACTCTAGTCTTTTGTTTTTGATGATGTAATCAAACATATCTGTTACTGTGACGGCAAGGAATTTCGCTCGGTCCGAACCAGTCGCTAAACCGACCCAGACCGTTCGAAACGCCCTATCGTTTAGAACAGGACAAAACAGAACGCATACAGAAGAACATTTCATTGTATATTACAACAATGCCTCAGATTACAAGAATATACAGAGTATGAAAGAATATTACACAGAAATAACAGAGATTTAAATTACATTTAAATACATAGCAGCGGAAAATAATACAATACACAACTAGAAGTAGATATACGGATACAAAGCTTTCCGGATATCGTTCCAGCTGTAAACCAGGATCCTGTGAATATACATCTGCAAAACCAAAACTACTAGCTGCCCGTGTCAAAATAAGGGCACCCAGAGTTTAGGTTAAAACAATAAACTCCAGGTCAGTCATGTGACTGGTGTGAGAACTAAAACAGTTATTAATCTTTATTTTAAAGTCAGGTAAATCAAGGGACCACGCCGTATAACACGGAACGGGTTTCCTCCCAAGAATACCAGTGCATAAAACAAACAGCGCAATGCTAAATAAAGAAAAATGAAGCTGTTATAAGACCCAGGTCCTATCACACAATGCAACGCAAGCCGGGGGATAGGGTTTTCCCTTATAACAACCAAAGAATGCTTGATACGTTTAAAACAAATCATTTGATACTATTATAAGTGCATAGTGTATAAAACAACTTCAAATCATAAGTATCAATCATAGGCGACATGAGCGTCCCATGCCACTATGTCGCCATATATAGGTTTACAAATAAAACCGCAAAGTCACGTATTTGGAAATTGGATTTCCATCTATGAACCGAGGCAAAAGATAGTCCTCAACCGATTCGAGACACTCTAGCCCGCCCCTCAGGCACAGCCGCAACCGTACCTTGGATCGTCAGGGCCGGTCCACCGATGTGGATTATAATGCCTGAACAATACGTTTCTCCGCCCTTTGGGGCGTAGGTGAGCCAACTAAATGACTCCATCGGACCCGGATCGTCCGATCAAACCGAGGCGCCTCGCAACAGCAACAACCACATAAGTCAAACTCGTCAGGGCGTGTAAAACCACTGACGCCACTTCTAGCTAGAAAGAAAACGCATGTCCCCCCTGAGGTCCGTCTCCCGTTTTTGGTTCATACCGGGTGTGAAACTCGCGAAGTAAACGTTACACAAAGCTACGCCACAAAGGCCGTGCTTTGATCATCACCACAAGACTTTGCTTTTCAACAGAAGTCTTGATCAATTGCCACTTAGGCATGCCACACAGGCAATTCACTCCATGCGTTTGATATCCATCAATATATAACCCCTGAGCTCGTACGTCTCAGAGAAGGGCGTTAAGCAAGAGAATAAATTCTCCGCCGCCAAACAGATATATATTTAATAGAAATCAATCACATGGACTAAAATCCAATGTCAGACACACAGTCCATTTACAAGTCCGTTCTGGGTCTGAACGAAGCCGGAGGCACCTAGTACCCCGCATATCCATCGATCTCCAAGTACGTCCGGACGATCACCAACTGTTTCCATCTTCTTGGGTGTACAGCCCAATCAAGATCATCAGTAATCACCCAAACGACGTGAAGACTTCTGGTCTTCGACCACCGTCTTCATCTTCGACTTATCGTCGTATCAGTTATTCAAAATGGGATAAACCCGGTCTTTCCGAATAACTCGCGTATTATTTTAAATAAGTGTTACACAAACACAACATACGCCTCATTCCAATTCATTAGTCACTAACCGTAAATTAATCAAGAGAATAATTCCCCAAATATTAACCCCGAAGGCCGAAACCAACATCAGATCAATATCCAGAAAACCATTCTGCTTGGCTAACCGACAGTTAGTTTCTAAATTCCACATTCATAGGGAAAGGTTCCCATTAATTTTATCCAAGATAAATTCCTTGAATTTATTCTTTATTCTATTCTTTTGAATTTCGATTCAACTAGCCGGGATTAACGAAACTTACCGAAGTAATCCTTTGTTTTAATTTCCCAATCCCAACCTATTTATTCCATGAAGTAAAACTGGTAATACCTCATATCTAACACCACAGTGTTATCGGTAAATTCAATTACCATTTCACGTTCAAATCTAATTAAAGATTTAACTATCGCCTGGAGCAAAACTGGTGATACTCCATTCTCGATTATTTCAATCTAATTAAAGATTCATTAAAACTCCACTTAGTTTTAATCGTTAACTGGGTTAAAGAATCAGTGTCATTTAAAACACGGTTCACGATAAACCCAAAATCACATTCCATTAATTATCGGGTTAAAGAACGAGTGTTATTTAAAACACTGTTCACGATAAACCCAAAAATCAATACCAATTCAATTCCAATTAAATATTATTTAATTGGTACACTTCATTAAATCTAAATAAAAAGATTTAATCTTTTCTCAACTGGGTTCAAGAACAGTGTTAGTGAAGACACCATTCACGACAAACCCAAATCACATTTGATATTCAATACAAGGCTCTGAATAGAAAATATCTCGGCTTATATTCAATATCAAATTCTACGATTAACAAATGTCGTATTGAAATAACGATATAAATATATATCTTTCAAATTTCCATAACAACATCTGTATAATCACGAATTCCAGCATCGAAATATTCCGAAGACAATTTCGATTCAAATCCACTCCAATGCAATCATTGGAAATTTTGGTTATTTTTAAAACCCTTTTCAAATTCAATTTATTTATTTTAAAAACAAATAGAATTATAATTCTAGTTCAAAACTAGTTCATTTCGATAAAAATCTATTTTTATCTCTTCAAATATGGAGTTTTTCATCCCAAATCTTCACAAATCATTTCTTATGATTTTACACAAATTATTACTATTTTTAATAATTTTATCAAGGCCCGTACAGTCGATTTCCATCAACGGCCATCGAACTGCACTTACAGCGACCTTTTTCGAATTTGATTTGGACGTATCTCCAAATCCAACCGTTAGATTTAAAATTTCTAATATTCGTTAGAAAGCTCTTTTCGATACGAACCCAACGGTTCCGGTTTTAGGAGAATCCGACGGTCGGATCTCCCGTAATGTCCGTTTGAAATAAATGGTCGAAATTCACGAACTGCCACGGCGCGGCGCGTTCTATTCAGGCCATTATATTATATATATAATATATATAATATATATTTCGTCGATTTCTATTTAAAACGAATTATATAAATAGTTTTAAATTCGTTTCAAAAGCAATTTCAACTTCCTTTTCAATTCAATTCATTTCGAAATCGTTTTCAATTCAATTCATTTCGAAATCGTTTTCAATTCAATTCATTTCGAAATCGTTTTCAATTCAATTCATTTCGAAATCGTTTTCAATTCAATTCATTTCGAAATCGTTTTCAATTCAATTCATTTCGAAATCGTTTTCAATTCAATTCATTTCGAAATCGTTTCAATTCAATTCATTTCGAAATCGTTTTCAATTCAATTCATTTCGAAATCGTTTTCAATTCAATTCATTTCGAAATCGTTTTCAATTCAATTCATTTCGAAATCGTTTAAAATCGATATAAATATCGTTCACGTCAAAATGGCGTCAATCTAATCAACACGGCTTCATAAATTTCTATTTTCAAATATTCTATTTCAAATATTTCTTTTTCAAAATAGTTGTTATTATCAAAATATTTCGTTCAACACATGACCAATCTCAATGAATGAGTACTGTCAACACATGAACTTTTATTTTATAATATTCTTTATTTTTCAAATTGGAATGAGGCCCAATCAATTACCATATAAAGTTAATTATATGGATTTTCATACAACACATGTATATAATAGCATGGAAAAATAATCAACCATCAACCAAAGTGCACTACACTGTATAAGCATCAAATATAGATATCTAACGCTTAAAACAGCATGTCAATCAACCGATCGACATATTTAATAAATCAGGATGAGTGAACCTCAAATTTCATCCCAACACCCGTGTGGGGTTTCAAACAATCAAACACATATTTTATTTGTGCAGTTGGGCGATGTGTAAAATTTATCGACCCAATCAATGTCCTTCAAATAGGTGTACATAAACAAACCGTCTGGTTTGTAAATGAATATTTATTTTATCCACTTTCACTATATTCATATTCACGTTAAAAATTATATTTTTAACGATAAAACATTTTATTCCAATATATGAATTTCTATTATTCATTTACACAAATAAAATGATATTTTTATTTTCTAACATATTTTAGAAAATTTCGGCGGCATAACGGCACGATACTAGAAACGGGACAAGGCCTAGCCTTATCCCCGGTCTAGTGAAGGCCCACGCCATTCACACATCAATCAAATCACCAAACAACCAAATTCAAATCAAATCATATAACTAAGCTATGCAACCAAACAAACAAGTCCATGGTCTGTGGACGATTGTGTCGGGTGCTACTAAGCACCGTCTGCATCCTAGTATATATATATATAAATAGAAATGAAATTGAAAGGTGAGAAATTCTCACCTATAGCTATCCCAGCTCCACGGCACTCCTTTCAGAGAAGTCTTCGTCGTCATCGCATCCTTTTTCATCTTCGTTGCTCGCTTTCACTACCTATGTAAAAATCGAATTTTTACTTCGCTATTCCATATATAAAAATCATATTTTTATTTCGAAGTTCAATATATAAAAATTCTATTTTTATTTCGAAGTTCAATATATAAAAATCATATTTTTAATTCGAAGTTCACTATATAAAAATCATATTTTTAATTCGAAGTTCAATATATAAAAATCATATTTTTAATTCGAAGTTCACTATATAAAAATCATATTTTTAATTCGAAGTTCACTATATAAAAATCATATTTTTAATTCGAAGTTCAATATATAAAAATCATATTTTTAATTCGAAGTTCAATATATAAAAATCATATTTTTAATTCGAAGTTCACTATATAAAAATCATATTTTTAATTCGAAGTTCAATATATAAAAATCATATTTTTAATTCGAAGTTTACTATATAAAAATCATATTTTTAATTCGAAGTTCACTATATAAAAATCATATTTTTAATTCGAAGTTCAATATATAAAAATCATATTTTTAATTCGAAGTTCAATATATAAAAATCATATTTTTAATTCGAAGTTCACTATATAAAAATCATATTTTTAATTCGAAGTTCACTATATAAAAATCATTTTTTTAATTCGAAGTTCAATATATAAAAATCATATTTTTAATTCGAAGTTCAATATATAAAAATCATATTTTTAATTCGAAGTTCAATATATAAAAATCATATTTTTAATTCGAAGTTCAATATATAAAAATCATATTTTTAATTCGAAGTTCACTATATAAAAATCATATTTTTAATTCGAAAAATCGAATCTTTTCTAGTTTAAAAATCACAACTTCTATCATATAAAAACCCAACGTTATACAATTAAAGATCCTAACTTTCCTTATTTAAAAGTCTAATCTTTTTCTTTTTAAAGTCCTAATCTTTTTTCCTTTTAAAGTTTAAATTTAAAAGTCAGTTTTTAAATCTGAAAAAAAAATTAGTTTTAAACTTCTTTTAAAATCGAAATTAGTTTTAAACCCCAAAAAAAAAATCGAAATTTTCAGATAAAAATAAAAATAAAATAAAATAAAGTAAAGTAAAAAAAAAACCTTACTGTATCGAAGAAGGGGGGGCATCGACTTCGTCGGAGCTGGCTTCGGGGGATGGCGGGCGTCGACTTCGGCGGTAGGAGGAGGAGCAGGGTGGGGTCTCGACTTCGCGGCGGCGCAGGGGAAAAGGGGGCGCGGGGCTCGGTGTCACAGGCGAGAGGGGAAGAGGGGGGGTTAATCGATGAGGCGCGGTTGTCCTCCGATGGTGGCGGCGGTTTTCGCAGTCGCCTTCCCACTTTTTTTTTTTTTTTTTTGATTTTGATTCTGTCGATTGAACGGGGGGGGTGGGGGCAGAGGGAAATAAGGTGGGGAAAGGAATTTTTTTTATTTTATTTTATTATTTAATTATTTAATTCAATCTAAAGTTGACTTTTACATACGATCCCTGAACGAGGTCCACCGCCTGTCGTTCATAGCGTTTTACCCCCATTCCGAACACAATGGGATATGTATCGTAGGCTGATTCGGTCGTTTCGATCAGTTTCCGTTAGATTTACATTTAAATCGCTATATTGAATTTTAAACGTACATTTCAAATTACCGGGGTCACATGCTAACTAGAAAAATTCCTGAAAAATATTTTCTAGCTTCGTATTGACGATACGGTCCTAACAAAACTAGTTTCGTCGAATTCTGAGACCGTTGGAAAAATGACCAATTTCCAGTCGATTAAAATTAACTAAAACCGGTCAAACGCGTTTTCCTTTACCACGCTCACATATTGATTCAAAAAATTATGAAATTTGAAACCTAGCAATAACTTTACATCACGGACCCAACAAAACTGGTTTCGTCGAAATCCGAGGTCGTTTGCAAAATGTCCATTTTTAAGGGCCTGAATTCCATAGCGACTATTCAGAATTTTCAACTGGACATATCTTTTGATTCCCGCTATGAAATCTTGATTCTTCGGATTCGTTGGAAAGATATTATCAATTAGATCCTAATGTTTTTGGTTTCACTAAAATCCGGATTGTTTTGCACCCGGTACATCCAATTGAAGTTTGAAATCGAATTATCGAACTACCGCGCCATTTTCAATTCTATTTATAATTATATATAAATATTTATATTCTAACGACGACGCGTATAATATATACGTTCGAATTCTATTCAAAATAAATTTCTCGCCGATATTATTTAAAATAATTCATTTTAAATAATCAAAATTCGCTAAAATAGCCAAAATAAAAATTTTAAACTGGCCCAGATTTTCGGGTTATTACAATCTCCCCCACTTAAAACTTTTCGTCCCCGAAAAGGAACAAAGTCGAAAGTGGTTTGATTAATCAACTCTACGCTCGATCTGGCTTTCATTCTCCAACTTTTCAGTTTCTGAGAATTTTCAAATTTTCAAAAATTTGGCTAACACCCTAAATTTTCGAAAAATTTCGCCATAACCTCCCCTGCACCGGGAGCATCGGGGAATTTCAAATAGCTTCCCCGGTCCTTTGGATCTCAAAAAGAAAAAGAAAAAGCCAAGCGGCTAGCCAATAGGCTCACAAAATCATCATCACCCAAACAAAACAGGAAATTATGTAGTAAACATGTACCTATTTGTCGGGCAAACAAATTTTATTCTCTGGCTCTAGCCTCCTTGTTATGACCTGTTCAATGTAAGTACATATATATGCAAGCAAATGCGACCGATTATCAATACAATTCAATATTTGGTTCAATTAGGCTAAATGGATAAAAATTAGCAAACAAATAATCAAACAACACAAACATCAATCAATTAGTGAATTAGAGTCGCAAATTCATAATTTTGATACATATACAAAAATCATGTTTTTGATGCCAAATCACAACAATAAGCCCTATCTAATTTTGGGTTCTCACACCAGTCAATAGGAAATATATAGAAATCTCACTTTCGTCACTTGAATATAATTACTGATAATGTGATCACAATTATCAGCATCATCCCCGGGCGACTAGAGTGTGATTCTATATCTATCCAGTATATTAAAACTTCAAATACACGTGGATCAGACGTATACCCAAAATCTCTATATACTGCATTGTCCAAATCAATATAAATAAATAATCAAATACGAATAGTTGATTTAAATTTTCAAAACAAAAATTTGTTTTCATTTTCAAAAATATACTCTTCACACTCGTTCTAGGATACTACTGATCCCATCTCTAACGAGTCATTCCCGTTGGATATTACTAATCCAATATCTGATGAATTCTTTCGTATGGTTCTAATGTGTCTTGCTCTCTGAGCTTTGTAAACCAAAGCTCTGATACCAACTGTGACGGCAAGGAATTTCGCTCGGTCCGAACCAGTCGCTAAACCGACCCAGACCGTTCGAAACGCCCTATCGTTTAGAACAGGACAAAACAGAACGCATACAGAAGAACATTTCATTGTATATTACAACAATGCCTCAGATTACAAGAATATACAGAGTATGAAAGAATATTACACAGAAATAACAGAGATTTAAATTACATTTAAATACATAGCAGCGGAAAATAATACAATACACAACTAGAAGTAGATATACGGATACAAAGCTTTCCGGATATCGTTCCAGCTGTAAACCAGGATCCTGTGAATATACATCTGCAAAACCAAAACTACTAGCTGCCCGTGTCAAAATAAGGGCACCCAGAGTTTAGGTTAAAACAATAAACTCCAGGTCAGTCATGTGACTGGTGTGAGAACTAAAACAGTTATTAATCTTTATTTTAAAGTCAGGTAAATCAAGGGACCACGCCGTATAACACGGAACGGGTTTCCTCCCAAGAATACCAGTGCATAAAACAAACAGCGCAATGCTAAATAAAGAAAAATGAAGCTGTTATAAGACCCAGGTCCTATCACACAATGCAACGCAAGCCGGGGGATAGGGTTTTCCCTTATAACAACCAAAGAATGCTTGATACGTTTAAAACAAATCATTTGATACTATTATAAGTGCATAGTGTATAAAACAACTTCAAATCATAAGTATCAATCATAGGCGACATGAGCGTCCCATGCCACTATGTCGCCATATATAGGTTTACAAATAAAACAGCAAAGTCACGTATTTGGAAATTGGATTTCCATCTATGAACCGAGGCAAAAGATAGTCCTCAACCGATTCGAGACGCTCTAGCCCGCCCCTCAGGCACAGCCGCAACCGTACCTTGGATCGTCAGGGCCGGTCCACCAATGTGGATTATAATGCCTGAACAATACGTTTCTCCGCCCTTTGGGGCGTAGGTGAGCCAACTAAATGACTCCATCGGACCCGGATCGTCCGATCAAACCGAGGCGCCTCGCAACAGCAACAACCACATAAGTCAAACTCGTCAGGGCGTGTAAAACCACTGACGCCACTTCTAGCTAGAAAGAAAACGCATGTCCCCCCCGAGGTCCGTCTCCCGTTTTTGGTTCATACCGGGTGTGAAACTCGCGAAGTAAACGTTACACAAAGCTACGCCACAAAGGCCGTGCTTTGATCATCACCACAAGACTTTGCTTTTCAACAGAAGCCTTGATCAATTGCCACTTAGGCATGCCACACAGGCAATTCACTCCATGCGTTTGATATCCATCAATATATAACCCCTGAGCTCGTACGTCTCAGAGAAGGGCGTTAAGCAAGAGAATAAATTCTCCGCCGCCAAAAAGATATATATTTAATAGAAATCAATCACATGGACTAAAATCCAATGTCAGACACACAGTCCATTTACAAGTCCGTTCTGGGTCTGAACGAAGCCGGAGGCACCTAGTACCCCGCATATCCATCGATCTCCAAGTACGTCCGGACGATCACCAACTGTTTCCATCTTCTTGGGTGTACAGCCCAATCAAGATCATCAGTAATCACCCAAACGACGTGAAGACTTCTGGTCTTCGACCACCGTCTTCATCTTCGACTTATCGTCGTATCAGTTATTCAAAATGGGATAAACCCGGTCTTTCTGAATAACTCGCGTATTATTTTAAATAAGTGTTACACAAACACAACATACGCCTCATTCCAATTCATTAGTCACTAACCGTAAATTAATCAAGAGAATAATTCCCCAAATATTAACCCCGAAGGCCGAAACCAACATCAGATCAATATCCAGAAAACCATTCTGCTTGGCTAACCGACAGTTAGTTTCTAAATTCCACATTCATAGGGAAAGGTTCCCATTAATTTTATCCAAGATAAATTCCTTGAATTTATTCTTTATTCTATTCTTTTGAATTTCGATTCAACTAGCCGGGATTAACGAAACTTACCGAAGTAATCCTTTGTTTTAATTTCCCAATCCCAACCTATTTATTCCATGAAGTAAAACTGGTAATACCTCATATCTAACACCACAGTGTTATCGGTAAATTCAATTACCATTTCACGTTCAAATCTAATTAAAGATTTAACTATCGCCTGGAGCAAAACTGGTGATACTCCATTCTCGATTATTTCAATCTAATTAAAGATTCATTAAAACTCCACTTAGTTTTAATCGTTAACTGGGTTAAAGAATTAGTGTCATTTAAAACACGGTTCACGATAAACCCAAAATCACATTCCATTAATTATCGGGTTAAAGAACGAGTGTTATTTAAAACACTGTTCACGATAAACCCAAAAATCAATACCAATTCAATTCCAATTAAATATTATTTAATTGGTACACTTCATTAAATCTAAATAAAAAGATTTAATCTTTTCTCAACTGGGTTCAAGAACAGTGTTAGTGAAGACACCATTCACGACAAACCCAAATCACATTTGATATTCAATACAAGGCTCTGAATAGAAAATATCTCGGCTTATATTCAATATCAAATTCTACGATTAACAAATGTCGTATTGAAATAACGATATAAATGTATATCTTTCAAATTTCCATAACAACATCTGTATAATCACGAATTCCAGCATCGAAATATTCCGAAGACAATTTCGATTCAAATCCACTCCAATGCAATCATTGGAAATTTTGGTTATTTTTAAAACCCTTTTCAAATTCAATTTATTTATTTTAAAAATAAATAGAATTATAATTCTAGTTCAAAACTAGTTCATTTCGATAAAAATCTATTTTTATCTCTTCAAATATGGAGTTTTTCATCCCAAATCCTCACAAATCATTTCTTATGATTTTACACAAATTATTACTATTTTTAATAATTTTATCAAGGCCCGTACAGTCGATTTCCATCAACGGCCATCGAACTGCACTTACAGCGACCTTTTTCGAATTTGATTTGGACGTATCTCCAAATCCAACCGTTAGATTTAAAATTTCTAATATTCGTTAGAAAGCTCTTTTCGATACGAACCAAACGGTTCCGGTTTTAGGAGAATCCGACGGTCGGATCTCCCGTAATGTCCGTTTGAAATAAATGGTCGAAATTCACGAACTGCCACGGCGCGGCGCGTTCTATTCAGGCCATTATATTATATATATAATATATATAATATATATTTCGTCGATTTCTATTTAAAACGAATTATATAAATAGTTTTAAATTCGTTTCAAAAGCAATTTCAACTTCCTTTTCAATTCAATTCATTTCGAAATCGTTTTCAATTCAATTCATTTCGAAATCGTTTTCAATTCAATTCATTTCGAAATCGTTTTCAATTCAATTCATTTCGAAATCGTTTTCAATTCAATTCATTTCGAAATCGTTTTCAATTCAATTCAATTCATTTCGAAATCGTTTTCAATTCAATTCATTTCGAAATCGTTTTCAATTCAATTCATTTCGAAATCGTTTTCAATTCAATTCATTTCGAAATCGTTTTCAATTCAATTCATTTCGAAATCGTTTTCAATTCAATTCATTTCGAAATCGTTTAAAATCGATATAAATATCGTTCACGTCAAAATGGCGTCAATCTAATCAACACGGCTTCATAAATTTCTATTTTCAAATATTCTATT